>CM060986.1:59707572-60957572 GCA_030765065.1 Deroplatys truncata
GTAGCGCCTACTTAGAATTTATATATTGAAGGCATAAAACGATACCTGCCACTATAATGATTTATAATGTAACATTTATCACAAGAATAATCATCAAAACATTTGGATTATACGACTTTGGCTCTTATGTGATAGTTATTAACACACCATATAGAACATTATTCTAACAATTAGTTGAACGTATCACAAAAATAATTAAAATTAAACCTACCAGTATAATATAAGTAATTCTTTTCCCAACATTTTTCGGGTGAAAAGTAATATAAAAAAATCTGATTTGTTACACTCACTCGAATTTCTCTACTCTTGTACGGACTATTTTTACAAACACTTATTCTCCATTAGCTTCATTTTAATCGAGATGTTAATCTTATTGCCAATTTTCTTGTAGGTGCAAGGGGAATATGGTAGGCTTTAAGCGATAGTCAAATCATTTAAGGGCCGGTTTCTATGTGAGGTATTCCATTCTATTTGTATATCCAGGACATAAAAAATGAATAACAAATTTCCATATGAGAAAAAGTATTGGAACATTTAAGGGAATATCAAGCAATATCTCGAAAATGGTTCACTCAACAAAAACAATGTATATGACATAAATTGTGTATTTTAACGCGATCTAAATTTTTTTGTGTAGTAAACGTTTGTCTATCTCTTATGGTTTACAAGTTATGCAAAAGTCGTTCACAATGAAGAATACTTTTGGAGACAGTCCCAGAAAATTCGAGATATACATTTTATTTATCATGAAAATATCATAAACGTATGATATTTTAATCAAAATCGTTAGTCATTTTTGAGAAAATTATAATTTTCAAAAAAATTTCCATGTAAAGGGTAATCTGGTAGGGGGATTATCTTGAAAACCTTCTTGTCGCATCTCTGGAAGACACTGAACCTAAATACCAGGTTTGGTGTTTATCCGACTGTTCGTTTCTGAGTTATGCTGTTCACAGACACACACACACACACACACACGGACATGTTTCCAAAAATGCTTTTTTTGGATTCAGGAGGTCTCAAATCATATATTTCCGGTGAAATCTCAGTATCAAATTTTTGGGTGGAATACTATACGTAGTAGAGAAAGTAATAAATAAATCTTATAGCGCTACAGCCCGGGAGAGGCTGGACCTTCCTACCTTATTACCAGCCTCACGCCCACTTATACATTGCAGAGATGGGTGATCATTCAACCGATACGGGAGGTGATGTGGTCAGCGTCACACTTCCCCTGGCCGAAAAGTTAGCTCACGAGACTGTTAGCTCACGCTGTCTATCACAGCTCCTCATTTTCCAAACGATGCCGAGTGGGCGCCGGTCGTATACCTGGGACTTAAAATCGGCACCCCATGGTTGGAATCGAGCACGGGTGCATTCACCGTACTCGGGAACCGCGCTCCAGCCCACAGCGTCATGGCGCAAGACAAAACAACATATACATAAATATGTATATTTGTGGACATCATAATAGCTTAATGTGATTTGCTGTAACGAGTATAATTCTTCATAAAAATGGAAAATATTGGGGTATCAAATTGTTTATAGCTTTCTTTTTATACAGGTTAAGGGTATATTCCACTGAAATGTTTATAAAAAGGCTATAGGTATTTAATCAGTTTTAGTTTTCATAAAAATCTTTATACATTCTGTATTCATATTATACTTCTAATTTGTATCTCATTCACCGTTAAATGTTCTTGAACGTGATTTAAATTTATAATAATCTAATAGCATATTTATAACTTATTCTGTTTTTTTTCAAAATAATTTTATTTCAGCAATGTTTCTGTTTTTCTATCTACTGTTTTTATATGTATTGTTTATCGATCTACTACATATTAATCGAAGAATTGGTTGCATTAACCGTTTTGCTGTAGGTACAAAGGGATATCGAAAACTGAAGCGACAGTTAATTTTTATTTTCTCCTACTAACCTTAATAAGAAGAGGAAATATTGCATTCATCCAGAAATTTCGATATCGATATTCCACCGGTAATACACGATTTGAGACTCCTTGATTTCAAAGTAAGCGTATTTGTGCATGAGTGTGTGAGTATGCGTGTGTGGGTTTGTGTCTGTCAGTCTTCTGTGAACACTATAACTCAAAGATGAAAAGTAGATTAAATATCAAACCTGATATTATAAGGCACGAAAATTTTCAAGAAAATCCCCCCTAGTTTGTAAAGGACCATTTGGCCACCAGGATGTCATATTTCCTGCTTGATTCGATGAATAAACGTCCTTTTATGAAAAAATACTCCTTGGCTTTAAAGGACATTAAACAACCTTTACCTATATAACTCGGCTTTTTTCTTCTTATTCTTCTTCTTATTATTATTCTTCTTCTTATTATTATTATTATTATGTATTTTTGCGTTTATGTATGTGCCTGAGTAGTAGTGTTTTAGTTCATGTGTTTTCAGTGTAACCTCGAAAACAACTGAAAGGAATTTTACACCATTTCTTATAATAGGTTATGTTTAGTCTTTCATTGAAATAGCTCATTCATTACAGTGTTCTACTGCTCAGAGTTCCAATTTCAAATACAAAACTCACAAAGCCCATTCAGAGAAAAGGTTACGCAAGTGGTATTAAAAGCGTTTTATTTTCCTTGTTTTTTGAAATAATCAACTAATGCTAACTGTAACTGATCCATATAAAGAATGGTTTGAGGCAATTTTCTTTAAAACCTTGATAGATGCTGAACTTAAATTCCAATTTTAGTATTTATCCTAAATTTCGTTCTTGACACACGCATACACACACACACATACACACACACACACACACACACACACACACTCTCGCACACTGACAGGTAGTCATACACTTACAGAAGTTTTTCTAAAAATGCTTTTTAGTAGGCCACAAAACACGCATATCCGGTCGAATAACGAAATCAATTTCTTCTTTAGTTCAATACGTATGTAGCAGAGTTTTGAATAACAGTGCTTTAGTAATAGGTTTTGTATTAAACATTTTAGTTTTTTAAAAACTTTCTTGCAGGAAGCTATTCCCAAAACTTACATTTCTTTTTGAAAATTAGTATCCGTTTAAAATCTTTAAATCCGTTTTCTTAGCTTAAAAATATGATTAACTGAAATTTAAAGCACTCGTATGTACACATCAGATAAAGCTAAGAATTAACCTAAATTTATATTTTCAGCACTCCCTTAGTAGTTTACCTTTCCTTAGTAAATCATTATTGCTGATATTCACTCTCATATCTTCTAGCTAATTTATTATGATTTATAATTAAATTGTGGATCGTATATTATACATTCTTGGATATTTATTATCCTATATATTTTAGCAGGATTTTCAAGAGGCCACATTCAGTGCATTTTATAAACTTGTATAATAACACAAGATTATTTTGGCGTTGTATTATCTATTTTTGCATCTTGGAACTGTTATAAATAAACAATTGTGAAAACCAGAGGTTATGTAAGCATATGAATCTAGTACACCGGCATGTGATTATGTAATGGGACAGTAAGGCACGCCAAGAATTTCGTTAACTATATAGTCAACTAAAACTATTTAATAAGTCTTTTAATCCTGTTACTGTAATCTGCGCACTTATTTCAGTAAGCTTTATATCTTCTATACTAATTCACTTTTTAATTGAGAGCAAACAGCTCCAAACATTTTCTATCAGAGTACCTAACCATGGCAGTGGCTAAGCATTTTATCTCTCTCTGGCTTCTACCACAATCCGCGGCTTGCTCTTCTTCTGTTCTTATCCATATTCCCTAGGGATGTGCTCCCCATCCTGCGGGGGATGTCTTCCACTGTACTTGTCAAGTTTTCTTAAGGCGTCTTCCCCTTTTGGTGGTATCCTCTGCAGTACGAAACCACGATATCTTAGGGAGAGAAAGGGATACACACGTGTCTAATACGAAATTCCCCCATCCTCGCACGTGAGTGAGAATCGAGAAGTGAGGAGAGAAAAGGGGTTCGCCTGATGTAAGTAAAACTAAACAAATATTTAATGATCCTATCGCTTTTAGCGTGGCTCTTGAGTTGGACTTGAAGGTATATCTCTTTGTGTATAAAGTGTCTGTCTTACCCAAAGTTTTGATGTTTAAAATGTGTATATCAGGAGTCGTGAAAACTGATACCTTGACACTTAACTATATAGTGACAGATATAACACTGATATGGACATTTAATGCCAGTTGAATTTACAACATTACCTACTTCGGTATTTTACACACATGCTTTCTCTCTATACATGAATAAGGATAAAATAAAGGCGGTGATATTATCTAATTAACTCTGTTAACAGCTCCACTGAAAAGCTTTGTTCTTTTAATGTAACAAAATTTGTGGGTTTTTGCTGCGCAATCTTTGTAATTTGCTTTCACAAACATCAATAACAAATGAATACGGTTGGCAATATTCAAACCGTGTTTGTTGGAGCTCATTTAGTTGTTTCTGTTTGCACCTGATGATATGATTGTCTCATGGTTGGCATATGAATTAAAACTGTCATTGTTTTTATTGAAATTAGTACTTAGTATTCAGTGGTCTCAACCAGCAAAAACATGACATTATTTCACAAACAGTTCACTTCCGGATCCATGTACACCGAAACCCCTTTGCTCTTTTCATTTTTGCCTCTCATCCCTAAGTTTTCGACCTCAGTTTTGAAATATACTGTACCTTATTTGAGTCATTTAGACGCTTTCAGTCCTAGTGCACATACAGTGTCCACTGTCACTTCTAGATTGTGGTCAGTTCCACGAAATTCACTCATCCACCTAGCCATAGTAAAGCCTCTTGACCACAACTTACTTACAATGCTATATGACGTTCTTGAGCATTCTCACGGGCAGCCGAGGTGGTTAAGGCCTGCGGTTCAAATACCGATGGAATTGTTTTCCACGACTGAGGTTCTTCCAGCCAGTCCCTGGTAGAGCACCGCACGCAGGCCATCCGGAAACTTATGCGCCTACGTGACTCCTCGGAGGAAGGGATGACAGGAGAGACCCGAAGGGTGACCATATCTGGATGATGATGACGGGTCCATAATGCTTCCAGATTGTGACGCATCCTACACCGCCTAGGCCCACACACAAGTCCCGTAATCTCCGGAGGTCCCTCTAAGGAGTGCTTCCAAAGAGCACCCGGTTGTGGGTCCTAACTGAGCTGTCCCTGGAATGACGCCAGAAGAAGCCTTCACAGAGCTCACAGCCACCACAAAACAGCAACATTACTAACCCTGTCGCCTGGTTCTACAACCCTGAAACAGATAAAAAAGGAAGATGATGGGTACAGGAAATGAGGGGCAGGAACATTGTGGTGGAAGATAAACTACCCCAGCATTCGCCTGCCGACCCCGGGAAACCACAAAAACACATTGGCCTAAGTGGGCGTTAGCCGAGAATTGAACCCGAGACCTTCCGAATGCATATAACGTTTCCTTCCAAATGTCACTTCCCAAATATAATTTCATTTCATGTATCTCCAGTGTCACCGCTTGTGGTGCCGTATGGTGGTAAGGCGAGAGTTAAACAGCATTCTTCTTGCCTGTAGCAACTGAATTTGAAAGCTCATATTTATATATTTTTTCTCCTATAAGCAGAAAATAATCCGTAGTTACATCCACTAAATGACTCCAGGAAGTATTCGTATCCACATTAGAAAATTCTGGGATACAGATTAACGGACACAAAATTCTCAGTTTTAATACGCAGAAAGAACAAACCACATTACAGTTTACTTGTTCTGCGTTTACTTTTATAAGTTTTTTCAAAATTGCTCCAATGTTTCAATGTTTTCACGTGTGGTATTTACAAAATTATTTTTGTATATGTTTAGTAGAACGACCGTATTTCGTATAACACCTGACAACGTCCCTGGCCAGTGATTAAAATCGACAGAGAAATAAATTTGTGAAGTCGTAATGAGGAAGTTCAGAAAACACATAGGTAATTCTTGAATTTTATATTTGTTAATTCTGTGAAATAAAAACGCATCTTATCTACAATTTCAGGTATTATATAAAACATTGCTATAGAAAATGCATTCAAACTAGTTTTATAAACATCGATTCAGAAAGTTTAAAAATTGATGCAATTTCCAAAACAATTATAAATTTATACAATAAAGTATTAAAAAACGCCAGCAACACATAGACTCTAATATTATTTTTGTTATATTCATATTAAAATGAGAATCTTTCTTCAGTTAATTTGGCTCCTTAAATTGTTAACATGAAGATGAATGCAAATACTTTAAGTATGACTGCCCTCTAATTCTAAAGTAACCTTCATCTAAACTATGTTTTATCAGTTTACATAATTTACCGAAAACAACACCACATATATTAATTGTTGTCAAGAATGTTTTCAGTTAGATTTCGTATTTTCCTATATTTTCCTCCAGTGCATTAGATTGCACCTTGAATCAAGTCATCTCAGAGGAGTAAGCACATGCCCCTTATACTCAGCTTGTTTCACTAGTGCATATATAATGTACACGTCACAATGCTATGTTCCTTGTCTACATTAGTCCTAGCATTACTGGCTTACCATGTACCTGTCATAGGGAATGTCCTTAGCTAACCAAACATAACTAGAGTTCGAGCCTAGAGAGGCGTGCCTTAAAAGTGTCCTTCCAGCTCTTGGGCAGTAGTACATCATCAATATAAACAGAATCTTTGCCTTCGTCTATCTATGCTTCCTTTTCCTCTTCGATTTCATACGGTAATTATTAACAAGAAGATATGAATAACTAAGTAAATAAATAATAGATAAGTCAGTCCTTTTTCAATTTTGATAAATAAATAATAGTAAGATAGAGAAATAATTGCAATAAATAGTTTTCGTATATTAAATCAATGCATAATGTAATAAACTTGGGTTGAAAGATTTGTCCGAAAAGAAGGTAATTAGAAAGCCATGTTAAGAAAAGTCATTAGTAACAGCGAGGAGCGAACGCGCTATGCATAAAGATTCCCAGAATGCAGTTAGGTTATAATTTCAGGCCAATTCTGGAAATTGGAAGAGTGAAAGCTTCCTAGATTCGGGCGAACCATAGCATAGCAACAACGAGAGGTACACATAGTGACAGTCAGAGACGCACACGTATATTTTTTAAGTACTGGCCCAGGAGAGAAAGGAAAGTTGGTGGGGTATTAAGATGTAGGCGGAGCTAAAATTAATAAATGTTCCTGCATTCTAAGTCGGAAGGGTTTTCACTATCCGACAAATCGTCACTCTGGATGCTTGTGATTTCTCGCGTAGCGCCAGGGACGCGCTTGAGATTTAGCGAGGGATTTTGATAGTAAGCATTTTCGTGACTTACGGCAAGCTACGCTTCTAGTTTCTTTTATTGCGAAAAGTTATTTCAAACTGTAAACTGATAATGCAGAGGTTATCAAGGATAATAATTCAGTTGTAATAGTTTCGAGTGCTACAATTCATAATCAGTTTGATTATGATCGGCAGCTCGCTTCATTAGCTCAAATATTAGATTACATTAAATTTCTCAGTCATTTGAACTTGTCTCATCCTTCACATTACACTCACGCCGATCTTGAAAAAACATTCATAGCTCTACCACTGGAGCAGCTGGCGCACGAGACAACAGAAAAAGCTATGAGGCAACGCAAAATAAAAATTATACTGCTTCAAAACTGTTCGCACCAACGCGGGACTTTAAACATTCAGATAACGAGTGCTTTATTAAGTGACACTGCATTTTTCTAACTGACTGAATTCAAGTAACTATTCCTGACACATGTTGGTACCAGTTCTTTGTGTCTTTACCGTGCTATTTATATAGTTACTTTATCTAATGCTTACCTATATCAAGAAGAGAAAGTATTGCATTCCACCCAAACATTTCTATACCAAGCATTCAGAAATGATCATTTTTAGGACTTCCTAAATTCAAACAAAAGTTTTGGAAGAGGGTATATATATGCGTGTGTGTGAACACACAAACCAATAACGAATTGTCGTTTGAATACCAAACTTGGTAATTAAGTTCGCATTTTCCAAGAATGCAACACGGATATTTTCACCCTAAACCACTCCTTACATGTAAGGAAATAGTTATTTTTGATTTCCTAGAAATGGCTGTAACGAAAGTTTGCAACACAAATAAAATTGTATCTTGAATTTTTTGTGAAGAGCTTGTGAAGTTCTCATCGTTCGAATTGATTATGTACAGGTAACTTTAAACGTAAGAGATAGACATTAGTTTACCATAAAAATGCGAATATCGTTAAAACAGGCAATTTATCACAAAATATTGTAGCATTAAGAATTTCCAAGATAACATTTGTTATTTGTTTGAACTATCAACAGTTTTATACATTTATCAATTGATAAGTCGCTATATTTTTTTCTCGTGGTCATACAACGAGACCGGAATTTCAAATCCATCACATAGAGATGTTTAAACAATTTTACTATCTCATAACCTTACTTTAATAAAACCGTTTCTGCAAACGTTTGTCTCAATTGACATGAAGCATATAAAAAAATAAGGTTTTGTAAGAATAGTATAAGAATATTATGAAGATGAGTGGGTAGAAGAACTCATACGTATGTAACACATAAATTTTATAGCTACTCTTATCTTTTCCTTCGTTTACATATTCTTATATTCTCCTTCTCGATGATATTGCATTGTTTTAAATGAAATTGTTTCCCAGGTTGTGACACAAAGATTTTCAAGAATATTCCCCCTCTCGATCCAACCTTCCCAGGGAAAATGTTCCATTGCTTCTTATCTTCTCACTAAAAGTCTAGTTCTTACGATTTTGATTAAAATGCTATTAGTTTAAAGTATCTGTTTGACAAAATGCATTATATCTTCTGCGAACGGTCAGGTGAAGTTCCACTTGAATAAATGGTGCACATTTTTGTACGAGTCTAAAACGTATTGATAGTTTAATGCCACATGGAGTTTGAAAGTAGGCATATTCGACCAGTGATTTTCTATTTCAAAATATGTTGTCTAGACTGTATCGCATTTTTAAATAAACAGAGTGGGTTAAAGGGTTTCATTTGTCAGAGAAAGCGAAAAGCAATAAACACAATGTTTCTCAGGCATATTTACTCCAATTTGTTCAATGTCCTTGACACCTACCGCCCTGGCTCAAGCAGCACTAGAGAGAACAAAGCTTTCATTGCCACCATGACAACAAAAGCTCCAATTTTCTGCGGAGAACTATTTCCAACAGTCTGTAGCTAAATTTGATCCAATTTTAATATCATCTTCGTTAGCACTGATATTAAAATCCGGAAACTACCCTCATCCATCCACATACATGCACTCTTACCCGCTTCCTCGTTCTGATTTCGCATGTGCATGTGGAAGAGAGAGACGTAGTGGAGAAGGAAGATAGAGAACAGACGGAGATTGTAAAATTTTCTCTCTGATATGCATGAATCCTACGACCCGTTCTCATCTGCATTTTATATTTGTTCATTACTCAGTTTGTAACATTCACTTGTGCGTTGGGAAAGTTAGAGTCAAAGCGAAAGCTTGTGTGTATGTGCTTCGGCTTTCCTGCTACATGTTCCCACAGCTTGTCTATTTCTTGATGAATAACTTATGAGTAAATTTCAAGACGGAATCCCAAGAGTAAATCGAGGTTGTTACGGGAAGGCATTGTGTTTTGTATTTGTTCTGCTTTCACTGAAGTCTATGCAGTGTTCTCTCTCTAGTAAAGGTTTGAAGATGCACATTTCAGATAGGTTTTAGCGTGTGTGATAAGAAATAAATTGCTGTTGCATTGTAGTTCCTTTCTTGGTTAACAGTGGGCCGCAACAACTCTGAAAAAAGTTTTCTAACAAATATGCCGAGGGAGTTGCTTGTGGCTAACATTCGGCAGTCCCCAGAGTTTGTCGTTGATGTTATACGCTGCCACGAATATTTCTGTGCCCAAGTTTATTTTATCTCATTATTTTGTTTCAGGGTTACAAGAACAGTAAGAGGGTTGGTGTGTTGCAGTGGGAAGGTGGAACTTTTACGCGGAAAGGATTTATTGCTAGCACTCGGGTAGAGAGGAAGGTTTTCTTCGGGTTCTCCAGTTTCGCCTACCATTCATTACACCAAATGCTCCATCATCACCTTTCCTTTAATTCATCACACCGTCATTTCCTATCATCTCCTTCCTCGTTCTCATACCAGACTGTTCTCTCTTATCAAAAGTCTCAGCTCCTCGACAGGCGTCTGACCCTAGGCACCCGGTTGAGGTCATGGAGGTGTATGCCCTAACCACGGGGAGGATAAACAGAGAAAGGGGAAGATATAAGTTGAAGAAACGTTCTTCGTATTATATTTTTAGGTTGAAACTTTTGGGATTTTGAGCTTATTATCCATAAGAAGCTTTTATGCATCTAACGCGAAAAAATGGGATGCAATCAATATAAGGAGATTATGGTTAAGGGGCCTCCCCTTATAACCTTCTATAAGCAATATGAACCACGGTTTTTTAATATCGGCGCGTTTCTGTTCATTCGAGTAAACTTTGAATAATTCAAGTGGGCAATAAGTTCTATTTCATACTATTTGTTAATTGGTACGCTTTTATAGTACAGATATAATTAAGTAAACTATCCGTAATTTGAATTTTGGTGTATATGTTCGTTGGTATACCCGAGAATACCCGTTATTCAGTAGTTGCAATCTTTCACTGGAATTAAAAATTACTCTAAATCAGTCGAAATGTTGTTGTGATGTTAATAAATTAAATGAGCAAAACATGCAAAATGTACATTGAAACTTAAAAAATTATCGAAAGTATTAATTCAAGTGCAAAAATAAGTTTAATCAACCCTAAGTTATCATAGAATAGTTATGATATATTCGGCTTAGCATTTTTGCTACTGCTTCTTTAAGAAGGTGCGTATTCGACCCACTTCCACGCTTAGCTGCGGTTCAGCCTAAACTAAGAACTGATTGTTCAAATTGAATCCTTGATATTGTGACGTAAGCCCGGTGACGATGCCATTAATACGTCATGTAAAGGATGAGGGAATTTTGTACAGATGGCCTCGAGAGGGTTACAAGTTGCGATAGCTAGAAGGGGGAGTGAAACGGTGCGATTAATAAAACATGTAATTTATGTTCCCAAACTTTCTAATTTTTAATTTTTCTAGTATAAACTAAGCTACATTTCAAAAAGAAAGAATTAAATAGCTGGTGGATTTACCTGCGTGGGAAAGGAGGTCCGGGTGTCCATCGTCGTCGGGCCTGGCGCCTACGTTGAGATTGCAAATTAACACTAAATGAATTTAAGAAAGTGACAGGCAAAGACTCCGGCTAGTCACGTGGCTGTTGGAGAGAGCACAGTCAAAAGTTCTTAAATTTATATATCAGACAAAATGCTGATTAGTGCCGTGCTGGTAACTGACGTAAGCGCATGTCAGCAGAAATTACGTAATTCACTCACGTGTAGGATATGAAGTGATCTTTTACCCTAAACCGGTGTTACATAATCTCTGCTTAGTTCAACGCTCGGGAAATAACGCGCAAGAAAGCTAAAGACAATTTCTTGGAGTTATTTAAAAGCAGTTTGTCCTGAGTATCTCCAACTTTGTAAAATCATACTTATCACAATCTATTAAAATAAAATTATAACCGCACCCCACGCAGAGGTGGATAATAACAGCGCAGGATAAACGAGTGCCCGTAATCAGTCTCCGTCCCAGTTCCCGTTCCAGGGTTAGTTGTGATTTTAGATTAAATTTATGAATGTCATCATACACAGCGGACGATAGCGACCCCTTCAGTCGACTCGTTCCAGCTTATTCTTTGCTAAATGTGACGTACTTATATCGACATTTTTACATTTCTGTGATTTACTTCGGTTGATATTGCATCCGAAATAAATATTGAGAACTGGTAATTTTAGTGTCGAAAAGGCCAGTAGAGTGGGACTAATCTCTGGCAGAATAAAAATCCAAGACAAATACGCAGAGGCAGAGATTTTTCGCGAAATGTCTAGTGATTTCGAGAATATGTCTGACAAGAAAAAATATACATTTGGTATGACAATCTTTTATTTTATTTTTATACCGGTAGAAAATTATAGACTTCCTAACAAAATTGTTGGCCATTTACAGAAAACAACTTAGCTTCTTTATTACAGGTATTTTGTTAACACAGTAAGAGTCTCGATTCGAACCGGATTTATTTACTCAAAATTTAAACACGAACTTAACCTGGAGCACTGAGAAGACTGCAAGGACATTCGACGGCGTAAAAATTATTTGCTGCATGCGGAAAATTTTGTCTTCAACCATTTCGAAGACAACTGAAGAACAGGTCACAATAGGAAGGTAGGGAAAAGAAACGTCATTTGCAACCTCCAGAAGAACATTCTTTGTGTGATATGTCAAATGCCACTTCAGTTACAGTCTTGCAGCTGGAGACCTGTATAGGAATCGTATATGGCTGGCACACATCCTAAAATTACGTGAAAGCATCAGGCAACTGATATGGATTACGGAATGCATATTGACTATAAAAGCATGAATCTCAACTATAAAATCTAGAATTATGACCAGAGTTCGGACATAACCGTCATCCTCTTATACTGTCGATAGAAATAAACATCTAGAGGTTGACGCACTCGTTTTCTGCTCGTTGTCCAGCGGTGGGCAAAAGTAGGTATACAATAATGAAATATGAAGTACGTCAAGAAGCCCTAATATAATATGACATAGGTTTATGTAGAAACACCTAGCATTAGCTGGCTGTTGTGAATATTCAAACTGTTAGTCTTCAGCATTTACACGCAGCTGTAGTTTAAATTTGACACTCAACCACATTTTACTACAAAACGTTTTATTACATCAATTTATTGGCATGTTTTTCTAATGAACCTACCATATAAACCTTATCTATAAGATCTTCCTTGATAAATAAATACATAAGGGTAAGATTTGGAGATCGGGTGGCCAGTCCGTTGATTCGCTTCATCCTAATCACTTATTTGGACATTCTTTGGCTATAAGGTGTCGCAAAATTAGTGCTTATCGAGCAGGAGCACTATCTTGCTGAAAATAGAACTCTTTATTATTGCGTTGCTCACCTATATTACTTTTATATTTGTGTACCTGATATTTTTCCGCACTGCTGTATATTCAATGTCATTACTATTAATTTTTTGGTCTAATGTGCATTTGTTGAAAATTAAAAAAAGATTTTAAGAATTTTAGCAGATGCTGACTATTTTGTTCACTGTACACCACTTTCTAAACAATTTTCGATTATGTATCTTGCAAATTTTTACATACTTGAATAATTATCATTAATTTAAAAGTGGGAATGCAAATTTGTAAACACAGGACACGTGTTTATCATCACTGCACGATGAGCATAAATAATCCTGATATTCTGTAATGCAGATAAAGCAAATCTCGGGGAAGTTTTGAATACATTGGCATTGAAATGTATAATGTACTGTCAGGTAGTATTAAAACACTAGGCAGAAATATTTTAAGTCGCTTTTCGTGACATTAAGTTCCTTGGTCTACAAATAGATAATTACTTGATTTGTAAGATGTTGGTCTTCTCATGCCTAAACTTAGATTTGCATGCTACGCAATTCGTGTCGTCAAAATCTTGTTTTAACTCAATGATTGAATATGATCTCAGTTTTGGGGAACTCGGTTGAAAATAAGCGTGTCTTTCTATTACAGAGATAAGTGATAATAATCATTTCTTGTACGCATAATCGACATTTAGGCAGAAGTTTTTTTAAGAACCTATAAATACCGAGTCTCACATTTAAATATTTGCTATCCATATTGACATTTTATACAAAAAATAGATAGAAACTGTACAATATATGCAGATGTATATACTAGACAAAAAGATGCACCTAGATCAGTTACAGTTCTATGGTGTTATCATAAAAATGGATTTATTATGAATGCATTTTAATCTATAACTATCTTTTCAAAATAAAAAATTTCCAAAAGTCATAAATATGTATTTTAGTGCTATTAAACATTAAACATGTCCTCTCTTAATACTATACAGTTGTTTTAGCTGTAACATCCTTTATACACAGTAATATGCCATATAGCAGTTTAAATGTGTGTGTATAAGTCTAGCTTCATAAGAAATTGTAATAAAAGTTGATGTTTTACATACACTAAAGTGAGCCAACTTGCAAAGCACAGCTCATAAAACTTAAAATACTAAATTAGCTGCCTAGGAGCAGAAAAATATGAGGATTGTTTGTATATACATTAAATGCCTTTCGAAGAGCGTACATGTAGCAACGGTGCTATTTTAGCGTTATAACTTTAAACCCTCTTTTCCTGGGATTTCATTTGTCCGCATCTTTTCATTTTCAAAATGTTTACACGCGATATAATCCCGATATAATCTCAAATGTGTATAAATATGCTGATATGAATAACTTAGTATGCTTAATTGTAATGATCTTGAACAATAATAGTGATACTGTGTGAACTTTGCAGCAAAATATCTAAATCTCATATTTACTATTTATTTTGTCACAAACCAGTAGGATAATTAAATTTCATCTCTGCAATTTATTACTATACCATTAGAGCGTTTAACTATAAAATATTACATTTTTAAGAAATAAATGCATAGGGTGGAGCCTTTTTCAAAACAGTAGAAAAAAAAGGAAAAACTGTTAATCTATCGGAAAATAATTAAAAATATGCATAAATTTTACCTATATAGTACGCACTAAACCTCGACTACCGTATTAAAAATTCAAATTAATGGTACTGAAATTGTCCATTTCAGAAATTTCAGAGATGGGTATCCTTAACCTAAAATCTTTAACAATATTAAAACGTTCAAAACTGCTTTAAAATACCAGCCGGCCTCTGTATGAGTGAACTAGGAGGAGGGCGCCACTGTTTTTGACAATACATAACGCCATCTAGGCTAGGAATCAGAGGGGCCGGAGGGTCAAGGCGATAGGGAATACACAGTTGCACAATAAAAACAGTACTGCATTTGCACGCCTTAGCCATGGTAGTAAATTCAGCTCGGAACGGAGGGTTTTTCTTTGTCTGACTGCCCTTCCAATGTCCCGTCCACTTGTTCCGTAACTGCTTACTTCCTCTTCCCACCAAATGCACTCATATCGTGGCCAACTAGTATCTATGTAAAAGGCATATTATTATCTAAATGAATATATGCACGACAACACAACATGTTGCTGTAAACCTTTATATGTAACTAAAATTAGTTTTATGTAGTAGACATATAAGTATATAACTATTGTTTCTTGTATATTATTGTGTAGACAACATTAATATTTATTTCGATGCAAACATTCTATAAATATTATATTAAACTTTGTTATACTTTTCCTTTCTCCTGTAATTATTGTAAATTTTACTGAATGCTAGCAAACAAATATAAATACAAAATATACTTGTAAGAATAGTTTAGAATGTGTACATGCATCTCCCTTTTAATTATAAACTTAATTTTATTTTCTTTCATACTCTCCGAAATGTCATGTTTTACGTCTCCAAACCATTTCAGAAAATTGAATTTTCCGGTATACTTACTTTCCGTACTCCAACAACAACCTTTTAGTATTATCTTCAACTGTTTAATTAACAATTTAACTGAAACATATGACTGCGTCCATATCCAACATAATATGGAATGCAATGTTTAACTAATATATAAAGTACTTCGACATAATGTGAAACAAAATATTGTACGTAACTGCAGGAAAGTGTTTCTTTTAGGGCTCGTTTCGACATCCCGGGCTCAGCTTCGCATCGGCTGTAAATATCTTACTCGTCCTGAAAAAACTCACTTTTCTATACAGTTACCTAAATAATAATTATTAACTCCTTCCTGTGCGTCGTTGGTGGTACTTTTTGTTTCGTGTCGGTGTGAAAGATACGTTGTAATATTGAATCGTCACGCAGCCAGGTTCCACCCTAAGTACTCGTAGACGCTGTACATTTGCTGCCAAGAAGTGATAAAGCGCGTCTTTTTCCCTCCCCTTGCCCTTATTAGAAACACTTAGGAGCATGGCCTTGGGGTGAAACTTGTTTCAACTGCAAAATAAAACTGTATATAAAAGTGCTGTGTTCATTATCTTTTCCTTCTTGTCTCAACCCTCTACGCTATTAGTGCATGTTATAAAGTGTATTTCTTGCCTTCTGATGGGTCCTGCTCTTCTAATTGCAGGCCGTCTTAAGTTAAACTTTCCACCTCTATCCCAATCTCAAATCGAGGTTTATGGGGAGATTGTGAAAGTAGAAGTAGGATGTTAATACCGTAGGCAATTAAGTTCAAACATCTTATTTATGTGTTTATTTATTTAACGCAGAAATCGCAGCTCAACTCGAGTTATTATATTAACTGCAAATACTTCTCTGTTAGTGTTTTTCTTCCTCGCTCTCTCTTCCAGTCTCACTCTCGCCGTTTTCTTCTTATATACATAGTTTGGACGCTAATGAAATTATGACTTTATATTCTTTCTGGAAGATTTTGCTTGATTAAGATTCCAACTCCTGATAATGCCCTTTACTTCATTTGTGCATCTGAATAACTTATGACGTTTCGTAATAGTTAGACTTTGGATATTTAGGTCTTTACCTCTTGTTTTCCTTTACATCCTATTGAGCCTAACATAGATAATTACACATATAATTGACCTAAAAAGACATTAACGAACTTTCATAGTGCCTATAGGCACCTATTTCAACATAAATGCCTATTTATGCCTTTTGGTACCTATAAATAGCTTTTTTTAAAATTTAAATTAATTTATTCACTACACTGATGTATTCAATAAATAACTATTTATTCAACAACAAACCTTTCATTGACTGGATACTTATTTGATTTATGTTTGAGAATGCAGCGTGGTGTTGTTTTTAAAAGGCTTAGCCCAACAATAAATAAAGCAACAATTAGCGAAATCTTATGGTGCCGCATGCGAAATCGGAACTTCGGCAATGGAATACAATAACAACAATTGATCCATGTCTGGTTCTCAGAAACAGTTGTTTGAAAATTAGGTAAAGTGTTGGTTCGTGTTCATTATAACTATATTAAAGTCTTTGGTTGCTGTGATAATTTTTCTGCTAGTGCTGCAAAATGCCTAAGAATAATCTACCCAAAGTGCATTAATAAGACATGGATTTCGGATTTCCAGTCTTATACAACAAATGGGAAAATAATGTTCTGTCATGTCTGCAATAAAGAGGTAAGCTTTTTACTGTAGTTTCTGTCATGTTTATTATTCACGTGAAACCATTTAGGTTTAGCGCGATTAAATGTACAGTATGACTTTTTCTTCTATCTGAAAATAATCTCAAATTTGTTTGATGCATTTTATTAAGTCCAATACTGGGGTCTAACAGTACAACAGATAAAGACAATACGAACTTTGTAATTTTTTTAAGTTATACTAATTTTTATGTAAATTACATTGGTTATTCATTAAAAATTTTAATTATTTTAACAAAATATGATCTACCAACATTTAAATATATTTATAAATATATTTAAATGTTGGTACAACACGAAAAAACTTCAATGCATCAAGCAAATTCTAAAAAGAAAGATTCTCAGAAGCAAACTTTACTTACACAGCCCATGCCCTAAAACTAAAAACCCAGTTATATTTTGATATGTGTAAAGCATTCGCTGCAGCCAACATTCCTTGGAATGTAGTTAAAAAACAGCAATGAAGTCATTTTTAGAAAAGTATTGCAGAGAAAGCATACCCTCCGAATCGATACTTAGAAAAAATTATCTTTAGATGGTTTTTTGTTTTTTTATTTAGGTTTAAAATTTTTATTTAGGGGTTTGAGTAAGTAAAATTAATTCAATTCCATTTAAAGTTTTTCCCAAAGCATTGGTTCTACTTAAGTATTTTTCTTACAAGTAGATAGATTCAATTTTTCTGTATGAATCACAGCTGAATGATATAAGGTCAGAAATAGGAGATTCCTACATCTGGATTTTCGTAGATGAAACCACAGTCACCCTGGGGCGAAGTATATCAAATTTAACTGTAGGGAAATTAGATGAAGAAAATTATGGAAATTCGCATTCGATTTGTTGGAAGCTTTTGGAGAAAACTGATGGTCAATCAGTTGCCTACTTCGTAAACCCCGAACTAAAGTAGTGTAAAGGATGAAATGGTGTTTTACTGTACATTGATGCAGCACCATATATGATAGCAGGTGGGAAACTTTTGAAGGTTTTTTTTCAGCATTTAACACACGTTACTTTTCTGGCTCTTATCTATCCCACTGTATTTAAGCGCGTTTTGAAATGAAACATTAATCACTGTGTTTTGCATGCGTGATGCATAACATTTGTTTATTTATTGTGCCTATTAAAGACCTATTTCCCTGCTTTTAGGACCTTTTTAGGCGCCTAAAATCACATGTTTAGGTTCTTAAGATACGAAGTCTAATAATAGTGTACCAAAATTCATGAAAATTTCCGTTCAAGGAATTATCGAGTAGAAAAACAGATGTTATGCAATCCTAAATTAAAAAGTTTTTCTGCATTTATTATCGTGCATAATTGGCTCATTATGGTACGGGTACCAATAATTGCAATTATATAGCTCGTATAGCAATGACGTAATACAGGTGTTCCAAGCTGCAATGGCTAATATAGTAAAAATGAAACCATTTCGTGATATTAGTTCATCTGAGCAACGAAGATGCAAAAACTCTGTACATTATTAGAATAATTAGGATCTGATTTTATAATTACTTACTATGCTATACTGATAATAGGCTATATCGCAGTTCGTAACACCTGATCACTTATCTCTAAGTGGCTGTGCTATTTATCGCTTCAACATGCCAGGTAATAGCAAGTAAAATGCAGTGAGAGAAGCTACCGTCTCATTTACAAGGATACGAAGACACACTCACTTATGTCAGCTATGAATGCCGAATTATTTCATTATTTATTTCCAACAACTATAATGCAAAGATTGCAAAAAAATGTTGTATCTAACTCGTGTAGCTATCATCTAAATGTTGTATCTAACTACTAAGATTAAGACACTCGTGAAAATTGATACAAACATTCACTGGTGTCATAATCATCACTTTTATCCACTTGTTGCATAAATTACTTTTCTCTACCTACCACAGATAAGCAGCAGAGAAAATAAAAATTCTCTAGATCATTGTGCATATATTGAAACGGTTATGGAGAGGAGATGTTTAAATATATTAACAGAAATTCTATCTGAATTAAAAAAAGATTTTAACTCACAACGCCGAGCAAGACTGCTAATCATTCCTTTAATTGTATTTTTTGTACTGTCTTTCAAGAAGTACCAAGTTTACAAAATAGTCACCATTTAATTTTGCAACTTCTGACTGATAGAAATCATTAACAAATGTTGCGTGCTAGCAATGGAAAAACGTGTATCGAGTTGGTGGGGAAATAGAGGCGGTAAACACGGCCAGTGTTTAGTTTGTTTGCATCTGCTTAACATAACAACGGAACGCTGAGATTGGAAAATAAAACGGGGACAAAAAATCCACACAGAGAGGCGTAATGCGTTTTTGTAAATGCTAATAGAGCAAACATTTCCCGATTTCATCTATGTGCGCACCATACACACACACACACACACACACACACACACACACACACACAGAGTAATATCCCAGAAAACAGAACTTTTGGTTATGATGCATAAAATATTCCTGTTGCGTGTTGGAATGCTCTTTTTCATTAAAAAAATTGTCAAACTAGTTTGTAGAAAGAATATTTCATAATCTTTTGTATTAGAGGCCTATGAAAAAGGTTTAGTTTTAATTTTAGGTGCGTTCTTTACTGTGAGGCGCCTCTTAGCGTCCCTTTGTCCGTCTTCGTAACTAAGTATAAAAAAAAAAATCACTATTCTCTGAAAATGCGGAATTAAGTCTATACAAAAACGAGTTGAAGAAAGGTTATGTACGCACTTACAATCTGCTATAAATCTGTAAAAAAATAAACGCAACTACGTATGCGCATACGTCTCTTTGGTCACCTAGATTCGAGATGGCGGTTGTAGTTTAGGTGGGGATAGTTTAGTTGGCGTCCCCCACGCTTTTTGTAGCGTGGCTTGGGGCTGGGAGAGTCAGTGAGTATAAGTCAACCAGACCAGACGTGTGTTCGCTCTCTCCGTGCAGGAATGCATGGCGGCCTCGCCCGACAGGCATGGAACTAAGGAGATGGCGTATGTAGTATGTTTTATCTAATAAACACTGTGCCATCCAGATCCTTATTGTCTTATTTATGATAGTGTAAAGCTCCTTCTACCTATTTTGAGCCATGTAAGTGTCCTTTTGCCAGTTTTTAATAATATTTCTGCACTTTCACTTTAGCTGCGTCCCTAGTCGTAGCCTCACCTTATTTAAATTATTACAATTTGTTAACTACCTGATACCTCTCTAGCGAGTGCTCTGCCCCTCGAGCGTGTTTGATTGGAGGCTGCGACAATATAACTTTTGCAGCAGTTATAGATTGTAAGTTTAAGAATTTGAAAGCATTTGTGAATTCATTTCAAATTTTGTTGAACATGTTCTAAAATTCAGTTTAGTTTAGATGTACACATTTTAGGCGAGGCAGTGGACGTACGGAATATGTAATGTGAAACAATAGAAATGTATTTATTAATTGTAATATTTTTATTAGAGTAATTTATTAATCTACACTTTTATATTTATTATTATTTTGGAGATTTTAAAACTGTTCAGTTTATAGATTAAAATGTGTAATTCAATTTTGAACCATAAGAAAATATTATCTATATTTTAACATGCAGTAGATTTTAGTGACTTCAATGGTGCGTTTGCCATTTAATATTGCCTATTTGCTATGTGTTTTCGTAGACAATAATCTCTGAAACTAGCATGAAAAGTAAGCTTCTTTAGGAAATGCCTAATAAAAAGCACTGAATTGCGATCTATTTATGGATTTTATACAAAGCTCCTTCTGTGATAATAGCTAAAAATAACTGTTGGAATGAGGAATTCGTTACATGCTGTTGAAAACGCAAGTATTTTACATACTATGTAACGAAAATATTTGGCCAGTCAGGGCACCACCTTTTCTACATAAGCGATAGCACTTGTCGAATGTTTTAAAATACATCACAAGTTAAAACTTAACCCTGCTAACACCTTCAAACTTCTTCTTCCTTTCATGGTTTAAGCCGTTGATCTGTTCCGGTCTCACTCCCATTTCAGCATAGGTCTTCCTATCGATCTTCTCCCTTTTGGTTTAGAATTTAGCATAGTCCTTGGTAGCATTGGTAGTCCTTCTATTTATAATGTTCTAGATTTTCTCCTGTAGAACTAATACTTAAATCTTCTTACTTTTTTCATTAGTTACTCCATCCCACCTTGTTACAACCTTGATGTCTCTCATAAATCTCATCTCTGTTATCACAGAGAATTATGGGACCCGGGGAATAGGCCATAACCGTTTAAAATTTAAGTGTTATTTATTATTTATTATTATTTCCTTTCCTGTAATTCTTAAAACTTTTCTTATAGTTCCACACATTCTTTGTTACTTATTCATCTTATTATGTACATCATTGTCATGTTTATGGCTTATATCAGAGTTTTGCGTCTGCTCCAGTATTTGATCATTCAATACTATGTTACTTCTTACAGGCTGTTTTCCTATGGATGCTATTAATTTCGTTTTTTTAGTGACATATTCAACTCATAGTTTTCCAAAATCTTTTTAACCCATATATAGCCTTCTGAAGATTATTTTACATTTTATCTATTACACATAGATCGGTTGCATATAATAAGACACTATGATTTGTCTTTCGATCGAGCCTTCTGCATTTTTATTTTGCAAGTTCACATATACATATTCAACCTTATGTGACAACTTGACCTTATTTTACCAATCAGAACAAAACTTTGGTCACTTACGTTTAGTTACGAGTGAAAATGTGCGCTATTCGGGACTTAAAACACCCACCCCTATAGTTATGTTCAAACCCCTACTTACAGAACGTATCCTTGAAATGCCGGATAACACAAGTACGAACCGCTATTAATAAATGTGATCACAGAGGACTAAATGTGTCATAATTAAATCTTTCGATGTGTATTAAATGTTCTCTCAACGAGCTAAACCTCGGCAGAGTTGAAATACACGCGTGGTACAGTAGAGATAAAGAGTTGCTGCTGTAGTAGGCGATTTTTATGCCCTGTCCTGCCATTGGTTCATCCCAGAAAACGGCAATTGGTCACATGTGGACTCACGTGGAGAAGGAACTAGATTGCTTCTTTTTTTTTTACTTTCATATTGCTTACAGATGAATAGGGGATGTAATGCATTCCACCAAAAAGTTCAATATCGAAATTTCACCGTGAAGGTCCCTGGATCCAGTCTCACATGTGTGTGTGTGTTTGTGAACAGTATAACTGAAACACGAAAAATCCTTTTAACTTGAGCGACTTCCTAGGACAGGAAGATTTTAAAGAACATTCCGCACCCTAAACTACCACTTACATGGAATCCTTGCCTGAAAATGGCTTTAAGGATTTTTAACTAAATATAATATGTTTAAAATATTAGGATGAAAAATAGAATTTACGCCTTGAATTTTCTGGAAACAGCCTGTGAATTTGCCTTAACTATGAACGATTTCTATATAATAAAGCGCCTTTTAACTGAGGTCATCTTCTGAAGCTTTGCTCTTGAAGTTTATGCAGTAGCCAGACGTATAATTTGTATCTTTATTCAACGAGTAATACGTGGTGGTTTGTGGCCTAACGGCATACCTCTCATTATGTGTTTTCCTCTTTCGATTCGAACCACTGATTTTTTAGTATTAAACTTATCACAATTAATGAACACCACTTGTACTGACACCTTTGCTATTTTGTTCGGATGTCTTTGCTTTCTACGACTTGGCACGTAATATTCCACAAATTCTATGTATTACCCCTGATGGTTAGGCAACTTCTCTGTCTGAACTGTCTTGCGGAGGTACAGAGATATCAGGGAATGTCAGTAATTGAAGTCGTTCCTGTTTTGTTGCTGTAGTATCTTTGATGTTCTAGACTGCAGAGGTGACGAAAAAGTGCTTCGCGAGTTATTTTGACTCGCAGGCGCCGTTTCCTCTCTGCAACCGTCCCTTTGTTTTTCACGTGTTGTGAGTGATGCAGTGCGTGTTGCATATTTGGTGACTGGCGGAAGGAAGTCGTTTTCGCCACCCTTGTTCTAGAGCAGCATGTGAAAATCAAACGGACGTTTGCAGAGAGGGAACGTGCGCCTGCGAGTCAAAATGCCTCGCGAGTCACGTTTTCGCCAACTCTGTTCTAGAGCAAGGGTGGCGAAAATGCCTTTCTCTCTCGAGTCTTCAAATATGCAGCACGCACTGCACCACTCAACAGCACATGGAAAACAAATGAATAGAGGGCTTGAAAGGGAGTTGCGCCTGCGAGTCACAGTGCCTCGTGAGTCGCGCTTTTGCCGCCACTGTCCTAGAGAGTACAGAATTTCTTCTGCTGTACTGAAATGAAATCATGCTAAGTACTATAGAAAAACATCTCAGAAATGGAGAATTTGCAAAGTACAACAGCAAACTTAAAGCCAGTTGTACATTGAACGCCTCTTAACTAAGGTGTTATTCCGAGGGATTTTGCACTTGAAGTTGATACACTAGCCAGGCATGTAATTTTTTTCTTTTGTTAAACAAGCAATACATCATTGTATGGCCCTAAGGGTGTACCTCTCAATATGGATTTGCTATTAGTTTTGATTTGAACCACTGACCCTTGAGTATTAAGCTTACAATTGATAAAGAAGGTATCCGTGTTAGCACCTCCGCCGTTTTCTTCAGAATTCTTTGCTTCCTACGACTTAGGGTGTAACATTCCGCAAGTTCTACATTTTAACCCCGATATCTCGGTAACGTCTCTGCCCTGGCTGGCTTGCGGGTCTACTGGGATATCAGGGAATTCAATTATTTTTTTAAGTTCCTTTGTTTTACCCAGTTAATGGTTACTGAGTTTTTACTGTTTTCGTTACCGCTTATGACGCAATTAAACAACACACAGACACACACACACACACACAAATTCCCATGCCAATAGCGCGACTCAAACCAGCGACCCTTAGCTTGGCGGAGCGCCGGAGCTATACACTCCAGCAACCACGGCTACGAGGGCCGGCTTAATTAAATCAATCTTTCCTGTTTTGTCACTGCAATATCTTTGATGTTCTAGAGAGGATAGAATTCCTTCTGCTGGTTTGAGATGAAATCATAGTCAGTGCTTTTGAAATATATTTCAGAAATATAGTATCCGCAAAGTAATTAAATGGCAAACGTAAACCCAAATATATATCTATTTAACGCCTCTTAACCGAGGTCGTATTCTGAAGCTTTTTGCTGTTGAAATTGACGCACTATCAGGCGTGTAATTTTTTTCTTTTGTTAAACGAGCAATATCTGGTGTATTGTGGCCTAAAAGCATACCTCTTAGTACCCCTGTGTGCTTCCCTATTAGCTTCGATTTGATCCACCGACCTTCGAGTATTAAACTTACCACAACTAATGAACACATTGACACCTCCGGCGTTTTGTTCAAAGGTAGAGTTGTAAACCGTAGGCTACCGTAGCTACCATAAGTATGCGTAGACTACGGTAGTTTTCCTTGTAGCTTGGACAGTTAAGATCGTACCCGCATTACCTGTATGTTAGTTGTGTTACATACTTATCGGGCGTTACCTCATATCAATCGCGTTGTTTGCGTTTGAGGTCAGTAGTTTACTAGATTCCTCTAGGAACAGGAAGCGTTGAACTTTAAACCTTCTTGAAATTATTGAGGGTACATAAAGGGCCACATAGCCTACGAAACATGTGTATGCGACCAGCATTCTTCAGCATGGGTTATCGCTCGGAAGTGTGGGAATTGTAAAATACAAGGACCAATTGAAAACAAGACAGAATTCACTTGTAAGTACCTACTACGGAACCATATATCATAATGTAGTGGATTCTCGTTCAAGAGAGATCTCCTTCAGAAGTGTAGACTCTGTCCACAATCCATCAAACTCTTGCCTCAGGAAACTTTATAGAGATCAAGAAAAATTTCGAGGACAACTACTGAAACAACTAATGAAATTCGATGTCTGCTATGTCTGCGATTTTGCCTGATGAGTAATCTAGTCTCTGGAACGCTACGTCATCAGTTTCATCGGGCAATCCCACAACAATTTCTGACAGAGACATAGATGAAGTCTTCGCTAGAGCTGTTTATGTTTCAGGAATTTCGTTATCAATGCTAGAGACCCAATACTGGAGGAAATATTTTCATTTAATTCGTCCTGGCTACGAGTCACCTAACCAACATGCTATAGATATACCGTTGCTCAACGCTAAATATCAACGTGTTCACGAAGCTGTTACTGATAAGATTAAACGACCAAATGTTCTCCGTTTAATTTCTGATGGAAGGGCAGATGTGTCCGGGCACCAAGTGATTAATTTCATTGTCACGACACCAGAAACACTTTTCTTCAAGCGAATTCGTCCTGATGAGTGCAGAGAAACAGCTCAATTTATCGCCTCAAGCCTTATCACTGTAATTCAAGAGATAGAGGACGAAAATTTCATACTAGTGATCACCGACAATGCAAGAAATATGCAGGCTGCCTGGAGAATAGTGGAAGAAAAGTACGTGTATATAATATGTGTAGGACGTGCTGCTTATATTATCAATATCCTCATCAAAGACATCATGGTTGGAGATATTCCAGCCCAGTAAAGAAATAATCAAAGCTCATGCTCTGTTGGAGGCGAAGCAGAAAGAAAAGTACGGAAATTTTACTGTAACTTTGAAACTTTCCTCATCATTTCGTTGGGCTGGAGCTTTAAAACATTTTGAGAGACTGATAAAGAGAAAAGAGGCTATTCTAAAATCCAATTGTTTCTCCTTCAGTGCGTTTTGATAACACAATAAGAAGTGCTGCGTTAAAGGAGGACACATGGAAAAAACTTAAACAAGCAAGTCGCTTACTAGGACCAGTGTCTACTGCCATTACCCACTTGAGGCGGACAGTGCTCTGTTGTCAGAAGTGCAACACTTTACTAAAATTTCATTAAAGGTGGGAGCTTCTAAAATGCAATAGCTCAATGCTATCCCCAGAAGTCTAGCTATGTATTACATCTGCAATTACAAACAGGACAAAATTCACCTGCAAGCATGCTACGGCAAATCTGTTACATCCACGGTATACAGATACTAGTCTGAATGCTGAATACGAAAACCAGGCATCGCAGTTCATCAGCACTTTGTGTCAATTGTTGGATGTGAAAGACAACTTGTGCTAGCTAATGTCGCTGAATTCAGAGTTTGCAATGGTTTATTCTCCTCAGTGTGTGTGCTTCTGCTGAACTTGTTTCACCTTGTGCCTGGTGGGAAGGAATGTGTAGAAGTCAGCCGCTGAGCTATCTCGCCTGAAAACTTCTCGATGTACCACTATCAACTGCTGCAAGCGAGCGTAATTAGTCAGCACATGGGAGGATCCATAGTAAAATTAGAAACAGGCTTTCTCCTGCAACAACCGAAAAGTTAGTTTCCTCGCAGTGGAACTTACATTATATGGAAGACAATGAATCTGTGTCTTCAAAAACTTTCGGAAGCTCCACTGAGTATATTACAGTTCAGATCGAAGACACTGATAGTGATCACATGTAATGTTGTTTTGAACCAATAGTACAATTTTATTTTGATCGCAGTGACCAAAGGCATGCTCACAATTCTTGGTGATCCCTATGCTTAGAATCGGATTGTAAAATTAAGCTTTCCCTAAGTCTAGTAAATGAAATAAAATTGAATTGGGGCAATGAGGCATATATACTTAACTTAGGAAGAAAGGAAAGATCAGGAATGGCATGTTTAGACTGGGGGGCTGGAGAGCACAGAAAGTGACAGACGATTCTGGCAGGAGAATCTGCCCATTCTGTGAATTGCATGAGGACTGGGTACATATTTTGGCGGAATGCGCTCAGTGGGAGAACCAGCGAACAATGAAATTCAAAGAAAAATTCTTAAGTCCCCCAAGAAAGAAATTGGTATGTTAAGATCTACTTTTTGACCAGTGGAACTGGAAAAACATGAGAAAGTTCTTGGCTAAAGTGCGCGTAGCTAGGTAAAATTTGTTCAATTAGCCAAAGGTAATTTACCTCTATTTTCTTTTCTTTTGTTCTTTTTTGTTTTTTTTTCTATTCTATTGTTTATTTTGTCACCATACCATGTATCTTAAATATGCATGTAATGTAATATTTGAATCCCATAATTCGTTGTATTTTGTGTTATGTTTCTTTGTCTACCAATGCTACTAATACTACCCGTAATCCTACGATTTACTACGACATTAAATGTGCGTACCGAAACTACGTTAGGGTAGTTTTGTTAGAGTGCAGCTCTATTCAAATACCCTATCTTGCTAGGACTTGGGGTGTAACATTCCTCAAATTCTATATTTTACTCCTGATGATTCGGCAACTTGTCCTTCTCCGTTGATTTGCGGGCGTACTGAGATATCAGGGAATGCCAGCTAATTGAATTAATCATTCCCGTTTTGTTGCTCTAATATATTTGATGTCTTAGAGAGGATAGAATTCCTTCCGTTGGGTTGAGATGAAGTCGTGGTCAGTGCTTTAGAAATATATTTCAGAAATACAGTGTCAGCAAAGTACTTAAATAGCAAACTTAAACCCAAAACGTATACCTATTTAACGTCTCTTAAATGAGGTCGTATTCTGAAGCTGTTTGCTCTTGGAATTGATACACTAGTCGGGCGTTAATTTTTTATTTTATTAAACGAGCAATATATTGTGTACTGTGGACTAAGGACATACGTTTCTGTATATGTTTCCATATTAGTTCCGATTTGATCCGCTGACCCTTGCGTATTAAACTTACCACAAGTAAAGAACAGACACCCACATTGTCACCTCTGGTGTTTTGTTCAAAGGTATTTTCCCGGCTAGGACTTGTCGTGTAACATTCTGCACATTTTACCCTTGATGTTCGGCAACTTCTCCGTCTTGGCTGACTTGCGGGTATACTGATATCAGGGAATGCCATATAATTGAATGACAGCTCATCTTTGACGTCTTAGAGAGGATAGAATTTCTTCTGCTGGGTTGAGATGAAATCATGGCCAGTGCTTTACCTTTCAGTAACAGAGTATCTGCAAAGTGGATAAATAGCAAACTGAAACCCAAATGTACCTACATTGGTAAACCGTAAGGGATAGTCCAATGTAGATCTGGTTAAAGCGCAAAATTTATGTAAAACAACTTCCTTTTGGAGGAGGGTAACGTTAACCTTTTGCGAGATATTCTTTATTAGTGGTTTTAAATTTTCAAAAAATTACACTTTTCAAGTGGTAAGCACTTTTTACTTTCTCTACTACGTATAGTAAGTAGGGGAACTATTGTATTCCACAGAAAAATTCGATACCGAGATTTCACCGGAAATATATTTTTTGAGGCCCCAAGAATACAAATAAAAGCATTTTTGGAAGCATGTCCATGTGTGTGTGTCTGTATATGCGTCTGTGAACAGCATAACTCAGAAACGAACAGTCGGATAAACACCAAACTTCGTATTTACGTTCAGTATCTTCAAGAGATGCAACCCCCCCCCAGATTATCCTTGACATGGAACATTTTTCGAAAATATTAATTTTCTCAAAAATGGCTCTAACGATTTTAATTAAGATATCATATATTTAAGATACTTGCATGACAAATAAAATGTATATCTTGAATTTTCTGGGAATGTCTCCAAAAGTATTCTTCATTGTGAACGACTTTTGCATAATTCGTAAACCATAAGAGATAGACAAATTTTACTACACAAAAATGTAGATCGCGTTAAAATACACAATTTATGTCATATAGATTGTTTTTGTTTAGTAGAATATTTTCAAGATATTGCCTTTATTCCCTTAAATTTTCCAGTACTTACATTTTTTCACAAATGGGAATTCTTTATTAATTTTTTTTTGTCCTGGTAATGCAAAGAGAATGGAATACTCGGCATAGCAACCAGCTCTTAAAATATTTGACTATCGCTTAAAGCCTACCGATTCCCCTTGCATCTACAAGAAAATTAGCAATAATATTAACATCTCGATATCTCGATTAACATGAAGCATATGGGGAATAAGCGTTTGTAAAAATAGTTTGTACAAGAGTAGAGAAAGTCTTGTGAGTGTAACACATCATATTTTTTCATCACGATCCACTTTTTAAAAATCAGACTAGCCTTAGCATACTAGGTAAAATGTAAATGTGAAATGAACTGTCTCGATTAACAAGAGGTAGATAGCCGAATAAGCTTTTATGAGAATAGTTTGTAGGAGGATGAGTAGAAAAAGTCATGTGACCGCAAGGCATGAGGCTTCTATTTTTAATTTTGGTGTGCGCCTTTCTTGTACAAATTATTGACTATAACATGCAAGTTGACCTTATGTAAGTATCTAGCGAAAGAAAAAAGTAATTTAAACCAATATACCTTAAATAAAATTACAGTGAAGAACAATAAAAGAATGTTTATCCATAGCTGGCAGTCTAGGCATCAATAAATTGTAAATTATGTAAATGGTGCCTTGGGTATTAGAACTTATCAAATGTAAAGTTTATCGACTTTTATTGATCACAGTATTTGCTTGTGCAGGCATTTCCTGCATTTAAGTGAAAATATGAATGTCTATTCTTTTTAAAGCAGATGCAATGGTCTCTGGGATCAAAAATATAAACTAAAACATTTGTCGAAGAGCTTTTTTATTAATCCGAAAATACAGTGCATTATATAGGAGAATTCTTCAATTATCTCCATTTTCAATAGATCACTGAATATTATAGGTACTTGGAAACAAAATGGCCATACTTCACCATATTCAAACATAGATTAACATCTGAAACCTAAACTTCTGCTCTGAGAATTTGCATGCGATTTAACGGCAATTTGGTTTAAAAGGTAAACAAACAAAGGCTGTTTTTATCAATTAACTGTGTTGAATGAAGGAAATAACTTATTTATACAACATAAAGTTAAAATTGTAAACCTTGCACTAAATGTTTCAGAATATTTAAAGCACTTGTGGGTCACTCCATCTTTGAGCTTGTATAAGGAAGATCTCAAAATAAAGTGTGAATAATGAATGACAGATTAATACAATGAAAAGTAGCGAATTAATTTTTGAGAGACGAAAAGTCGAACAGACCTAATGCTAGGCTGATGATAAATATTATTGATGGAAATGGTACGAGCATGAATACCTGTGTTGAGCGCAACTAAAAGGCTGCGAAGATGAAGAGGAACTAGGTCAATTTCTGCTTAAGGCGAGACAGCTCAGGTCTGGGAAAGGTAATAATATGACTGGAGGAAGCATTTTATTTCATCTAGGAATTCAATACCCAGATTTCATCGGAAATATACCTTTTGAGGCTGCTTGAATAAAAGAAAGCTATTTTTGGAAAAGTCCCCGTACATGTGTGTGTGTGTTTGTGTGCAACAAATTAATTAAAAAACTAAAAGTGAATTGATCGACTTGGTATTTAGTTAAGTACCTTCAAAAGATGCGACACAAAGACTTTCAGGAAATCTCCCCCACACCAAACTGCCCTTATAAGGAAAGATTCTCTTTATTTCGGACCTTTTTAAAAAAATGGCTCTAATGATTTATATTAAAATATGTTTAAATATTTTGTGACTGATAAAATGTATTTTGTGAATTTTCTGTGAATAATCTGTGGAGTCTACATCATTTTAATCCATTTTGTATAATTTTGTATTACTGGTAAACCTTAAGGGATAGACAAAAATGACTATGCAGACAATGCAGATCGCATTAAAACACATCATTTATTCCAAATAAAGCATTTTGTGGCATTACCCATGTAAAGAGAGAGAGACTTCAAACCCATCACACAGAGACTCGCTTTTAAAAAATTGAATATTGCTTCACCCTTCTGTATTCCTCTATTACGTACAACGAAATTATGTAGTAAAAGCAGCTCTCGATTATGAAGTTTATCTCGATTAGCCAAACTGGTTGAAAGGATAAGGTTCTGCAAGAAAGAAGAAAGAGTAGAGAAGTGAGTTTAACACATAAAATGTTTTATGCAAATTTATGTAATTACTTAGCATTTATTACTGCTATTCGATATTTTCTAGAGAATATGAGACGCCACAACATCTTATGGGCTTGTGCATCTTGCAAGAATGCGACACGAAGATTTTCAGGAAAATCCCCCATCCAACTCCCTTCATGTGAAAAATTTACGGATAAATTTTTATTTAACCGAAATTTTTCTAACGGTTTTGACTAAATATCACATGCCTGAATTATATACATCACCATAAAATTTATATCTTGTACTTCTTCACTCAATAAATTCCTTCATTTTTTTAAACTTCCCTTGTTTTATCCAACTGATGATTAAAGTGTTTACTGTTTTTTCGCCGCTTATTACCGCAATTATACACACAACGCACAGACGCATACACAAACACCCATGGCCATGGCGAGACTCGAACCCGCGACCCTCAGCTTGGCGGAACGCCGAAGCTATACACTCCAGCGACCACGGTTACGAGGGCCGGCAAATTAACACAATACTCCACACTTCCCTCAGTGAAGAAATCAATGACAACAAAACAAATGTTTTTTTGTCTTCATGCTATAGCAATGCAACCAATCATGAATACTGCGATACTTTGGATAATTTTGAATTTTTTGGTAGCTAAAATAATTAAGGGGAAAATAAATGGAAAATTTGCCAAAAATTACACTTTTAATGCGGTCTTATAAACTGTAATTTTATCTTTAATTGCATGTATATTGTCGTAGCCTCTCTACAAAATACTACTCAGAAACAGAAGGGTAGACACTCGCTTAGCAAAAGGCACCGGTGAATTAAACAAGATCTGCACATGGCGAGGCTACGACGGGGAACGCAGCTAAGTTAAAGACACAAATAACGGTTATTCCAAAATAATACCTGGCTTACGGGAAGGAAAGGACACTACACTACCATAAATTAAACTTTACAAAAGTAGATGGCTACTAGTTTAATGAGATAAAGACAGATACTTACATTATCAGCCCAATGTCTGTCGACGAGGCCATCGTGCCTGAGCACGAAGAAAGCAGTTCTACGTCTTTCCTATTCGGGGCTTGCTTACTGACTCTCTCTCAAACACACACGCTAAATCTCAAGCGTCACTGACGCTACCCCTTCCCCTAAGACTTAGTTCCCCCTGACTTACCCCTACTCCCAGACAAACTGCCGTCTCGGATCTCGGTGCCCAGAGAGTTGTGTATCCTATTATCTGTGCATACGCTACAATATTTTATTATTGTGGGCAGAATACTTATATTTTAAGTAATTTCGAAAATGGCACTGCACCACTTCAGAGAAGTATCTTAACACCTATACACTTTGGAATAGAGTGGTAAACCTTACCCTTCTTTAAGGGAAAGTTTTGCTTTACAAATTGCTACTACTGTTAAATAAGATAGCCTTTGTATACTCAAGCCACATGGTTTCTTTCTTTAAAAATGTGTATGAGTTTGTTTTCTCCATTATTGCTTTGAACAGATTTTTCTTGTAAACGACATTTTCTGATTTAAATGACGTGTTTTCTCAGAAACCATTGAAGATGGCTAAATTAAATTTTAGGATGATAAAAAATGTCTAAGTGCTGTTGGTTATTTTTAAAAAAAATATTTCTGATAAATTTTAACTAAAGTTGATATAATTGAGAAAAAAGTAGTATCCTCCTTAATAAACAAAAATATTGAAAAAAAAGTATAACGTGTGCATCTACATTCCAAAGCAGCTGATGTCTTAGATGGTGTCTGAGATAATGGGTGGTGAATATAGCACATTTAAAATCGGTGGGATAGGGATTTTAATTTACTCTTAAGTATACAACACGTATAAAAAGCTTCATTTTACATTTCGCAAGATTTCTAATTCGCTTACGCCTTATTCTAAAACCTCACCCGTGAAAAGTAATGATGCTTTCTGAAGTTGTTGCATAGAAAATCGTAAGAATAGATTGTACATATAAAAATAACATTTTCGTTATATGCATTTCAGTGAGGTGTAAGAACGAGCAATGGGTATCCATGTTGTGATCATTATTATTAGTATTGTTTACAACAATGAGTTCCGCAGTTATTTGGATACAATAAAATAGTCTTATATTTAGCACCTTTACTCTATATCTACCCTCTGTTTCACGCACACTAAAAACAGTAATGAAACTGGATTTCATTGTTGTGCCATAAATATTTACTGCTTTTAGTGCGTCTTCTATACAAAGAAATGGTCATAAACGTCACGTTATGGAGCAATTCCACTGCACACGCACACGCCATTCCGTCGCCTCTGCAAATCCTTTCTGCACGCTTAGTAAACATCCCCCCACACCACGCAGGGGTTTATATGGAACCCGTTGCTCCTCTTTGACCTGAAAACCATAATGGTCAGGTTTCAACTACCTTACACGTACCATCTCTTGCGGAAGCTTTATTGCGAACATATTTACCATGTCAAAGTGCATGTATGCCACGCAGTTAAATGCGTGCGAGGGTAGTGTTAGCAACAAGGTTAAAACATGCCTCCTACAGCGCACAAATTCCATGGGTACATAAACGTAAACGCTGGTACTGCAGCGCACCCTGCGCGTGTTTTGTAGTGAGAACATTCTGTAATAAGCGCAGGAAAAAAATATTGCTCAATTTCACATTTATTCCGCACGTATGTGAGCTGCACAGATGGCGTTGTTTGAACACGCTCGTGTCACACTAACATTTAACACGTCATTAAAGCGCTGTCAGACAAAATGCATGCTGATTTTCAGCCAAGACTTCACGGTCAGATCATGCATTAAAGTTGGCCCAAAGACTGCTAAACCATTTAAATAATTTGAAATATATAACAAAATTACGTTAATTTATATAAACTTCAACCAACTAGGTTAAAATTGCTATACCATATTTTTTCAGTATAATGTTAATAAGAATTTATTTTCCTGGTCCTATGTACTTAACTTTCAAAAAGAATAATATTAAGAAATTAATACCAGTCATTTGTGAAATTCTCGTATAAAATTTGAACATTTTACACCTTTAATTCCTGCTTATTATATATCGGTAATATTACTTTAAAATCAAGGACTACATTTTGTCGCACTAAACATTTGCCTGAAAAAAGTAAAAATTCAAGGAAACCTTAATTTTCTAAAATTTTGTCACGTATTAAATTATTAAAACCCTAAATATAACACTATGAAAATAAAATAAAAGGAACGCCTTTATCTATATGTTTTGGAGAAAGTTCTAAATTTGAAAGACATCTGACAATAATTGCATAATGAAGTAATGAACATTTTAAATCGACAGAAGTGCAAGAAATAAAGATTAATATATATTCGTATGCTTTTGTAGCCCGTTGTGCAAATCAACTTAAAGTTATGTTTTTATGTAGAGTCAACTGTAAAGTTCAATGTCACAACCGGGATTTGAACACGGCTCTCCCACTCTCCGTGCGGTTGCTCTAACCATTGAGCTACCGTGAGCAACATGTCGGTGGGACATTCAATTCCCCAATTGACTCAAGTTGTTTCCCAGAGAGACCACCAAGGCATCTCACTAGAGATGACAATCTCAATGGTAACCTGGCATCGCAAGTACTTTATTACTGGTGTTTATGGGTTTCTTAAGGTTTCCTTTTTAATTATTATATATTATTAATTCGAATTAGTTATACGTTTTCGAGACTTTAGCCTGGTCTAGGAAAGTTTTTAATATAGACTCAACTGAAATATTCAATGCCACAACCGGGATTTGAACACAAGCATCCTTTATTAAAGTACGACGTCTTGGTAGCATATTATCTGGGAAACAACTTGAGTCAATTGGGGAATTCAATGTCCCACCGGCATTTGTCTCAGTAGCTCAATGGTTAGAGCAACCGCACGAAGAACGGGAGACCCGTGTTCAAATTCCGGCTGTGGCATTGAATTTTTCAGTTTACTCTATATAACAACTTGCCAAGACCAGGCTTTGGTCTCTAAAATGTATAATTAATTCCAATTAATTATGTTTAATAATTAAAAATTAAAATGCTGTAATCAAATAATAACAACAAAACTTCGCATTGGACATGCAAGACACACACACACATACATACTGCCAATTTACGCAAGGAACCGCCACCTTAACTGTCATCACATCTCTACAGAATGTCCAGCATTTGAGGAAGAAAGACAGCAATCCATATCCCATAAGAAGTAATCTACATCCAATTACTAATCGTCTGTAAGGGCGTTAATAGGGCGTGAATTAACACTCCTCTGGGCCGCCTTCACCCTTAGTGCGTTGAAGGAGGAAGGGGGCTATAGCTTACCTGTTTAAAAACATGTAAATAGCTAGGAAATGTCAATTTATTTGAGAACCTGTAACTGATGTTTGAGGACTAAAATATTAAAATCTCGAAAATTGACTCGAGCATTTCCAAACAAACATTTATGTATTCGCAACTAACCTCGCGAAAGATCGACAAAATCTGTCTCCACCATATTAAAATGAGGCACAAGTTACTTCTTCTTCCACTTCTCCTTTATAGTATAGGGGGGTCACCATTCCTCACTTATACCTATTCGTAATTTGCCAATGAGTTTACAGAACAGGCACAAGGCGTGATATCACCAGCAACGTGACACCCAGCGAATAAAATGAAGTCAGAATGTTATGAAATACCCTAGAAACGGTAATACATGCAGTTTGTCCACCTTCCAGCAGTAGTGAATAGACCCATGCTATTCTTAAACTGTTTTTTCTTCAAATTCTAGTTGAAAATTCAGAAAGGGTACCCTGAATTCTTGATGAAGATTCGTAAAATAAAAGTCACATTTTTTAAATTCTTACGGAAAAGCTTCTCTAAAATATAGAGCCAGCATTCACTTGAATGTTTGCCTTTCTGACAATTTAAACGTCCTAATACACGTTTAAATGGACCTCAGTGCAAATAGGAGGTGAAAGTTTAATATTCGATATTGCCCTGTAATCTTGTTGTCTTATATTTCTGTTACTTTAGAATATTTCTTATGAGATAGCTTTGTTAAGTTTCTTTAATATTTACAGCATAATTGGATTGGATTGGCAGCGGAGGAGATTCGGCACCAATCCAGTGAATTCGGACATTGTACCGACGTCCCATCAGAGGACACCGGGATGAGGTGAAGGGAGACCCCGGACGGACGGAATCAGGACAGCGTCTCTACATACGCGGGCGGCGGTGCTTATACACCGGCAACCAGCCGGAGGCTGCATCGTAACACCATTGCCGAATGAATGAAATTATTAAGGGATGAAAGCAACCACTCCAGCATTCGCCTGACGATTCGGAAAATCCCCCCTCCAAAAACATGGATTAGAGTGGCCAAGCTCATCGAACCTTGGATCTCCCGAATGCAGGTCACAGACCTACCTGAGACATCCCGCTCGTTATAGCATACATTCTTTGAAGTTGGATGAGGAGACCTAAAGGTTCCTTGCTTGATATAAATTATAGTTTTGGAGTTGGGTTTTTAATAGTATAATAAACATTTTGCTTTTAGAATACTTCATCTTTTTTCCAGAAAGAGGTTTAATATTGTACAAAATGTAATCCTTGATTGTAAAAACTGTTTTCGAGGTGTAATATTAACATTTCTAAACCTTAAAATAAATTTTGGGCATTTAACATGAATGTTGATCTTTATTCTCTCAAAAGTTTGGTAATTTAGATACACAGGAGCTCAAAAATTAATTTTGTGTTTAAATTATCTTAAAACAATGTATGGCATAAATACCAGCTATTAGGTAACATTTTAGAAATTGGTTTCTTCAGTATCTAGTATCCTTAATAAGAAACGCTAACAGTACACACTGTACTTATCTATATTACATTGGACATGCTGTAGAAAATTAGCCAAAAATTCACAGGATCGGTGAGTTTCCTACAGATATTTCGCAGAGCTAAAGGATTACTCCAATCAGAACTGAAATTATCTATTGTATTCCATAATTTAAACTGACTGGCCCTGCATTCAGGAGGACATTTTATGAATGGATGTTAAATATAGTGCATGACGAAAAATTCACCCTAAAAGACTTCTGCTTTCAAACGAAGCATGATGTCTACTGAAATATTGGACTCAAAGGACTTCCTCTATCCACGATGCATTTCTTATATACTATGGCAAGGTCGCGAAAACGGCTTCCTTCCGTAAGTCACCAAATTTGCAACACGCACTGCATCACTCAGCAGCATGTGAAAAGCAAAGGGACTGTGGCAGAGAGGGAACGGCGCCTATGATAAAATGACTCGCGAGTCCCGTTTTCCCACCTCTGTACTATAGCATTCAGATCCTGTATATATAGTCTTTATATTCTCATATAAGCAATGAGGATTTGGTTACACCATAACACAGGAAATCGAACAAAACTGTCCCCTTATCGTAATTCGATGTTAAGGATATAACAATTCTCATTTTAAAAACACTAATGTTTTAGAAAAAACAATTTCGCACAGATTGTGAGCTTCAATGTGCTATACAGTTTTGTATAGTACGGTTTTTTATCCAAATTTTGTTTTACCGGCTACACAAAATTGAAGCAATATACAATACTAGCCACTAATACGATAACTCATTAATGTAATAAGACATCTAATTCACAGCTTCTCAGCATCAACACGTTAATAATTTATTTATTTAACATTTTGTTCTAAGTTTTACGCGTTATGCATTTTTTGTTAATATTGTACGTATAGTAATTAAGGGGATGTTCAAAACACATATGTTAATAATTTATACTTCGGAGAGAATAAGTATATTACGTTATAATATATAAAATTTAACATGAGAGAGAAAGGCCATTGTTATCTGTGCAACCAATAATAAAAATTACGAGAAGTGCAGTAGCATCTACGCAAGCATATAACGAACCTTGGATTCATAATTAAGACAATGGAAGTCTGTAAACATATATGTAACAGACTGCTATTGGATGTTATTAGATAGTAGCAAAAATTAGGTACATTGATACATGCCTATAATTCAAATATGTACGCTAAGTAAACGGTTAAAGGGAACGCTAACAGAAGGTTGTCAGACTTCGACCAGGAAGGTAGTGTATAATCTTGTCTGTAAATATACGCTAAAACTACGTATTTAAAATCAGCCAGATATACATATTTTAACCTGGCAAAGGCGATATGAATTTGAATATGTACATGTGGTTTATCTAAACTACAAGTGAAATAGTTTACGGACTACGTGTGTGCAAAATATTTTAGCATTCTCTATACCTAACCCTGAAAAAACACAATTGCCCTCCGACACAAGATTACAGCAGCCGTGGTACAATTATAAAATAACAATTACAACATACTAACACGCACACAAAAATACAGATATACGATCATCAGATTCCAGTCTACGAGAACGTCGTGATACATCACAAGAGTACGAGCATCAAAACGACCTACAGGTACGTAATACAGCATCCATCATCTCCCAATGGTCCATCAGCATCAACGTAGTGGGGTCATACCGCGTAGGAAGCGCTACAAAATGTATTCATAGAAAATACATATTAATAGTCGTGCATTTTATTAGTCATTTTAATGCATTATATTTTAATAAAATTGTTGCGGTCATTTTGGACAAGATAAAAAGTATAAAAAGTTTTCACGTAAAGGAAATTGCGTCAAAGTCACGCATGCGCGCAGACACTGTTGCATCTTTATAAAATGCTTATTATTTGGGGGAGGGTTTCAGCGCATACAAAAACGTATATCTCTTGCGAAATCTTGATATCGAATTTTTGGTAGGAATGCAATACCGCTGCCTGTCACATGCAAATGGCATAGATTTTAAAGAAGAATAAAAAGGAAACCATAGTGGTGCTCTGAAAAACCTATGCTGTATTGCTTGCTACATGTTCAAGAAATGATGGTGTCGTGTGCTATTAGCGGCGAGAATGAGATAGGATCTAAGGTAAATCAGTGAATCTAACGGTAGAAAGTGTCGCAGATTTCCAATAGGACTCTAGCATTGCCTATTCTCACAGAACCATGTAAGTAATCAATTCATTAAATATTCCAATACAGAGATATGACTAAAACACATGGTGCCCTCGATTTAAGCCCAGATAGTATTATTTCAGGAGATCACTAAAATGCCAAGTTTATAAGACAGATCCATACAATTTATTTGAAGTCAAAAAGAAATCGTGAAGAAAGTAATTTTATTTCTATGCAATCACTGCTAAACAATTTCCCAATCATATACCAGAAGTATATGGAAAATTAAGAGGGAGTTCCAAAATTTCCTTGTTTAATCTGTTCAAGTAAATTTACTTCACTGTTTAGGCACTCGTCGTAATAACTTCGCGACAAATCGTAGATGCTTATTATAGACAACCATTCGCGAAGGTGAAGAAGGGATTCGAAGGATTCTTCAAAAAGCAGTTTGGTAGTCCTCTGAAGATGTCCAACATAGATGCGATTACATAGTTATAAGCCATTGGAGCTCAGAATTGCAAGTAGGCCATCTAAGTAGACTCATTGTGTGACCTCTAGGAGAAAGGGATGAAGGGGCAACGCGAAGGGCGCCAAGATCAGGTCACGATGCGCGCTAGAAAGGACGGGGTTCCTAACAATTCCAGAGTGACACCTATCCTGTTGCCGGTGACAGTCTTACTGCAACATCATCAACCCGAAGGTCCCTCCCAGGAAGGGACAGCAAACGGCAAGGAAAAATATTTTGCACAGCGCAAATTCCATCGTCCCGCCGGCATTCACAATTGCCGTCGCCTCATCCTGTAATCTTCTTCTTCTCCCTTCAAGGATCAGGTAATATAATCCCTATCATCAAATCCACTTTTGCGGGATGTACCAAACTGCTTTACTCTGTTACTTGGTAATACATTATCTTCTTTGGTAATCTATCATCTACGATTCTGTCGACGTCATCATTCCAGTTTGTTTTATTTTCATCAATCTTGTCGTTAACTAAGAAAATGCACAAATTAGAGTTTATTGTTTAATTTCCTACTTTATCAGCTTTAGTACAACCTCTTACATATCTCATAAATTTTATTTCTGCAGACTGTACACGTCATCTCTCTCTTTTTGTTACCGTCCACGAATCGGAGCCATATAAGACAGTAGGCACAACAAAATCTTATAGAACTTAATTTGTGTTTCTTAACTGGTTTTTCTTCCTAAAAATCCTTCAATTGTTCCATAAATGGTTTCAAATCTATTAATCTTCATCTCAATGTCTTTGTTGAATTTAAAACTAGTGTTACCTCTTAGATAACTGAAGTGGAGTGCTCGTTCCAATATTTTCCAATTTATTAGTATCTACGATCTAACATGGTTATACCCTTTAAAGGCGAATATTTTTGTTTTATATTAGATATAATTAAATTATAATGTATAGCATTTTGGTATCCTGTAATCCTGAAGCATATGAAGGTGAAATGATGGTGTAAGGAAACACGTGGTGGAAGAGGAACCACCTGGGTTCCTACCGATGTGGGAATACCATGGCAAAACCCAAGGTCAGGCTGGTCGGTCCAAAACCTCCCGAATATAACGCTCATACGTTATCGCAAAGCGAACTTCCATGGCAGATACTTAAGATTCTCTTGGACAAAGGTTCACGAGTTAAATTTACTTAAAAAACACGTTACGAACCCGGAAACAAGGGTTCTTCATTGTGTTCTCTTATCTGTTGCTCTTGGCTTCAGCGACTTATACTTGTACAAGTAAATGTCTACAGAATAACTCAATAAGAACTGTTTTATTCCTCTATTTGAGCGTCTATCTACTAAAGACCGCATTGTCTGTAGTGCATTAGCTGCCCTTTACATCTTGAAGCTATCTGGAGTTCATATTGCCTGTGAACTTAATGTACCGAGTTCATTAACAGCATACCAATTGTAAACCCTTTGTGGAATGGCGTAATTAAATCAAGACATCTCGCTTTGTTCACAGCATCAAGAAAGCCTTCAACAGCCATGAGGTCTTCTTAAAGGCATGTAATTAACTGAGTACCTCTTTCCAAGCGTGGTAATTTCGAATGGTAAACGAAACCTCGAGCTGCCGCCTGAGAAACAAGATATAGTGTGTTGTTGCAACAGCTGCTAAGTTGTCCTATTAGGGAACTATAAAGTGTGCAGAATACTATCAGCATTTTTATATTACTACAGATTCAGTTCTTTGGGTCCAGAACTTAATGAATCGCTAATATACGGAATTCAAGTTAATAAAGGGATATCAATACAGGTATTTCCGATGAAATCTCTATATTAAAATTTTAGGTGCACTTTCTTTACATACTACTAGTAAATGGCACAGAAGGTAATACCTTCACTGTACAACTGCGAATTTAAATTAAGTAGGTCAAGGTTTTCATTTTTTTGATAAAAAATGAACTAAATAGCCTTCTACTATCGTTTATTTTTGTATAGATTTTACAATCTATTATTATAAAACCTTGGTTTTATATATGCGTCATGTTATGGAGATAAACGTTTGTAAAATTAGTTTAGGTGCTCACTTAGTTATAGGTACCAAGAGGATGCAGGAAACGAAGCGATAGTCAAATATTTTAATTCGGGTATGACAGCTCTTCAAAATATGATAAAAGTATTTAAAAGCTGCAAATATTTTGAAAATGGTTTTTGCCACAATCACGATCGGGTGACGAGTAAATTACCTGTTCTATTTTAGCGGAGTTTACCTGCAAAATACGTAATGTAGACAAATTTTCCTACACGAAGTAAGAAACTAAAGGTATTTATCGATTTTCACCATCCAAACATCAATTACTTCATTTCTTTTAAGTTTATTATTCGTCAGCCATTCAACATTTTTATTCAGTCTTGCTTCCCAAATTTTTGATTATTAGACATTTACCAGAAAATTTGAATATTATCATAATAAATGAGTTGAAATAATAATATTGCAGAAATAATAATATTTAATTTAAATTTATGTACACTAAAAATACATGTCTTGTTGGTTTTAAATAAAAACACCTCTTCATTTATTATTATTTGCTTCTGATAATAGAGTTAATACAAGGATTTGGTCCAGTTGGATTGCAAAACAGATTAGTTTATATAAGTTTCACCTAATTTCCAGCATTCTATGATTGTAAGTTAAAATAAATTGATTAATTAAACTTTTAAAATTAAGAGAACACTACCCATTTACGTTATCTGGTCAATGATCTTAAGAGCAAAGTTGACAACTTCAATGTCTTTAAAACTGCTGTTAAAGTATACCTATGCTCAAAAACATATTATTCTGTACAAGATTATCTGAATGACAAATTATCCTGATGATAATACATATATAGCTCTGTAAGTAGTATTAGTAAATATTAATGACAATTGCCAGTTATATTTGATGCCTGCTCTAGAATTAATGAAGCTATTTAAATGTATTTATATTAGGAATTCACAGTAAATGCTATGCATTACAAATCAAATAGAACAAAATGATGAGACGAACAAAAGGTACAAGCCTAGTGAATGTTAAAATAACTGTTCTTGCCTATACGTATGTTAAGCTTATAACCTTATAACATTCGACTCTCGTATTCGACTCTGTACAAAATTACAATTGATTTGTTTCATTTTGTATATAATATGTCTTTATTTTATTTTAAATGTTCTGTATACTATGTAATATTTATGTATATATTTAACTTTATTGTGCATTTCCTAAACACGCATATAGTATGTGTCTATTTTATTTCAAATATTCTATATTCTGTGTAACATTTATGTTTATATGTAATTTTTGTACATTTCCTTGACATGTTCTACGTTCATAGCCCTTTATGGCTGCTAGTGAACTCACAGAATGCAATCCAATCTAATCTAATCATCAAATACGTTATATTTCATTTTATGTGAGTAATAAGTCTAATATCTTCGAATTTTTCAAATGAGAGAGGATTACTGTCAGCATTATGTACAAAGATCAGTTGGAAAATACCCTCTCCAGTTGTGCAGACGAAGCTAAGTGTTTAGTAATTTATTACCCAAATCTGCTCATTCGTCAGCCACCTTGATTCTTAATTAGATGTTTTGCCAACAAAAGAAACAATGATATTACTCTGTCCGGTTAAGACAGCTTATGTTTATATTTTTCAGACCTCAGAAAAGAAGTTTCTGGGTTGTTTTCTTCTCTGCCACTTGATTGTGCAAGCTTCTTGAAAAAAGACTTAAGAAGGTTCTGGATTATTTCTAAAATAGCTTATTCTTGTTTCTGAAGTGGAGGAAATGCCTGATAAGCATCTCAGTCAGTGCAATATGTCTATCACTTCGTAACTCAATTTCCATTTACAGCATAATGCATCAACGGTCACCTCTCAGTACATTTTCTTACATTATGGTTATAACACTACCTATTACCCAAGTGTTAGCTGTACAATATTTCAATATCACCACAACATGCAACCAGTAATTAGAATTCTCCAGTGGTTGAATGTATGGTATGAATGTAATGTAGATAAACTTATTTACACATAAAAGGCCCAACATTGGCCACAGTAAAATATATTTGAAATAAATTTGTGTTTAAATAGTTCTATGGAAATTTTTGAGTAATAAGCATTTGTGTCTCTCTTACGGTTTACCGGTTATAAAAATTGTAGAAGGATTCTTCCGAATTAATAGACTAAACTCAAGCGAAGCGGGTAGTAGATGTCGTTGAGGCACGGACCGTTAACGTTAGGTCCGTAGTTCAAATCCCGCCAGCACCTGATTGAGGTTTTGTTCCAGACTTTCCTCAGTCGTAATAGCTGGTAAATATCTGCAAGATACCATATACTTAGACATGGAATGTTTCCTTCTCAAACTTCCTTTCCGAAAGATTATTTCATTGTATATATTGTAGCGGGAACATTGGTGCTCTGGGTTGATGCCCTCTGCTGCAGTGTTCTGGTCTCCGGCTGCCTGTGCTCAGCGGCTGATGATTTCTCCATTCCTAATAAATTACCTATCTAACTAATTTCACTGATCTCAAAGTTTTCATGGGTGAAGAAAATTAAAATAAACCGCATTTCCCTTAATACGCGATTTGTTATCAATAAGATACTTATGGGAGGCTAGCTTTTCCCATCTTTAACAATTCCCACCATAATAGTAAATTAGGAGCCTAATCTAACTGCACACGCTTCCCCACTCATAAGCATATCCGTCGTCCAGAGTGTATAACTAAGTGTCGACGAGATTGTATATGAGAGTGAAAACCTGGGACCTGCTTCCCCCTTTATACCCAAACCTAGTGACGCTCACCTTCGCGCCTTAAAATGTAGCGACATTTCTAATTGTTCCTCAGACCGCGGTACATTATTATGTATGAAAATATTCTGCTCCAAAACTTTTTGCACACGCGTCCCAGTGACGCGTCCGAAGCAAACTCAGTATCTCTGTCTCTTTCCTTTCTATATCTGTTTCTTTCTATATCTCGTTATTCCTTCAAATTCCTTGCTCATTAGCTTGGTGAAAGTTAAGAGTAATCCACCCAGAATTACTTTTACCTGGAATTAGCTAGCTCACCCGTCCCTTACTTATCTAAGTTACAATCTGCTTTGTACATTTCTAGGCTGCTAAATATTCTAACATCTTTCTTGCTGAATTAAATTGTGTACAATTCTTGTTTGATATTGATTTATATGTCTATATATAAGTGTGTGGGTGGTATATCCCCTTTCAATATCCTCACTGTCAACCACCTGTAGTGGAATATGTAGTAAGAACGGGCGTTAAACACTATCAATAAATGAACCATTCAAAGAAAATTCAAGATATAGCTTTATTTATCGTATAAACATATTATATGTATGGTATTTTAGTCAAAATCGATAGAGAAACTTTTAAGTTAATAAAAATTTTCGAACCAATTTTCAGGTAAAGGTTAGTTTGGGGTGCGGGTTACTTGAAAATCTTCGTGTCGCATCTTTGAAAGATACTGAAACTTGAATACCTTGGTAGGTATCCGAAATTCCGTATCGAATTTTTGGGTGAAATGCAATACTTTATGTGCCTACTAGGTACATGTTAGAGAAAGTAAAAATTTACTTTTTAGACTGAAATTATTTAAATTTAGGTTTAGCTTCATGAACAGACGGGTTAATTATGACTTTATTGAATGAAATGTGCTTATTTATGCCAGCAAGAGCCAAAAAACATCTTGCATGCGTTTAAAGACGAAAACAGGAAGAAGCTTGCAGTTTATATGTATAGGTACACGTGGTCATGTAGGACCCTAAAGCAATATGAGCTGTGCATTACCATCAGGATACCCAGGGGACTGCTTTGTTAACAATGAACCACATGCTGCCTCCATTGCACTGGAGTGACCTGATACATAGGGGATTAGAACGGTGGTTATTGCGTTGGGATTATGTGTCCGTGTATAGTCGGTTAAGCAATTTCTTCATATTCCAATTCACAATTTGTTGTGCATATTTGATTTCAGGCACTCGCATTTCAAACGCTTATAATCCTTTTTGCATACCCACCATTTTTATAATCATATATTAATAGACTTGAAAATTTTTATTAATATTTCGAAATGCATGAAAAGGCATGTCCGATTTGTAGATGAACTGTATGAAAAACGGCCGCAGTCTTTGTTCTCTGGTGGTGCTAAAGCAAAGCTCATCTGAATGAGATATGGCAAATTAGTATTTAAAATGGAAATGCCACATAATTTATGAGTTTTGTAGCAGGATGTACCACGGCTGATAAAATAAAAAATGAAATATAAGATCAGCTTTGAATATATTGTGACGCAGTGGCTATCACCTAAGGATTTTGGGAGGTCGGCACCAGGCTTTTAGAGATAAACAAAGATAAATCGCGTTCTCGCCCGCCGTAAACACCAGAAGCTCTATTGGCAGGTAACCAGAATCTTCTGGAAGTTTCTTTTCGCAGCCTCCAGAACGTGCGTCCAGATAGTTCTAGAAAGTTCTGTGGAAGATTCCATTGGCTATATAAGCGAGCGTCAGTTGAATCGGTTAATCCATAAGTAAGCGAGTTGGTGGGTCATTTTTCTGCGACATCAAGTGCGGTTCTCCGAGTGAGTTGGTGAATACTGCTGTGACATGCAGCGAGTGCTGCTGCGAGACGAGAGATTGTAGAAGTCTTGTGTCTGACTCCCCAATGAGTGAATCGTCCAAAAGAAAGGCTACGTCACGACAAATTGAACTAGTTCACATTAGTGAAGTGACAGTGAAAAGTTGAACTACATCAAGTTATTAAGTGGCATTGGTAACTTAGAGAAGTGAAAGTAAAAACTGATCAGACACAATATTTTTGTCTCGACAATAGCGGTTTTTATCCACTTTCCGTCAATGCTATCATCATGCGTAGGGAGTTGAAATACCTGCAGTGCGTGAAGTTTACATTTTTACCGCAAATGCTAACAAATTGTATTTAATCCTCCAACTATTCATAATATGTATAGTCAATTTGATAGTCGAGTTTTACACTTAAATCTTACCGTCTTTACTTACCTTTATTTGTAACAATTACTGAAGATTTAATTCATGCAGAATTTAAATACAACTCTTTCGGCGCAAGCAGCCATCCTACCTTTAGTTGTTTAATGCCTTGGTAACACTACCAGGCGTGACTAATCGATTACCAATTTGCAGAGTCTATTGCGGTTGACCTTGATACTGCTTTTGAACAGCTGAAAGCTATTAATTCTATTTCGCGTAAGAATATCTATTTTTTCACTATGTCGAAGAAATAGTACGCAATACACACGCGTTAAGTCCTTTGAGATACTTGGAGTGAAAATGATCGACTTCGTCTCGTATTCTCAGACTTCTTCTTCGTTCTGCGAAGATGCATTTACCGCATCTATATCCCAAGAGACTATTAATTAACGAAAGGTTTAATGTTGGTAAAATAAAATGTAAGAAACACATTGCTGGAATGTCAACTAATAGGTTACTCAAGAAGATAATGCTCTATCAGTCAGTTGAAAGAAGGTATTTGGATAGCCCACGCAAGAGATGGTTTTAAATTAGAGAAAGAAACGGGTTAATTTATTTAATTCCTGAAAAAGGAGAAGAAGAAGAAGATAAAGAAGAAAAAGTAAAAACCATATGGGGGTAAAATAAAATAAGTGAAGTATTTCTTAATACGAATTTCGCAGCAGAGGTTGGTACTGGTGCTTTAAGACACAACTTTAAAGAGAAGATTATCTTGAAATCTGAAAATTTGTTCTGAAATAATGCAAAGTGATGATGTAATTTATACGCCAGAGAGTCAGAAGATGTATGTATTATGGGAAGCGAGATACCTTGTTTAATATCCGCTGCACTGGCAAAACATAAAGTTAGCGTTTACTAAGGAGTGCTATTATCGTGTAGTCTTCGTTAATTAAATGCTACGACTTCAAAATTAACTCCACCACTTACATGCACGTTAATGAAATGAAGTCATGAGCGCACATACACGCACGCATGCTTGGTATTTCTGTGTGGAAACTTACAGTCTCTCCAAGGTTGTGTCAATGCAGCAAAGATAAGAGGAACAAGCAACACACGTTAATGTCCACGGTTAAAGTCAGAGCTTTTAATATATGAGAATTTAACATTTGATACAAGTAGACATCTCCGTATACAAGTACAAATTACTTTGTTATTCCTTAATAATTTAATTTCTATATTACAAGAAATCATTATGAAGCTTAAACAAGCATATAGATTTTTAGCAAAAAGAGACAATTTATATTAATATTGAAAAAACCTCACATTCGGGAGGTTCGGGTTTAATTTCCATCGAACGTCCATTCTTATGGTTTTTTGGTGGTTTCCTCTGGTCGGTAAGCAAAATATGGCGTGTTTCTATTTACCACGATTTTGTTTCTTTCATTTGCGTTTTATTCCGTTTCCTTCACAGGTTTTAGGTGTGCATATATGTTTTGTGACATAAGTCGGCGCCGTACAGATGGTGCGGATGCTTGCTCCAAAGGGCATCATTCAATAGGGGTCTGCCTAGTTGGACTGGAGATTCATTGTCTTCTCTGGGAAGCTCCAGTAGTAGGACGGGTCTTCGAATTGTTAGGAACTTCGTATGTCATGGTTGCCTGTCTGACTGTGGCCTGTAGCCTCCTGTGGTTCCTACAATTCATGCCTTCCTCCTGGGAGGGGGTGACAACCCTAAAAGATCTGAAGTCGCAGCACGCGAGGTGTCATCATTCTCCGTTGTATATAGTCCGGTCCGCATCGCATGTATTAGTGCTGTCTACTACACCGACGGGTTTTAAATCTAAAAATCCCACGTTACGTACTCATGCGTAATAGCAACATCATTATAATGTGGTGTTATAAATGGTTTGAAAGTGGTGTCCATCTACGATCCGGCTGGGCCATAAAACGAACGCTTTGTATTATAAAGAGAAAAAACAACTTGTGTCTATTAATAACCCCAAACACCGCTCAGCTTATGTTGGTAATTCTTTCACCATTGAAACCCCCTGTACCTTCCGACGGAAACGGGTAACAAGACAGCTTCTAAAACGCTAGAGATTTAAAAGCCCATATTTTAGAATACGAATGTGTTTGAGTACTAAATTTTCGTTCAGAAAGTTAAACAGTAGAAAACTGTAATTGTTCTCTCGCCGAGTATACCCTGGAGTAGAAAATAACGTTGTTGCTACGCACAAAATGTATAAAATAAACAAAAACTGTAAATATTTCATTCCAAACATCACACAAGCATGTTTACGATTTAAGAAAAACATAAGACACGGGAAAATAAAACAATATTGAATCCGATTAATACGGTATAAGTATGTGATGTGCCAAAGTAATCATATAAAGGGAAAGACTCGTGCACTGCCTAGCATCAGACGTGTTTCACAATACCAGTAAGGCTGGCCGAAATCTGAAAATCTCCAAACATATTAATTTGTTTCTGATGTTTGTGAAAGCAAATTACAAGGATTTCACAGAAAGAATCCGCAAATTCTCTTAGATTAGGGGAAGAAAATTTAATAAACTCTTTAACAGAGGTGAAGTAATAAAATTGCCGCTTTTAGTTATTTCTTATTCACGAAGAAAGAAAAGGTATTTGTGTGTTTGCTACCGTAGCAGGCAATGTTCCAAAATCAATGGATAGTTCCTTCGGTATTAAATGTCATAATAGAATGTCGACATAGGCCTATATCTCAGTGTTATTTCTGTCACTGTTTTGTGAGATATCTATAACTTGTATGATTCCTGATAAATGCACTTTAAATATTAAAACATTTTGTTAAAGCTAGGACGACTCAAATGTTTATAAAACAGATCGCTATATGTTGGTTTTCTTCTTGCGTGCTCTTTGCCTCAACCGACGAGAAACATAAGAGGTTTGTAGCTCGAAAAATTATAAGCCCCAAACAAGCAACATAAAAGATCTAGTAAATTGCTTAAGTTGTACAAGCAAATGTTGAATCAACTCTAAGACAGTTAGGACTAATATTAAGAATTTTATCTTTAAGTTTTTCAGACTTAGCTTTTTTTCATTTATTAACTCATGCTTTATTTAAGGCGTTGTTATTTATATGAATTATTAACCAAATTTGCATACTTAATCCGTTGTCTGAATTTTTTAAGTAAGTTTCCGTCTATATCTTGTTGTTTCACACTTATATGAACCTGTTTAATATTCAAACATATGACTTAGTCCGCTGTTTCTCTAATGACTATTTTATGCATGTAGCAGTTCAATTGTAGGCGCGCTACTCAATCTCTTTTCTCTTCCTGTCGTTCACTAACGTGTCGACTTAGGACACTCGTTCTCTCCTCACATAAACAACTGCTAGTTGTCCACCCGCTGCATGAACAAACTCAGGAAGCAGCAAAACAAAACGGAATCTTAAAAACGCAGAGCTAGTGATCCGCGTTCCGTTTGTATCCGAGCGGCCTCTTAAAGAATCTTCACACAAAGGAGGGGGAAGATTTTGGAGGTTTCTGCCTCATCCCGATAGGAGATCCGGGCGGTTCGCTAAGCTGAGAGTACATCCGCCTCCTTTCCCATTAAGCACATGCTAACCGGAGCCGAAACCATACCCTGGCCAAGATGGGGCATGCTGCCAGAGGCCCCGCCATTATAATATGATGTATTAATCAAAACTATTTTGAGCATTTATGTAAAAATAAAAAGTATGAAAATTTCCTATTTAAAGGGCAGTTTCGGGTGAGAGATGTTGTTGAAAATATACAGCTGACATAGTATGTCTAATTTAAGTATGAAATCTTGTGTTCAAAGAAATTTTCCTTTTTGACTCATGGTGTATAAAGAAATACATACATATGTTTTCTTTCTCCCTTTTAATAAAAATGCTGTTTTAGGAATTAAGAAACCTGAAACTGTGTATTTCTGGCAAAACTCGATGTGAAATTTTCGTTTGGAATGTGTCACTTCCTCTATATACTGTAGGTGACCGAACGGAATGGCTCAGGCAATAACGTCTGTGGCGTGTATTCAGCAGTCTCGGGTTCAAACCCCCGGAGCGAATAATCTGACCGAAGTCTTTTTCGCAGATTTCCTTGGCCACTAGGTGAATTCTGGGTTGGATAATTTGATCAGTGAATTTTCCTATCATCCCTTTTATCACTACAGTTAATTTTCTTCTTCTTCACCGCCTTAACAGACATTGGGCTGATGACCTATCCTGGATATGCTATGATCCAGAGTTGGCTTACTCAACAGACTACTGACACAAGGCACTGGCTTGCAAGTCTTTGGGGATTACGAGGAGGGTAATGCGTTGAAGAATAAGGAACAGAATAAATGTACTGTGGATAATTCATGTAAAATAAACAATTATTACCATACTTTAAATTGTCCAATAAATCGCAGAGGAAATAAATATACATTTAGAAATATATAGTGTAAACGAAAACTGAGTATAGTATTTAAAGCTTTCCTTTGTAAAATGAGACATCAGAATACTTAAAAGCAGGGGTCTTGCGTTAATAATAAATAGATAAGTTTGAAAAAACAGTCTGATTTCCCAGTTTGCTGTTATTTATTTTTAATATATACTTTTTATTTTTTTATTTTATTATTATCTATTTTATAACACTTCCTATTACCTCAATACCTACCTAAACGGCACGTGTTGAGGTAATAAAATACCTTAACACTATTGTAATTTTTGGTCGTAATATGATCTTAAATTTGAACGAGAAGCCCATAACATGTAAGGGGAATGCTCTTGGACGGAAAAGGCCTGGAGCAGCATCGATCGTCCAACATGCATTACTAATTAACCCGACGTTTCCTTTTTAGCTAACTTCTCAAAATAAATTGCTATTTTAATAACTGATGAAACCACCATTGTTTTATACACCATACGATATCCATAAAATAAGGAAAGTAGAATGGTAAGCAATTTTAATTAGAAAATAAATAAAGCCTTAAATAACGTATCGGTTAATGAATAGCAAAGGCTGAAATACACAAGAAATTCCAGAGCAAGGGGTTCATGTAGCCCAAGGTAAAAAGAGAACTATCGTGGGATTTGTCGCAGAGGTAGTTTAGAGTTTAAAATCACAAGAAAATTATGAGGAAAAATACTACGTATCCCTCAAAAGGAAATCTCTTAACCTTAACTAAGTTCTCACATCAAAGAAGTATTTTTAGACTGACCTGAAAATTAATTTGGGAAGTAATCACAATCTTTTGCTCAGCGTATTGTCTATTCTTCTAGCCGTATATTGCGCGTAAAGTATGCTATACTGCGCGTGATAACAATGTTTTAACATAATTTAATTGGGTTGTTCATATCGGACGCTAATGAACAAAACAGTGAAATGAGCTTTAAGTAGGCCTATGTCCTTAGCTTATACTTATATGACAATTATTGTCTTTATTTTAACAGTGTTTAACGCCCATTCTTGCTATTTACGGTGGACACTGATGATATAGGCAATGAAATGATATGTGTGAAAGGAACTTTTGGAAAGAAACTTTCCAAGTATCTACCCGGCGTTTGCTGCTTATGAAGACAGGAAAATCTGGAAAAAATTTCAGTCATGAAAGACGATTCTGGAGGGATTTCAATCACGGGCTTCCCGAATGCGAGCCTCACGCATTACCTCTAGGTTTGTTCCAGCATACGGTTCTGAACGGGTTCGGAACTAATCCCAACACATGCTAATGCACATGCGCCAGTCCGATACGCCTACAGAACTAATTCGGAATTTTGTGTGGTTGGAACACTACTTGAACCGTTCGCGTTCTGTCACGGCCTTCTTCGTTGCACGGTCAATCAGAAGACGATCAAATATCTACGTTTACAGCGTTGATGAATGAAATCAAACTCCGCCGATGTACATCGTAAGCGTTTCTTTCATACGGATTCCAGTCCTAATATTCGAGCAAAAATAAATCGCGTTCGTTTATCGGCTTAAAGCCATTGATACTGAGTTATTGCGAATAACAATTGTAGTTCATAGATATTATATTTAAACTAGAACCCGGAAAAAGTAATTTAACACAATTCCAATTTAACATTAGGTTTCCTGCTACAGAAGCTTCTAAACACAATGTTTAATTTAAAACTCCAATACTCTGAGACAATGACACCCCACATAAATTCTATTCCGAACGTAATTCAAATAATACAAAACTACATGGTACCAATGTATGCTTATGATCAGGGTTAGGATTTTTAGTTGCAAATTTCAGATGAAAAAAGGAAGGGAAAAGGTGCTCAAATAAGGTGAAAAAGGCACAATAAGGTGCTGGTTTATTTAAGGGGATGCACAACTGAAATTGCTGTTTTCTAAACTATCTATTCAATTGGGCTGAAATTTTTATTTCTTTATATATAATTGTTTTGTGAATTATAGCCCAGTCTTAATAATTCTCGGAACTGCGCGGTTGAGGTTATTGTCGTCTCTGCCTGCCCAGGCTTCGTCTCCACGTAAACAGATGACGTCTCTCACAGCAACAAACTCACATTCACGAACAGCAGGCTACTGATTCTGGTGGAATAGAATCACTCATTGTCAATTGCATTATTGCGGGCTACTTTATAGCAGTAAAGTGAGAGAAAGAGGTTTTCGTCGAACACACAATTATTTTCCATTGTTGCGGGTGTGCTTTCAATTCCCGCGCGGCGTTTACTGAAAGAGGTAGACTTACTATTCGCACGTACACAGCAAGCTGAGGAGACGTTAATTGAAAGTTAAAGAATAAATTGGAATGAAACTAAAAAGAAAAAAGGGGATTATGGGCATGGTTGGGGGGAAATGGTATAAAGGTGCCAAAAAGGGGTAAAGGTGCCAAAATAACGGAATAATGTTTAAATGGAAATAATCCTCTTCTTCGGAAGTCGATGCATCATTAAAAAGATCACTGTCACCTTCTAAATCACTCATTATTGTTATCTTTGAACGCTGTTTTGCTACCTGGCTTTGTTAGACGTTTGTTCTTTTCCTCAAGTATGTCGCCATACTACTCAACAGCGAGCAACTGCTTACCAAACACCTTTGCTATTCCGTATTGAGAAATAAACACGCATGGAGGAATAAATTACATATTAAACTTTATTTTCTACTGAATACAGGAGTTTTCTATACTCTCTGTCAGGTTTGTTCCAAGCGATTAGAATCGATTCTGAATTGACTGAGTATGCGCTGTAGACCATACAATTTGCGCATGTCTGGAATTTTCAGTTCCTACTCTTAGTCCCGAACCGATTTCACTCTTCCGAACTAGTTCCCAAATACGTTGGAACAGCAAACTGGAAATTCAGAATTGGTTCTGAACTGATTCTCTGTCGTGTTGGAACGCCACTTAGCTACTGCGCACACTCAGATAATTCGGAGTCGATTCTGAATCGTGCTGGAACAAACCTTCTGTGTCTTTTGATAACAACTCCAGCTGAGGTTTGAACTCATTCCATACCGGTGGGTTGGTCACGGTATTTTGTCTTTGAAAGAATAAGAAGCGTTCTCCAATAAGACGTACATATACAGTGTTTTACTACATACTTGAAAGAAAGGTTATGATACGCTGAAGCTGAATTATTAGGTTTGTAATCTTGAGGACTGATACAGAAGTGACTAAGAACCACTGACTTGACCTTCAGACAACGCAAGAAATTGGTTCACTTCGTCTACCACGGTACAGACAGGCTCACTCCGTTAATGTGAATGTACTGCGCACCTATCTGTCGATCTTGAAGATAAGTCTAGATATAATAAATTACCCCCGACGATTGCGTTTCAGGAAGGAAATAATTTATGAATACAGCAAGTAGTGGTATGAACCTACTGAAAGAAGGAACACATTTTTATCTTTATTATATTACCTTGATACAATGCAATATAGATAATGAAGGCGAAATGCACAGTTGCGATTATATGTTTGTAGATTAAACGTTAGGGGCATGAAGGTTGTGAATTTAGAATATTTTAATAATAATAATAATAACAATAATAATAATAATAATAATAATAATAATAATAATCTGGCAGTTGGTGGCTGCCAAATGTGCAAACGAATGCATAGTAACACGCTGTGCATGCACTGAGTACTGAAAAGAGTGAATGGCCGTTTCGAAAGGGCAGTTATGCTGGAGAACTAAAAGATAGCAGTTCAAATTAAAATTAAATTGAGTTTTATTTATGACGCTCTATAACTGCTGTGCTCCTTAGCGTCCCATTCTATATTGGGCGTGAAAGATCTGTAATTTCGATCAGGGACCTCTTAATCAGGCTTGAGGTTCTTTTACGTGCCGTAAATCTGCGACAAGGGACCACCGGCTTTACTTCCATTCCAAAGGAACTATGCTAAGGATTTTTACGCCCGAAAAAACCCATCGTTCTCCGCCGGGTATGAACCTGCGATCTCGGGAACTAGAGGCTAGCATGATAACCACTACTCCACAGGGGTCGACAGATAGATAGCAGTTCGGTATGTAGCTGCTCGATGATTGAGTTTTAGATTTTTAGCTTCCATCCAGGAAGGAGGCCCAGGAACAGTCCACGTGAAACACTATAATATATTATTATAAAATGAATATTAATAATATTTGACAACCATTATTTTATAATTGTACTAATTATATTTCCTGTAGCTACCCCCAGACCCCTCGCTTTTTGACCCTAATTTATGAAATTATGTCCCTTTGGGTAGCTTATCACGAAGGGTTATCTACATTATAACAGGCGGGAAAAGTCGTTTTACGGCTACAGGTAGTACTTTTTCCTTCGAAAGTTAAATACCTACCAATTAAATTGTTTCCTATATGGTAATATAGAACGTAACACTTTTGTGAAAGAAACCATTGTTGTTTGCCTCAAAAACTCTTAAAAGCTTACAAACAGTTTTAAATGTTTTTGTATAACGTTAAACATCTACATATTGAATAAAACAACAGCAAACAGTCACACTGCGTATATATATTGAAAAACTTTGCAGAAAATCTGCGTATAAAACATTGCTAAATGTTAAAGGTAGATGTAGCTAATTTATAGTATTTAATAGGTAATATGTTATATCTGCAGAAAGCGTGAAATACCTGGAAGTCACCCAAAGCAAGTTTTACAGGAGAGAGGAAACAAAGTTTGTAACCGCCTCCAAAATCGTGAACTGATGTAGCCTTTAGAACAGGATCTTTCGAATGGAATTGTTTACAGAATATTTACGCCCTTTATTTTTGGACGTATATCGACATAATGGGGTTTCCCCATCTATTGTACACCTGCTTTAGCGACTTACCTATTTATGTTCATATTAAAAAACAACTTTAGTCAAATATTAACTGCTTACTTTCATGCCTTTTGGAAAATCTTCAAAGTTGTAAGAAACGGTGTATTATAGTATAGTTAATTGCCATGTTTCATTAAAGCGAACTGTTTTTTAATCACACATTTAGAACATACACTAAATTGTATCCAAGAGGAATTGAAAGCTGCACTTAAAGCATATTGCAAGTGTGTTATTCTACATGTTTCATGAGATTCAACTATTTTAATTCCAAGATTAAACACTATTTATCCCAATTCTTTTCGCAAAATTTCAAAAACAGGATACTATATTCAGTAATTTCATTACATGTTGGCAGTTTACTTCATAGTCTTCATTTAGTTCCTTTAAATCAGGGCCAATATTGGGAAATTTGTCTACTCTCAGGTTTTATAGTAGTCATGGAAAACGCCGTCAATCAGTGGTAATAGGTTCAAGATGTCTTTATTTTATTCAGTATTAATAGGAACAGGACCATCATGAATTACGGTACTGATGGGGGAAATAAACCTCTTCCACGCCTTCTGATGGAAAGTTCCTGAAAATTCTCTTCCCGAGAATGGGAATACTTGAAGACTACTTTTCTGGATTCTCAGGCGTATTTAAGCCAGTAAGAAATTTGTTAACTTCAGTGTCTGTTTTCTTCATCAGGAACGGCCAACTGGTTGAAATGGTTTCTTGCATGTAAATGACCATACTAATTGGTACCAGTCATTAGGGTGGCTGAAATTCATTCCTGTTCTCTTTGTTCGCTTTTCTGCGATAGTATGGTCGCAATCACATTCCATGTAGTGTGTCCACACATCAAAAACTTGTGATGAATTTCACACATGTTGTGCCCCTTCTCAATCAGGAAGCTAAACATAGCAGCCGCAATACTGTTTCTGTTCTGTCCCCGGCGTCAGAATAAAATATTATATCTTCTACGGTTTCTGGGAACTACCGAATGAATTCATGGAGACAAAAACTATTTCATTAGCGTCTGTTCCAGATATGTTCATTCCATATAAAACAAGCTGCTTCATTAATGTCCAAATTGTAGATAGTTAGATTGAATGTCCACAATTGTCTTTTATAGAATGAGACAGATGTAGTAAGTTAAGGTGTCGGCAAGCACGTTACAGATTAAAGACAAACACGGCCTTCTTATCACAGTTTGTACTATTTCTTTACCATGTTTCTTGGCTTTGTATGATTCCTCGGAAGTTTTGTGATGTGCTTCTTGTTCCTGGATTGTCAAATCCTGGCTTCTCGCATCAAAGAATTGATCTACATTTTCAGTATATCACACTTGTGGCAAGTATATTTTTTTAGCCTTGAACGCCAGGTCAACATCTAGAAGCATCTGGAATATATTTTTAGTAAAACAGGGTTTTTTTACATTATTTATACAAAGTCTACATCTTTGATATATAAAGATCAGAAAAGAGAAACAGCTTAGAAGTTATTTTTCGGCAGTAATGACTTATAGCTAGGAAATGAGAGAATATGAGGTTTTACTGTCTGTAATTTTCCCTTAGCTGATTTATTTGCAGGAGAAGATCTTCCTATATAATCAAATGCAATAACTGCAGTAAATAAATGTTCCTTCTTAATGGAAGGCTATACGTTCCATAAATCCAGTTGTTTCACCAAATGCTCAACAAAAGCATTCCCTGCAAATTGACCGGTTGTTGCCATTAATAATAAGGTCATTCCCTTGTTTATTGCTGTATGCAACACACGATGAGGTTTTAGTTAACTCAGAGATATTAAAGAAGATATGTATATCTCCTGAACAGGGCTACTTAGTTTGCAATTATTATTGTCAGACAGGTTTTCTCCATTATTACGCGGCATGCTGATGTCCTCTACACTTTCCTTTCCATAACTCACATCGGTTGCAATGTATCATTGAGGGATTTTGATTGTTCTTGTAAACTTCTCTTGTTCTGGTTGGTAGTCAGATGTTTCAGACTCTCATCAGAATCAAAACATACCTTTGGATCTATTCCATACTTATCCAAATGGTCTCCATGGTGCGATTGAGTTGCAAAGGAAAATGAGGAAGCACCTAGAAACAAGGTTACCGAGGTTGTAAAATATAACCTCCACAGATAACAATTTTGCTTATTTAAGAAGAAAAATTAGCAGAATATCTCTATTCCTACTCATGGATAAAAGCATGACGTGATTTAAGCGCGCAATACAAGGCTTTAGAACATAGAAAAAAATAGATAACACAGTTTTTTACCACAAGAAATTATTCCCCTTTGTCAGGAACCTAAAAAATTAAGTTTTTACATCACGGTAGGTCACCCATGTGACTATGCCATGATTGTTCTTTGTTTTCACTTATTTTACCATGCATTTGTTCACATTTCCTGTTCCTGTGTTTTAGTAATTCATTAAGTTCTTATATTTGGTTTTAAAAAAGTTCTATTTTTAACTCTGAAGCTGCAATTATTCTTCATGTTGTCAATTAATAGCATAATTATTGTAATAACAGTTCATGCAAACACATTTTGAAATAAGGAATATGTGATCTTAATCTCATTAAAGAAATAAAAGGGACTTGCTTACAACTTCCATGGTGATCAACGTTTTCATGTGGAAATATAGTCTTAATTTTATTTGTATCCTCCTCACAACTACCACTACTTTTAAGCATCGCAAGCTCAACTAGAAGGTGCGCACGATTTGACATTTTGTCAGACTCGAACTAAACGCCTTTCCTAATAGTTTCTATATGGCTCTAACAAGAGTCTAGTTTAAAAAGGCATCGTAATCAGTTGGCGGGTAGTATGAACTGTTAACTGCATGATTTGTGGACTGTTGTGTTGTAGAAAGACCGAACTGTTCGCCTCTGTGTCAAAAGAGAATATGACAACAGCTTTTAATAAAACTGCAGTGTGGATTACTGCCGCTCATTTGTTTATGAGTGTTACTTCTAATATTAATACTGCCAACAAGTGTTTTCATTGTAAAAATGTGATTATAATGTTCGGTACCTTGATGCTGGCATAATAGTGCAGACGTGAAAAACAGAACTAAACAACCTAACTGCTCCCCTCACTTCAGCAGGCGGAGAAGAATGCCTGCAGTAACCGAGCAAATAGATAACACGCTTTTGCATACAACCAAAATGAAGAAGCAAGAAGGCAATATTTAAGTAACTGGACTTGCATGGTTTTTCCCGTTCACATTCTGTTAGTGAAAAATAAGTGTATTTGACTTATCTATAACGTTATTGTTGCAAACTGTGTTCCACGAGCTTTTTCACAGTTCGATATCTTCACAAATAATTGGAATTAGACTTACCCGCTTTCTCATGATGTAAAATTTATCATGGATGAAAGGGTATATACCACACACACACATACGCACACATGTATATACATACATAGATATAAATATCAATATTAAACAAGAATTGTACATAATAATATAATTCACCAAGAAATATGTAAGAATATTTAACAAAACAACCAAGAATTGTGCAAAAGCAGATTAATTTAGATAAGTGAGAAACGGGCGAGCTTGCTAAATCCAGGTAAAAGATAATTCTAGCGAGAGCCTACCTTTCACCAAGCTAATGAGCAAGAAACTGGAAGCAAGAAAGAGAAATAGAAAGAGACAGAGATACTGAATCCGCTACCCGTCGCGTCACTCGTACGCGTATGCGAAATCTTTTGGAGCAGAATATTCTCATACATTATAAGGTAACGTGGTCTGAGAACCAATTAGAAATGTCGTTACATTTTGAGGCGCGGCGGTAAGTGTCATTAGGCTTAGGTATAAAAAGGGGAAGAAAGCCCCATATTTTCACTCTCTTAAAGAATCTCGTCGACACACAGTGATACTCTCTGGACGGCAGATGCACGCGTGTGCATTGGAATGGGAAGCGTGTGCAGTTAGATTAGACTCCTAGTCATTATAATGGTGGGAATGTTTACAATGGGAGAAACTAGCCGCCCATAAGTATTTATTTTATAATAAATCACATATTTAAGGGAAATGCAGTGTACTTTAATTAGTCTCACCTTCGAAAACCCTGAGACCCGTGAAATTAGATAGATAATTGATTAGGAATGGAGGAAACAGCAGCCGACGAGCAGCTATAGCCGGAGACAAGAAAACTGCAGCAGAGGGCATCAACCCGAGGAACAACGCTTTCCAGCTACAATTGATGCACAACGCTTTCCCGCTACACGGAGAATCGCTGGATGCCAATAACTCATTTTCGATCAAAAGTGCACTTACCCAGTTTTTCACCTCTTTACGATATTGTCGTGGTTTATGTTAACGTGTATCTTTTATGTAAATCGATTTGTTAGACAGCATGGCCTAAAAGTAGAACTTCTAACACAGAGCACACCAGATAAAATCTTTATATTTCTTCGGTTTGAGCAACTTTAGTTTCAGGTCCAATCATATGGCAAATACCTTTGTACTCGCAAATGTTTAATAAGTCGACTTAGTTTGATTAGGTCTTACTTTCATATCTTTTTACATGATTAACTCCTCATAGCGCTCGCATTATCTGTTCACAATACAAATCGTCACATTTCAGTTTATTGCAGTGGTTGTAGAGTTGATCTATACGATATACTAACACTTTCTTTGATATGAAACTCAATTCTTTTCTCTATAACTCATACAGATTAAATGGCGGAAATTATGAATTCAGAAGAAACTGAGATGAAGTGAAATTACAGAAGCAGCAGAAAGAATATCACTACAAGTACTTATCCAAAAAATCCAGAAAGCAATATGATATAGATTTTAATCGCTTCATTGTCTGGTATAAGGCAAAACATGATGAAGATAATTTCACTGAAAATGATTGCTAACGAATAAACGAAACACCAAAACATCTGGCATCCTGCTTTTTAACGTCATTTCTCTAGTTTCAACAATGCGTTCTAAATGTATATATGTTAATTTCGGAGATCAAAATAATATTATTTATATTTTACAAATTCGATCGCTGTATAAATCATAGTATATGCCATACGTGCTCGTAGAATTGCCTTCGTTTCGGGAATATTCCTACTTGCAAAATAAAACCCTACTGTTACCCCTTGTATCATAATATACTGTTATACTCTCTCAAGATTTAGAAAATTAATAATTAATTAGTAGCACACTCCATAGTCAAAATTGAAGGATCGCATCTCTTATTGTTATATCAGGGAGCGCTATCGATAATACGCAAATGTAATTCGAGAATTGTGTATTTTAAGTTAAACAAAAAATAACACATTCAGTTTTCGTTCTAGATGAAGTTGCCATTTACTTAGGATAAATTTTAAACTTACATCCTAACTTTAATGATCACAGGAATGCGTGCAATCTTTCATTAGCGTTTGTTATTGCTTGCGACAATATTATACTCCGTGCTTCTGATTGGTCGGTATATGCTATTCGTTCAGCCGTGGAATTATATTGAAAGGTTTAAAATTTAAGTAATGTCGAAGTTGATAAACAACTCGGTTAATAACTGCTTAACATAAAATTACTGTCGCCGCCATAGAGCAAACTTCGCTAAACATTATAGTAATGTACTTGCCGTAAATGAAATTTCGTTTGTGACGTCGGCAATACCCGCAAAAGTATTGTCTTATACACCACAGAATATTATATATTTTTAAATGTAAAAAAAAAGATTTTGTATGAGATTGGAACAGAGATTTGAGATTTAATTTTGGAAGATAAAAAAGGTTTCGTAAATAGTTGTGAAGAATTTGAGTCCTTGGGAATTAGAACTGATAAAGAAATTAGACAGGAGAGTGGAGTAAAGAACAGAATTAACAACAACTTAATTTGTATTTTTGGGACAGAAATATAACCAAAGAAACTACATTGAAATTACACAAATCAATAATGAAAAGTACCTTCACATATGGGTCTGAAATTTGGAAACCCAATAAAGATGTAATACAAAGGTTATCGTTCTATGGAAGTAGACTTTTTAAGAAGGTCAGTATAAGGCATTAAACGTAAGAAAAATAGGAATATTGTTATTAATGACTAAGCTGCGGATTTTTAGACACTAAAACAGTAGAAATAGGCAGGAAAAATAGGTATTCAGAATCATAAAATAGGCATTTAAAAAGACCTAACAATATCCTTAGCACAAAAGTTGCAACCATGTCGTAGCATTTACACACTAGGGATGTCATTAATTAATGACTCATTATTCATTAATCTAATTATGGAGTGAATAACTAAATATTCCTGTAAATGTTTAATGAAAACTCAATAAAAAGTTCTTACAATAGGAGAAACTCCGCTCTACTTCCGATGATATGGTCAAACAAATCTCCAGGGATCTAATCTCAGCTAGGGATCAAATAAGTGGCAATGCAATAACATCAATATTATTTCCAACTAGAGCTTCTGCCACCAATAGCACTTGCTCCCAATCAAGATTTCCTTCCATGATTTTTGAATATTTATTTTTCATTGTCTACCCAATTTACAACAATATACAACTTTTCCATCTGATGCGAAGTAAATTACTGTTTCAGAATACACGCTCTTGACGACATTCTTGTCAGAAAAATAGACTGTACTCAACTCCAAATAGAGACACACGAACAACCAATCAATATCTAATCAGGAGTTACGCAGATTTCCAATTACCTTGCTTATTGGTTTATTTTAAAATATTCGATTTCTCCGCGCTCTGGTGTCAGTAAAACGTAACACACTGAATTATGATAATGGTAAGGTTTCATTGCCCTCTGCTGGAAATGAACGACAATTTATACATTCATAAAAACTCAACAGAATGGCTAAAACTTAAATTATAATTTATAGTATACAAAGGTTTGGGAATTTATAAGTAATTAGGCATTTACTAACAAAATATGCAATTATAGGCACTACCTTAAAATGTATGTGTAATCTAAATGCCAGCACCTTTAACATAAAGGATAAAAACGGCAATTAGGCATAAATCCGCAGCTTATTAATGACAAAATTAAAGTCAAGGCTTCTGTGTTAGATTATGTAAGATATAACAGTTCAGGAGAACGCCAGGGGAAATAATGCCGAGAAAAGATTGAGAAGGCTGTCCACATGGGAGAACAGGAAGAGATAGACTAGAATGGTGGAACGGGCCTAAAAGCAAAAGGACTGGGGGAGGAGGAATAGAATGGAATACAGGAATGAGTGGAGCAAAACAATAAAACTTTGGGAAAAGAAAGATGTATAAACAATGCAATGCGTATACTATGTAGTAGAAACTATCGAAATAGAACTATTTCCGGATCTCTCTTACGCTGGGATTACGGCGAACTTTACTTAACGTGACTTAATGCAAAGCAACATAACACGAAGTTATGAAATAAAGATATAATTAGGACGCACTTAACGTAAGGAGAATGGCTCTCGATTGATAGTTAGTTTTATTACTTCATACTACTAATTCACGCCAATTGGTTATAAATACCAGTGATATCAAATTTAACGTAACGGGAAGGAAAAGCTTGACATTGCCAAATTATTAAGTTACGTCGTGTTAAGTTAAGTCACTTTAAGTCGTCCCTAAATAGCTCAATTTAATGCGATGTGTTTCACAATCTTTCATTACGTCGCGTTAAGTCACGTTACGTTAAGTTCATCGTAATCCTGGCTTTAAGTGGATGTTTCTCGTTTTACCACGTCGCTTTGGGTGCCTCGGTTGGTCAGGCGCGGGCACTTTCAGCCCAAGGTTGAGGCAGTATTTTTAACACTTAAATGATATCAGTCTAATTATATAATGTATAAATTCAATAACACCCCCCCTTAAAGCAATAGGTGTATAAATAACATATAAAATGTATATTACAGTCACTGTATATGATTATATTATGTACATAATAATGTTATGTGAATGTATTAGGTACTTTAATAATATAGGAGCTGTGATAATAATAGGTCAAATGTTCCTAACAATGAGTTAAGAATGAGGTAACCTTGAGGCAGTAATGAATTAAAAAGTTTAATGATGCTACTGGTAATTCTTGGAGCAACTATAATGTAATTTATGTGACATTTTATAAATAGCCAATCAACAACTAGAAAGGCTAAAAAGTTAATAAAAGAATTCTATTGGAGTAGGATTAGCCAATCAGAAACTAAAATGGAGCAAAATTTACAAATTTAGTAGTCAGTTGCTAGTAGATAGCATTCCTAACTGGACGCGTGACGCGTACTCGAGAAGTTTAATACGTATTCAGTGTGAGACAAAAATAGTTTTCGTGTTAAAAAGTGTAAATAATTAATAAATAATCGCACAGCTCTCTATATCAATGAAGTGTTATTTAATTCCTGTCAAGGATTAATAAAAGGAGTGAAGTAAAAATTATAATCTGTGTAAGCCTACTTTCTTCAGCCGCAATACGCCCTGTTAAGAAATTCATGTCTCTACAAATTAATACTGACGCAGCCGAGGCAAACACACACACATATATATATATATATATATATATGTATAATATTTAAAGAAACATTCAACATACAAAAGTTGATTCTTAGACTTGGGGTGAAGGCCACCGGGTACATACGGTTGTAACTACTTCAAGTTCGGCTCCCCAACAGTCGAAATATAACTCCTCCTAAAATAAACAAGCTTCTCAAGGTCGCAGGTTCTAATCCGGCCCGGACCGATAGCTTTTAAATGGCTTAAAAGCGACAGCTTCATGATAGCAGATTTATTGTCATTTAAAGAACTCCTGCGGGACGAAATTCCTGCAATCGGCGGCGTTGATATGATCCCGGCAATTGACAGCGTCGTTCATAAACGAAATATTTTTTCCCCTTTGATCCTTCTGATTTGTGTTGGTGAGCACCGACATCTCACCACACATCTCTCAGGGTAGAATTTAGTTGCTCTTTATTCACAGATTCAGCAGTGAAACTAATAATAATAGTAATAATAACAATAATAATATTCTAAATTTTGTCACATTCTTTTATCTAAAACGCAAAACAATAGCGTCCAACCACAACAAGATCTGACTGTAGTTTAAGATTGGCATTATGTTATAATATTTACCGTGGGTTATTGGCTTAGAATATCACAAAAGTAATAAAATTAGAGCCATTATATTACATGATACATTTGTTTAGCTTAATAAGGATTAGCTTGGGAAGTGGTTTTGTTGACGGAGCATTGCAAGCAAGAAACATATATAGAGTTATATGCAAACTTCAGTCGTTACAAATTCAGTAAAAGGAATAATATAAAAGTAGATAAGTATCATACAGCATATATGTGTCTGAAAATAAGCGTCTTTACATGCTGTAAAGGAATTTTAACAACATAACTGCGAATCTAACGAAATTATTAACATTCCTTAACAGCATATTCAAATTAACACAAACTATTAAGTCTTTCACGCTTTATAAGCCATTCGGCATTTTGAATCAAACGTTTCTCGTGATATCATAAAGCCAATGTTACTAAAAGTCTCTCGACACTGTCTGGCCTGGAGTAGCCTGCAGTGCCTGGACTGTTTCGCTTTAGTGGATAGCAGAGAATCTTACTTCCTGGTAATGGCGCATCACATGAATAAGTTACCAGCCATGTGTTAGCTCAATGAAGCGACATAGAGACTGACTGAGTGGTTCCATTCCACAGTAAGATGTCCATTAGCTTTACTTTTAGTCTCCATCATACAGATCTTGTTGTAGATTTACTAAGGAAATGTAGTTCTGAAATACTAACATGATTATCCACTCATGTCCACGTTTTGCGTTCTTTCTTTAACGTCCTATATGTTATGTTATTTGTTTTTACTATAATGCTCTTATAATGAGACTTAAATAAGTTCTATTGACAAGCGAAAAAAATATCATTTCTTATTACGAAGGCTGATGACCTTGGTCACGGTGTGACCATCGTAACATCCACTAGAAATCTACCGGCCAAGAAAATTTAATTAGTTGGTGAGATCAAGCGACCCCACAAATTTCAACATTTGTGATCCAGTCCCGGGGAGTGGGCAAAGGGAAGTAGGGCGGTGCTTGATAGGATGAGGTATGATGGGATCTTCGTGTGCCCCGAAACCGTTACGGTAGCCTTGAAGGTCTAACAAGAACCCTGAAAACCGGCCGAAGAGACTGGTGATGTAGGAGGGACATCTAGCCATAATAAATGTAACTCTTCCAAGGGAAGTTGTCCTGAAAGAAAACCCTGATTCTCTGGTAGGGACTTGTGCATTTGGATCGGTAGCCCACTGACATAAAACATTTATTACTCAGAAGTGTCATTGTGATGTAAAGACGGACAGATTTAATGGACAAAAACGCAGCAAAGAAAAGGCTAAACGATTGGGAATTACTGATTTAATTAATATAGGAAACAAAACTTAAATGTTATAAGGTCATGACCGTCCCAGTGATACTCTATAAGAGTGAAAGTTGGGTTTTAAAACAGAAAGATAAGAATCATATTCGGGCGGAAGAGATCGGGGTTTTGAGGGGGTCAAGTGTGTAAGAAGATGGAGTAGACTAACTAATGGAGAAATAAGATAAGATTAAAGGATTAGTCCTTTAGGAGAAGTTATACAAAATCATAAACAGAAATGGAAAGATCATTTTAACATAATGGATACAAACAGGCTACGAAGGAATTGGTTAAAATATAAACCAAAAGGAAGAAGATCGATAGGAAGATCTCTGCTGAGATGGGAGTGAGACCGGAGCAGGTCAAATGCCTAAACCACGAAAGAAAGAAGAAAAAGATCAAACGATACAGTTGTCTCCGTCTTGGGTGCTTTAAAGAGAAATACGATTTTCTTTAAGAAATGAGTAATATGCAACCCCACAGCTTTAATAAGAGGGCCACATCTCGACATCAAGAGCGAGTAAAGGGTTCTGTGGTCGAGCCCAGCATGCACGGTGGAGTAACGTCAAGGTCGCTTGTGCGTGGGGATTGGCTAACAGGAAACAAGGTCACCGACAGCAGCGCTATGGTGTGTTATGGCCAAGGAGTAGGTCACCCCCGGGTCGGTTCGGGTCGAGTCGACAGATAATACAACGAGAACAGACCAGACGACCTACAAGTTTAGGCGAGCGGTAAGGTATTTTCGGGTAATATTATCGAACCTTTTAAAAATTGTGTCCATCATATATTTTGGTAAGTTGTATTGAAAAATTAATTATACATTTCTCTTCTGCAGTAGCAGTGAATACCTTTCAGGGAATTGGAGTTGTATAGAATGAATAAAAACAGAATAACTAACTTTCGCGTGTTAGCATATTAAACATTGGAGTGAAAGAGAAACATTTTAAACGTTGTTAAAGGTTAGACTCTAAAAAAGGGGAATAATAGTTTTCAGAGAATTGAAATGTAAGTTGATATATGGTTAACTCAGTTTCTAATCAAAGTTTAATCTGCAAAGTAATATTTCGATCTACATTCAGTACGAATTAAAAGAAACAATAACAGTGCATAACTAAATTTACTTGTCTTATGGTTTGCCTCGACATTCCTGTATTTCCACTAGTAAGTCTTGCAATAACTATCCATTCCTCTAAAAATGTATTATTTAGTATACTCATGGACTAGGCTTTACGTTTCACGATTATTGAACAACTATGGTACTTTGTGCAATATGGTTCAGAAGAGATAATATATAATAAACTGGCATAGGAGTTTTCTAAGCATTAAAGTCAGGACGAAAGGAAATTAACTTCAAGGTTACTGAACTTAAGCCATTTAGTCGCAGGTCATAGAGCACCCTCATCCCTCGTAGAGTCTGTTGGCGTTTGCAGACAGCACTCACCAGACCATGTTTACGTGCCGTCAGGATTCTTGGCTACTATTGTTTACATTATGTGTATTGACATTATGGTTTGACTGTAAATAACTTGAAACTAACTTCTTAAGAATTCGTATACCTGATGATAAATATTTTGTATGTAACGTACATGTATGTATTGCTTTAAAGAGCAACTTACTCTATCGCTCGGGCATGGTTGAATGCTGGTGATGAGGTTCAACGGAAGAAAAGGAAGCATACATTCCTGTTTGTCTACAGACATGGAGGCCGCCGCCCAGAATTTCACGTATGTTGTTGCAGCGACGACTGGTTATCTTAGTGCAAAGAAAAATATAAATGTCTACGAAAGCTTCTGTAGTAGGACGTTTAGCTTAGCCGTTTGGATTTCAGATAATTGGGCATCTATATAAAGGGACAAGGAACATTCAGGTCAGAGGAGTCGTTGAATGATGAACTGCTTCAAGTTTAACGCTTCGAATGCGACATTCCTAAAACCAAATGCGAGTCGAGAGAGGTAAAGCCAGTAGTCCGAGCGATTTTTGGCAGCCAGAAAAAAAGAATAATGTGAAGTTGTATTCCAGGCAACGGTCAGCAAATGTGTCTTCTGTATGTTTTCGGTAAAAAGACAGGGTCAGGAACTATGAAGGCGGAATGTATGTCTTCCCCGATTTAGACAGTCATTTAGTTACAGTTTGCTTGAAAACTAAAGAATTCACCATTTCGCACCGCTTTTGAAAACATCAACCATTGCAATACTGGGATCAAGTCAACGACTAACGTATTTCTTCCTTCGTATTACAAAGTAAAGCACATGGTTTCTGCAGGGGGGAAAACTAGAATGAATGCATTTTTCTATAGCTCGATAGGATGCACTCTGATCATTCCTTGGGCAATATGGCACAACAATGTGCACTTTAATTTAGTTTATTTTATCCAGTGGAATCAGAAGTATAATAAAACATCTGTGCTGTTTTGGTCACCTTTAGAGTCACATACAGTCTTTGTCACATATAGTGTGTCTCAAATTAATGTATACAATGTATCAGCATATGCTAGTAATTAAAATCACATATATAAACGATTTAACGTCGCAAACAATTTAGAAGGAAGCTAACAGTATATCTTCACTTTCCTTTCTTGCACATAGTGTATATCTGTCTGCTGTAATTACTAAAATAAACATGGGTATATTTTATTTCAAGGAATACATACTTTAAGAACACACTGTATGTTACAGTTCGTTTTAATCCCTCGCGGTTCATAGAGCGATTAACCCGGTAGTGTTACATCGGGTTATTAAACTGTCCTTTGTTGCATTGTGTTGCTTAATAATGCAGTACATAAAGTAATAAAAAGTCACACAAAATTTCTGCTGCATTACGATATATAATAAAATATATAACAATCTGAACATGCGCAAGCCACTAAAAATAAACATTTACAATTTTCTTTTCATAACTCTTAAATTTTTAGGAAGTATGAAGCAGTAAATCAAACCAACGTACAACAACTTATTGAGCTAGGTTAAATCGTTTTTGAGGTATTAACATGGTAATTCATAATCATTTATACAAAATGCTGCTTGCATCAAATGTTTTACTACATCTTTCCTCAAATTCTCCCTAGAATTTACTTTTCCTTCTTTCAATCATTAGTTTTGTCTACATCGGTCTAAGCAGTTACAGCTCAGCAATACGCTCTATAATCTACACACAAAAACTTAAATATCTACCTTGAACTTTGGTACTCTCTTCGTAATTTTCCTGAAGTCTGGCTTCAAAATTCTACCGAAAAATTCTGAAAGATCAGCAATGTAGGCCTACTATTCATTGAGCACAGATTTTTCAAGAACTGAATAAAACATTAATGAAAAATATAATCCAGATTAATGAAGGGCGGTCTATTGTAGCCTTTGTAGTTCAGTAATGAGCGACCTCGTCAGGCATTCAGCGTGACCCTTTGCCTTGCTCCCAAATATTGCTTTTGCATCGCACAGGGTTATTGCTCGTTTACATTTTTGTTTGGCTTTGAAACGCGTGCGTTTGTAAGTTGATTTAATACCACCCATTGGTGCTTCCATTTGTCAAATGAAGTTTCTGGTCCCTAAAACCCAACTCCATCCCCCCTACCCGCTCTTTTTTAATTCTATAATGTAGTTGATAAAAACGCTTCATGAGTAAATCCCCATGCGGTTTGCATAACGTTTTGCATGGTAGCTAATTTGTATGTATGGGCATCCCAATTAATTACTTTTCCATATACAAAAAGTATGGACCATAAATGAGGAGGTAGAAAGGGAAATTATGTTTGGATTAATTTTCAGTGGTATATATCACGAAAGAGCATTTATGGATCACGTGTTTAACTCGAAATTAATGCTAAAGGGATCAACGTCAGGTTTAACTTTCTTATTAATCCTGGTGATTAGTGCTGTGCTGAAAATAATAATGGGCAATGTTCGATGTTTGAATAACACCCTTTTTGGAACTGTTATACAGTGGCATTGTTTTACTGAGGAATTAATCATATCAATACAGATGGCTCAACTACGACAGTGTGTCTCGCATTCAGTTATTCCTGGTTCCAACCAGCATGAGTAAGGCATGCTGTAAATATTCCTAGCCATTAAGTAAATACAGAATCTCTATACACTTTCTTCGACCATTAGTTAATAACTAAACCTTTAGTAAGATATCATTTGAGAAAGTGTTTTGTTTACGTTATTTATTTACGTGATTTATTGTTACGTAAGTTATTAGCCTCACGCTTGGGAAGCCAACCTGAAGTAGTTATTGTCTTGGAGTTTATTTATTTAATCAGCTCAATGTATGAACGTCAATTTTGAAGTGGATTGTTTATTACGTAATATGCTGCTACGTATGTAACACCGATTTGAAGATGTATTTTTTGTTGTAACACTCCAAGTTTTAAAATATTATATTAACTTGGTTATTAAACTGCTTCTATAGGTAGTATTTATGCTTATGTTTGCCTCGGCTGCGTCAGTATTGTTTCAGAGTATCTCTTAGGCAGGGCGTGGTACGACAATAATGTAGGCTTACACAGATTTTAAGTTTAAATTCACTTCTTTATATTAATCCTTGGCACAAATTAAATGACACTACACTGATATTAAGAGCTGTTAGATTCTTTAACTTAAAACTTGCACTTTGCTATCACGTATACTTAAATTTCGTTACACACGAATACATAATATTTCTTTAGAGAACACATCTTCCATCCGGTCACTACCGGTCTACAGGAACTGAACATATTTCAACCGCTAAAACCCGTAAGCTTCTATATTTCAAGTCTCTGGTTGGCTAATCCTAGTCCAATAGAATATCTGCATTTTACTAAAGCTTTTTTCTAGCTGTTGATTGGCTAATTTTAAACTATCACAAAGTTTACATTATCGTTGCTCTAATCATGACTAGTAACATTTAAAATCTCAAACTCATTATTACCTCAAGGTTAACTCATCGTTACCTCATTGTTAGCAACGTTAAACTTATTATTTTCACAGCTCTTACATCATTGAACTACGTAATGCATTCACATAACATTATTAAACTTGTTTACAATAATATAAGCATATACATTGACTGTTACATACCTTTTTTAAAAATTATTACATACATATTGCTTCAAGGCGGGCTGTTATTGAATTTACATATTATATAATTTAATTAAAATTATTCAAGTGTTAAAAATACTGCCTCACATTCAATCATATTTTGACCAAAAGCAAGTGCTTCGTTGCTTAACCACCCCTCTTCACTCTTCCCACTTCTTCACTTCGGATCCATTTATCTCAATGTCGTGTAACACGTGAAAGCGTTTTCTCAGTGAATGTTTCTTTCTTTGTATTTTTGTGCATATATTTTTATTATCCCTAGCACCTACTTTTAGTGGGTAGGGCCAAAATTTCGATATAGAGATTTCACTGGAAATTCATGTTTAGAATCCCCTGAGGATTTTCAGTAAAAGTTCTTGTGTGTGTGTGTGTGTGTGTGTGTGTGTATGTGTCTGAACAGTATATAGTCATCCTCCGTGGTGTTGTGGTTACCATGCTAGCCTCTAGGTCCTGAGGTCGCGGGTTCAAACTCGGCGGAGGACGATGGATTTTTTCGGGCGTAAAAATCCTTAGCATGCCTTCCTTCGGAAGGGAAGTAAAGCCGGTGGTCCCATGTCGTAGATTTACGGCACGTAAAGGGACCTCAACCCTGATAAAGAGGCCTCTGAGCAAAATTTTCAGTCTTTCACGCCCAATATGGAAGAGAACGCTAAAGATCACATCAGTTAAAGGGCGTCGATAAATAAAACTCAATTAATTAATTGAACAGTATAACCCAAAAACAAAAAGTCAGATATGTAAAAGGCTTTATATTACTTCATTACCTTCTAGGGATGAGAGATGAAGGTGTTCATAAAAATGTTGCACTCGAACTACCCTTTACATGAAAATATTTGTTATTTTAGAATAGGTCTATATTATATTCAAATATAATAAATTCGGAAATAGCTCTAAGTATTTTGAATAAAATATTTTAGCATATGCTTGTCTAAATAAAACGAATATTTTGAATTTTCTGCGCATATTCTGTGAAGCCCTTTAAATCGGAATGAAGTCTACATTATGTATATTGCGGATAAACCATTATAGATGGATAAAAATTAACATACTACAAATGTACATCACGTTAAAACATTCTATTTATGTCAAATACTTTTTGGTTTGTTTCGTTTTGTGGTACTAAACACTTCCATATCTTATGTTATCTTCGTATCGCAGGGGATTCGGCACCGATCCAGAAATAATATTGTATGAGATGTGTTTTTAAAGTAAGCACGTTTTAATATTCTGCCGTTGCAGCGCTCAGTCGCGATTTTGAACATGCCCAATCACTTCTTCATTCGTTAGGAAGCCAGACGCAGCTGTGAGCAATCATCACTTTGTGTTTTCCTGTTTTTAGAGCGTTTCGAAATGTTCAAAACAATTAAACGACCTGCTGACGTGAAGTCAGATCACTGATTCGTTTTTTGAATGCCAGAAATATTACGCCAGCAAACGCTCATCGCTAATTATGTAAGGTTTATGGGGGAACAATAATGAATGCCAATGTTCGGCTATACACAAGCAAACTCAATATGTGATCGCGTCATTTGGTTGGGAACGATTCTCTGCAGCGCAGACTTGGTACCAAAAAATGTCATCTATTTCTTCATCAGAAGAAATTCCTCGGTGGAAAACATTTCAAGGACGATGATGTTGTGAAACAAGAAGTGCAGACTTGGCTTTCTTAACAGGCGGCATCATTCCTTGACGAAGGTATACAAAACCCGGTTTCCTGTTACAAGTGCCTGAATAACGGCGGTGACTATGCGGAGAAGTAGTGTAAGGTGTAAGCTAATGCAGTTAAATAAAGTACTTGGAAAATAATGTTCTGTTACTTTTAAAAAGGTCCTACTTACTTTGAAAACACGCCTCGTACCTACGCCGCACGAGCGGGCGACTCCGGTCGGGAGGAATGAGGTGAGAGGAGACACCGGACGGCTGGAACCAGGAGTGAGGGCACAGTAATGACAGGGTCCCTAAGTTTCCAGATTAAGGCCCGACAGTCAGGCAGGCATACCGGAGACCTGCCTCTACATAGAGAAGGTACACCGCCCCTCAATCAGCAACCAGCAACCAGCACAAGACCGAGTGACGGATCAAGTTCCATAGAGAGTTCCGCTTAATTCCATAAAGTATCATTCTTTTGCCCGGCCACACCGCACCGAAACACCATCCCCGACACTTCCAACCCTGAAGTAGACCTAACGGGGTGAAGGATGAATGGAAGGAAGTGGAGGGACAGGGAATTCGTGGGGTGAAAGAAACCACTCCATTCCCCTGACGACCCGGGAAAACCCCAATAAAGCCCATGGGTCAGAGTGAGTGGTCGGGCTAGGAGCACCCGAATGCGGGCCACGAGCGTTGACGCCTGAGCTATCCCGCTAGGTTTTCGAGTTATTTGTTGCTACGAGTATTTATTGGTTTAAATTTTGCAATACTTTATATTTTCTGTAGGACACCATTGGTTTATTTCTCGTGATGTGATTTAAAGAGTAGACATTTTAAAGCCAACATAAAGCGCCGCTCCTTTTAAAATATATTACTCTCTCTCCCTCCCCCCTCTCTCCCCCTTCAGCCTCCTGTTTCACTCTTGTACCTACAACGAAATATGTAATGAAACTATTTCTGCAAACGTTTAACTCGATTAATATAAAGCGGATAAAAATAGGTTTTTGTAAGAATAGTTTACGGAAGGAGATACAAATAAAACGATGAAGGTAGGCCATGTGAACGTAATACATCAGATTTCGTAAACAATAATGGATAACGTTTCTATATATGGAATATATATGCGTTAATACCAGGGTACCTGAGATTAAATTACAGTTTTACTACCTTAATTTATTATCCGATGACATCTTCCTTAGTATTTCTGCTCTTAACACTGATGGAATGAAAATATATATAAGGGAAATAAAATTAAAAAACTTTTATAACAACCCGCACTCAGATGGAACTCAGATTTAAAAGCTGAAGCAATAATAATTTTACAATTAACAATTATATAATATTAGCATTTTGTACTATCGGTAACTAGTTCACTGTTACAGTTGCAATCTATTGAAATAAACATGCTATATGTTAGAATTAGGTCACTTATCAAGCCATAAAAATTTATTTTCAAACTATTTTACAGATTAGTTATAAAGAGTAGTTTTTCTACATATGTTGTCCACTGCGTGGTATTGGGTCAACACGTCTGTCTTACATTTAAAAGGTTCTAAGTTGGAATCTCGACTAGGGCCATGTAACTAAAAGTATAGTTCCAATAATTACATGAAGTTCGTGAAATCCAGTTGCTATGAAAAAGGTTGACCCAAAAACTGAATCTGCAATTGTAAATAGAGCTTCGTAAGGTTCTTTTTTAACTATTCTCAGAAGGCAAATGTCTGGTAACTAAGATCAACGGACTCTGGACTCATGTGACCATAATTTCAATAATTTATTTCATTTGCCATGCAATAGGTATGAACTACCGGGATAAACAGTATTTTAAAATAATAAGAAGAGATACTGCTATATAACCTTGCTTTTGTACCACTTTAAAAGAACCAAACGATTTGGGACACTACATTTCAAAATACTGGAAAATTTAAAGTAACACGGAATATCTCGGAAACAGTTAATGCCACAGATATATTTATGTGCAATAAACTGTATATTTTAACCAGATTTGATTTTTCCCTAGTGCGTTTTCATGTATCGTATTGCATAGTATTATACAAAATTCAGTTCGAATGTAGGGTTTTACGATAGACAGAAATTTAAAGATATAGGTTTCGTTCCCCATGACAATATCTGAAACAAGTGATATCAATCTAAACAATTAAAGGCGTGTAGTTTGGGCAAGGGAGATTTATGCAAATTTTAATGTTATTTCCTTGAAAGATTCTGGACATAAACATGAAGTTTAGTATTCATAGAAGTTACGTTGCTGAATTACGTTACTGACAGACAGACACACAGACTCATACACACACAGGGACAGGTTTCTAATTTCTTCACCAGGACTTCAAAACAGGTATTTCTATTGAAAATCTTTCATCGCATTTTTGGGTGGAGCAGCATATTTATTTCCGCTACCTAGCCTAGGTAGGCAGTAGAGGATGTAATAATATGTTTTGAGGCGACTTATTCGTTATTTTTGCGTGCATTATTTCATTATGCGAGACAATTAATTTTGTTATTTTCAGAATATAGCTCTATAAAATAGAAAAGATTCTCTGAAAATACAAAATATTGTTACAGTTTCACAGAAAATGTGCCTTTTCCATATTTATTTGAGAAAATCTGAAGTTACTAAAATAACATTTGCAATTATAGTTAAATTAGTTGCCTTCTTTGGCCTGATATGTGGCAATGATTTTCTAACCAACTTTAGTAATATAAAAAACACAGCCAATTGCCAGATTAACACACACACGTACACACATTTTATGTATATGTGCAGTTCCTTATAGACTCCTACACTCTCGCACCAATTTCGATAAAGAAATCATAGTCTTTAGAAAAATATTAGTAATACTGTGGGGGTAAGTATCATAAAAGCACCCAAACGGAAGAGGTGTGGTAAATGTTCGCTGGGAATCAGTTGTGAAACTGCTAAGCACGAATGAAATGCTTTCTCAATACTCTTGCTAAACAAAAATAACAAATGTTGCTCTCTTCATCCTTTTATGGGCGGTAATACAAAATGCCGCCCCTAACGGGAGATGGGTTGAAAATTGTTCAATGGGATGCATAAGATTTTAACACACATTATTTGCATAAAAGTCAAAATGCTGTGGGGTGCTATCATCCACCACAAAGAGGGAGTGAAAGGATTCCGTGGGAGGCAATTTTGAGGTTTTTTCAGCACAAACGGGGCAGCTTTTCCGATACATTTGTGAAATAAAAATATAAATCATGTTCTCTTCCTTTAGGTATATTAAATGAAAAAATCACCTAAATGGGAGAGGGGTTGAAACACGTTCGGTGAGGGGTAGTTTTTGAGGATATTCAACTGGACTACACCTGATTTCAATAATACAATTTTAAGTAATACTATCTTCATTCTTTTAAGATTGTAAATGTGAAAAAACCACCCCTAGTTAAGAAAGCGGTTGGAAAATGTTGGATGGAGGCAAACTGGAGGATTTTTAGTACAAATGAAAAATTTGGTACAGCGAAGGTGAGGTGTTCTAACTAAAAGAATAAGACATCAGGGAAATTTTGGAAAAAATGGATAGAGAATGGAGATAGGACTGAGATACTGGTTAAACTAATGAATATTATATATTTGAAGGAGGAAAGGTACCACATAACTGGAGGGCAAGTATAATTGTACCCATTTATAAAGGGAAAGGAAGTGTCAAAGATCCAATTAATCATACGGGTACTAGTTTGCTGTCAGTCTTAGGAAAGATCTATTCAGGAATTTTAGCAACTAGATTGCAGAAATGGGTAGAGGAAGATAACAAATTATCAATATTTCAGAAGGGATTCAGAAAAGGTAGGAGAACAGGGGACAATATTTTCATCATAAAATCTATTATAGATAAATACTTAAGTATTAAAAGAGGTAGGGTATATATGACATTTAATAACTTAGAGAAGGCATTTGATACTATAGATTGAGAGGCACTATGAATTAAACCGAGAAGTAAGGGACTAAGCTCAAAATTCATTATAGAAATACAGAATATATATATATATATATATATATATGAATAATAAGTTTTATATTAGGCTGAATGGTGATGAAATTGTGGGAAAAAGTGATAGTAATATGGGGTTAAGACAAGGTTGAATACTTAGCCCTATACTGTTTAACTTATTTATTGACGATATCTTAGAAGATTTGAATAAGGATAACTTATATTTTCCCACAGTAAATAATAAGAGAAATTCCAGGATTACTTTTTGCAGATGATTTAGTGGTAGGTTCTGTTTCAGTAGGAGGTCTAAAAAGTGTTGCATATCATACGAGCATATAGTATATTCATTTTGTAAGAAATGGGGTTTAAGAATAGATTTTAAAAAATCAAAGATAATTGTATTTAAAAAGAGCTATAAATTAAAGAAAGAGGAAAAGTGGTATGTGGAAGAGGAAGAGTTGCAAATAGTAAACAAGTTTGATTATATGGGAGTGAGAATAAGTAGTAATGGGAAATGGAATGATCACAAGATAAGTGTCTTAGCTAAGGGAAGATTAGCAATGACTACTATAAGAATTTGCCTAAAGAAAATACCAGATATGCAAATTAAATGGTTGGAAAGGGTTTATAAAGCTGTAGTTGAAGCAAAAGTGGTCTATGGATCAGAGATTTGGGGAAGTGACAAAGGATGGGAGATGATTGATAAAGTACATAAATCGTTCTGTAAATGTATGTTAGGTTTATCTATTTCATCACCTAATGGAGCAGCAATGTTAGAGTTCGGAAGAGTAAGTAGTTAGAGCATGACAGAAGAAAGGATACCTAAATATTGGCATAGATTGAAATCATTGGATGAGCATAATACGTATGTTGAAGCAATGTTTAATAATACAAGAAAAATCCAATAATGGGATGAACTGGGCTCAAGGAATAAGGAGACTTTTACAGGAAATAGGAATGGGTAACTTTGGGAGGAGAGAGAGGGGTTAGTTAAAGGTTTCTGGAAAGAAGTGAGGAACAGAGTAGAAGGTATAGAGAAACAAGAATTATTTCAAAGTCTGGAAGGAAAGAAAAGTTTGGAACTATATAGACAATTAAAGGTGGACTGGAGAAGGGAGAAGTATGTGGATGTAGGTAATAGGTCAGTGAGAGAAGGGTGGGCCTGGTCTAGAGTAAGTGCACATAGCCTAAGGAGAGATAAAAAGGGAGCGAATTTGGATAGATGTCCTCTTTGTGGAGAGGCAGATAATGATTTGCATTAAATAATTGAATGTGAAGAAACTAAGTTGTGGAGAGATTATTTTTTATCTAAAGAATGAGAGAATGTTAACGAAGAAGTATTAAAAGTTAGGATAATGAAAATATAATAGAATAGGGATATAAAAAGAATAGAAGAATATATGGGGAGAGTAGGAGAAAAATGGTTTAGAAAAATAAAGCAATATGAATTTGTTATGACCCACCATGCATAAATAGTCACGGTGTTAAAATGCATGATGGATCAAAGAAAGAAAAAATAGCAACTCAAAGTATTAACTAAAAGAATTAAATACCATAAATATTAACTGGTATAATTCACTTAAGTGTAATTACACTGCCCTTTGTGAAAATTGCAGCACCACGAAAGAATTTCCCGAATAATGCCAAGCTTAGTGAAAGTGTAGAAGAGTATGCAAGCAATAAGTGATTAGGTTTGTAGAGAAATGCGGTACACGTAGGCCGAGCAGAGCCTTCTCGTGTCGGTGCGATACGATCAGTGTTGTGTCCAGTGTAGTCAGTACAGAGCTATCCAACAAGGTGAAAACAACAAAAGTGAGTGCCAGAATGCATCGTCGACGTCAAAGGGAGCCATATCGGTATGTGAATGAGTTCGCACTGGGTAGAATGATCGGTCTCCTGGAAGTGGGTATGTCATATCGTGACATTTCGGCTCGTACAGGGTATGCTGCTTCGACAGTGGTGCGTGTGTAGAAGCAGTGGATAGAGGAAGGTCGTACGCAGCGAAGAGCGTGTATTGGACCACGGAACATGACCACAGCACGGGATGACCGTCATCTTGTCCCCATGGCCATGACGGACCGTACAGCTTCATCCACAGTGATGGCTCGACGCTGGATCACTGCTAGAGGTGTGAACTTGTCTGCATCAACGGTTCGTCGCCGTCTTCTGGAGCTTGGACTGGTTGCATGCATGTCATTCCGTCGGCTTCCATTGTCCAGAAACCAAAACAAGCTCCTCCGACAGCAATGGGCACGTGAACACCGTCACTGGGGTGCTGAGTGGAAAAATGTAGTCTTTTCGGACGAGTCTCACTTCAACGTGTCCTACAGTGATGGTCGCATACGTCTCTGGCGGTACCGTGGTGAGCACAACCTGAGGGCTGCATTGTTGAGCGGCATAGCGGACCAACACCAGGTGTGATGGTTTGGGGCGCCATTGGTTACAACAACCGATCTTGTCTCCTACGAATTGAGGGTACTTTGAACAGCAACCGGTACCTAACGTGGTTGTAGGGCCTGAAGTACTCCCCCTGCTTCAGACATCTCCACAGGTCACACTTCAACAGGACAATGCCCGGCCACATATTGCGAGGGATGTACAAGCCTTCTTCGAAGAGCGACGGGTACTATTGCCTCCCTGGCCTGCACGTTCGCCTGACATGTCGCCCATCGAACATGTCTGGGATATGGTTGGTTGGCACCTGATGCGTCCCGGTCCTCCAGTAACCAGTGTCGCGGACTTGTGGACTCCAATATAAGCTGCGTGGAGGGAAATCCCTGTGGAACTTATTCAGAACCTTTTTGAGCCAATGCCACGGCGTATAGCAGCTCTAATTGCAGCGCATGGAGGCCACACCAAATACTATATTAGGGCTCAAAGGTCATGTATGGATCATGTGTTTATCATTTGTTACTTGCCATGTACCTAAACTGTGGTATTAAATTCATTGAATTCATGTGTTTCCTTCTTGGTGTTGCAATTTTCACAAACGACAGTGTATATTTGGAAAACTTATGTTTTTTTCAAAACCGTACAAAGCCCAGGTCAACGATAGACATTTCTGCTGACTAAATATTCCTGGTTCCATATGGAACTTGGTGCAATGTTTATTTTTATTCATATATGTTAAGAATGGAGTTCTTCAAAATACGCACACTTTATGATAATTTTTCTATGTGGATAGGTACGACCCCCAAACGATGTGTTCCTTAACGGCATCTATAATAAAAATTTTGGTCAAAATGTCAACAACAACAACAATTGTTTTTATGCCGAAATGTTTTAAACACTTAGCTTCAATTGCATATAATGGGCTTTGTTCTCAAAGCTCTTCAAAGCTTCAACACCTGACGATATAAATGTTCAAGAATACACGATCTAATGGCTTGTATTTACCTCCAATTATTACTTTTACTCGACTTTGATTTTTCTTCATTTATCATTAAAGTTGTTGTATGTGATGTAGTTTATAACCAGCCTTGTTCAAATTTTCAGCACAAACTCAGAGAGAATGAACTTAAAAGTTTGGCATATATTTTTGTTGCATTTTTAAATTGCTGAACATGACACAGTTAATTTGGCCACTGAGAATAAATTGTTAAAGAAGACTATATTATATGGTTTAAACATTTTTCTGTGGTAATTATGGGTAATATATAAATAATATGTTAATGTTTTTATTTCTAAAAATTCTAATTTTTGCATCGTGTGGAACACCTGAATAATCAGCAGAATTAAAGACAAATATAACCAGTTTTTGTAAAAAAAAATTAAATATTAATGCATGAAATCTAAAACACGATTGCAGTTGATATAGAATAGTATGTGATTTTTTAAACATTTGAATAAAGCCTTAAAATTTAGAAAGTTAACCTATCGGCACCCTTAAACGCGCAAATAATGAGCTTTAGACAGATATTCCCGGAACTCCCGGATCTCAACACTTGTCCACAGTATTCTGGATTTTACGTGCGATGGGTAAATGCAGTTGAAAACCCTTGGATCTATTCGCGCCCTACCGCTTTTCTTTCCTCTATCCTCTCATTTCCTGCAGCATCTGCACGAGACATTTGTCTAACGAGCGACTAGCTTTCTTTTCTCGCTCACAGAATCGGGGATCTTTGTTGCAGCTAATGCTGGATAGAGTAAAACCAGGTCTATGTTGCCGAACAAGCCAATAACACGGAGATGGCTTCGGTAGGAACTGTTATAACGTTAAAAATGTTGTGCCCAAGTAAGATGGCAATAAGCGCCACGAGAACGGTTCTGAGAAATCACGGGAATATTATACACACTTATGAAATACTAGACCCTCGCGCTACGTTCCGTCAAATTTATGAATTCTTCAGTGACTTCTCTCTCTTTCACCAAAGCTTTTCCTTCTTACACTCTTCCAGTTTACTCCTACATATTTTCGCTTTCTACCTTCTCTGCCACTCTCTCAGTTTCTCCTCCTCCTTTTATTAATTTCATGTAATCATTAGTACAAAGCAAAGTACACATACTAAATAAATTGACTAAAAATCTAAGAATCTCAAACAGTAAAACAAAAGTTTTAGGGTTTGAAGTTAAGGAGCAAATTAGCAGAAAGAGTCTAATAAATGGTGAAAAAGGTTCCAATATTTGGACACTTGAGATGTGATTTAACTGCTATATTAGATGAAAGATATACAGGCAATAAACTCTATAAATTTAATTTCATGTGTAGCACATTAAGGAGAGTACTAAGACAGACAAGAAAGGAGACAAAATTAAAATGTTATAAAACAATGGCAGTTTCTCTACTTCTATATTCAAGAGAAATGTGTACCCTAAACAGAAAGCGGAAAACAAAAACTGAACAGAAATTAAGTATTTAAGATTTCTTGCTGAATAATCTTTCTTGAATCGCAATATCGGACGGATTGAAAATGTTTAAACCCATAGAAATGATTCACCAAAACAAGGAAAACTGGAGACACCATGTTCAAAGGATAAATGAAGGAAGATTACCAAAAATATTAACAGAATAAACATCATTAGAGAAACGGAATATGGAAAGACCAAGGCGAAGATGGAGAGACTAATGGTAACAGAACGCACCTTGAACAAGATACAAACTTTGAAGAAGATGATTATGATGATGTTGATGATGATAATCGCTATCTCCTCGTTTTTCTGTTCTTTGCATATCTTTCGATGCTTTCAAATCTAATAAACTGATTGTTTTTTATCTCTTAATGAACGTTAAAATAGAATTAACATCTTTAAAGGTCCACAAACTCGCGTATCCTCCTTATGCTTGTAATGCAATTGTAGATATGTTTCCTATGGTAAACAGTCACATAATTATACGAATAATATTTACTGGAAATTAGTGTAAGTTCTTAAATATTCACCCTCTGGAACTTTCGTAAAAATCAAAATATATCAGAAACTTTAGGCTTACAAACTTTGGTTATAATATCATAACCGAGACATTTCGATTTACTTTAAAATAAGAAACATACAAACGAACATTTTATTAATAATAATTTTGGCTTCAAAGTGGCGTGCTATATACATTAGTATCAATAATTCATTCAAAATCTAAAATTACCAGAACAACTGCAGTTATAGTTTTACCATGTGTAAATGTCTCTCGGATTAAAGTGAACGTGGTGTCACTCTCATTTATTTATTTAACTGCCCAACACAACTAAATTAACGGTAATTGGCATCTACCGACTAATTCAAAACAATACCTATTCCACTTAGTATTCTGGAAACTTAACAGATTTTAAATGGGGACCTATGTTCGTAAAATCATTATTTTGTCATTATTTAAAAAGTAGGTCGCCATTTGATGCCTTTGAAATTCCATTCGTTATATGATCAACAGAGGAAAAGTTTCACAAAAAATATCCTTAATGACGTTACCACATGTTTAAATTCGTAGTAAATTGATTTATTAACCCAATCAAGAAGTGCATATTACTCTACCGAAAAGAGCATTTAAGAATTTTTTCGTGTAACAAACGCTTCCGGTGAAAAAAAAGGAAAGGAGAAAAACAAAAGAAAGAAGGAAAGAAAGAAAAATAACGACTTTCCATTTGAAAATTTAAACCATAACATACAATATCTCAGAAATGGTTAACACCACAAAAAATTATTTGTTATTGGCCAAAAATTGTATGCTTTAACGAAATCTTAATCTTTTATGTAGTAATATTTTGTCTATCTCTTACAGTTTGGCAAAAGTCATTCAGAATGAAGAGGATTTCACAGACTGCTTCCGGAAAATTCAAGATATACATTTCATTTTTCATGAAAATATCTTAAAGATATGCCATTTTAGTAAAAACTCGAGCCATTTTTGAGAAAATCAAAAATAATTTTAAAATTTTCATATAAAGTTTAGGTTGCTGGGATTTTGTTGGGTCCTTGAAAGATGTTGAACTTAAATACTAAGTTTGTTATTTAACGGATTTTTCGTTTTTGAATTATGCAGCGCGCACACGCACGCACACGGATTGTTTTCCAAAAATGCTTTTTTGGTAGGTCCGGAGATCTTCAAGACATTTCTTTAGATAAAATTTCGACATCGAAATTTTGGGAGGAATACAAAAGTATCTATTGAATTACATTAACGTGAATTTCTTCAGCTGTAATCTTTTATTTTTATATAGCTTCTACAAGTATTCTTGCAAAAGCTTTATATTTTACCATCTTCTTAATATTACCTTCAATAGTGAATTTTACAGGGTGTACTACGATTAGGTACATCAGTCGTATACTAAAGAATTTAGTTTCAGGGAAAAATAAAACAGTGAATAATTTTTCGTTATCTTATTCAAATAACACACGTTAATTCAATCTTAATGTTATTTACTTATTATTCGGAGATACCTCAGGAGATTCCATTGGAATGCCTCAGTTGCTAGTTATGAGAAGCACAATCATTACATCAGCCTGAAATTTTGCAACAAGTCTTATTTTCATTACAAGGGAATGTGTAAGCTACGTTCTTTAGTTCCCGAGGTCGCGGGTTCAAACCCAGTGGAGGGTGATGAATTTTTTGGGCGTAAAACTCCTTAACATGGCTTTCTTCGGAAGGAAAGTAAAGCCCGTGGTCCCGTGTCCTAGATTTACGGCACGTAAAGGAACCTCAAGCCTGATGAAGAGGCCTCTGAGCAAAATTACCGGTCTTTCACGCCCAATACAGAATGAGATGCTAAGGATCATAACCGTAATTTCAATTTCAAGTAGCCTACGTTAAACACTTTTAGTAATATTTACATTATAATAAGGGTTTCTAAAACGCTGTTTCACACTTTTAGCACCCCGTGTTCCTTATGCAAGATTATTTATTGCCAAAAATTCCTCCAAATACCATGAAAACATTATTAACACTCTGCTTGCATTTTTATGAAGCAATATTTTTATTCTTGTTACATATTACAGAGTTTTGTAGAGAAAAACTTCTGCATAGAACTGGAGGAAATACAGCGAAAAATGAATGTTGTTGTGTCAAGGGAATTTCGTTTAGTCTCTGTATTTACACTTTGTATGAATTACCACGAGCAGAATTTAAATTGCATTTAATAAACAAATAAAATGTTTGGATTAAACAAGCAGGAAAGGTTAAATACAACAGCAATGGGCGGCCACTCTAATTCCACAGAACAACAAACAACATAGAAAAACAAACTGCCTATGCCATCAAGTTGTTTTGAACGTTTCATGTTTAGGCATTGTATCAAGCTTGCACAACGATGTGCAGAAGCAGAGCACGTTAAAAATTAAATACGCAAATTCCATTTGTGTTCATACTTCTTGTAATGCCCAAAAATATAAAACATAAACAACCGATTCCTTGCGATCTGAAAGAAAATGTTTCGGAAATAATAATATTGTTATTGTTTTAGGCATGTAACTGGGTTATTTTAGCAACAACTGTAAGTTAATTCTTTTACTTTCTAAAAAGGGGTTCTATTTTCATTAAAACACAATATATTAAGGATATATACTTTACAAATAAAACGCGTGTATTGAATTTTCTGGGAATAGCCTGTAAAGTCCACTTCATTGAAAGAAATTTTGTATAATCCTGTATAACTGGAACGTTAAGCGGTTGGCTAAAACTACATAAAAATGTAGATCTCTTTATAACGCACACTTTATTTCAAATAAACTTTTCTATGGCAGAAGCCATTTCTGAAATATGGTTATTAAAGGTTCGAATTGTTCATTTATTGACCATTCACTTAAAGTCTTGTCAACATTCAATTGCTTCTCACCAAAATGCACATTACGAATAATATAAAAAAATGTATAAACACTGCAAAATAATATTCGTAAATATCAGCGCTGGGGTCTTTACTAGCTAGAATTTTTTTTTATCTAAGTACGATTTTAAAAGTTATTAATTATAATTTATTGTAGGCCTAAAATTTTATTTCATATGTAAACATATGTGTACAAGCTAAATGTTTAATCTGCTTATCATACTTCATACGTAATGAAATACCTTAGCACTTCCATCACTCACATTACTTTCTCTACTCAAATCTTCTACGTGCTATTCATAAAAAGTAATATTTTGCTTTCTACTTTTTGTTAATGGAGATAAACCCTCATTAGAAATTCTCATATTTCGATGTAGGTATAAAAAGCATACGGTAGGCTGAAGCGATAGTCAAGACTTTAAAAGCCTGAATTGCTGTATTTGCATGACCACAGAGGAATACCACCCAACCACTTGAAAAAATTAAGTATTTAAAAACTCAAACCAATAACAAATATATCTTGGAAGTGGTTAATACCACAAAATATGTCGTCCTCTGGTCTACGGGTACCAATTTAGCCTCCAGTTCCCGACATTGTTGGTTCAAACCCGGATGGAGGAGGACGATGGATTTTTTCAGGCGTAAAAATCCTTATCACGGCTTCCTTCGGAGGGAAAGTAAAGCCTGTGGTGGTCCCGTGTCGTAGATTTACGAAACTTAAAAGAACCTCAAGCCTGATAAAGAGGCCTCTGGGTAAAATAATTTCCGGTCTTTCACCCAATATAGAATGTGTGGAGGTTGTTGGATCTACCGCTACTGAAAGTCATCTGGTAGCGCGGTGTAACCATCTTGGTGACCAAGTACACATCCACTATGGCTGCGTCACTGTTTCACTCCCCAAATATGACAGTACGTGATTCCTAGCATAGCTGTTGCAACAAGTGGGTCACTTGGTAGTGGTCAACTCTCCCTTGATCTTGCTTTATCCCCGCGTCGGGGGCATATTGTGGCGTATTAGTAGCTATTCTCATACCAGGATATTATTGGGTCGTATTGGCGACAGCATTGTTGGGGCAATTCTTTCGGCTTTGGGTTTGAAGATCGTTTTGGTATGACGCTCTCCAGTCCGAGCTAGCGGGTCTAACGATGGTTGGAGAGGAGGAATAGGCTAGCGTTACTTTTCTTTGTGTTGTGTTAGTGTCACTTTGGTTTGAGAGTCGAGTGAGTGGGGTTACATGTGAAGAGTGTGAAAGTATCTCGTGTGTGTAGCATCTCTACTCATCTCTTTCTTTATCTCTTTTGTGTGCGACATAGGAGCACCGTGTTTTTATTGAATAAGTTACAGTTAATGTGATTAATGTGAATTCTGTATAGTTTGTTATAAATATCCCACGCCTGCACTGGAATGTGATGTTCAATGTTCTGGTCCTCTCGCTATCTCTGCAGCTACGTCCCCCAAAGTGAATGCTGGGGTAATTAAAACTTAATATTTTAGCTGGAAACCTTTTGGCCCTAACCTCAGTATGTAACAATATAACCGCCCAGCTAAAGTCAGATGCACAGTACTCGATAGCACACGCAGGAGGAACAACGCAGAACAGTTTATTGCACATAAGGAAGTCTACTCTGAACCAGCAAGCGTCCGAATGATGCGAATTAATGTTACATTTGGGAAACTTGGACATCGCCGTACACAAAAGGAAGCATCACAACCCGAGTCTCGGTGTAGCATGTGAATGTTCAGCAGGTACACATATTCTAAAATTAATTTCCAACAGTTTAGTAATTATGAGACACTTATATTATGTTTGGCGAGTGCCGGATTTTAACATTAATTCCTGCCAGTAGTTTGGAGAAAACGTATTTTTCACGAGCAAATAAAGGGAGGTGACTTTAAAGAGATTACATCGGTTAAAAGCATAAGTAACAGTTGGCCAAACAGTAGAAGGAAAAGTATTTAACTTGGTATTGAGTACAGTGTAAAAATTTCGTATTTAACGAGTTTACAGAATACCTATCCAAAATTTGATGGTCATAAATTTTGTAAGAGTACCTTAATATTATTTTTATTTCATTGTTTGGATGTTGGGCAATTTTATTGGTTATTGGATAAAGAATTAGTTTGCTAACCTGCACTTTTGATTTATGCTTTATGTACGTTTTGGTTTCCCCCTTCGATCCTGTACCTTTCATGTTTCCTTATTTATTGTTACAAGCGGAAGGGGTCACTATTGAGAAAAATTAAAAGAAAGACATCACCGGTAACAAATGAAGCGCTAAGAACTATTGGAGTTAAAGGGCGCCATAAATAAAACTGAATTTAGTTTACCACAAAAAATTATTTGACGTAAATTGCGTAGTTTAACGAGATCTCTATTTTCTGTAAAGTAAAATTTTTCTTCTCTCTTGTGGTTAAACCCTTTACTAAAGTCATTCAGAATGAAGAGAACTTCACAGGCTATTCCCAGAAAATTCAAGATAATCATTTCATTCGTCATACAACAATTTTAAACATATGGTGTCTTAATAACAAATCATTAGAGCCAGTTTTGGGGAAAATAAAAAAATAACGAAATTTTAGTGTTGCACCCTTGGAAACTGCTGAGCTCATATCAATTTTGGTATTCAACCGACTTTTCTTTTTGGAGTTATGCTGCATACAGACACACGCTTCACATACACAGGGAGGTTTTTATAAACATGTTCTCTGTTTATTCAGGGTATCAAAAGTCTCTTTTCGGTGAGATTTCGATGTCAACTTTTTTGGTAGAATGCAAATTAATAGGTAAGTGCTAGAAAAAGTAAACAGTTTTGTATTAATGCATTATCTGTGCTGGAGCTCCATTTAGAGTCCAACGTCAAATCTATAAATCACAAAGAATACATGGATGATCTCTCACAGTTTATTTGTTATTTAAGGACGATTGTTGCTGTAATACTGTCGGCTTCCAGTTGGTCCCGTTTCTGCACTACTAGCAATCTTCAAACACAGAGGGGGGAGAATGAACAACACGAATACTAGATTGGGTCATTTTGTTGTTTTGTATTTCATACAGAGAATCAGATAGAGGTTGAAAAAGCACCGCCAAGGCCTATTAGGGTGGTAAAGCGGAAAGCGAAAGCATATGGTTCATTGAACGTCCAACATGAGCGCTAGCATCTGCTGCACCATTCTGTTGGCATGTGAGTGTGGTAAAATGTGCCAGCACAATGCGATGGAATGTGCTGCTGTTGGTGACCATCAGCAATGCATTTGTCGGTGTAATGTTTGGCGTGAAAAATGCTGACTCACACAAAAAGATTTAATCGGATATGCGGAACATCTTGCTTTTAAGTTCCATTTCCAGTAAAAACGTTTGCTTGCCCAATAATTACGGTAAAATTAATACTTTGGTAAAATAACATACACAATTGAAATTTTTATTGTAAACATTATAGTCTTAAAAATAAGTAATGTTTTCCCCGGGGTAACTTTGCAAGTCTATGTAGAAGGTGGTGGTGAATTGATAATATCTGTATTAATAGTGCTAATACTTCTGTGCGATCGTGTTTTTTCATGTACTAGCCATCCATCATGACATTCCTAGGAAGTCGCTTTTCCTGCGTTCTTTGTAGGCAACCTAACCTACGCATCTTTTTTTCCTGCTTTTGCAGCCTATAGGCGCTACTTATAATCACATAACACTTTAATGCCTTTATTGTAACAGAATATATGTAACGTAGTATCACATTTATTTAAATGTTTGCTATTTTAGTCTTTTCCCGTCTTTAATAATCCTTTTATTATTTAATATGCATTTAAGTCTCATTTGTATAAGGCGAAACCAGCTGAATGACCCTTTACTAGCTTGAGCCCAGCAAGGAATGCAGATCACAAATTTTATTAAAATACTAAATTTCCCAACCGATCTGTGAGAGATTTCACATTATAAAGTGTCCTGAGGGGCTTGCATCTCTACATGTACTTTTGTTCAAACTGCACGTAATAGCAACGTTTAGTGTTTTCCTAATATCAGGAAAAAGTAATCATTAGCTATGAATAGTGCCTTGAATTTAATTCGAAAATTAAGTCGAACGTGGGAAGAGAATAGAAAAAAGAAGCCGTCTGGATTCAGTTATTTCGGGTATATACTTTTCTACAGAGTAGAACACGTAATTAATAATAAAATTAATAAGTATACTCAGTTGATATGGACTGTCAAATGGATAATGTTTATAAAGGTACGTAAAGAAACAATTTTAAAATTTCATAAAGTCCTGGCGTTCCAGTCCTGATGTATATGGAGTAGAAGTTTAGACCCCTCACAAGTGAATATAAAGCAAATATTGGGGAATGAAACTACTACATTCAATGGCTGGGTATACTCTGCTGGATCATCAAAATAATGAAGATGTAAGCAAACAATTAGGAATTACAAATACAGTAGGAAACATAGAAATTAAAAGAGATGAATGGCATACCTAGCTTCGTGGAATGGACTCGCACCATAGTTCTTTCCAATTAAATTAAACCTTAAATTATCGCCCAACTGGCAGAAAAAAGTGTAGCATTACCCCAACAGTGATATAGAGATCATCTGTAACTCTAAGTAGCCGAAACGGATCTTAAGTTCCAAACCATGATATATTATGATGATAATAAAGTTTAAAACATGCTATTTTAAAAATTGCTACTGGCCAACCATTTTTATGCTTCAACCAGCCGTAAGTGAATAGCCAATTATAATTGTTATCGATCGCCTACAGTGTTGTTTCGATATACATGTGTTAAACGTAACAATTTCAAAAATAGAAAACACTCGAATTCGTTTAGGATTTTCAAACTTTTCCTTGATTGTTTTATAAACCACTCCACCCTTATACATAATTATGTTCATTCATGGTAGTTGAAGTGACTTTTTCTCTGACTGTTTCGTTCTCATCTCTGCAAACCTATGTGATATGATGCAGATTAAGAAATTTGGGGTATGGGGATGATGAGGACTGGTACCGAATTCAACAATTCTCTAAGAGACATAATATAATAGAATTGTTTACAATAATAGGAGAAAGCTAGGAATGAGAACTATTGGATTAAAATCACTAAATACAAATTACGAATGAATGCTATGGAGTGTGTTTGTACACGGAAAAATACACAAAGAACCAGAGTGTATGGATATTCAAATTATGTAAGCATGAATGAAATACAGGAGCTCTCTAAAATTTTGCATAACTATTGCAAGGATGCTAAAAAGGAATGAATGTATGTTTATAACTGTAACATTAGGGAAAAGCTGAGGTGGTTGGAGTATGCAGCTCCAATGGTTCGAGAGATAAGGTTGGTCAGGAACTTTATCCAATTTATGGAAAGGAACAGGAAAATGTTATTATACTGCATCGGGACAGAGCAATGGAGATTTAAGTTATTCAAGCCAAAATTGCTTAAACTGAATTAAGACAATGTTAATAGATAGATGAATAATTAAGATGTTAGGGAAATATTACATAAAATTAAAAATAAATGGATATCGTCAATAGATAATGTTCATTAGTTGTAAACGCTATCAATTATATGTGAATTTATATATTTATTTTCTGGTTATGACTTGGGAAGGACATGTATTGATTATAAGCACACTTTATGTTTCATCTCAACAAATTAGAAGTCAAAGTTACATCAGTGGCACTGAATCCCTTGTGGACCTTGGCGTACCAAACGACTGCCGAACAGACGCCCACATACTGTAGCGTACTGCTACTTTTGTAACTTTAGGGAATAAAAAGAAAGGTAACTCAATATAAACTATCTAGTGATCGTGCTGTTATAGTGCTGGGCCCTTTTACAAACACTTCGAAACACGAAGTGTCCGCAAAGGTCACTAATTATTTAAATCTCGTGACAAAGTAGGAAAGGAAATGAATTTGAGGATTCACAAAGCAACTGCTAAACTCAATAAAGATTTGTTTGCTTGAAGGCAAAGCATAGAACTGTATATTTTATAATGCGAAATATTTGAACAAGTTTACACATTATAAATTAGTTTAGTGCATTTAACTATGTCGCTCTCCAGCTTTAGATTCTCTTGCGTTACTTCTTCACAATAAAGAAATTTACAATTGTGATTTCAAATAAATTATTCTCACTCTCACCCGAGAAGTTAAAGAACGTCGGCACACGCACAGAATGTTTCAATTTAGATAGTTCAATTTCGAGACAGACTCGAAAAGATTTTATAGTAGAAATTTGGACATTACCAAAAAACGACTTTCTCTAGAGTTAGTCCCAATGCAATACTTCTTCAGAACACAGATCTCGCTTCAGCTCGCCTTGCTTGTCCCCGGGGTCGCTCAGGCTACCTCACAAGTGACATGACGTCAGTAACATATGCAGTGCCACCCAGTCAATTCGCGCCGACATCTTTTGACTGGAAAGCTGCAGTGCACCGGCCGATAATGCAGGAAGATGTAACTTGCTGGTGGTATTTACTTTCAGCCAGGCGAGATGGGCGTCAAATATACTGGTAGTTTTCTTGTAGAGGTTCAACATTGATCAGCAGTGTAAATTATTCTGTGAGGAAGGAGCCAACATGGCTCAATACGTAGTCATAGGTGGACGACCATCCAGCTGATACGGGGAGATTTGGTCAGTACCATTCTTCCCCATCCGAAACTTTGACTTTCATGACCAACGTACATGACAGCTACCTATCGTGGCTCCTCAAGTGCATCCTGAATGTACTGAATGGAAACTGGTTCTATACATGGGTCGTAAAATCCACACCACATGGTTGAATCCGAACACATGTGCATTTAATAGCTGGGAACCGGAGCACTACGCTCCAACCCACTACGCGATGGTGTAGGATTACCACAGATAAATTAAATATCATTAATAGCCCAAAAGCTATTTTACTTTACTTTAAACGTAAACAGGAATAATTTGAACGGAATCGAATGTTATATAGGCAAATGCCCTTTCTGACTGTAAAAGTAGTACCTGTAGAATTTTACTGCTACGGAACATGTTGCACACACGAGCCTAACCGTGTTAAAACATTACATTGCACTTCTGTATTTCAGCTATTGAGATAATAACGTTTTTTCCTATTTTGCTAAAGTCATAAACAATCTAAGTAGCTCATTATCATAAAATTCATTCGAGAAATGAAAATATCCGTTTTCAAATAATATTTTGAAATTTGGATATTCAATAAGTTGTTTTTGTAACGCAAGTAATTAACTACTGTCGAAGTGCCTGGAAGGAAACCAAAACTAATCGAGTTTACAAAACCTTCCACAAGAAAACATTTTTTTTAAACTGTTGATTACCTGAACTGCATATGGATATTCAAAGTCATCGCAGGTTAAGGACACGATGAATTTTTCACAGAAACTAATATTAACAACTAATATTAGCCTAGTGGCTAAAGAAAAAGTATCTAATGTTCACTCCTTATGCAATGGGCATTACTTCCATCCCCGGAAGGGGGGGCAAGGAAAGCAAGAGTTTAGTCAAAGTTTCGAAAGGGAATCTAATTGATGTTTACACATCTGTGTTATTCCATGACAGATGCTACCAGACTAGTAATGGAATGCTAGTCAGCTTAACTGCAGCCCAAAAGAATCTAAAGGCGAGATTATGAAATGTGGAGTCAAAAGTAGTTGGCTACTACTTGTTGACTACTTTTGACTACTCATTTCTTAATCTCACCTTTAGATTCTTTTGGACTGCAGTTAAGAGGTCACTTACTTAGCCTAATTCATGTGATGGGTTTTTCCTAGCTATCCTATTTGGTTCGGTTGTTAGTTGCCTTTCTCTGTTAGCCAGCTGCCTGTAAAAATGTAACACTTTACAATATTTTGTTCTGCATGATTACCTAATATTCTTATATTATTTACGTACTTATTTACTATTTCCATCTGTTCGCTCATTCCCAATTATTTCTTAATTAGTTGATCTTTTTTTCTATCATTATTTACTACTTTTAACGTTTATTCCTGAAGTTATCCTTACTTCCTCTAATATTCTTCTTTTATGTAATTTCCATATATTTAATGAGAGGAAGGTGCTCCACCTACAGGGTGTTACTGACACAATAGTGACTGTGGTGACGCGGGGCAGGCTTGCTGGTTGCGTCCATCAAGACACCAAGTACTGTATGTCGGGTGAATCACCCTCTCCTTTTGCTGTTGTTGTTGACGATGATATGATACAGCCTTCTATATAAAAGAGCTGCAAAGTCCGTGTTCTTCACCCACTTACAACTCGTTTACATGTTTATGCAGACGAAGGTTCCAGACTTAGTGAAAAGGGATTAAAGCCAGCTTGAAGTCCAACTAAAAACGTTACACCTTAAGTTTTCAAGCCAATAAAATTGTATGAAGTTTTATTCTGAGTAAACATTCCTAATGGTCTCTGAAATTTCTCAATGAGTGAACCACCTATATATAAATTGAATGTCACTATCATCTCACAGTATTCCAATGCAGGGATGCATTACAGTACGTAATCATGGCTTATATATCAAGATTTCCACAGTCTAATAACGACTCAAAGATGCACTAAGCGGTTATAACACTCAAGCAACGTTACAAAGTCATCTCGCATTCCATCTAATATACAGCTAGAGTAGAGTTTAAAAGACGTTTTATCTTAAACCTCTGGGTAGCTCAGTGGTATCGGGGCTGTTTTTTTTGCGAAGTGACAAAATGGATTCGAATCTTACTCCCCCTTCATTCCTGGTAGATAATGGATATTTTCTCTTTTATTATAACACATTTTATGAAGAATACAAATCATTTATATTGATAAGATGTTTTATGTTTACGGAAATAATTGTATTACAGGCTATATTTATAGTGTTCTCCTGTATGTACTTAAAAAGAACATTAAATAATACAATATGTTGTATAGCAGCGGATAAAGTACAGTGAATAATTATTAATCGCTTCAGATTAGGCGACAAAGCAATTGTAGTGAACAAAATTAAAAACAAGACTTAATCTGACATGAAATTTTAATCAAAATGTTTCCAGAACAAGCGTTTTTTTTCCTGAGCTATAATCGTCTCGATCACATGGAATCATTGCTGATACCCTCACAATGGAATATTCCAGTACTATAATACTTTCGGATATACAGTTTACTATTGCATTTTAAGTTTTCTGTTATTAATGTACACTTGTGCAACATTTAATACATTATTAAGCCGATTAGGACAGGTAGATAAAATGTTACTTATTTTCGTAAAAGAGGAATGTTTACAGATAAAAGTTTAATCTATGGATTGCTTAGTTGCGGATCTATAAGGGGGCTCTGATAAATATCGGATACACATTGCCAGGATTGATTAACTGTTACGTGTGAATGTTAGTCGTTACTGAATTTCAGACCGAAAAAGAAACTTCACGTTTTAAAATTTTTAATGAAGAAACCCCTGGACAATTGGAATTAGGATCCAAATACACTTTCGCCCTTCTGTCCATTACAATGCCCAAAAGGGTCATCTAAATGGACAGATGTAGGTGTGTGCAAATAGTGCGTGAAATTTTAAAATTCGATTTTGCGTTGTGTTTATTTTGTTACATTTTTGTCGCTTTAGAAAGTTCGTGTCACAGTTTTTCTATCAAACTCCTAGTGTACGTGAGACAGGCGAAGAGTTCTAAAAAGCCATTTCTTGATATAAAGCATAATTTTACATTAATGAATTTTATATTTTAATACGTGATTCACGTTATACAGTTTTTCAGGAACATTTTTAATATTGCACAAGGTTTTATCTTTGATAGTAATGAACTGCATTTGCAAAACATTATGCAAGACTTAAAGGTTTAACATTTTCATCGTGTAGGTATTTCAAAGATGCCTAAGTTTTCATTTTTTGAAAGCTATTTTCTTGAAGAATTAGATATACAGAACCCGAAAACTAATTTTATATTTCATTTATGTTGAATCAATTTGTGATAAAGTGTTGAACTAAATTTGAAATTTGTATAAATTAGCAATTTCATAACCAAGTGCATTTTTAGCAGAAATAATACATGTACAATCGTCAGTAAATGTTTAACTACATTTGGTTTAAGTATTCGGAATAAGACGAAAAATAATGTAAACACACGGGATTTGTGAAATTACCCAACAAATTTCGTTGCTTAATAATTTAAAATAGCCTGATCTAAGTGATTTTAAAAAGATTTCATATGTAATCGATTATTAATATGCCATATTAGAGATTTAAGATATTTCATGTGATTAAATATTGCATATGTCATATATATTAAACAAAGAGTTAACATAAACCAAGATTCTACCTGCTGCTAGGAAGAACAAATACTCAAGGAAAAAGTTTCAGAAGATGGCTAGAAGACGAAAGGCAGCCACATATTAAACATTAATTAAATGGTATTATTTTTAAATTCATTGGATTAATTATAACTTTATTGAATGAGTTAGTTAAACCGTGTTGATATGAGCAATTTTAGCCCTATAATATCACCGTAATAAGCAACAGCAAGATGTAGTAAAATATTTAAGGCATTGGCACAATTAATGATTACTAGGTTTAAAATGGATTGATAGGTAAAAAGTGAATTTGGTAAACTCCCCGTATAGTTAAGTGTAAATATATGCATAATTTATTGAAAATATATAATTGATAAACATCCATAAACTGAATATGTTTAATTGTTATTAAAAAGAGTTAATTATTTTATGAATCATAAATCTGAATTTGCACTCAAAAATAATTTCATCTCTACATAGTGCTTGAGAATAAATACAACATTAGGTAAAACAAAAGTTGATTTTATCATTGTTGTCAACCATACTACAATGCCCAACTGCACGCTAACACTTGAGTTCATTCGGATGAGATAAAAAAAATCTGTAAAACCTAAAGTTAACGAACCCTGAGAAAGAGAACTTATCCGGGAAAGATATGTAACAAATGTTATACCACGTTGTTACTTATACACCCCTGCTTCCAGAAGACAACTCGACTACGTCCGGGACCCCAGAACATTTCTTTTCCTTCTCAACATTAAAACTGCAATATCCTGGGTCAGGGTCTTGTTGGTAATTCGATTGCATCTTGTATCTAATTCATACTGATTATAATTTAAACATGCGCACTGTTCAGCCAGCTATCTGAATGGTATGGAGTATGAAACGTGGGCACGACGCAGGGGGACACCACGCACATTGCAAACCTATTAGAGATCTATTGCGGCTGAAGGAAGAAGGGATGAAGTGAATGAACCACAAGAGCCTAGAGGTCGTAAGAAGCCAGGCCGCAAACATGCGCGAAGGTCCCTAACATTTCCTAGTTCAAAGACACGTCCCACTCACTACTGGAGTTGCCCCAGAGAGGTCAGTGAACGACCCATTCACCAAGTATGCCTCTAGTGTCCCCGGAGAATGCCCTTTTCTTGGAGCAAGCACCCGCGCCATCTGTCCATTACAGCCATGCGCCACGAAATGTAGAATAACGAGTGAGTGAAAGGGATATGAGGGAAAGGAAATTGTGGTAGATGAAAACCTCCCTAGCATTCGCCTACCGACCAGGGAAAATCACGAAATACCTAAGGTCAGAGTGAGCGATCCACGGGAATCCAACCCGGGACTCTCGAATGCGAGCCTCACACTTACCATAGAACCATCTCGCTCGGTTCTTGAGGGTAGACTGGCGAAAATAGCCAAAAAATGACACAGGTATTTTACATAACCTTATTCATTTGAATTTCCTATTTAATTTGATATATATTATATCATATTCTAATAGCCAAAAGTCTTAAATTTTAAATGTATTTTTAAAAGTGGTACTGTATTTCCCATTTTTGTCCTTGAATTCTACACCATCTCATAGGAAAATGTTCATAACTCCCAAACTCTTTGAAGCAGAGTGGTAACCTTTAGCCCATCTTTCACGGGAACTTTCTTTCTAAAAATTGGTAATAAGATACAGCAGCTATGTGTGCTCAAGTCGTGTTGTTTGTTTGTTACTTTTTTTTGCTAATATATGCGAGTTTGTTTTCTTCATTTTTGTTTGATCATTTTTTGTATAAATGACATTTGCTGATAAAGTAATTCGTTTTATTCGATAATACTGAAGATAACATTTACATTTAGGATGACAGTATATCCCAAGTATATCCGAGGTGCTGTTGGGATATACATTGACGTTAATAAAATGTCAAGTTAATTTTTAAGAAAAAAGTTCCTGGTAAATTATAATCCAAAAATGCTATTATTAAATATATATGTCAGGTTTTACAATGTACAAACATTTTTACAGCACCCAACACTACAATTTTTAACATCATCTTATCACCTTTCTCCATTCTTACCTGTTGGACAATAAATCTTCCTCAATTTCCCAATTTATCATTGCCACTCTAATTCCTTGAATCCACGTGCTATTCCTTTTCTCCTCCTCCTTAGTGGGTTCACTCCATTATTATTTTGCATAATGTTTCATGTTCCATTCATTTAGCATGCGCATACCATTCTAATTGTTTCTGTTGAATAAATTTGAAATTTAATTTTCAACATTCATGTTTTCGTTTATAATCTCATTTCCAAGTTTTGTGTTTTATGTATCCTAGCTGACCTCCTCCAAAAATCTATTTCTGTTGCCAAGAAAATAATCCTAATATACAAACCTATTTTATGAAAACCGAGGGTTGCTAGGCGAATACTGGGAAGGTTCATTACATTCCCTGAATTTTCAGTACCTCCATTTAACCTACATTCTCATTTCACTTCACCTTTCATCTGCTTGGCGTGTTTCAGGGTTGAAAGTGTCGGCGGGAGTCTCGGCGTTGTATGCTAGGGGATAAGGATGTTCTATATAACCTTTCGTTCCCGGAACGGGGGCGGTCTCCGAGTTCCGGGCTCCCTCCAGTTGGATGTGCAAACCTGCAGGGGGCGGAGCCCTCAGACCAGCCTCTGAGGAGTTTCAATCTGTAAAAGGTAGGAACCCTGCACTCTGCCTGTCGTGCCTCCTTATCCGGCCGCCATCTTTCTCTCACCTCGCGTCTTCCTCCCGGTGGTACCCGTCAGGGGCTTCAGGCACAAAAGATCTTGTAGATCGAGGGGACAAGTCCCCCTCCACAGTTCTAGTCCTATTGTATGAAAGCAAAGCAGTGACTTAGAAGGCGTGCATCTGTATCATGTAAATATTTTAATATGATTGGAAAGGTAGAATTAGACTGAAACATTTAATATCACAGCCGGTATTTAAACCATGGAACTTCCAGTTTCGGTATGGGCGCTCTAAGTGCTACCATGGCAACGTGGCCCGATATTAAATTCCCTAAATGACTCGCATTTTTTCCAGTAAACCACAAAGAGATCTCAAATTTAGTATAGATTATATATCCCAATGGGGCTTACAATGTCGTAAATATTTTAAGTCCCGGGCTTCATAGTTAAACCAACTATTAGGTGAATTAATGTCGTACCAGCATGTTGCCTGGTAGCTCAGTTGCTTAGAGCAATATGACGAAAATCAGAAGATCCGTGGAATTTTTCAGTTTAATTCTACCTTTTCAATCTTGTCCTACATATGCCTTGCGCTAAAGAACAATCAATTGCCATTTCAATATTATAACATAAATACCGAATGGCGGAGCCTGAATGGCTGAAATTTTTTGCTTACCTATGGACTCAATATCAAGATGAAGAAGGTATCTATCTGAAGTTAGAAGAAAATAAGGCAGGCTTCACAAATATGAAAGAATTTATGGAAGTTATTAATAACTTTAAAAATAAATGATCCCGAGGTATTGATAAAGTAAACGTTGAGCTTATAAAACATACAACTCCATATGTACTAAATCGTTTCCTCAGGCTAATAAATGTATGCTGGATATATGCACATATTCCTGAGGAATGGAATAATGCAGTCATAATTCCTATATTTTAAAATGGGAGAGAGATAATTGCCATAATTACAGGGGCCTTAGCCTACTAGAGCATGTTATAAAATCTACGCAAAAACAATTACCAAACGTTGAAATAAAAGAGAAGAAGTTCTTTTTAATAAATGAACAGCATGATTTCCGTAAAGGAACATTGATTATTGGCTGCATTTTCACTATAAATCAGATACTGGAAAAGAGAGGAGAGCATAATTTAGAAATACACATACTGAAAATAGGTTATAAAAAGGCATTTGATAGAGCAAATAGGCAAAAATTATGGGAATTATGATTAAAAAGGGCCATTCGCCCTAAAAAATAAGAGTCATCCCTAGTTTATATGGAAATACAATTAATTATATGCATTGATAAATGAGAGGACCTGGAAAACAAACGGTAGAAATAAATGGTGGTGTCAGGCAAGGGTGTCCATTGTTACTCACGTTGTTTAAGATATACTTAACAATGCATAGAATCTTGAGTGTTTTAGAAACTAGTTTTAAAATTAATAATACTCCTTTGAATTCTCTGCTCTTTACAAATGAAAAAGTGATTATGGCTAGTACCGAGGATAGACTTTAAATAGCTGTTAATAAATTATATATAAAATTTGTGACGTTTTTAAGTTGATTTTGAGCTTCGAAGGCCGGGCAAAACAAGAGGCGGTCAACTGTAGCGACATCTTCTTGACCCGCTATCTGACTTCACGTCGAACACAGAAAGAACATGGAGCTTGGGCAGTATGCTCTGCGTGATCATGCTGAGCAGTTGTACGGCGATATATTGTTAGCCCGAGACATATTATGAAGCAACATTACTAAGTCCAAGAAAGCATTGTGTCTGCATTCATGTATCAATTTGCAGCTTTAATTAATATTGCCAATAGCAAGATTCATATATATAGCGTGTATGCTGGAAAGGTTAAAACAGCATATACTAGCATTGCGGCACATCGTAAACCCACTTCAAGTAAGTAGTCGCCCGAAGTCAAATAGGACTTGTGGCTCAGATACATTACTTCATGGGAAATCTCCAGAATGCAAAGTTTGGTACGCTTCAAGACCAGCATCCAACGTAAGAACTGGTTGAATTCCAAGTGCGGCTATATCCAGGCGGATATACATCAGAAGACCAGCAAAATGCCATGAAAAAGACGATTCTCTTGCCTCCTCAGCCATACTAAACGGGTAATATCCACTTCATTATTAAAGCTTCAAGTCAAAACCATGTCAGATAGTCAAATGGCACTATAATTTAAAAAAGAGTGATTGGTAGTTTTAAATGTGGGTATTGACCTTTCATTTATGTAACGTGTTAATAATTCAGTTGCTATATGTGTATTTCCAATTTGTGCTAAGTTTTATTTGGAAAGGAATTCCAAAATTGTGATAACAAGAATAGTACAAACAGCACCAAAGAAAATGTTCGGCAGATTTTGTATCGTTTTCTGGGGTCTTTTGAGGCGTGTCCTTCGCCTTACCTACCGCAGAGCGTGGTGGCTTGATAACACAGCTATAAGGGGGAAAAGAGGGGAGGTCGATGCTATTGTTTTTTCTGGCGTTATTGAAACCAAAACATGTTTGTTGTCTCAGAACCGGTCATGCCGTATACTAGCGAAATTACTCGTAACTGTAAATTACTCTTTTGTTATAATTGACTGATCATGTTTAGAAACTAGATATAAATGTGTATATGTATATGGTCTCCCGAATATGACATACATATTATGGCAATAGGTTAGGATATATTTTAGTCTACAATCCTGTTGTATTCCTATGATCAGCAGTATGTTAGTAAAGGTATATTAACCAATTGTAGTTTGAATTAGAGGGAAAACATGCTGCTTTATTTATTTATTATTTAGTTATGTTTACTTCTATGCAGCAACAAGCATTAATACCACTGTGAATGCACAGTTCTGTTTACTTTTTGATATAAGGTATTGCTATGTATTTAATGAATACCATTCAAGCTTTAATTTGAAAATCTTCTCACACTGCACATTCTACATTTCGCTAACCTGGGCACTCATCAAGTTTTCCCCTTAGCTTTTAACTCTTTCAAAGGCGGTCCTGCACTAGCCGATAAGGTATGAGCTACCAATTACGATAAGAGGTCTATATGACAAACTAAATGCGCTCACTTTACTTCTTTCTCTTTTAGCCAATACGATCAAGGGCGTAAACATATATTTCATTTCTACGCCATTTTGTAACCTTTTTGTGATTATTGGTGTAACTATTTAGCATAAGAAGTAGCGCACCCTTGCACCGTGGCCTAAAGCAACCAATGGAATTAGCCATAGCTTCGCAAGGCCACGTACAACGATAAATAATGTGACGTAGACGTGAGGTGCAGTGAGATTTTCTTTGGCACGCATTGTACAAACGGATTTACGTGGTATAAAAACTGATATTCACTTAGAAATATTTCACCACGTTATGTTAGATGAGTTAAATTCAAGATTTGTATTCAAAGGTGCCTTCTCTCACAGAACTTTGGGGAAGAGAAATAATGTAGTTTATTAAATTTATTATTCAAATTAAACACGTTTTATATGTATTCATTATCATAGTTGGTAAAGCAATAATATCAAATCTGGAGTTACGTAATTTCAAGATGTAATGTTGTATCCTAATTCACAATTTAGTGCATGGAAGCAAACAAAGTTAAAGCTGTTCAATATTAGTTAAATTGCGTAATTGTTCTGGCTCACACCCTGAGGATACCTGATCCATTATCCCAGGCTTAGCACGCGGGAGTTATTCTTGAATTGCGATTGTAAAGATAACTCGAAATTTGGTCACTACTGCAGAGTGGCTATGAATTGGGCTGAACCACTGAGCAAGAGTGTGAGTGGCCGTTGTAGTTGTTGTAGTGGGGTGCGCCAAATTAAAGAGCACTACTTAAATATTTCAAGTTCAAAGACAAAACTAATAGCTTTTAAAGGAAATAATTACAAATGATAAAAAATAGTAATCAATTCTTAAATTATTGAACAGGTGACCAACTTTAATATTTGAGATGTAGAATATCTTATCAGAGACGAATGGATACAGAAAATAAACTTCAGGAATATCAACATGCATATGGAATTATAATATGATGTTTAGGGAATAGAACCCTTAAGCACATAACATTAAAATTTTACAAATCTGTAACAATTTGACGCAGTAATTTGTATCACAAAAATATAAATGTCAGAGTGATTGTAGTGTGAATATGCATTGTTGTGTGACATTGATTTGAGATGTTTGTTGATTTTAATCATTGTCGAGAAGTGGGTTTATACGGCCTTACTGAAACTGACAATAATAGCGTGCAATAATGTAGCGAGGGGGTGAGCTGTTTATCATTATTAGAAATGACGTCAGAGTGGCGTGTTTTTCTTAGAATTTGCTGGAACATTTACCCCAGAGGCTATGTTTTCGTAATTTTCATTGGATATAAATATAGACGCTAATGTTGGCGCGTTTTATTAACCAATGGTAGCTCGGTTATAATCTCTAGGCATATTGGGGCGTGGAAGTACAAATTCAGTGTCAGAGTCAAGTTTCACGTAGTCCAACAGAAGCATTCGCGTATAAGACATCGATGAGTTCAACAGAAGCAGTCATGGTAAATACTGATGCAGTAATTTGTATCACAAATTATTTAAATGTAAAGAATAATCATAGTGTGAATATGCATTTTTATGTGACATTGATTTGAGATGTTTGTTGATTGTAATTATTGTTGAGAAGTAAGTTTATACGGCCTTACTGAAACTGACAATAATAGCGTGCAATAATGCAGCGAGGGGGTGAGCTGTTTATCATTATTAGAGACGAGGAAGTTACGTAATATTGACGCGTTTTACTTTAGAATTTGCTGGAACATTTTTCCTAGAGCATATGTTTTCATAATTTTCATTGGATATAAAAATAGACGCTAATGTTGGCGCGTTTTATTAGCCAATAGCAGCTCAGTTATAATCTTTAGGCATATCGGGGTGTAGGAGTATAAAAAGGGCTAGGTTAGAGGTAAAGTCCTTCAGTCCGTCAGTTCGTCGAAAACATTTGTACGTTACACGTCGCCTTCAGTCCAGCAGAAATATTTGTAAAGTACACGTCGGCTATCGATTCGCAAGTTACATGTAGCAGAGTTATGAAAAATCTGAAGTGTTATAAAGTTAATTATACAAAAAGTTGAAGTACGCGAATTAAGAATTATCAGTAATGAAGTTATTATAACAGTTTCAGTTTGGCGAGTGTCAAGATCAATGTGTAAAGGTGATAGTGAATATGTTCGACAATAAAAGTGTAAAACAAATTCTTTCATCCGTGTTATCTTTGGATAAATGACTCCTTTCCGTTTACACAACCTGTATAAAGAGAAGTGCTCGACCAAAAGGATAATAGCTAGCCGGAGGACAGAGAACCAAAATTAAATAAAATAACAGTAGCATTCATTTAAGCAAACACTAATACTGCCGCAAATTGCTAACACCAGAAGGAGCTAACAAACCTAACAAAGAATCGCGTCACAAGATGGCTTCACCACGTGGAGTAAACACACATACACAAACATTATAAATAATACCGCCGCAATACATCGCACAGTTTATCGATTTGCAGGTTACGCGTAGCAAATTTATGAAAATTCTCTCGTGTCGTAAAGTTAATTACACAAAAAGTTGAAGTACGCGAATTAATAATGGGCAGTAAGAAGTTATTATAACAGTTTCAGTTTGGGGAGTGTCAAGATTAATAGGTGAAAGTGAATAATGTGTTACGACTTAAAAAGTGTAAAACAAATTCTTTTATCAGTGTTATCTTTGGATAAAAACTCCTTTCCGTTTACACACCTGTACAAGATAAGTGCTTGACCGAGAAATCATAGCTAGCCGGAGGACAGTGAACCCAAAATTAAATACAATAACAGGCGCTCAGTAAAAGATAACACGAAGTGACCGCGACAAATTGTTTTTCATACGTGCGGCAGATAAACAGTAGCATTTTTCAATTACAAACATTAATACCACTACATATTGTCGCGTACCTCAATAATTATTTGTATTTAATTATTTAACTACAGAAGGGAGCTACTCGCTGCGAGAGGTATCGTTATTCAAACACAGGAAACTTTAATTTACGAGGCACCGACAAGGGACGCAGCTAAAGTTAAATTCACAAAATATTCTTACACTGACATAATTCCTGGCTGAAGGGAAAGGCAAGGATTCTATACTACCATAATTAAAAAGTCAAGGAAGAAGATTAATTAGAAGAGATTTATTATAATAACTTACCCATGTGTCTGCCAGGACAAGGACGCCATACCGTTGCGCAGTTATCCTTACATGTTTTCAACGCGAAGACTAGACACTGACTCTCTCTCGAGAAAACTCGTTAAGCTTGGCGTCCTTACGCCATATCCCCACCAACAAGACTATTTCCCCTCAAACGCCCCTCCTCGGATAAACTGCCAACCTTCCTTGGGTAACCAGAGGGCACCGTTAAAGTTATAATCTGTGCACATGCCACAATATTGTTTCCCCAACGTGGGGCTAACAAACCATAATACCGCCACAAATTGTTCCCAAACGTGGGGCCAACAATAATAATACTACCACATATTCCACAACATCTTTATAGCGCAGAAGTATGGATCCTAACACAGAATGATAAAAAACGCCTGGAAGCTTCGGAAATGAAATGTCTAAGATCGGTGTTACGCATAAAACTGACGAAACATATAAGAAACGAAGATATTAGACATACATTCCATATACAAAACATGACAGAAAAAATTCAAGATCGTCAAAAGAATTGGATGGAACATCTGGGAAGAATGGAGGAATCCAGCATACTAAAAAGAGATTTCAATTACTCCGCAAGAAGGAAAAGAAATATTGGTCACTCTAGATTACGTTGGAACCAGGAATTCTGAGGAGACTGGAATGGGTCTATAGGCTCAAACCGCGTTGAAGATGATGATGACTATGACATATATTCTGAGATAATGAGTGATGAATTCAGCAGATTTAATATTGGCAGGTTAAGCTTTTTAGTATCCCATAACTACGCGATCCTTTACGAAATGATATTTATACATAAAGGAGCATTCTGTGCGCGCCAGAAGCTGTGCTTTGGCATTTTTCGTTCCCATGGTAGAGTGTGAGTTACTCTTCATGGACTGAGCAACAGAAACTATTAGCAAACACTGTGTGTATAAGTATTTCCTACATTATGAAACAAGAAAATGTCTTTATAAAGCTGTCGATTTACAGAGAAATAGTAGAATAAAGTAAACCTGAAACACAAATAAATATGCTTGGCACGATAAACAGGGAAATACTTATGTACCATAAGAAGGATGACGTATTTTTGATGCCCGAGATTATTCTTTAGTTCTTTAGTTTTTCTTGTTTACCCCACAACAATGTGACCACCATTTCTTCTTGAGAGCTTCTCCTTATTTTAATAAAGAACTGATGCTAATTCAGCTCTTCTTCCCTCCACAAAGGAACAAATACTCCTTCTTCAGCAGACATTGTTAGTTTTAAGAATAAGATATTCTCGAAGAGGGCCAAATACAATGATAAAATATCTGGAGGGGCTCATCTATTTATCAAATTATACCTAGAATTCCACGAGTAATATTTTTCATGCTTTAAACTGCTATGATAGTACTTATTATACCAAAGTTTCTTGCAAAACGACAGTGATATCTTTTAAGCTTCAAAAATAAATTCACACTGGAAGGTAGAGTTGTCAGAATTTCTAATCCTCCTTCTAAAACTTCTAAAGGCAGAAAATAATCTGATAAGTCTCTCTCTCCCTCTGTCATACTCACACATACACACACAGGTTTTCTCTCTGCATTACAACCTCACAGGATTGTTATATTATACGAGATGGCTCCGCGGTATTGTGTGAGGTTCGCATTCGGGATCAATTCCCGGTAGCCGCCCAATGTGACCATGGGTTTTTCGTGGTTTTTCCTGGTTGACAGGAGAATGCCGAATGAATTTTCTCTTTCCTACATTTCCTCTCATTTCATATCCCTTTTATGATTCAAGTTGACTCCGCGGCTGTAATTCGGTAGGTGTCGGCAGGTGACGCAGAGGCTAGCGATTTGGAACTTCTCGGTTCTGCTAGAGGGAAGTCTCTCGAGCCTCTACTTCTGAGTGGTGTTTTCCCGGAGACGACCGTCGGAGGGACGTATCCGAGCGACACTCCCGTGGGCGGGTGGTCAAACCTGGAACTGTCAGGGAACTCTGCGCGTCTCGGTCAACTTGCACCGGTCTTGTTCTACAACCAATACTTTCCACACGTTACCTAGTCCTATTCTATCCTTTATTATGCGTTCGCAAAAAGAATTATATAAACTGGTTATCTCATACACTCCACATCACACATACATTTTTGACTTAAAAAATTCAATTTAAGCAACATAGACTTCATCACATTCACAATAAGAAAACAGGACACAGCTGTTGACATTCGTAAGTCAGATCTGTTAATACTGAAAAATATGTGCACAAATTATGAATCGCATAGGATGCTTTACAGTTATGTGACATGATATCCATAATGACTCAGAGATGAACGATGAAGGTCTCGAAAATGGCCTAACACAGCTGACAAGTTATGACATATACTGCATATTGTGTAGTAAGTTTTGTCTATCTCATATGATTCACAGTTAGAATTAGGATTATGATTCTTAGGGAAGGGGCCTTAGCACCTGGACCTAAGCAGATATTTTATGCCTACGCCCCAGATGGGGGCCTCCGTGAGGGAGGGTTGAAGTGAGAGGAGACAGAGGGCGGTCGGACCAGGTGACACAGCAGACAGAGGGTAGGGCCCCTATCATTTTTAGATTTAAACTCCCCGGATGGGTATAGAGCAGTCAGGTCCTCTCCCCCCTATGGTGGGCCCGGGATCCAGAGAGCGTCCCCAATCCGGGGGAAGAAGATTTCCACAGAGCAATCCAACTTGCATGCACACGCCAAGACCTCCCACCGTCACCTGCAACGCTGAAATAAAGAAAGGTGCTGAAAGGTGAAGTGAAATGCGAATGGAAGGACAGGAAATTCGAGGGATGTAATGTTCCTTCCGCATACGCCTAGCGACCCGGGGAAACCCCGAAAAATCCCATGAGTTAGGAAGATAGGCCGCTGGGATAGAATCCACGACTTCCCTTGCCACAGACGTTGCCGCCTGAGCCATCCCGTTTGGTATATTCAGAGTTGTACAAAACTATACAAATTAATTTAGAATAAAGCGGACTCTACAAGCGTTTTATAGAACATTAAACATATACATTTTATTATTCGTGCACAAATCTTAAACATAAGGTAATTCAATATTTTATTTTTGATAAAATAAAACAACAAAGCTTTTCGACGTAAAAGATAGTGATGTGAAGGAAATCGCTAATTTAAATACCACTAAGTTTGGTATTTATTCTACTTTCTCGGTTTTGAGTACACTGTTCACATACTCTCATGCATACACACAACCATTTTTCCAAAAATGCACTATTTTGGTTTCATTTCCTTAAGTCTTATATTTCTGATGAAATGCACATATAAAAGTTTTTAGGGGCAGATTGCGATACTTCTGTTGTGTATTATCTAGCAGACAGAGAAAATAAAAGATATAATCTACGTATCTGTTAAAGAAAGTGAATATTACTTACGAGTAAGTGTTTCTGGCCGGACGAAATGCGAGCTTAGAATTCTCATATGAATGAGGGATTGGCAGTTTGTTGAATGTTTTGCAATAAAACTGCTTAGAAATTAAAACCAGAACCTTTGTATTGGTATGTAGATATACATCAAAGTTTATAAACTACTAGCAGAAATAACCGGCGTTTCCCGGGACGTTAACAGTTTTGGTAGAATATTAACTTTTCCAGTATTGGTTTATTTACACTCAAATGAATTACAGAAGTTAACACATTACTAATGTTTAATACTTTCGATTTTTCATCACACCTTAATTGTATCAAATTTCCCATTCTTAATGAAAATCCTCCAAATTGCCTCTCTTGGATCAATTTTCAAACTCTTTCTATTAGGGATAGTATTTTAAATTGCCACTCCTAAATAATGGATTAACATTTATGTTTTTAAAAAGGTATTGTGAAAAGGTTCGTGCTGAAAAAGCCTCAAAATTGCTGCCCCCAAAACTTTCCGCTCAACCCCAATTCCGTTAAACTATTTTATTTTGTCATAGCACTCCCATAGTATTTTTACTGTTGTCCTAAAGTGAGGCTAATTTGATCGAAATTTATGCAAGGATGTTGGAGCATATAAAGAACATCCTTGCACAGACATAGTGATGACGGTTTCTGATGGAAAGAAACAGACGAATTAAATTGTGCATATCAATATCTATATTACTAACGTACTACCTTACTACTTGTTCTCAAGTTTAAATAAAGGAAAACACGAGGGAAAAGGAAGTCATTTTCAGTGTTGTAAAATATGTTTTGTTATTACGCAGGATGTTTAACCAATCTGCATATAAGTATATGTTTACAGATGCATTTTATGAATATTCATCGCGTTTAAACGAAGAAGCATTAAAAATATAACAAAGCCTCTAGAGTAAATGACAGCAGCGTTTTACTCTCAAAATAAAATAGATAGTTTGCTGGAGTAGTTGTTATAACCACAGGAGTTCTTAAGCAGTTGGCTTCAAGTTATGCACAATCAAGCCATTATCATTTAAAATAATGCAAAACAACACATGCCAAGGGCTACTGATAGGCAAGCATAAACCGGTCCGATCCTATCTAAAAACACCAAAATACTCTATGAGGGATGGGGGTGGTTTGCTGCCTGCAAAGTCCTGTCTATACTCCAGTAACTGTTCAATTTTATTTTCTCCCGTCCTGGCTTTAATGCTTAGAAATTCCTATGCCTGGTTGTAACCAATGTTTTATGTACGTTATTAATCCTTTCAGGTCTAAAACTGAACAATGAAATAACTCGTCTTAAGGCTTAATTTGCAATTTTACTTTGAGTTCTTGGATACTGCCTTTATTTTGCTTTGTTGTACAATATCCACTTATTTAATAGGATTATCAGACCAAAATTCAAATTTTCTATTCTAAAAATCAATCCTATTGTCATGGCTATTCCAAGCATATCGGGAGGAGTGTTTGAGTATTTTAATGGTATAACCTTAATAGCCTTCCCAAGCACTTGTCTCATATACGGTTCTCACATTTTAAATAAATTGAAAGAGGTTTATCAGATACATTTGGAGTTCTCAATCGTGATAAGCAGTTTTACCAGTGCAAACTGAGCTATTTTGGGTGAATATGATTTTTATATTACCAGTTTTTATTTTTTAGTATGAAATCATTCAGAAATATTTTAGGAGTCAACATTTTACAACATGTATTCAAAGCTCCCACTAACCAGTATGGTTGTAAATGATTGTAAATGTGACTACATACATAACAAACACGATAATTACTTAAAATAAATATCTGAGAGATGAAATAAAATTGTAATTTCAAGAACTAACGAGTTCATGTAAACATGTTCGACAAAGATGGAGGTTAAAAGACTGAGTCGTAATGTAGAAATCAATGTAACTCCCAATGTGACAATTAACATCTCTCCGCAGGACAAATTCTATATTTTAATACCTGTTTAAAATTAATTTTAGCAGTGTTCCTCATCATTGTATCAACATTTTTGCACATTTTCTATTAGCGTTGTTACTGAACGTTTTATTGGTAATTGTAGTAACTTTGTCTTAAAATCCAACCAAAAATATCCGGTTAATAAAATAATTAGAACAAATCCATACAATTTCCATTGATTACGAAAGTTTTAGGGAATTTCAAATATATCACATCCGCTGCTTTTATAAATAAAATTGCTACAATGAACAACAGCATACCACTGTACCCATATTATGCACCTGCATTGTATTTATACGCAGTTTTCGCGCTATGCGCCGTGGTGCTGTGGGCTAGAGCGTGAAGCTCTGGTTGCCGGCTAAGAAATACACCCGGTTTGATCCCACCCATAGGGTGCGCATTGAAGTCCCAGGATTTGACTGGTGTCCACTCAGCATGTGGAAGTGAGCATGAAAGTGAGGAGCTGAGATAGGCAGCGGTCCTGATTTATTGAGTCAACTTTCCGTCTGGGAGATGCGTGAAGTTGTCCACATCACCCTCCCGGATGATCGCCCAGGTGTATGTGAAGTCGACAGTCGGGTTGGCAGGCCCGGACCGCAGGATTTAGTTTTATCCACTTGTAATATCTCAGCTCTTCACAAACTAACAACCCAAAGGCTCTATTCTATACCGCATGGTTTTCTGGCAACAGGTTTAGAAAGTTGTGAATTAGTCGAATTATATGAGAATTTCTGTCATATGTTTCTTCTTTATGCAAAGATTTAAACTTAATTTTTTTGTTAAAAATAAAATATTAAAGTGTAATTTATTACAAGATAAATTAACTTATTGAGAAATATTACGCTGCTGTGGTTTAAAATATTAAAACTGCAAAACTATTCTCTCTCGCAACATATCCCTTGCAGCTTCATGCACATTTGCATGAACAAATTTTCATTAGCAGAGTATCGTACAGCCGAAGGTTACCTTGGTAAACCAAATAAAGAACCACAGGGTTTAGACGAGGTCAAATGTTGGGAAGTGTATGAAAGCTTTACTTATGAAAAGCCACTGTTACGTTCAAAAATATCGGTAATCATTTTTCACGCAGTGGCACAAATTTCATCATTTTTACGATACAAAGAATTGCATTTATCGTGTAACATGCTGCGTTTTAACTCTTTTTGGTTCAGTGTTGGACTTGAAATTGCTTCTTGTTCGCTTTTTCTTCAGTTGCATTATTACATTTCTAGCCTTTAACAGATCTGGCACCAGGGGGCCGAGCAGAAGTGTGACTGTGACATATTTCCGATGTCAGGATATTGGAGAGAAGCAGATCTCTACTTTGTTCAGCCGTCAGCCGACTTCAGCTTACCACTCATAAATGAAGAACAGCATCGATCTAGTTTTTCTTTTCGGGACATTCTTGCCTTCTTCCATGAACTGTGGCTTTAAAATAGCAATATCACTTTCTCTATTCATCACCTTAAATGTTAAAAGTCCTGGAATCTACCCAAAATATGTCTATATTTTAACAGAAGTATATTTTTTGAGAACCCTTGAGTTTCAAAAATACCTTATGTTGTCCCCAACACTTTTCACATAGACAATGGCTTTTGTGGGAATCTTGTTACACCAAGCAATCACTGGATCTTTTTATTAGCTGGAGGCACCCAATGGACGGTAACCGCCAACTCCAATGATACGTTGACAATGAAGATGGCGATGTAATGAGGAGATCTACAGCTTTTCCGTGGATTCTGAAACCGTTGGGCCTCGAGGATACTGGATTTAAGAATACTGGCAAAATATCCAGGAACAAAGACATGGAAAGCTAATGATTCAAGTGCCATGTCTTAGAAGGAGTAATGCAGTCCTTAAATTAAGTAGGAAGCAGATGAGGCTGATGGTGGATTTAATGACTTGTCATTGGAATTTTAAAAAACACCTGTAGATAATGGGATTTTTGGATGATCCAAGACGCAGCATATGTGATGTAGAGAAGGAAACAGCCTCGCACTTAATATTATAGTATGAAACACTGGAAGTGAATAGATATAATAAATTTAGAACTGTTGATCCAAATGAGATAATATCTAATAAAAAACTTAATCAATGGACTCCTGAGACTTATTAGAATTCAGGGAGGTGATGATTGAAAAAAACAGCTCAGAAATCGTACAATAAACCTAAGGTTTCAGTGCGAGCAGGTAGGGGTTTGTCGTTCCGATTCATCTTCTTGTGAAGTATCTAATCTAACCTAATCCAAAATAACTGACTGTAGCCTGTGTTTTGATAATTGTATACAGGGAGTTCAACTGAAAATACCAATAACTTAAAATATGATAACTAAAGAGAAGTAAATGTACGTAGGTTTGGGAGCGGAGATTTTGCTGTTTTTGTAGCAATGATTGTTTGGGGATTGACAATTGAATAAATAATAACTTAGTGATGCTTCTATAATGGTATAACTATGTGAATGAATAACCAGAAAATTATACGTCTCTTTTGTTTGCTGAAATAAAATCTTAAGGGTGTACTACACTGATTTGGTTGAGAAGTCAATCTTCGAAGACCCGATCACATTTCTGATTATAAAAGTGTTAATGGCTCGTTAAGAGAAAGCAAGTGCCTAATTGGGTAAGCTTTATTCACTAATAAACTTAAAAAAACAACTAAACCTCAAATTAAGTCTAAAACTATATGAAACATTAATTCGTCCCATATTAACCTATGCAGCGCTCAAATTAAGAGGGTTAAACATTCCAAAACAAAATCTGACGCTTAGCTTCCAAAGCGCCAGTAATTACACCTTTGGACATCCTATAAAAGAACTAAAAATGCATACTATCGAGGAATTTATTAAGAAACTTTAATTTGACGCATACAAAAAGTTTACAACGCATCACAATCTTTTAATACACGATACAGGCAACTACTACCACAGAAGGCAACAAACCAAAACACGACGACTTTCACTATTTGATAGAGAACTATTCAATGACACAACAGATCCTAACATCCGAGAATTCCTAAACGGCCCTAAAACCTCCTTAATTGACTGAGACATAATTCATTACCTGGCCTTCTTGCTGCTACAGGGACCTTAAAGCTTATATATCCATATCTAACCTTGGGGTGATATTCTGTAGTATTCATTTTTACTATAGTTTGGTAGTAGTGGGAGCAAAAGTGTCGCTCGGTTTGTGCCAAACCACCTCGTGCTTGCGACCAATTATCTCCCCAACCCAGCAACTGTCTGCGCGGCAAATGTAATTTTCCGCCTTCATTCGTAAAGAAGGCTATAGCTTTGTTTAATTACACCAATCATAGAAACGAACTATTCCAAATGGGCTTGCAAAGTGAGTTAGTAATGCATAGGGTCTTGATAACCTCATCTGATGCACAAGTTACCAGTGCGAATATTCATTCTTAATGTGACTGTATAACGCTCCTAAGTACTGCAGAGAAGAGACGTGGGGTTTTCTGCATTCCTCAAGGGCAGAGGTCGGAAAATGTTGTGAACCAATTAGTTAAGTGTACACACAAACGACAAATTAGCTGAAATGGTATGAATATAGTGAACATCAGACTCATTGTTGACCTCAAGCACCAGTTACCAAGTTTGTCTTCAGAATGCTGATGCATTCAACGAAGGGAAGGCAGCGCTATCTACTCTAATGAACATTCCCTTTATTCGTGGCAAATACCAGCAAGTGACGATCGCACACATATTTGGCTTGGTTCTGTTCCGCTTGCAGGTTGAATTTCCCTTCATCTTCCTTATTAACTGAGCGCAGAGAATTATCATGTCTAAGGCCCTGGGACATTTACTTTCACCTGCGTTACATTCGAATAACTTACTACAAAATGCACTTAAAGGAAAAAAGTAGAGCTTATTGTGGCTCACAAATAACTTTTTATATGCCGATTCCAAGAAGCTCAGTTATTTTCAAGGTTCATGTCTGCTTTGTGAAATAGTAGATAGCTCATGACAAAAATTGCTTTACGATAAATATTTTTCAGTTTTACTAGGATCCAAATAGTATGATATTGCCATTTACACGACTTTCTATACCAGTGAAAACCCACATCTTTTGATTCATATAAAAAGTTATTCTTCTATCCATGTTACGTTACTCATAATACATTTTAACCTAAGAATTATTTGAAATTAAGCAAGAAGTATTTAGGCAAGAGTACCAAGTGCGGAGACAGCATTCAAATGTTTATTCATGGCGATAACCTCTTTCGATGGAAATATAAAAGAAAGCGGAAAAGGCGAGAACCATAGGCTTTCAAGTACGTCCCTTGGATGTTGTTAGAAAAAGATCTAAACTTACAACATGGAGTACTTTAAAAGCGGCTAATACTACGAAAAAAAGGATTGATAAAAGTTGTGTATTTTAATGAGCTCTATATTTTCACGTTGTGCGTTTTTCACATAGAAGTTATATAAAATTTTATCAAATATAGGGGGACTTCATAGGCCATTCACAGGAAACTCAAAGGTTCCACTTTAGTTCTAATATCAAAATATTTAACACATGGCATTTTAAACAAAACTGTTTTGGCCATGTTTGAGTAAATAAAACATAACGTAAACCTTTATATTTAAAGGTTAGTTTGGGGTGGGGATTCTTCCTTTTTTAAATGTGCGTGTGGCATGCTTAGAAGATGCTGAACTAAATCCATCTTGGTTTTTGTTTTTAAGTTATGCCATTAAAGAAGCACACACACACAAACATTTTCTAAAAATGCTTTATTGTAATTCTAAAAACGTGTATGTCTGGTGAAATCTCGACTTCGTATGTTGGGTGGAATACATGTACCTCCTCTCTTAGAGAGAGAGAAAGCAGAAAAACTAAAAAAACGGAATGTCAGATAAATATCAAACTTTGCACAAGTTCAGTATCTTCCATGAAACAGCTCCATCGATTTGGATTAAAGTTATATGTTTTACATATTGATATGGTGAATAACATAAGAAATTTGAATTATTTGGTGAATAACTATGACTTTCCCCTCATTCTGATTGAAATTTGTATAATTTTTATAATTAAGAGACCCTGAGAAAAGGAGAACAACTTATTCAGAGGAAAAAGAGCTCATTAATGACGTAATTTATGTAAAGTAATTACGTTATATGTTTTCAAAATATTCAAATTATAGTATTATGTTTTCCTAAGTGTGTCATGCGACAGATATACTTGAATGTGTAAAATTCCTTTGTTTTCTTTTTCTTCACGTGAACTCGTATTAATTTCACTCAAACTGAGCATGTCAAATGATAAATAAATATTTTTGATAGCTGTACAGAATATGGATAAATGTATACAATTACCTGTATGTTACCAGCTTAAAGTTACATACAAATATTATATTATGAAATTACGAGAGATCTCATATTGCTAAAAATAAAATAATAATAGAATTTTCAAAATCTAGATCCTATTAACGCACACAAGCATATATATGGTTTCTAAAACTACACATGTGTCTTTGGTATATGGTTTGCACTATAGTACTCTGATTGTTTTAATAACTTTATATCTGTCCCTCCAATTTTAAAATAGTTGGTTAATGTATACGTCATTAAAAATTATAGGCAAAACTAAACTTTTTAGACTCGTAGTGCTCTATGAAATAAGAGCCAGGATGCCTTTTTTCTTGGTTCACATTTTGGGATTGATGTGCAGCAATCTCGAACTTGATATTTGGATCTATTATTTTTGCTTCCGACTTGATTCTACAGATAACGATGTTTATCTGCTTATTACTTCCTCCACCCTCTACATTCACAAACCTCCAGTCCTTTCTCACGAAATTGTTTGACAAGTAGAGAAATGGATAGAGAAATTCATGAGAATTCATCACATCAGGTTTTTAATAATGTTCTTAAGGTACACATTAAATTTATCTGCATGTACAGTTTTTATAATAGCAGTTTCGTTCATCTATTTCTCCTGCATCCTTAGTTATGAAAACCTGATCTAGTTTCAAACTGCTTACTCAAAACTTCTCGTTCGGTTTTGCTCGAGTCAACTAATTTATGGGAAGCACATACACAATTAATAAGCGTGTGTATCCTTTGTCTCAGCAATTATGTTAACACAGAATCAAGTCATGCTCAGCCCTTTCTATATACCACGGGTATATTCCCGGTATAATAACATAGATAAGGTAACATTCTCCCACAACTAGATTTACATAATAGCATGTTGTTATCAATTAACGTCCTGTAGGAGGGAAAGAGACAGAGTATATTACATCCCTCCTGTATAACAATAACGATCAGGATCCTTTAGTTGACTACTACACTCATCTTTAAGATGAATGACATGCATTTGCATGCCTAAATAGTGGGAGTAATAATTGTTATTGGTTGTTATGTGCTGGTGTTAGAATGTATTCGTATGTTGCGCACTTTTTCGCGTTAAGTAGTAGTTCCACGTAGTATTTAACAATGCTTGGTTAAAGGGTATATTCTGTCTAAAGAGACAAAGGAGTGGTTTGTCAGCTGTGGTCAGCAGATGTCTTTAGATTTCTTCTTTAGGCTGAAATTCAAAATTAAAAACAGTAATAATACATTCATATGAGTTTCTCTACCCATATCGTTTATTTTTATATAGAATCTGCAAACGTTTATTTTTCTATTTGCTCCGTATTAAAGATAAACTTTTGTAGATAGATGTTGCACTGTACATTTTACTGTAGAAAAGAAGAGGGATACAGGAAAGCAATGCAGTAGTTAAATGTTTAAAAGTGGGTTGTTATATTGATCTTGAAACACCGAACTATTTCCATAACACGACTACAAATAAAGAAATGTAAAGAGCGCTTCAAAAGACGACAAAATATTGAAAAATTTTATCCAATAACAGCAGTTGTTTCTGAAAAGAATTGTGCTACAAAAAAGTTACTTCAAATGAATAATATAACATTTACGTGTTTTGTATGATACGTTTTTGTTTATCTCTTATGGCTTACAACTTATACAAAATTGCACGAGGCTGCTTCCAAACAAAGAGGATTTCACAGGCTATCCTAGGAAATTCAAGTTATAACTTTTATGTACAATGCAAATATTGCTGCATGTTGGGGTGAAGGACAAAAGGTTACCATAAAGGATTAATTTAGATCACCCCAACACGCTCATGACGCTGGCAGCAAAAGTCCGGGACCTTGGTGTGTAGATTAAGGGGAAGCAGAGGTTTTTATATTACACTGAAAAATTACATAACACATATTACCATTTACATATCTGGGATTTATTCACTAAGCTTTTGGGACTCTGCTTAATGTACAAAGGAAAACAGGGTGGAGGGAGATGCCACAAAACCTTAGACCGGCCACACACATGTCTGGCTCCAACGACCACTTCCACTTGTGTCACGCTTCTTTCTCCCTCCCCCACCTACCGTGTCTAGCCAAAACCAGTCAGGGTTGACGTCATACCAGACAGTTTCAAAAATATCTTTCCTTTTGGTGTGGTCCGCACAGAAAGGAAAGACCGTTAAGCCGAAATATAACTAAGGATACACAATAATGCTACGTCTGGTAGCAACAATACAGCACACAACAGTGCGTCTGGTAAAGACAATAAATTTAATATTACGTCACAATATGTTTAAAATAAGGTGTCTTAATCAAAATCGTTAGATTGGATTTTGAGTAAATAACAAATAATGAAAATATTTTCGTGTAAAGATTATGTTAGTTGAGTATTTCGTGTCGCATAAGATATTGAAATGAACTTAATTACCAGTTTGATATTTATTAGACAGTTCATTTTGGGTATTGTTGTTCACAAACGCCCTCACAGGCGATTTTAAAAAACACTGCGTTGTTTATTCAGCGGTCCTCAAAAAAATAATAAAAAACATTCCCATTGAAATCGCGATATCGTATTTTTGGGTGGAATTCAACGCTTTCCTTCTTAGGTACGTGTTGGAGGAAGGAAACATGTAGCTAGAGCTCCAGTACAATATCGATACATAATTAATATATCAAGCAACCATACATGCCATGCTACTGCCTATATTTAAGTATTTATTTGATAGTTTTAAAGGTAGGATACTATGGTGGAAGAATTATATACAAAGGCACTAGTGTAGAGAGGCAATTGCAAAGGAACATTGTGAAGGTGAAATAAGAGTTTGTAACTCGATAATAACGAGATTTTCCGCAATATGGTTTCAAAAGACGCGAGTAACGCAAAGAAGAATCTGATGTGATGCATTCATTTGACTTTCTCTAGTCACTCTGCTACAAAGTATTCTTACAAAACCTTGTTATTTCGTCAGTTTCATATACATTTCCACATTCATGTAGATATAAGAAGAAAACAATGTGTCAAAGTGAGTCAGAGTTTTAAAAAGTGGGTAGCTGTGTTGGCTTTGAAATTTCATACTGCTTGCATGACCACCAGAAAAAATGTCTGATGTGTTACACTCACATAACTTTCTCTACTCTTGTACAAACTACTTTTACAAACGCTTATTTTCCATCTACTTCATGTTAATCGAGATAAACATTTGCAGACTCTATTTTATACTAATTTTCTTGTAGATGTAAGGGGAATATATATTTACAAGGGCAATATAGAAATACAGTAGCCTTTAAGCATAGACATTACTCTTAATAGCTGGTTGCTATGTGCAGCACCATTTTCTTTGCCATTCTCTTTGCATATCCAAGACAAAAAAAATGAATAACGAATTCCCATTTGAGAAAATAAGTATTGAAAAATTTAAGGGAATAACAAGCAATATCTCGAAAATGGTTCACTCAACAAATAACATAAAGTGTGTATTTTAACACGATCTACATTTTTTGTAGTAAAATTTTGTCTATCTCTTATGGTTTCCCAGTTATGCAAAAGTCGTTCACAATGAAGAATACTTTTGGAGACATTCCCAGAAAATTTCAAGATATACATTTTATTTGTCATGGTAATATCTCAAACATTTTAATTAAAATAGTTAGTGAGCCATTTTTTTGTTCCGTGTAAAGGGTAATCTGGGGTAGGGGAATTTTCTTGAAAACCTTCGTGTCGCATCTCTGGAAGATACTGAACCTAAATACCAAGTTTGGCGTTTATCCGATTGTTCGTTTCTGAGTTATGCTGTTCACAGACACACACAGGGATATGTTTCCAAAAATGCTTCTTTTGGATTCAGGGGGTCTCAAAACATATATTTCCGGTGAAATCTCGGTATCGAATTTTTGGGTGGAATACAATACTTCCTCTACTTACTATACGTAGTAGAGAAAGTAAATTAATAGCCCCTTACCAATTGAAAAAATATCTAATGTGTTGCAGTTAGATGACCTTCTTACTTACTCTTCTATAAACAATTATTGAGAAAGCGTATTATTCTATTTACTGCTTGTTAAACTTTTAATTCACATTTATTCATTTCGTTGCACGATGTAGTAGGTAAAGCGAAACTTAGAATTTTAAAGCGTATGTCGATATGTTATGATTTTGAAATTGCATTCTCTTTGCATGACCACGAGAAAAAAAAAAGAATAACGAATTACCAGTTGAAAAAGTATAAGTATTTGAAGACTCGAACCAATAACAAATATCTCGGAAGTAGTTAATGATACAAAAAATGTCATTTGACATAAATATGTACTTTAACGAGATAAACATTTTTGTGATAAGATTTTGTTCATTTGATACAGTTTACCATCTATACAAAAGTCACCTAGAAAACAGAAGACTTGAATGGCTATTTCCAGAAAATTTAGGATATAAATTTTATTTGTCTCGCAAATATCTTAGAATGTGCTAATTTAGTCAAAATTGTTAGAGAGTTTTGAGAACATAAAAAACAGCTAAACATTTTCCAGTGTATGGAGAGATTTTCTGCAAATCTTCGTGTCTCATCCTTGGAAGATGCTGAACTTAAAATACCAAGCCTGGAAATTAACCATTTTTTCAGTTATTTGTTTGTAGAGAAACACACACACGCACTCGCTCGCAGATATTTTTCTAAACGTACTTTTTTGGATTCAACCTCAACACCTGTATTGTTAATGAAATCTCCAAATCGGATTTTTTGGTGGAATGGAATGCTTCCTCTACTTACTCTAGGTAATTAGCAGAGAAATTGAAAATACGATACTATTCTAAAGTATTTAAAAGACTCCCAAGCATTAGAATGTAAGTTTTAAGAAGGGTTCCAAATTATATTCTTTAACCATACATATAAGTTAACAAAAAGACAATGCCTTGTTATTTTTAGCAACCCCATCCGCTACCATCTATGTTCATCCTCCTTCAAATATTCCATTTACTTTCGTTTTTTCAATAGGAGCAGCTTTAAGGTTCCGGTTTTAATCGCCCATTCTGACCCATGGGCTTTTTCGTGGTTTCCCCGGGCCGGCAGGCGAATGCTGGGGTGAGCGATAATGAAAACGTACTACACAACAAATGTAGAACTCTTTAAAACACACAATTTATTTAAAATAAATTGTTTGTGGCATAAGCATTTCCGAGATATCCGCTGTTAATTGTTAGAGCTGTTCATTACCTGATCAATCTTTAAAGTCCTTTCAAAATTCAGTTTTTCTCGCGATTACATGGAAGCAATATGGAATTTAGCATATAGTCCAGTTCCTAAACAGTTTACTGTCTTTATTCCCTTTTTATCTATAAGAAATGTATAATGTAACTATTTTGGAAAAGGTTTATTTTTATTAAAATGAAGGAGATAGGAAAATAAGCATTAGTAAGAATGTTTGTTGACCCACAGTATGCGTTAGAGGGTAGAGAAAGTCATGTGAATGTAACAATCCAATTTTTAAGAGTTGAACGTCCTTGACTGTGTAGTTCACATGCAACAAATTTTTATTTATTTTGTGGAATACTTTGATAAACCCATGAACCTTTTGTGTTTTGTTTCTGATGGTTAACAACTACTACACTTCTGCTTTAAGCGTTAATGTTTATATAAAATCATTTATTTTCTGTCAAACTTAAAACAATTCCTAACTTTAGTTCCTTTTACTGCCTTACCGCAAATACAGAAAATAACTGCGCTGAGGACTAAATATCTCTAACAAAAGTTAATTATTTCTGCAATGCACACTTTCGAAATATCACTACATGCGAGACAAACGTGACCTTCCCCATCCCCAAAGCGAATTCTCACTCGCCTACAAGGCCAAACGTCTCTTCTTTCCAAGCATTTTTCTATAGAAGAACAGAGGTAAATTACTCATAAAATGTTTGAGTGTATTCATCGAAATATCTATATGGTTTAAAAAAAGACGTCTACACCCCTTCTGCCTAGTGTTTTGATTCTAAAGCCCCCTAAATCCTCTATGGTCATATTGCGGGCATTGGTAGGGAGGTATTGCATTCCGATATGAAAATTCGATACCCAGAATTCACCGGAAATATATTATTGAGGTCAGTTGATACAAATTAGACAAAGGTTTCTGTGTTAGAGAGAGAGAGAGAGAGAGAGAGAGAGAGAGAGAAAGACGGGAATTTTACACCTGCTCAATAACAACGGCCCCACAAATTCCTTATTTATAGCTATATTACAAGGAATAAGCAGCATAAGAGGTATCTCTCAGCTCCTGCAAAGTTGAATTTGTTATAATTATAAGCAGATTAATTATGTTACACACTGATATAGCGATTGAGTTACAGAATTTACCATAAGCCTTATACACAGACACGATATAGTCATAAATCATAGCCCTCAAACAGCCGCAAGTTCTCTCATAGGAAAAGATGTGCCCAAAAGTCAACATTTGTGTTTCCCTCCGTGTACCATTACTGACAGGACTCAGAACGCTACCAATAGATGGACAGTGCCAGTGGGCGAATCCACATTGCTGATCTGCTTTGACACAATCCAATTGCTATTAAACATAATTATTAATGACGAACAGGTCCAGCCCCGACCAGTAGCTGATCAAAGAGGAAGTTCGTTCATTAACGTGTGTGGGGGATGAGGAAGCTCCGGTGGATAATACGATTCTGAGAAATTGATCAAATTATTTGATTGCCGTTATAGAAAGCCTTGACCGCACCTGAAACGCAGCATAGCTGCTAGCCCACCACTAATCGAATGGTATGGACATTGTCGCATTACACCATCAGTCGTAAACCAAATGGTGCTGTTTGTATGTCATGTGTACAGTCATTTTATTACTCTAATCTGTAATTAAGCCGTGACACAACAAAACTAAAAACATGCGACGTGAAACACATTCACACATAACGGTCCACAGCTATACGTATGTCTTACGTAATTCATATTAAAAGTGATTATAATACCAGCTTTACTTAATCAGATTACCTTTTTACCTAAAAACGGCTTCAGGTTATGTTATACAAGCAATATGCAACTGTTTCCAGGTATCAGTAGGCCTATGTGGAAAGAATTCTGATGTGTTCCACTCACTCGACTTTCTTTACTCTCTCTTATACAATCTATTGTTACAAAAAGCTCTACTTTATCTATTTCTTGCTAAGTTAAAGCTTCAGTTCACATTTGCACATTATAGAAGACAGAGAATAGAGCAATAGCCAGATTTTTAAAGAACGTGTCGCTATGTTTTGGGGTAAAATTCCATGCTTTTTGCATGAACACTGAAGAAATAAAGAAAGAAAGAAAAAAAAAGAATAATGATTTCTCATGTAAGAAAAGTGTAAGTATTTGAAGATTTAAACAAATAAAAAGAATATCTCAGAAACACGGAATTAATTGTTCTTTCACGCAAGCCATGTTTGAACATCGTTGGAAAGGTAGAATAGATGACAAAAATTCAATGGCATAGCCGAGATTTGAACCACGGATTAATTAATTAATTGACCTAATAGTGGTTGAAACTATAAATCCCGGGACTTAAGTACTTCCAAAGAATATAGGTCGCCGTTGGGGTATGACATCTCAATACAATTTGAGATCTCCTTGTGGTTTACCGGAAAAAATGCGATTCAGTTGGAGAATTAATGTCGTGTCGGCATGTTGCCATGGTAGCTTAGTAGTTAGAGACCGGGAGATTCATGGTTCAAATCCCGGCTATGGCATTGAATTTTTCAGTAATCTGATTCTACCTTTCTATCGCCGAAACAGTTAATTCCAAAAAGAGGCATACATTATGGGATTTAAGGAGATCTATTTTTTCGTATAGTAAGATTTTGTCCATATCTTAGGGTTTATCAGCTGTACGAAAGTCATTCAGAATGAGGAGGCTTCACAGGCTGTTCCCAGAAAATTTAAGAAATACATTTGTAATGAAAATATCTTAAATGTATGGTACATTAAAAAATCTTTATAGCCATTTTTGGTGAAAATGAAAATTTTCGAAGAATTGGTAGTTTGGGATGGATATTTTCTTAAAAGTGTTCCTACCGCATCCTTGGAAAACGCTGAACTTAAATACCAAGCTTGGTATTTAACTGAATTTCGTTTTAACGTATATATGCTGTTCACACACACACACACACACACCTATACACACAAAATCAAACAGGGTCTTTTTCCTAAAATGTTTTGTTTTGGATTCAACGAGCCACTAATTCTGTCTTTTCGATGAAGCTTTGGTATTGAATTTTTGCGTGGAATGCAATACTTTGTCAACTTAATGGTTAAACAGTAGAGGTGACTTTCTCTGGATACTATCGCTTATTTTTTCACATACTTCATTTTAATTTTTTTAAAGTTCTCTTGTTTACCCAGTTTATGATTACTGTACTTTACTGTTTTATTTACCACTTATTACCGAATTACACACAACACATAGACACACAGAAACACCCATGCCTATGGCGAGACTCGAACCCGCGATCATCAGCTTGGCGCAGTGCCGAAGCCATATACTCCAGCGACCACGGTTACGAGGGCCGGAAAATTTATATAACATTTTCAGAATACTTTAATAATACATAGAGGAGGGTAAAGCCATAATAGAATTTTAAAATGCCATGTTCATTACATCGCTAGAAACAACTAAATGGAGGACAAAAGATGCAACGAAAAGCCCGGAAATGATTTGCCAGAAAAAATTTAAATAATTTTTGTGTATAAAAGAGATCTAGATTTTTTTACAGTAAGTTTTGTCTATTTCTTATGTTTTAAAAATTTATATAAAATACACTGTAGGTAAAGAAGAATGACTATTTCCAGTGAATTCAAGATATAAATTTTGTTTGTCATATATATGTATGTTATTTTAATTAAAATAGTTAAGACACATATTTGAAAAAATAAAGAATAACAAACATTGCTCAATGCAAGGCATTGTTAGGGGTTGAGGTCTTTCTTGAAAATCTTTGTGTTGTATCTTTGGAAAACGTGATAAATACAATTTGATCCTTTGCCTGCATTTCGTTGTGAAGTTATGCTGTTCATATACACGTGCGCAAGGATCGTTTTGTAAAAAATGTCTGTTTTTTCATTCAGGAGATCTCAAGGTGTTAATTTTTAATATCAAATTTTTGTGTGGATTTAAATATTACCTCTATCTAATGTTCCTATATTCTAGAGAATGTAGAAATAAATCAAATCGTTATGTAATAGCTGTCCATTTTTAAAGTTCACAGTTTAGGTTGAGGCAGTATTTTTAACACTTGAATAATTTCAATTAAATTATATAATATGTAAATTCAATAACAGCTCGCCTTGAAGCAATATGTATGCAATAATTTGTAAAATGTATGTAACAGTTATTGCATATGCTTATATTATTGTAAACATGTTCAATAATGTTATATGAACGCATTACGTAATTTAATAATGTGAGAGTTGTGAGAATAATAAGTTTAAAGTTGCTAACAATGAGGTAACAATGAGTAACCTTGAGGTAATAATGAGTTTTGAAGTTTGATTGCTACTAGTCATGATTAGATAGCAATAATGTAAATTTTGAGACAGTTTAAAATTAGCCAATCAACAGCCAGAAAAATCTTTAGTTAAATGCAGGTATTCTATTGGACTAGGATTAGCCAATCAAAGACTTGAAATACAGAAAGTTAAAGGTTTATACGGTTGAAATCTTGTCAGTTGCCTGCAGACTATGATAGTAACTAGATGCAAGATGCGTTCTGTGAAGAAATATTACGTATTCGTGTGAAAGGAAAAATAAGTATACGCGTTAAAAAAGTGCAAGTATTAAATTAAAGAATCTCACAGCTCTTGATATCAGTGTAGTGCTATTTAATTTGTGTCAAGGATTAATACAAAAGAGTGATTTTAAACTTAAAATCTGTGTAAGCCTACATTATTGTTGCACCACGCCCTGCTTAAGAGAAATGTGTCTCTAAAGTAATACTGACGCAGCCGAGGCAAACATAATCATAAATAATATCTATAGAAGCAGTTTAATAACAAAGTTAATATTTTTTATTTAAACTTGGAGTTTAACAACAAAAATACATCTTCAAATCGGCTTTTATACGTAGCAGCATATTACATAAACAAACAATCTTCTCAAATACTACGTCCATACTTGGAGCTAAATAAATAAACAACGTAAAGAACAATACAACTTCTCAAGGTGCCTTAATTTGCGTTTCATTTTTCAGAATGCAGAAAAAGATTACATACTCCTCCAATCAAAAGGAATTAAATATAAAGTTTGAGTTGAATCACAACACAGGATTACATACGTAACAGGTGTATTACATACTGCTTGAAATCTAAGCTTAAGGCACATGCTCCAGATAGCAAGATAAGCTTAGAACTAAATCCGCATCGAAGTGCACTTTCGCTCTGTGCACACGAGCAATCACCTGTGTATAAGCTATCAGTACTGAGCCAGTTACAACCACATTGGTTTATCTAGATGTTCCTGTCTTTGCTGAGATTCGTGTTTATTCATCGACTCCACTCAACAGTACGTACAAACAACTTGTGGTGTCAAGGGTGTTGCTATGAAGCAGTGGTAAGCCTACTTACGTAATAGTAGACTTGATAAGGATCTTATCTTAGAGTGACTTCAGGTGAATGAAAAAAGATTTACAAACTAGTGGAACGTATAAAACCCGCGTTATTGCGGAATTTTTGTAGATTCTTCCAGGTGAATTGGGCTGATAGTAGTATTTCTATTGTTGAGTTTTTCTCCATCTTCATCTTCATCTGGTACTGAGTTCCAAGCTGGTCAGTTCGTTCTTTGTTTTGTGTTCGTATATTTCTGCAACGTTGTGGTTTGTAATTCAACACTCAGAACGAATACCTTTCTATTGACATTCGGTGTAGGTATTTTAGCCATTATTGCTTATCCCTAAATTTATACTATACATGGCCATTTTATTTGTAGTTTCCCTACTACGTATAGTAGGTAGGAAGTATTGCAACCCACCCAAAAATTCGATATCGAGATTTCACCGGAAATACATATTTTGAGGCCCCTGAATACAAAAAACAGCATTTTTAAAAAATATTGCGTATGTGTGTGTGTAATGTGTCTGTGATTAGCATAACTCAAAAAGGAAAAGTGGGATAAATTCCAAACTTGATATTATTTTCAGTACTTTCCAAAGATGCGACACGAGTAGTATCTAGAAAATTCCACTCCAGACTACCCTTTATATTGTCGCAGTTCTCATGGCTTGTGTTATCTTATTTGATGGGCGCCTGTTATTGTTTAATTGTTTTTAAATTTGGGTTCTTTGTCCTCCGGCTAGCTATTATAACTCAGTCAAGCAAGTATCTCTAAGCAGGGTGTGTAAACGGAAAGGAGTTGTTGCTAAAAGATAACCCTGAAAAAAAATTGTTTCTACACTTTTATTGCCGTCACACTTAATTAGTAATTCACATATTTAATCTTTATACACGCCTGACTGAAACTGTGATATTTCCGAATGTAACTACAGTCATTTTAGTTGCCGCGCACCAATTACTTCGCGTACTTCACATTTTTGTAACTAACTCTGCGATGTGTACCTCACGAGAGATTCCTCAGGACTGCGTGACGTGCACCTCGTGAAAGACTCTTCAAAACTGCGCGACACTTACTTATGGCTCGAGAATAGAATACTGCTTCACCTCGAATTGCCTAAACATTGTAATATAGCTCCTATTGGTTACCAAATTGCGTCCACTTTAGCGTCTGTTTTGTCAGCCAATCACTACTACTAATATATATGCTCTAGGGAAGATGTTCCCTCCATTTCTAAAAAAAGGCAGGCAACTCTGACGTCATTTGTTTATCTCTTCTTAGTGATAAACAACTCACACCCTCGGTGTATTGTTACCCACTTCTATTGTCAGTTTCAGTTAGGCCGTGTAAACTTATTTCCTAACAATAATACTTATGGCCAACAAACATCTAAAATCCTGTACATACAATAATATTAATTTACACTGCAATCACTCTGGCATTCATAGCATGTTATGATATAAAATATTGCCTCAATATGGAAGATTCTTCGAATATTTTTATTTTCTAAAAGAATGGCTCTAAGGACTTGGGATAAAACACCATCTATTAAATTTATGTACATGACAAATAAAATTTATATCTTGAATTTTCTGCGAATAACCTGTGAATTCCACTTCATTCGGAAGAATTTTATATAACCTTCTATAACTGGTAAACGTTAAGTGATAGACGAAGACGTACTTCACAAAAAATGTAGAGGACTTTAAAACACACAATTTATTGCAAATAAGCTTTTTTTGTTACATAAACGATTTCCGAGATATCCGTTATAAATGGCTCGAATTGTTCATTTATTGATAATTCTCTTAAGTACTATCAACATCCAGTTGTTTCTGACGCTTGCATGGAAGCAATATGGAATTTTAAGGCTAGCATATAGCGTCCAGTTCTTAAACATTTGACTATCGCTGTTCCCTTTGTATTTATAATATAATGTGTAATGTAACTGTTTCTGAAATGATTTATTTGGAATAAAATGTAGTAGACAGAAAAATAAGCTTCAGTAAGAATAGTTTGTGCACCCACTAATAAGCGATGGATGGTAGAGAGTCATGTTAATGTATCACATCAGAACTTTTCGTTTTATATTGGTCTCGTATTGTCGCTCTCGTGATTGACCTTAAAAATGTCATTTCGGCTGTTTGTCTTAGATCTAGCTTTAAGATCCAAGTCCCAATACCATATAAACATAGAGGTATGACCACCGTTTTGTAAAATGCAACCGTAAATTTCCGCGTTTTGTTGCTAAGCGTCTTTTGTTAAATGGATCTGTTTTGTATTGGATACTCACCTCTCTTTGAAATGATCTCTTATAATAATCGAGGTGGACAATAAAATTAGTTTTTCTACATCTTTATGCATTATTCAATGATTTTTGGGGCTGAAGATTTTCTCTAGGGCTTACGTACAGTAAGCAGAGACAGTAATGTATTCCACAACAAACCCAGATGTTGGGATTTCAACGGAAAATGCATATTTTAAAATCTTCTGAATCAAAAACGAATTTTAGAAGAAGGTCCGCGCGCACGCGCGCCAGGGTCTTTCATATGAATGCGACACAAAGACTTTCAAGAAAATTCCTCAATCAAAACTACCCTTTGCATGTGAGGCTTTTGTTGCTTTTCATCCCCCCCAAACGTCCTAAGGATGTTGATTAAAGTTAAATATTTTTAAGTTACTTACACTAGTAATAAAATGAGCGTCTTGTAGTTTTTGTAAACGCCTGTGAAGTCTTCTTCATCGAAATTAATCTTTAACATTTTGTATCACTGGTAAACTACAAGAGATCGACAATAAACAGTACACAAGTATCTACTTTACAACTTAGAATTTGTTTCAGAGAACTTTTTTGTAGTATCCGCTATTTCCGAGAAATTCGTTGTTGTTGGTTCAACCTTTAAGTACTTTGTAATGTTTTGAAGTGTTATCACCATTCGGTGATCTCTCGCGATGCCATGGATAGAGTATGGAATTTCAAGCAATTATATACCATATGAGTTAACTGCTTTACCGAGTTTAGAAGATAGGCCACCCTTCAAGCTTCAATTGCGCTCTAAGTCCATTTTCTTTGCTTACAAACCTATTGGCATTTTTAGATAGACAAAGACCCAACATACAGCGGAAAAGCGGTTTAAGGGGCTAAGGTACTCCACACTAAAGTACAGATCATAAAAATACAACTCATTTACTGCCAGCAATTTCCGGGATTCCAGCAGAGTTTACAAACTTTTACGTTACAGTGTACACAAGTACTCAACTGATTAAACCTCCCCTGGCAAAATGCATCAATCATATGTGTTCAGTATCAAAACCATTGAAACAAAATGGCGAAATTTTGTAAATGGAGACGGGATTGGCTACGATAAATTAGAGATACGTCTATTTCCATAATGGACGCTGTACAACCAAGGCTCAAAAATCATTAAATAAAGATGTATTTGAATTTTGGACGTAAACTATGACACGTACATCTCAAATAACATACATAACTTATGCAAGTTAAATAATCAGGTAGATTTCCAACAAAAAATTAAAACATCCCTAAAACGTTAAGTAGCGAAGTAGCGAGATGGTACCTGCACGGCGTCTGGCAGGTAAGAGCTAGGGTTTAACCACGAAGGTTCTCTCAACCAAGCATCCGAGTGCGAGTAGGATTATACTGGTGAGCGTTAGTCGCCAGTAACATGAGTTCAGATCTTTGCGCTGTTCATGTTCTTTCTTTCTTTCTTTCTTTCTTGTCATTAACGCTTGGAAATCGATTACATAATAATGCAGTTTTAGAATACCCGAGGTTTTAGTGAAATTATAATCTAAATAACTGTTGAATGTACATATTTTGTAATGGAATGCACAAACTGTGATGTTATATCTATCTGTCCCATTTGACCGATATTACACCACAAGGTGATGTTTTGAATATCGACTGCCTTCACTCCTCATACATATACAGTTGTGACAGCACACAGTGACATTTGTGCCATTCCTTCACTATGTATTCGACAGACGAGTACATTGATATGCGGCTTATCTACAGAGAGGTGAGAGCGAATAAGCAACAAGCGCAGCATTTATACCAGGAACGATATCCAAATAGACGGCAACCAACACCAAAAACTTTCCAGAATGCTGAAGACGTCTGCATACGACACCGTTACCTTCAAGGATGCCCCCTGTGAGAGACGCACCAGTGACATTCGGTATTAATGCGGAAGGTGTTTGAATACCATATAAAGTAATAATAATAATAATAATAATAATAATAATAACAATAATAATATTTTGTATAAGCTGTATAAAATAAACTGTACTGGCTAGAGCAAATCGTGTAAATAAATTAGATCTTTTATCTTAGCTACGTTTTTTCCTGTTAAATAACTGTTTTAACTTTATTTGCATCTATTGACATATTCAGTTTACTGCTTATTGTATATATAGTTACTCCAAATAGTGCATCTTCATTGTCATCTGCATACAGGAGTAACATTATAATATTCTCTTAATTATAATTGGTTCTTAGTGGTTACATTTGACATTTTTTTCCCGACGAAACATAATATTGTCAATAAACAGGAAATTTTACAAGTTTAAAACGCCATATTGTTATTATCTTAAAAAATTGGACCAGATAATTATATTTGATTGTATTAGCTAATTGTTATGGTACTTTATTTACACCTCGATATATCTCTTTACTCAAACCTACTAGTTTACTCCTAAAGACTTGTCACGGACCATAGGATTATCATAAACGGGATGTAGATTCCATAATTCTATTTATTTTCTCCTTTTGTTGCTTCAACTTCAAGACCTTGTTCATTGTTGGTCCTCCTTTTCGAAATTACATTTTCTCATATAGGAGTATATTTTTAACGCTTCTTAAGGACTTTTTTAACATCTTAGTACACATTTTACAATGATTTTCAGTCTGATAATGACGTATTACTGACGGCTTCTATTGAACTGGCTTGTGAAGCTGCCTGTACGAGGCATTAAAATGTAAACATAGTTTGTGCGAGGCTAACGAGAGGTGTGTAGAAAAAATTGTAAACATATTTTTGCAATTATGTAACTATATATTTCCTTTTTGTTACAACCGATAATGCTAAATCGCACACAAATACTCGGTTTTACAAAATGTTTATCGTCTCCAAACATACCACCTAATTACTGATCACAACTTTGGATGCGGAGGGTTGTTTCTAATACGAATTCCTATTTGACATAAACAAAGGAAACCAATTGGAGAAAAACCTCATTTCATATAAGTACCTTTGATTTAGAAACACTCGGAATCAAATTCAACAATGCATATTTATAACGAATATGTCAAATAATTCACTTAAATTTGTATCAAAAATATAGTCCCCATGTATCACCAGCTACTTTTAACAGTTATTAGGTTACTGGTAACTTCAAAACTTTATTAAACATCAAGTTTTCCAATATTATTATATTAATGTTCTACCTGTTGTATTTTGGTGGGGTGTTAGAAATAAGATAAATTACTAAATTAGTTTTAGAGTTTTCTTAAAACTTAAGACAAACCTTGGTTTTCATTCTTTAATCAAATATTTATATTGTTTTATTTGAAATTCGACAAAATGAAAGTCATTAATGAAAAATTTACTTAAACATATAACATTACTCTAAAGAAAGAGCACATAAATTCATACAAAAAAGCAAAAAACAGAAACAGAAGCATTGTTAATCCGCTCAGACATTTTTTCAGTATTTAAGTTCTTGTAAATAGTATTATTGTGGAAATCATAGTAGTTTGTAGTAGTAAGACTGTCCTGTATTTAAAATGAACTGATGCATAAAATACCATAGTATTGCCTCCTTGTATGCGTAAGCACTCATTGTGTTGGATGCGTTATAATTTTTACACCTTGAAAGTTCGAGAAGAGCTTCGTTGGTAACTATTACATCAAAATATACATAAGGTGAATATTATAGATGCAGAGTATGAGAAGTTATTTAAGGTAAAAGTTGTTACCTGTCATGATCAGCTATAGTAATTCATAATGAGTTTGGTTCAAATTAGCTACACTCAAACCTTGTATCAATACATAGAATTAAAGAACAGAGGCCAGGGATCACTGATAGCAGGTAAAAACGGTTTGGTGTGTTTTATCTACAAACGCCAACGGATCTTACGAGGGATGAGGGTGGTTTGTTAATATGCAACGTCAGTGCGTAAATTTCAGTAACAGTTCAACCTAATTCCTTTCGTTCTGGATTTAATGCTTGGGAACTACTATGTCTGGTAATAACATTGAATCGAGTTCAGTGTGCGAGTTGTAAGTCTAGTGCGGAAGAATAAGAAGAAAAAAAGAGAAACGTAAACATACCATATTGTGGCGTATTAGTAGGTGTTAATAGCTATTGCCATGCCAGGCACATTATTGCGTCGTATTGGCGACAGCACTGTTGGGGTAATTCTTTCGGTTTTGGGTTGGAAATTCCGTCTGACATGACGACTCTGGAGAGCCTAGCTAGAGGCGAAGAGAGAGGGGGAATAGTTTAGCGTTACTTTTCGTTGTGTGTTTGAACGTCAGTCTGTTTGAGAGTAGAATTTGAGTTTGTGTGTGAAAGAGTGTAAATGTAGTTCGTGTGTGAGGAATCTCCCCTCAATTTTTTCTTTATTTCTTTTGTGTGTTATGTAGGACATCATTTCTTTTAATCAATAAACCACAGGTAATGAGAATGATATAAATGTTGTATAAATTTGTTACAACCACAGCTGAATGTGAACATCAAGGTTCTGGCTCTCTCTCGTTGTATCTGAAGCTACGTTCCCCATGTGCATGTTGGGGTGATTAAAATTTAATATTTTCGCTGGATCCCTTTTGGCCCTCAAACCAGTATGTAACAATATATTACTATGGAGCTATAAGGTCAACGTAATTGTTGCAATTTTTGTAATTAGATGGAGAAACAAAGGCTGCAATATGAGAAAGATTTTCATGGACCCATATACTGGTATCTTCTTTCGGTTTCCAGCCGTTTTATATTGTCTACTTGTTTTTATTTTGCTTCTTCGTTGCATGGATTAGCAAATTACCTGTTCCGTCTTCCTTTGTTCACTTCCACCTTTTCCTTGGGCGTCCAACATCTCTTCTACCTCGTGGTTTATAATTTTGTATCATCAATGGTATTCTTTCATTATTCATTCCAATCAAAGGTGTTTCCAATTCCTTTTGGACTCTCCATTTATATCATTTACCTTTTATATACTAGTTCTTCCCGTTTATCTTGATTCTGAAAGATACTTATTCTTGTACATTTACTACTACTTCTCAGAAACCTAATTTCTGCTGCTTGTAATTTATTTTTATCTTTATCGCTCGCTGCTATACATAAACGTTGGAACATGCATTACTGTATAAAGTTTTTGTTTTCTTTCACATGTTCTATGTTCAAAAGCCTTTATGGCTGCTAGTGAACTCAGAATGGAATCCAATATAATCTATTCTAGTTATATTTTGTAATTATCTGTTATTGTACAACATATTTGATACATTAATTGTTAGTAAGCAGGTGTATTAAATTGTTTATAATCTATTCTAGTTATATTTTGTAATTTTCTGTTATAGTACACATATGTGATACATTAATTGTTGGTAAGCAGGTGTATTAAATTGTTTAATACTCCTCGGAAACCGCGTTCAATTTGCTGCATCTATATAGCCTGCAAATACACTTGCCCTACTTGATAACTAAGTAAATTATAGGTTATATACACAAACATTCGTCATCTTATAGGTATCAAGGAGTGGAAATAAGAAACTCAAAAAGAACTTGCATGGTTTTTGTGCCCCGGGATTATGAACCGTTACATCAGTGCAGAATACTGATTTCATATGTGCCAACAGCATGAAGGAAAGCAACGTGATGTTGCATTTTGGGTTTCACCGGTTACCATCGAAATAGCTTTTCCTTTGAAAGGGGTGCACTGAAAGTGTTCCAGACAGTATTCATTGGAGCTGCGGCACCATGAAAAGAAGTTAAGCTATTCCTTTCATAGGCACCGAGCGGATAACAGCTTTCCCAGGTGCTTGACGTATTCTGTAGAGGGGAATACTTTTGAGTTCAAACTTACCACGTTTATGTACGTACTTCATACCTGTCATTTATTTAAATACTGTTTAAATACTATGCTGTTTTTCAATGCTGGAGCAACTTCATTACTTTTTATTATCATGAAAAGCAGTGCCTTTGATGTGTAATTCTGCTTTTCAGGCAAAATGTTGCGGCCACTTGTATAAAAAATTCATTGTACCTCCAAACATTTGTACCACTGAATCGGTTGCCTCTAGATCTTTTGAATTTATGCAACCCAGTATACCTTAGGCCCATCTACACGCTCATTTTACAGCCCAGTTACGTATTTGTACAGAAAAAGCCTTAAAACTAAGTGAAAAAACTGTTTATGACGTTTTTCTCTGGATCGCAGTCTATAAAGGACATAGTACATTCTACTAAGAGCTACACAGTTTTCTAGCCGATGTTTGCAATCATAGTATATTCCCAACCTCCTCTGAAACCTCCAAATCAGGAAACAACCAACCACGTAGTTCCATTGTCAAAATTAATCAAAATGTTTTGGGGGAATCTGTTTAACCAAGGAAGCAATAGGATACGACCAATTGGAACACGCTTATTCCCAAAACGGTTGTTTCAAATCACGTTATACAGAAGGGACTAAATGTTTCTATTCCAAGCTGAGCTATAGTACATGCATTTGTATAATCGATTAGTATGTGCAATTATGGCACTTAATACAATTAAAATGCCTAATGGAGGATTAAAGCCGTGATGAAAGGTACTTATAACGTACAAGTAAAGTTTCAAAACGATAAATGTGTTTGTGTACTGGAAATTCATATAAAAATTTCAACTCCTCAGAGATTCAATATTGTGGCGTATTAATAATTTGGGGGGGTTCATTATTGTTCTAAATTTTCATTACCAGACACATTGTTGTTTACGTCACTCTCGGCTGGTAGCTTTTGCTAGCCACGAGTAGTGGGGGATAGCGTCCGTCTCAGTTAGGATTCCCACGTGAGTAAGCCGGGCTTTGGATCGGTAGACATCTCCTCCCACCTTCCATTTTTAATAATGTAGGAACCCCAAACGGTTGGGAAATAAGTCTAGGAATGTGAGTAGATTTGTGTTATGGATTTTGTACAGTGAAAAACCAACGGCTTCCTCTTAATCTCCACACCACGTTTCGATCCTCCGCAGCCAAGTAAGTATACGTCTCCTCAATGTGCGTGCTGGGTATTAGAAATTAATTTAATTTTCATGTGAATGTTTAGACCATCTACCCAGCATGTAACAATATTCAAAGTAGCTGATTGGTATAATGCTATTGCTTTCAGTGTTGCGAAGTTGCAGCACGCATTGGAATCTTGCACAGTAAATTAATTTTCCCCTCTTTATTAATTCACCGTAATTTTCCCAATAGGTACACATAAGTTACACCTCTTAAGATGGTTAGAATAGTTGTTGGTAGACGCTAAGGTGTTTCCGGTATTATTCAGAAACAATTTAACATTTAAAACTTTAATGTATCATAAACATCGAGCGAGTACAAAACTTAATAACTATCTAATCATAAATAGTATCTGGTTTAACTTCTTTTCCAAGGGTTATTAAGAATTAATAAAAACAATAAAAGGTTTTACCATGATTATAAAAATTAGAGGCTTCCATTGCTCGTTCCTAGTATTCGCCACGGCACCTCAAGCAGCAGTGCATCGATTCGATAAGTCGAAGATCGGGCTATAGGACTTAGCCCTGGATTATTTAGATTAAATTTTCAAAACTTAACATAAATGTGATCTGCATGAAATAAAAGTCAATAGATGTAATGTAAACCCAGAGAGCATTTGTTTCAACTTTCAAACATATCTAACAATGTTACAGACATACATCTACGAGGGTGATCCAGGAAGAAACGACATTTACGCATACCCACTGCGCAGATCGCTGATGGGCTTCTATTCAAGGTGGAATATTTTCCTCGACATTTTATTTCATTTTTGTACGAGTTTTGGACGAAACAACATATTGTACTTTCTCTGATTGTTCAAAACGAATTGTATGATACTAACTCCCGCCGACTCTGAGGTGAGAGGTAGTGCATTTTTTAATGCTCGGGTGTTGAAACCAGCAGAAATCTACAGTGAACTAAAGGAAGTGTATAGTGATGCAGTAATTAATGAACGAAATGTAAGAAAGTTCAACAATAAACGAGCAATGTGCATGATTAAATTCGACCCGGACATCCGTCATTCATTACAGCTTACTCGTATTAGAAGAATCACGTGAACGAGAGGTTCGTATAAGATGGATGTGTAACACTAACGAGTTACATATTTATTTCCTAAACATTTCTCGTTCTTGCTTGGTGAAGCAAAATTGTGTCAGAACATCTTGACTTTGGACAGGTAGCAGTCGACTACTACAATGGAATTCTAAAGGTCGTGGACGATAATACCAATGCTTAAATAACGGAAGTGATGATGTGGAAAAAAGTAAGCTTTAATTCTGTATGTGATACGAATTTTTAATAAAATATTGTTACTCAATGTATTAAAGCCAAACGGTCGCTACTTCATGGATGACCATCATGGATGACATCTGTTGTCGTAAAAACTGAGGTGTTGATGAGAAGGTCCACAAACATTTGGTTATTGCCGACTTTGATATTTTTTCCTATCATCAGATTAAAAACCCATTTTTATCGCAATTTCAAATATATGAAAAAATTTGCGCTAATAAATACATATAGACTCATTTTGTAAATAACACACAAGAAAAGTTAAAAAAATTGTTGCACTTATAAAAATATACAACTAATGAAATTAAAAATATTTAATCTCTTCAGAAACATAAAGTGCAATATTGTTTGTTGTTTCTACATATTGATGTGGTAAATCCTTCTCTTAATTTAGGCTGTAGTGATTCTTAAAGAGGAAATGAATACCTTATGGAGACCCTGTACTTTGAACTGGAAGAGTTTAAGTCAAATATAAATGTTAAACTTACTCTTAAGTAGTTTTTCAAACGTGATTGCTAGTTTTTGAGGGTTAAGAAAGATGTTGGGATCATTTACAGATTAGGAGCTTAAGCGAGTTTTTGATCAGAGTTAAGAGGGAAGTTGGGTGCACCTGGATTATTGCGGTGGTGGTGCAGGGATTTGTGCTTTCTGGTTATCGGAAAACATACATCTCTCCAAATGGGTAGATTACCTAAAGATTCAGACTGCACTTGGATGGGGGAATACAACGCTAGGAAGAGCTTAGGGATGTATTTTATTTTGTTCTGCAAAACTGTTGTACTTTGTAACTTCGTGACCGTGTTCGAGCCCGAGTAAAGCCATCATGGATGTGGAATAAGCATTTAATAGGTAAACAACTTATAAAATAGGTCTTTAAGGAAGGCTTATTCATATTGGTTGTGTGTATTCTACAGGGAGGATCATGGAGACCTGAGGATTTTAACACACAGAATTAACAATGTAGGATATACATTAAATTTTTTATGATGTTATGTTACAATGGTTATTGAATTCCATTTCTGATGGACGTGAACTAAATTTATAACAAAAACACACCTCTTAAATAGTCCCCAAAACTTGAAACACATAATCTGTCAGGCATATTCTGTATCGGCAATTGCACCGCGTTGTTTGATAACAGCCTCCTTGCGTCTACTTTACACTATAGACACTATGTAGGCTTTAGACTTGAGGTTATCCAGAGGGAGTAGTCACATACTGACAGAACTATGTACTTAGTAAGGGATAAAGGACTTAAAATGCTATAGAAATTTCAAGAAGGAATGGAGAAGGGAAAATTATGTTGATATCTGTAATAAAACTGAAAGAGATGGAGTGACATAGGCAAGAAAAGGGGCCATGGGTTGAAGTGGACTAAACAGTAATAAGGATTTTTCCCATTATGCGGAAACAAAGGTAGTAGCTTAAATTGAATAATGGAATGCCAGAAAACTAAAATAAGGAAAGAAGAGATGTGGAACAAGAAAAGGGATATCTTAGGGATAGAAATTATAGTTTTTTAAAATCTTTGGAAACAGAGGAAAACGTTTTTGAAAAGTTTTAGCAGCTATGTAGGAAGATAAGAGTGAACTGGTGGAAGAAAATTTTAAGACAAAGAAGCAATACAATTGAGGACTGAAGTACAAAGTATATGAACCGGGGAAGAGGAGAGATTTGGATATAATTATCTAGAAACACTATGGTTTTAGATGAACAAAGCTAAGGCTGTTAAAGTGTAAGCATCCTGAAATCAAACAACTGCATATAAAGCAGTTTTCTTAATAATGTAATTTTGAATGTGATTGTGAAATGTGAAACAAATCATTCCTTCATTCATTCATATTGACGGATTGGAAGAACGTGCGGGCCAAGGAATGTCTCTTCCGCTATAAGTCACATGGTTTGCAAACACTGCTTTAACAATTATAATGGACACGTTGGCAGTATGGGATGTAGCCGCATCTTGTTGAAACTAATTCCGTTTACATCCATTCCGAGATAATGTAGCTCTGGAGTAAGAAAATCTCCTAACAGCTCCATGTATAAATCAGAAGCCACGGTTACAGATTTATTATTCTTGAAAAAATATAAGGACCTATGATTCCAAAACTGGCAATGCCATACCATACTGTTACATGTTGTTGGAGAGGAAACATATCCAACTGCTGTGGGTTTAAATCAAACCAATATATAAAATGGTATAGGTTTACTGTGCCATTTAAGTGAATGTGTGCTTCACCACCCATTAAAAGGACCATGTCTTCAGCAAAGAGGCGAGGAAGTTTTCGCAGAATTTTTGCTTTATAACGGTAATTTGAAATTTGAACTACAACCATTTTGTAAAGATCTAAATCTTTACTTCTGAAACTGATACGTGAGGAACGTTCTGGTTGAGTGATTATGACTGCTTACTATTGTTTGCCTTACTCCTTCGAGGTTTTGTGGTGTTCTGGAGATGTATGCAGCACTTGGTTAATTCTTCATTGCAGAAGTAGTTGCTCGGAAGTTCTGTATCCATAACTTCATAGTGCTTATACTAGGAATGGCAACGTGACGTGGGGCATTTAAGTTTTTGCGAAATAATAGTTGTGAAATGAGAAATTAGTTACCGTTAAAAATATTTTTACTCCAAACGCACAATGTTCAGCACTCCATAGCTACATTTTTACAGTAATATTCTTCATTGCAGAAGCAGTTGCTCGGAAGTTCTGTATCCATAACTTCATAGTGCTTATACTAGGAATGGCAACGTGACGTGGGGCATTTAAGTTTTTGCGAAATAATAGTTGTGCAATGAGAAATTAGTTACCGTTAAAAATATTTTTACTCCAAACGCACAATGTTCAGCATTCCATAGCTACATTTTTACAGCAATGGAAACAACTTGCGCATAACAACTTGCATACTCGCCTATATATCACACTTATTAAGTTATTTTAAATTAAAAATCATCAGGTTCTTATGGACTACCTGTAAAATATCATTTTAACAGTGGTGATAGCGTGGAAATAAATGTTAAAGCCGTATTTTTCCCTGCAAAATTTCACTTTTTTAAAAAGAAAAAATGTGTAATAAATACCAATTTCTCACAGATTTTTAAATTAATGCCTATAATGTTTGCTGGTCAATTGTAATCTTAAGTGGTGATGCAAATGGTTTAGAATTCGAGAAAATACTATTGTATATTAAAATGTTCAGTTAAATATATGCATTATTTAAATGAAAACATTGATGAAAATAAAAATAATTCCTACCAATATATATTAAGAAAGAGGGACGAATACAAAAAATGTTATTGAATTATAAACCTCATGGAATTGGGAAAACCGAGAAACATATGGAGCGATGTGTTTAATTGAGGACGGAACAGCTCGACGGCCTATATCTCTATCTTGTAGAAGAGGAAGAAGAAGAAGAAACTCAAAACGATTTCTATCTCATCTGGAAGTTCTAAAGTTTGTTTCTGTTCGATAAATAAAGAAGTAAAAAATTTATTAAATGACTAGTCCTACGTGTAAGCGGCAACCCCCATATTCAGCAATGTTGTTTCGTGTATTTGTTTCTCTATTGAAGCTGTGCTCCAATACCGTGTTATGTATGGAAACATTGTGCATTTTAATCTACTATTTAGTTTTATATACTTTGGTTGCACGTTGCAAGCTAGAGAAAATCCATATTTTAACGTTTTCTCTTCTCTAGAACCACTTAGACTAACACATTAAAATTCTTAGGGTATTTATAGACACTTTTTTATTACTTGCATGGCATGTACTATTCAATCTACGATATATTCTATCAACACATTTTAAATAAATAAGCTAGATAGTGAAAACAAATTATAATTTCTATATTAAAAGTAGTTAAAATGTCACAAAATACTACTCTACAATAATAATTCCACTAGCCAGATTTCAACAAAGCTTCATATATCTATGATAAATCAGTTGAGCATAAATATCCAAAAGTAACCCAGGAATGCGCTCACAATAGGATAACAAAATTTGTTTATTTTCTTCTAAGTTATAGCTTTTGCCATGGCATACTATTTACGGTTTTCCCATACCAAAAGTTGGGCATAATATCTTTAAAAGTAAACTCATAGGTTTAATTAATATTACTCCATACAAAATCGTTTAAATCCCCCTTAATCATATGATTGCAGCACAATCTGTCATTGACTGTACTAAATTATGTTTAAAACTTTATATTTGGCTGCAAATAAAATGTATGCTAAATATATGACAAGTGTTTCGTACATGCACTTTGGTAATTGTAGTATCAAAGTACAGGTCCCTTCAATGCTGCGGTAGCATTGTTGGCTGTGATGCGAGGGAATCCGGTAAAGGGATATTCTTCTTTAAGGAGGCCCAGTAGAGTGATCATTCATATTACTGAGACCTTTGGAAACCAATTGAAAAACTAGTTGTTGGAAAAATAGCAGCCGATTTCGTAATCTTCACCTAAGCTGCTGTGGGAGATGGCCTGCTACGCAATCTCATACCCAAAATTACACTCTGTCCATGAAATTTCGTGTGGACGAAGGAAGGAAGAGTGTCGAGTATAGGCTAACGTGTAAAAAGTTAACATGGAGAAAAACGAGATGCGGTTGAGAAATATTTCTTTGCGTTCGGTTAGACTATAACAGGACTGCTTCTGGGCAGATGCCTAAATACATATTCCGCAGTCATTAAGTGTATAATATGATACAATGAACACAGCTATATGGCATTAGGTGTAGTGCTGTAAACATAAGAGAAACCTTTTCCCATTTTCTTCTTGTAAATGCTAAATTTCTTCACCCATTAATGTGGAAGTTAAAATAATCTTAAGAAGCCGCAATGAATATTCCGAGTTTCTACGTTCCAGTAGTTGAACTTTCCTGGACAGTGAGGTTAATATCTCCTAATATCATTCTTGAACAACTTACATAACTCCAAGTATTCAATACTTACATCTTGGATTATAAATGTTATGTAATTTTTGTAGATTCAGTTTGAGCTGATCTCGTGAATTTGATATAATATTATTTGAAGGCCGCGTTTATTTATCCTATCTTCTTTAATAAGCAAGCATATTGAAGAAACGTAGATTCAATGTATTAGGAGATATCTATTTCCATCCCGGAAAAAATTCAGTGTGATATCATAAATAGTTTCGGAGTTAATGAGTCATGAATTTAACAGATTTAACGTTTGGGGAATAGGTCTTTTAATCTCTTAATGAAAACATGGGATTTGAAAATTGGAAAAAAAGGCTTTAAACATTACTTAGTTTCATCGACATGCCACTTTGAATGATTATGGTAATTATTATTATTAATATTATTATTATTATTATTATTATTATTTACTGAGAGCAGGGTTCTAAGAGAAACTTCATGCCACCATTTTAAGGAAATTAAATATTCATATATATGCATACATATATACAAGCTGGACCATTTAAGCTGAGGATGTACAACATATCCAAAACTAAGCGTTGCAAAAGGAAATGTGTTTAAGAAAAGTTGCTTGATATTATGCGGGAAAGCAAATGTCATTAATCGTGTTTTGTTTGGAGGACGTTGTGATGGTTATTTTAGGGTCATTTAAATTCACCCTAATTGTAGGTTCCCGTTTAAAGAATACTAAATTAAACCTAAAATGGCTTTAAATGTTCTTCCACACCAGCTGTGGAAGAACAATTAACCCTAAAATGACCACATAACCTCCTCCAAACAAAACACGACAATGCCATTTACTTTCCCCATAATATCAAGCAACTTTTTTTCTACAACGCTTAGTGTTGGAGATATTGTACAGTCTCAACTTTTATAGTCCATCCTGCGCGTGTGTATGTTTGTGCATAATTTTTCCCGATTTTGATCAAATTTATTACATTTGAAATATAACGAAAGTAAGAAATATAAAACTTTGAATATTTGATGATTTCCCCACGAAAAAGGCATTTAAAATGCCTATTACTGTAGTAAACAGTCAACTTAGCAGTTAGGTAGAGAGTAATGTTTATAATTAATATCTAAAAACACAAGTGGCGTCTATTTACTTTGCAGTAACCATACATGCAAAATATAATTAAAATTTTCGGAAATATGAATTTCATTGATTTTTTTTAGATTTGTTACCAGTGATAAATCTGTCCGAAGAATTTTTATGTGTATAACAATAGATGCTTCTTTATTACTTTCGTTGTTATGAAATTGTAATGTAATTTATGACTTCTATTTATTTAGTTTTCACGGTTATACATGAAATTTATATTTTAATACATTTTTTAAATTATATTTGAAGTAGTTTTTTAATTTAAGAATAATTTTTTTTAATTAGATGAAGAAATAGTATCTACATAAATTCTTAGAAATACTCTGTAATTAATTTTGAATATAGAAAATACAACAAGGGAAAAGTATAACATCCATGGAAATTGCAATAGCAGAAACCGAATAGGATTACCTTTTATATGATTGATAGTATACTTTTATATGATGTATGCTATGTATGAATTACAAAGCACTGATCTCATAATTTTAGGTGTACAGGGCGGAAGGGCCGTATACTATTCTATATAATTGGTTTAAAAATATGTCCATGAGCAGTTTGTATTGAAAAATAAAAACCGCTCTTTATTCGACATTATGCCAATTGTTATTTGTAGTGATTTAACTCAGGCGTGCCAATTTGTACAATAATGTGTCCTTCCCTTCCTTTTTCCTTTCAGCTTCGTGTGTTGGGAGTGGTTGGACTTTACGGTGACAGCGTGCCTAATAGAATGGAAGCTCCTTGGGCGGTAGGAAAACCGAATAGCAGAAGAAGGAGATGGTTAATCCTCGTGTCACCTCCAGTGGCAACCACGAATTAGCTTGTATACTTTATTTAGTTTTACTATAGCTTTTATTCATTTGTATAAAGGAGTCAGTATCGTTTTCACTCGGTAACGGAAAGAACATCGCATTCCTTTAGGAAATGTATACCTTTTTATTGGTCATTTCTTAATAGCAATCAGTACAGTTTTAACCCTGAAATACGTAGATAAGAGTTACTTAATATATGATATTATTTAATTAGGAAAATGTTGAGTTTTGTATTACTTTAGACAGTTTATCGCAAGCATTCACGCCTGTTTTTCGCTTTGCCATGGTCAAGCTGCTGGCTTAGTATTTTTAAATTAAGCAACTGTCCTCGCAGCACAAGTCGGCCGGCTTGCACACAACACAGGTCACTAATGCGCAGTAGCTTCCTGTATTGCCATTTGCGTTGCCTGAAAATGAACTTTGTTGCTAAACAATGAAACTCGTATAAACGTAACATAACCATTTTTCACCTCTTGTGACAATTACTATTGGCCGAAGCGGTACCCTTCGAATATATAGACTGTTGCATATCGGAACCACATTATTTTAAAAGTTATATGCGAGAAGGTTAGATAATATTTTGACGAACATTAATGCCAATATTTTTACCTTAATTTCACTATCGCATTGTGAGGTAAATCGTAACCTAGAGAATACTACCTCAATTAGCATGGAGAAGTTTTCTACTATAAAAATGGTGGAAAGGTATCCTCGTTCTCTTACTTTCCCTTTATTGTTTTTGGCAAGCCAAAGAGTACAGAATTCCAGGGCGAGGTCTACATATACGAGTATATACCATCTCTGCCTTGAATTTAGAAATACATTTTTCTAGCTTATTTTGGGAATAATATATATACTGGAATTAGCAAACGAGAATTGTTATTACATATCTGTCATCAACGCCCAATACCCCTCTAGCCAAAATCCCAATATGTGGTAACAGTGAATTTAATTGCAAACTATTATTTGCAGTGGCCTAAAGGAACGACAACTTTTTTTAACACAACTGTGTTCATAAAACTGAGAAACATTATAAAAAACAGCTTAACCCGCTGGTTCAAAACAAGTCCTTGAGGACCTAATTCTATATAAATATTTTACCAAAAAGACATATTTTGAGCTGTCCTGAAACTAAAAAAGGATATTTATAGAAAAAATGTCTGGGCGCGTGCATGTGTGTGTGTGTGTGTGTGTGTGTGTGTGTGTGTGTGAATAAATGAAAAGTGGAATAAACACCAAACCTGGTATTTAAATTCAACGTTTTCGAATAATGCGATACGAAGATTTTCAAGAACATTCACCCAAACCTAGCTACCATTTACGTGGGAAAGTCTTCATTACTTCTAATTTTGTCAAAAACACAATTACAGTTTTGATTAAAATATCAGAGTTAGAATATGATTATATCTTAAATTTTTTACGAAAAGTCTGTGAATTCCTTTTATTTGATTGCACCTTGTATAATTTGACATAACTAGGACGCTATAAGGAATAGATAAGCTAGTGCTAAAAAAATGTGCAGTTCATTGAAATACAAACTTTGTGCCAAGTTACTACTTTACATTTTTGAAATTATTTGTTTCAAGTTTAGAGCTTCGCCAGTTAATAGTACATACTTCTGACGGACATGCTTGAAGGTTTGCGATTGTGTCCTGTTTCCTTTCTTTCTTTTTTTCTTTCTTTCTCTCTTTCTTTCTTTATTTAGTTATTAGTTATTAAACATTTGAATGTTGTTTATGAATTTTATAGCTAAGCATTCCTTGCTTAATATGATCAACCCTGAAAATTTTGAAAAATACGTGTTTTACGCAGTAATAAGTTTTAGCGTTTTTAAGATGTATATCAACGTACTGACATTGAAATCATTAAAGTATCAATAACACAGAAGTGCCGTTTTGAAGCTAAAAGTCACCTCTCAACACATAAAAGTAATTTGCTTTCCTCATTGTTTTCACAAATCGCATTATCACTCAAATTATTCCTTGCTGTACAAATTGTACTTGCAATTGTAATTAATGAAAACTATCCCCAAAAATTTCAAGAAGATAAAATAATTTCTATTAATTAAAAATCCTAATAAACCAAATCATATATATTAAAAATGAAATGTATTTTCAAATCTGTGATAAACTTTAAGAGTGATATATTTTGAACATAAAGTTTCAATTTGATTTCAACATTTCTAAACTGTACGGAGCTAGTACAAACATTTATGTGATAAGTGAGAAATTTGTTATGAAATGTATCACAAACATCTGACGAACAAACTAAATTAGTTGGTTAGAAAATGCAGAATTTATGAACATCACAGTTTGGTCACCTTGAATTGAATATATTGTTATACACCGGAGTGAGGCGAGAGGTTTGCAGCTAAAATATTAAATTTAGTTACCCGGCATAAACATCGGGGAATGTAACTCAGAGGCACATGAGAGATACCAGAAACCTGCTGCACATAACATAGCCGGCGTGGGATATTTACAACATTAAAAAAACATAAATTTACAGTTGGGCGGCGCCGTGGCCGAGTGGTTAGACCGCTCGCCTCCCACCGAGGCGGCCCGGGTTCCCAGGGACCTGCATGTGGGATTTGTGGTGGACGAAGCGGCGTCTGGGCGGGTTTTCTCCGGGTTCTCCGGTTTCCCCCGCCATTCATTCCACCAACTGCTCCATCATCACCTTTCCTTTCATCCATTTCACCTACATTTCATTTCATCTACTTCCCTCATCACATACCAGGCATCGGGCTGATCACCCATCCTGGATGCTCTATCTGATCCATGAGTGTCTGCTCCTCGACGGGCCTCTGACCCCAGGCACCCGCTTGTAAGTCCTGGGGGGTGTAAGTCCTACATAAGAGGAGGGTAAACAGATAATGAATGAATGAATGAAATTTACAGTTACCTCTGATTTATTATAATTAACAAGGTGCCATACTTATACTCAAAAGGTTACAGAAGAACACTGGGGGAGATGCCCCACGCATACACTCCCTCACACACACGCGCAACCATTCTCTTTGAAGACCTCAGTAGACTGGCTACAAGTGAAGCCTAGCCACACACAAAGAGGCTATTCCCTCGACTTGCCTTCACCCCCAACTAGGAAGATGGAATTGCCGCGCCGGACAAGAACTTAACACATAAACACAACAATTAGCTCTACAATATTATACGCAACAATAATGTATCCGATGTGACAACACACACACAAACACATGCGCTACAATATTTCTAACTAAAAATCTGTATATTGTGAGTAAAGTAACACGGATAGAGGAATCACTTTTTATATAAAGACTATAATACATAACACATTTATTGGAATTTTTTACTTGGTATAAAAAGTGAATGTAATATCAGATGGTTACTGATAGTATGGAAAACAGATACTTTTGCCACTAATTTTCAAAATTTAAAAAAATTTCGTTTTACGTCGGAAAAATACATTGAACTTTTGGCTTAAATTACGTACAATGGCTATTGCTCTCAAAGCCCTTTAAATCTTCAACACGTATGCATTTAAATGCCCAAGAACTAACGGCCTAAAAGCCAGTACTTATTTTCAATGCCTTTTACTCGACTTTGATTTTTCTTACACCTTTGCGCATTAAAAATGTTCTATAGGATATAAATAGTTTGTAACCAATCTTGTTCAAATTATCAGCACAAACTCAGAGAGAATGGACTTAAAAGTTGGCACATGACTTTTGCTACACTTTTCAATTCCTCAAAATATTATATAACTGATTCGATGACTGAGGATAAATTGTTTAAAAATTGTATTTTAAGGTTTAAATTTTTCTGAGGCAACCAGAGTAGTAAATGAAATTCGATATACCAGTTTTATACACTGGTATTCAAACAATCCGGTAGTATTTTTTATTTTTCCAAAATTATGTTTTCTGCGCCATGTGGGACACCTCATTAATTAACACAATTAAAATAAAATATTACTCTTTCTCCAAAATACTAAACATATATACAGGAAGTTTAAAACTACTTATAATTGGGGTAGAGGAGTATTTTGTAAGTATTTGGAAACAAACTGCAAGATTTAGAGAATTCAATACCCGTATCTGAGTTGATAATGGGCAGAAAAATTGTTACCCTTGACTTTATTTTTGCCTTTTATAACTACTTTTCGTTATGAATGCGCCAGATAAAAATCTAGTAACCGATAATTTTGGAAATGTAGAGAGAAAATACGGGCATAGGAAGAACCATGTGGTGTAGGTTGAAACACGGATATGGATGGCTGTTTTGATATTAACATTGCCTGTCACAGTCTGAAAATAGTTGCGAGCGATGTCATTTGACTGGACTGGAATGCAGAAACTCGTTGATTACAATCCGACATTGCTGAATTAGTGGCAACTGTAGCTGTGGTTGCAAAACCTTTCAACAAGGTTTTGAAGTATATCGTTGGCGGGGTTAATCACCATATACATTGACGGTGATGATTGATGCGAGGTAGTGCCCTCCTCTATGCATCGCCTATGGTGTAGTTTATTGGAAGCGATCTGATATGACCATGGAGAATTTAAAATTTGTTATTGCCTCGACTACAAAATGGCAGCGTTGATAGGCAGCATGGCTACACAAAACTCTGATGGTCTTCTGATGCGGCTGTTTTTTCCCCAAAATCAGCAAGCTATATATACTATTAGAAAATTGATAAAATGTATAACAAAGAGCTCAAAAAAGTTTAGCAATATTTATTATAATATGACCAAAAGCATTCCTGGGATACACATATTTTGACATCGGGCAATAGAGAATTGCAAACAGCTACAATACAAATACACCTTAATAACCTCCAGCTTCGAATTCTTTCACTCTTTGAAACACTTCCTTACAAAAGCTTTGATTTTCGGATACTAGAGAAGGAATGAGGTTATAAATATTTCTTATTTTAAATCTATATAAGGTTTATTTTATTCAAAGCCTGACAGTTTTAGTTCCAGTTTTATCTTTCTGTAATACTTACCAAAAGTAATTAAAGGAGATGTGTTATTCCAACAAAAAGTAATCCATTTCAGCGGGAATACATCTCATGAAAAATAAAAGGAAATTTTAGAAACCGGTCCGTGTATGGTGTCTGTGAACAGCATAATTGAAATGTTGCAGAAACATAGAACCTGCTATTTATATTTATAATCTTCCAGTATGAAACACGAATATTTTACAGAAAATGATTCAGTACCAAACTACCTTTGCATGAAAAATGTTCAGTTAATTATTTACAAAAATATCTTCAATGAATTTTATTAAAATACCATGTATTTAAACACTTTGCATAAAAATAAGCTATATATATATATATATATATATATATATATATATATATATATATATATATATATTTACTTTTTTGCAAATAGCCTCTGAAGATCTCTTCATTTAGAATGAATTTTGTATATTTTGTATAAACCGTAAATCACAAGACATAGAGACAGACTTGCCAGAAACAAATATAGAACTGGTTAAAAACATCTACTGTGTTTCTCTTTTACCTACACCCAAATATATGAAACTTTATGTCAAACAAATATTTTGCACGAAACATTTCAAGATCATCGGTGTTATAGTTTAAAATTTTCAAATGCTTTACACTTTTTTGGCATGCTAAGCCACCATTCTTTTTTTTAACTTCTATAATAAGTAGAGGAAGCATTGCATTCCGCTCGAAAAAATTTATATCAAATTTCACCGAAATACACTACGTGATCAAAAGCATTCGGGCACCTGGCTGAAAATGAAGTACAAGTTCGTGACGCCCTCCATCGGTAATGCTGGAAGTCAATATGGTGTTGGCCCACCCTTAGCCTTGATGGCAGCGTTCACTCTCGCAGGTATACTTCCAATCAGGTGCTGGAAGGTTTCTTGGGGAATGGACTGCGGAACTGAGGAGTCGTGTAGGCACTCCGCCACAGCCCGTGCAGTATGAACAGATGCTCGATCGTGTTGAAAGACACAATCGAATTGCTCTTCAACAGTGGGAAGCAAGAAGGTGCTTAAAATATCAATGTTGGTCTGCGCTATGATCGTACCACGCAAACCTACAAGTGGTGTAAGCCCTCTCCAGGAAAAACACGACCACACCATAACACCATCACCTCCGAATTTCACTGTTGACACTACACACGCTGGCAGATGACGTTCAACGGGCATTCGCATTACCCACACCCTGCCATCGGATCGCCACATTGTTTACCGTGATTCGTTACTCCACACAACGTTTTGCCACTGCTCAATCGTGTAATGTTGACGCTCCTTACACCAAGCGAGGCGTTGTTTGGCATTTTCCTGCGTGATGTGTGGCTTATGAGCAGCCGCTCGACCATGGAATCCGAGGTTTTTCACCTCACGCCTAACTGTCATAGTACTTGGAGTGGATTCTGATACAGTTTGGAATTCCTGTGTGATGGTCTGGATAGATGTCTGCCTGTTACTCTTTACGACCCTCTTCAAAAGTCGGCGGTCTCTGTCAGTCAACAGATGAGGTCGGCCTGTACGCTTTTGTGCTGTACATGTCCCTTCACGTTTCCACTTCACTATCACATCAGAAACAGTGGACCTAAGGATATTTAGGAGTGTGAAAATCTCGCGTACAGACTTCTGACACAAGTAACACCCAATCACCTGACCACGTTCGAAGTCCGTGAGTTCCACAGAGGGTCCCATTCTGCTGTTTCACGATGTCTAATGACTACTGAGATCGCGGATAATGAGTACCAGACAGTAGGTGGCAGCAGAACGTACCTAAGATGAAAAACGAATGTTTTTGGGGGTGTCCGGATACTTTTTATCACTAGCGTACATATTGAAGGTTCCTTTAACAAAACAAAAGTTGCGTGTGTCTATCTGTAAAGAGCATAACTCAAAAAGTAAAACTCAGACAAATACCAAATTTCGTTCGCCATCTTCCATGAATGTGACATGAAGATTTTCAAGAAAAAGCCCCCATCCCAAACTAACCTTTACTTAACATTTTTTGTTATTTTTTTTCAAAATAACTGAGTATTATGATTAAAATATCGTATGATTAATAGATTTTACGTGTCTAATAAAATTATACCTCGATATTTTGCTAGTTGCTGTGAAGCTCTCTCGTCTGGAATTAATTCTGTATAATTCTATACGACTGCTAATTCGTAAGCAATAGATCTGTGAGACATCACCATTTAAAATATATTCGTTATTGTTGGTTTGAACGTTTCAATAAATTGGTCAGTTTAAGTCCTGTCACCATTCAGTTGTTTCTCGCAATGCCATGGAAACGTATGGCATTTCGAAGCTAGTATATTACGATGTGACATGGGTAAAGCTTCCTGTATTCCCTTTGTACCTACAACCAAATGTGTAATGAAACCATGGCTGCAAAGGTTTATCTCATTAATATGAAGTAGATAGAAAAACAATCTTTTGTTAGAATACTTTTAGAAGATATAAAGCGTAAACTATGGTAGTCAGAGAAAGTTTTGTGAATGTAGCACATCAGATCTTTTTTCTGATGGTATTGCACAGAGTATGGAAATCCAAAACCAGCATACAGTGTCCCGATTTTTAAACAATTGATATTCTTTAGCTTCCCGGGTTATCCCTTTGTCTAGTTTATATATTCAATATTAAAGGTACTGCAAAGGATTTAAAAAGTTTTACTCGTAGAGGTTTATCTTTTCTGTTATATTTAACAAGATTTTTAATTTTTTCAAGATTTGTTTAATTGTAAACAGAGCTTTTGGAGTTTACGCTTAAAAAGTTACAATTTAAGTAATTAAAATTGTCTACCTGAGCAAAATTACTGAGTTATTTTTCACATCTTATGGAGTTTCATTGCATATATTTTGTTTTATGGTGCGACATTATTATGTTTTACTCTCGGCTAGTTTACTATGTGGTATGCAGAAGTTTGGAGTTCACCTTCTTCAGCATAAACTATGCCCTACTCTATAAACAGAATGTTATTAAGCTCCTATAACAGTTCCTAAAATGTTATATAAAACATTCTGCACTTTGTGATATAGGCTATACATATTAATAAGAATGAAAACAGTGGGAAACGTCGTTAAACGTCTTGATTGATTTTGATAATTATTGATTCAGATCCCTTTGTCTATAATAGGAGTGTTATTTAATGCTTGCTTACAAATGCTTTTAAGCAAATAAGACGGATATCCCTTTTCCTACATTATAGTCCATAATCAGTGACTCAAAACATAATTAAAGGCCTTCACATAATCCATAAATGAAATAAATGTTGCAAATTCTCTCCTTCTTGGTGCTACTGAAAATTTATTTGTGTTACTCTAGAATCAGAGTAAAACCGAGTTAAGATAAACTTAAATTTTAAATACAAAATAGTCAAGAGGGAAAATTTGGTTTAATTTAAAACAAAATTCATAAGGATTTCCATACAATCTGCCTTAAATGAGGGATAAAATAATAAGGAACGCCTTACACTAGAAATATGTTAGCAATTCCGTTTTATTGCCGTAAAGATTTAATTATTGTTTGGTCCTTTCCATTTACAAACAATTTCTTCCTGCAGTCCCACATAGCTATAAATATAATGTTTTGCTGAAAATAGTAATAACGTTTTCTTCCGAGGTGGAATTCAGTACACGGAATTCTCTGTTATACATGGAGTTGTTATTTATAGCTTAATCCAATTTCATTATTTCCTCGAAATATTTTAATATACTTCAATTATATGTAGGGAATTCCATTCTGAGTTGTTGGAATTAAAGTGTAATTTCAGCCGTTCTCTGTCTCGTAAACTACGAGCTATAACACGCCCACAATATTTTCGTCCAGAGGTTAAATTGAAACAGAAAATGAGTTTAATTTACTTGAAATACAACAGTTTATATAGAAACCTGAATCAGACTCTCCATTATAAGTTTGAATACGTCTATTAACCTAACTGTAACAGTCAGTCATTCGGAATACAATAGGAACTACTTCGTCGCTGTCCTGTGCTATTGGGTTGTGTATGCTCACTGAATTTCAGGATTTATTAGCGACTTACTTCAGACAATGAACACCTAATAATGTGAAAGGATAATGTGTTCTATGTCTAATAATATTAATAACTTTGTAGTTAAGTTGTTTATTTATTACAAATTATAGATATATTTTATACTTTATATATACCAAAGTGATAATTGCCTTAAGAGTGTAATCATAATCATATTCCTTAAAACTTATTTCGATGGGAAGAGTAGAGTAGAGTAGTGTATTTGTTGGTCTTAGTTTCCATGTTCAAATTCATACATCGCCCGGGTCAGATAAACCATACATGCTTATATAATACATGCAGTTCATATTTTTCAAACTATATTCATAACACTGAACTTTAAAGTTAATGATACTTACAAGGAATAAAAAGAGAAGAAAAAAACGTATTAACAACAAAAATCGCACCAACAGAGGAAGGAGAAGAAGAGAAAAACTTCACAAGCACACGCTATTGTTTACAAAACAAACAATTATCCGCCCCTAAGCCATTAAACCTCCCCCTCCCACTCTTGACCCTCTTCCTTGCACACCGATCTCAACTACATAACCTTTTGTGAAAATGTACCAACTGTTTTCCATCCCCTTTCCAGCCAGCAAGGTTCAACAAGCTTGTAACCCCCTCCTTGAGTTAACAAAGGAATCTGGCAGATACCTTCTCTTTATTTTTTGTTGTTGTTATTGTATAAATTAATTATACTTTTAATAGATCTTAGCCTGGCCTAGGCAAGTTTTTTTAATGTAGAGTCAACTGAAAAATTCAACGCCACACCCGGGATTTGAACACGGTTCTCCCGCTCTCTTTAACTGTTCTGTCTTAGTACAATGCGCCAGAATATGAATCCAAGTTTCTTCCTCTCTACACTAGGGACAGATTCTTATGTCTTCTTCGTTAATGAACTTGATCGCTTGCCATGATCCCAATCTGAGCCAAGCAAGTCCTTACTTTCTGCACTATTTCTGATACAATATATTGCTCTGTACACCATTCTGCTTTTAGTTTCGACTGCAAGCTTAATTATACCTTCTCATTGCATTGTGACAGCGTCCACTATTGTCTTATATCTTTCAGTTATTTCTGTACCTTTTTCCACACATTCGTTCTATTTCCAGGTCTTTCAAACCAAAATATTACCCATCCCTATTCTCTCCAGTTCTCTCTCGATTTTCGCTGTCCACGTCTTGTCTTGTCCTCCTCCATTATAAGCTGTTCCTTATAGTATATTGTTCTCATAAGTGATTGATCCACTTTCAAAATTCTAATCCAATACTTGATCGCCCATACCTTATATTCAATTGTTTTGCTGTATGCACCATATTCTCTAAAAATAACGCAGTTTGCCACACCTCTTTCCACACTCAAGATACTTTTTAGAAAACCTGTTCTTGCGTAGTCTAGCCTTTCCGTGGGTTTCCATCCAGATCTCACCACACGATATTGTGGATCTAAAAATTGTCCCATATATTGTCTCTAGCAGTTTTACGGTATATCTTGAATTCTGCTCCGAGTGCGGAGAGTTTCCGCAGCTCTCATTCCTGCCTTGAGTTTCGTAACCTCAATGAGTTAGTCCATCTTCCGTTCATTGTAACAGTCAAACTAAGTATACAAAACCGTTTAGTTTGTTCAATTTCTCCCTGCGTAAGTCCAGGTAGTTGTTTTGCTGTATGTCGAGCTGTTTTTAAACGTAGTTTTATTTAGTAATAGAGAACAGTGTTATATCGTCTGTATATAAAAATACTGGTATCCCAATGTCACTGATATCATGCGCCTCCACATTTTCTCCTAACAATATGTCCACTACGCCATCCACATAGAGATTAAAGAGACGGGGTGATAAAATACAGCCTTGCCTAAGACATATATGGCACTCAAAGCTCTATGAAACGCTTATTTGCATTGTACTTTACGCAGAGTTCCACTCTATGATACTTAGTCTGCAATGCTCTAATCATCATCTTCGATAATCCCTTAGCTTCTAATGCATATCACAATGCGTTGCGATTTATAGAGTCAACACCTTTCTTAAAATTAACAAAGGCACAGTGCAATCTTCCCCGCTATTTAGCCATCTGTTTTTCCCTTAGTGTACGAGTATCCAAAATAAACATATCAACAGTACTATATCCCTTACTAAATCCCGCTTTAAAATTGAAAATTATATTAAACCGACCCACCCATGTTTTTTATCTCTTCGTAAACTATTCTACCATAGATTTTCCCCATAATCGCAAGCAAATTTACTCCGTTATAATTGTCTGGTGTCCCCGTCACTGCTCCCTTTTCTTTGTAAATTGGATGAATAATTCCGAATCTCCAGTAATCTGGATAGATTCCTATATTAAAAAGACTGTTGAAGTCTGGATCATTGTTGTCCGAATCTCAGTAACATTGCATGCTGCTTTAAGCATTTACGGTGCCAATCCATCACCTCCCGGAGCCTTTCCGTTTTTGAGACTTTTATCTGCAGTATGACTTACTCTGCCTAAATCTCCGCATCCAATAATTGCATTGTAGGTGTAAATATGGGGAGGTACATTGAGATTGGGGAAGAGGTTTTTTTACTTATGCCCTAATCTCGATGTACCTCCCCATCTGTCTGCCTCCCCAAATATCCCTTTTAAGTAGTTCGCCCAGATTTCTGGTGAAATTTTATTCTAAGATTCTTTTTATTCTTTGCCTTAAATTTTTAACTTCTTTCCATATTTCGGTAGCATTTCCTTTACCCACAACATTCCAAATTTCAGTGTTATTTTCACCTTGCCAATCCGCTTTTTTGTTTAATTATATTTGTATTCTGACGCTTTTCAATGAAGTCCCTACGTTCTCTCACCCCACCCCCCATTTCTGAATGCTTTACGTGCATTTTCTGATTTCTTTTTGTCCTCCATACACCGGCGATCATACCAGCCACGCAATTTTTTGATAAAAGTAAATGAAACACATAATATCGCACTTTTTCTATAGAACAGAAGAAGAAATTGTTGAAGCCACACTTGTGACTATTAATCAATCAATTCTGCTTCCCTAAAAACGCAGTTTCTTCCAGCTCGGCCATCAGATCAGCGAGATTTCTATCGCCACACTTCCTATGTTGTGAGGTGCTTAACAAAATTACCTCATAATTTTACAGGCGTTACAATTCCTATCAAGGGAGCTATCTACAATCTCGTAAATAAGACCAACATAGAGAAAGAATACCCTCAATCAAGAACTTATTAAACCATAATATGTCTTGAAGGTATAATGAAAGTGTTTGCCGTCGATGTCATCACGTCCAATTAAGTACAGGTAAACAAAGCAAATTTGCTTAAGACATACAAATGAATTTCATTTACCCATTTGGATAAAATCTAAGGGTTAGTGTATAAGTTTGTGGAAGCTACGCTATGTATTGTATTAGAACATTATGTGAAATAGAGATTTAATTTTGAAAATTTGAATTAAATAGCCTGATTGAAGTTATTTTAATAAATTCTGTCACTTTTGAGAATTCTTCAGAATTTCAATTTTTGATTTCGCATACAAGGTAAAAATATTACAACCAGCGTATAAAATAACCTCCATAACGATGCGTTTCGTAATATAACGTTAAATATTAGATTTATATATCAATATCATAAATTATATAAATTATATCTGTGTATAAATGAAGGATAATAGCAATCCAGTTTGGTTGAACAATAAAATAATCACGGCAATTTAAAAACTGCCCCAGCCCAGTTAAGAATGCAACACACGTACTACAAACAGAAGCCAGGCATGGTGTCTGTTTATCTCCGTTTAAATCATGTAATTTATGATTTTAAGAACTGAATCATACGTAGTAATTATTCTTAATGACTTTTACTTTAACCATAACATAACATCTCAATCTGTAGACTCTATAGTGAGCTAGACCAGCTTAAAGAAAGCTAGTCTACTCTAGGATGTAGATTATGTCATAAATACATAATTACATTGTGTACTTGTATGTAAATAAATTGTAGTTCTTATGTGGATTTCGTTAGAGCTAAAAGAAATTAAAACAATATTATTTAAACTTAATGTATTTATAAAATTCGGTAACCTTTTATAGTCAGTTATTTTTTTGAATGAAAGAAATCCTCCTCTGTATAGAAGGTGTGAGTTATCTTTTTAATGCTAACTTGAATTTATTTTTATTAGTTTTCAGTTGCTTATTATATGATGGAAGTGAATTAAGTAATACTATACCATTGTAGGTTATTTTTGGAATACATGTAGGTTATTGCTTGGCCTGGCCTGTGTAAGTCCTGCCCATTTCTGGTTTGTTTGCTGTGTATGTCTGAATTATTTATGAACACTTCTGGGTGGTCAACCACGGTTAAAAGTACAACTAAAATATACTTAAAGGCACCTCACAACCTAAGAAAAACGTAACTGACGAATGCTTCGATTTCCTCTCTTTCACGATCCACAGCCTGCTTTACTCTCGTGTAGGAGAAGTTGCCTAAACACCCGGCTGAGCCCGCTCTTGCCAATATCTGTTTCCTGCTCTTAATAGGAGAAAACTTCTGTTCCGAAACAATGCCCTCGTTCGTTTTTCCTGTTTGTATGCTCTGTGATGAGGAGTGATATAAGAAATTAAGATATAAGGGTGGAAAGTATGTTTTAATAGAATCGAGAAAATGTTACACACTTCATACAGGTATACTACACAACATTTTTGGGTTTGGGAATTAATGTTAATTAGAATGCAGTAATAAATGAAAATATATAATAAGATTACTTCTATAAGAAATAAACACTTTAAAAACGCTTGCTATGAGAAAGACACAGTTTTACAGTATTTGCGTCTGCTTCTGTAGGAATAAATAGTAAGAATATATTCAATTTAAAGAAAATATAAGTAGAAGTCAATAATATTAAATAACTCACCACTTTTACTTTCACATTAAATATTTAAAAGGAATGTTTAATTTAAACATTTTTCTTACCGCGCTGGTTATTATTTTTCATATGAGTAATGCGTTTTCTTTCTTTTTTTCTTTCATTCTTCTTTTTTGTATAGCAGCCAAGTTTGATGTGGGTTTGTGGACTTATGACCATGTAAACAGAAAAGATTGCTAAGTACTAAAAGTTAGGCTTATCGTCAAAAATTGTTTTTATCTATTTCTTAAGAAGCACTCATTTCCAGATTAACTATAAATGAATCACGTGGTGAAAAACCAAGCTCTCAATAGTAATTGTACATAACGTACAAAATATTAATAATTACACATTTAATGTATGGCAGTAATCATAAAAACCGTATTCATTTTGCTACATGAAGTTTTACTGCCTCTACTGCCTACCTCTATGGTAGGTAGAGTCAGTATTGAGTATCGCTTTTCAGCCAAAAATTCAGTACCGGAATTTCGTTGGAAACATAACTTTTGAGGTTTTGTTAAATCAAAGGTGGAGAGGAGTACATGAACAGCAAAAATTAAAACAAAATACCAGATAAAAATCAAGCTTGACAAGATTTTCAAGAAAATCACCACCCACACTAACAATTACATAACTATTTTAATTGTATTTTATTTCGTAAAAAAGGCTGTGATGAAGCTGCTATGGCTCAAGGTTATCGAGAGATCGGCACCAGGAAGTCGGAGATTAACCACGAAAAATAGCGCTCGCCATTGTAAACACCGAAAGAGCTATCACTAGAGAACCAGTGCGGTTCTCCGAGCGAGTTAGTGATGATGACTGCTGTGACGTGCAGTCAGAGCTGCTACTGCAGGAGAGATTGAAGAAGCCTTATGTTCGACTCCCCAACGAGTGTACCGTCTGAAAGAATTCGCTACTCGTGCGTATTTCATTACGAGGCTACGTCAAGAAGCAAAGTAAAGTTGAACTACTTCACCTGGGTGAAATACCAGTGTGAACCAGTGAACTCTCAGTGAAAGTTGAACTAGATAAAAGAATGAAGTATCACTGAGGAGTGGCAATTGAAAAATTGGACAGATTCACAATATTTTGATTAAAGTATCACATGTTTTAAGTTATTTTCATAAAAATGTAATTTCTATCATAATCACAGTTAATTCTCATACATTTTTATTGTTTGAGTATCAAATACTTAAATACTAATATAACATAATAATTACTTATTGTTTCTGGACCTCTAAAATACATTACAAACATTTTGTATAATTAAAAATAACTGAAAAAATATTTGTTAAGCTGCAATGTGAATGTTTATAGTATATGGCAATGTAAGGGTGGTAAGTGGTTTATAAGGAATAGAGGAAAGGTTAAAAATACGAGATCAAGTCGTATATTTTTTGTTGTACACTTAACACATGTAGGTTGGTTGCATACTATTTTTTGTGCAATTGATGATAATTAGGTTAATTGTAATGTTGTCTGCTTAGCTACTCATTAACAGCTGGTTGAAATATCAAATTCAGAACCAAACTTAAAAAATAGTATATATGAATACTTTCTCCATGAATAACTTTATTTTAAAATACACTATAGATCGTTTGAAGTCGAGCCACCAAGGTTCAACGCCATCAATTACTTTCGCCTGATATTACGGAAACATTAAAGTGTTGCTATCATGGCGGAAGTTTTTAGACAGAAATTGAAGATGGGTGGAAATACCATGCGATTCTTTGGTTTAAAGTAAATCCAAATCAAGGTATCATAGAGCAAATTCTATATTAAAACAGTGGTAAGATGAAGGTTATTTGGCTAGTTTTTCCTAGTATGCAAATGTAATCTCAATATGATTCATGAATTAAATGCATACTAAGAAATAAAACCATATGTTAAGGCAGGGGAAAGAACGAGGTGGTAAATGTAACTAAAGATATGAATACATTCCGTGTCTATATTAATAATAAAATTAAAAGCTGATGGCTATGTTATGATAAATGCGTATATACTGCAAAACAGGAAAAAGATGAGTAGATTAGGTTGGTAGCAACGGATGTGGGGAAATAGATTTCTCAAGCTTGTCATAATGGGTCATCAGTTCATGAAAAAACACACAATCACCCAAAAAGTATTTTACAGTTAAAACTGCATTACTTAAACTTAAAAAATTAATTAATAGAATAATTTGTGTCTTAAGAGGTTTATTATAAAGGAGAATATCAGGTTAACATAAACTCAAATAAGTATGAATTAACATCACTGACTTAAAACATCTTTGTGTTTTGGAATGACGTGAGGCTGAAATCTCTTGTACTGCCGCTCAGTTACCTGTATCCGAGAAGGAAGCTGGGATTATCCTGCATTACAATTAGGCAAATTAACCTATGCAAGAAGCACAATAGCTGCGATACCTGCAGTAGTTAAGCAGCATTATTAACAGCAGCTATTGTTATTATTGTATGTAATATAGCATTATACATCCACATCCTGAGACAAGCAGGGTTCCTAGGTCAGTCAGGAAAGTTGTAAGCATATAGCTACCACATAGAATAACGCCTAAATAATTCTTTATCTAAATATTTTATTCGTTTATGCTTTTTCTGTTCTTCGTGACCTCTCAGAATGTAAATAATACTAAAAAATCAGTTACATTTACATGACTTTCTCTACGCTTTATTTCTTATTAGTGCGTATACAAGTTATTCGTACGAAAGCTTATTTTACTATCTTCTTAATTTAATTTGAGGTGAAATATCCGCAAATAGCTGCGTTACACATTTCGTTTTAGATACAAAGGGAATAGTGACAGTAATTTTTTTAAGAACCGGACGCTATACACTGGTCATAATATTCCATACTCTTTCCATTCCATTGCGAAAAATAACCGAATGTTGAAAGGAACAATTCGAACCATTAATAACGATATCTCGGAAGTGGCCGATCCACAAAAAAATATTTGAAACACTTCTTGTGTCTTAAAGAGATCTGTATTTATTGTAGAGTTCACTTTCGTCTATCACTTAACATTTACAAGTTATAAAGTATTATATAAAATTCCTTCCGAATGAAGAGGGCTACTCCCAGAAAACCCAAAATATACATTTTATTTGTAATGTGAATATCTTTAATATGTAGTAGTTTAATCAAAATCTTTAGTCATTTTTTTAGAAAATAAAACATTTCCAAAAATCTTTTATGTATAGAGTAGTCCGGGGTGGGGGTTTTCTTGAAAATCTTCGTTTAGTGTCTTTGGAGATACTGTTACATGCTGGGTTGAGGGTCAAAAGTTTTCCAGAAAATGAACACATTTAGTTCACCCCAGCACGCACATGGGGGACGCAACTCTCTACAGCAAGAAGACCGACACCTTAGTGTGTAAAATTTAGATGGGATTTTAGATTACACAATAGTATTACATAAAACACATTACCTGGAATTTATTAACAAACTTTTGGTGACTCTACATTATGAACTAGGAAGAGAGGATGGAGGGAGATGCCTCGAAACCGTGGACTGACCACACGCACGTCTTGCTACAACGACTACTCTTACGTCAGTGACGCTAACTATATCCTACTTCCAACTGTGTCTAGCCACGCAGGGTTGGTGTCATACCAGACGAATTTCAAACAAAGCCCTCTTTTCGGCGTGTTCCGCGCCAAAAGGAAGTATCGTTAAGCCGAAAACCAAAGAAACCCAATAATTCTATGTCTAGTAGCGACAATGAAACACAACAGTGCGTCTGGTAATGACAATGAACTTACTGATATGCCACAATTCTGAACTTAAAATATCAAGTTTGGTGTTTATGCAACTTTTGTTTATGAGTTATGCTGCTCACAGACACACACACACACACGGAGGTTTTTTCTAAAAATGATTTGTTTGGAATCAGGGGCCTTAAAACATGTCTTTCGTATGACATCTCGGTATCGAATTTTTGGGCAGAATGCAATACCTTCTCTACCTACTATGTATGTGGTGGAGAAAGTAAAAACTAAAATGACAGTTTTCTTTCCCTACTATATACAATAACCTATGGCAAGTAGGAAAAATACCACCCAACAAAGTTACATCAGGACTTTACCAGAAATACATGGTTGAGGCTCCCTGAACCCAAAAAAGTAATTTACAAAAGGGTTAGTGTGTCTGAACACTATAACCCTAAACCAATCATGTTATTTAAGCTCAGTATCTGCTAAGGATACGACTCAAAAAATTTTAAGTAAATCCCTACGTTTCTCGTGATGTCATAGAAAGAGCATCGAATTTCAACACTAGCATATTGCGATACGCTTTTTAAAGACTTGTCTATCCTTCCTCCCCATGTACCCGCGTTGTAACTACTACGAAATGATACTAAAAACATGTCTCACTTAACTTAATATAGACAGAAAAGCAAAATTTTGTAAGAATAGTTTGTAAAAGAAATATAATAATGAAAGATAGTGTTTACAGAAAGTCGTGTGAATGTAATCCATAAGATTTGTTTATAATTGATGTGTTAGTATTTTCAAGTTACATTATTTTAATTAAATTTTGGAATCTAGTTGACGGTATGGATAGGAACTTGAGGCGTTAGTTATAAAATTATTTGAAGAGTTAAGAACTATGAAATTACTATTAGCAACAAAGTCGTAATGTTCTCTAGAAAGCACCTATAGCAGTCACATATTACCCGCTGGTGTACACTTGGTCATGGCCGCAGCACAGACCACGTGTCACTAGAGAGAATACTTGTGACAGTAAATTAAACCTCTGCGTTATGACATCAGCGGCAAGCCATCAAATTATTTGCTTTTAGCAAATGTCATCGAACATGTTCGTGTATTCACACCCGCTCTCCGCGTTGAACCTTACTTATATTAACTCTTCTATACCGCTTTTAATAATATATTTTTAGATACTTTGCTATATATATTAATATTTAATATTTCAAGTCAAGATGCAGTAATATATAAGTTTAATAATGGACTAGATAAAATTATATTTATCATGAAGAATTATTGAAAAGTAATTTGAAAGTGGATTTAATTGTAATTCTATAAAGTTTGTTAAAATAAGCTCACTTAGGAACCCGTTTTAAGGTAGTAGTACTATATATTCACATGGTGAATTGGCTAAAAAATTTGAAAAAGAACCTTTATGTAAACAAAATCTTATTTTTGTTCTTTCTAAAATAAACAAATTTTCATACTTATCTTGTGTAGTTATTGTGTTCATTTGTGTTACTTTAAATATCATTGTTAAATTCTGAAGTTATTATGTTTCTACATGTTAATGCCATTAAAATCAATAACTTTGGTGTTATTTTAAATAACTCTATAATAATTTTAAATGAAAGTTAAAAATACTGCAGTACTGGTAATATTTTCGAGTTCTTTCTGTTTCGACATTTTAAAAACTCCAATTAATTTGCTTTTATGTAGAATATTTTATTCATTTGCAAGCTTTTCTTCCCTACATTTTATCCTCTAAGATTATATTCAATATTTCACTACCGATCTAGTTACAGAGGATTACCAAAATAAAAATTCTCCAGATTACGCACATTTATACGGAAATTAGGAGTAAGTTAATCAAGTTAAATAAAACATGACTAATGACTTATTACTCATTAATTGTTAAAGCTACATACTCTGAAAGTATAGAATCTATATTAATTTGCTAGACCCCGACATTCTTCAAGTTCTAAATAAGTGAAAGAGAAATGTTAAAATGAATCACGTGCAGTGTATACAATGACCTTAAAGCATGCTTTTGTGGATCTACGTTAATATTCTTCGCTTTGCTTCGACAGAAGCGTGGCGGCTAGAGTGGAATTATGTGTCTGATACAGCCACATTCCACTGAAAAAGGAATATATTGGCCCTTCATTTCGTAATACGAGCAATAGCAAAACTCATAATGAAATTATAAGGCCTTTGTTTTATTCTGAGCTAAATGCGGAAAAACACAGTGTTCTCCTTAAAGCACATCTAGTGCACATACGGCACATCATCGTCCACTGCGCCTAACCCTGCAACTATGCAAGCTGAGAAAACAAGACGAAATGAGGGACAGGAAAATTCGTGGTAGTAGATACTTAGGTACAACCTATGAAAACTACAAAAAAAAGGAAAGAAGAAAGAAAATAAGGCCAGGGTGGCCGTTCCAACGAGAAATGCACCCAGCACTTACCGAGCCTCAGACGCTAGTACCAGAGCCATACCGCTGTGTTAATAAACATAAATAATTTTGTATCATTAATATAAAATTTCTGTGTACTTATTACATTAGTGCTTCATTTAAATCCCTCCTGTAACTTTATATGCTCTGATCATTTGTTCCGAACCACCCTGTGGTGCATATTTGCAATAAAGCATACCTAGTGCGTAAAATGGAAATTTCATCAACCACAATGCCGCTGTAATAGATTTTTACCGTTGCTCTCTTTACGACTTAAAAGAAAATATTGTTAGACGAGAACATACATTACAGCTTAGCTAACACAACAATGATGGGACGTATAAAACTGTAAATTTTCCATAACAACATTTCCATGATGAATTTAAGACCTACGCTGTTGTAAAAATCAAATCAGAATTTGTTCGTTACAGCCATTGGTGATATATATAATGAACGCGGTTCTAGTTCGTTGGTCAATCATGGCTTGAAGGCGGAGCTGGCGGAGTGATACATTGCTGCCATTTGTTTTGAATGTAGTATAGATCTCCATCAGTCTGGTTACTTTCCAATTTGCCCGATGCCCGAATTGGATGAGACAGAGATGGAAGATGTGATTGAGGATGGAACAAGTCACACCGTTGTCGCATTAATTAACTAAAATAAACGACCTGCAGCTCTGAGGTTTACGTTAGTTTTCTGCAGCTTGTCTTTCCACATAAAGCACAAACGTTTCGCTCTGACAGTTGATAATAACACCTTTTGTTTCTTTTTATTATTATCATCCTCATAATTACCAAGGATTAAGCCTTAGTACCTCATCCTGTCTAATAGTATATGATCATCGTGTCCCTCTGTACCCCAAGTGACATAATTTACGGTTGAAATCCCAGCCTTTGTGCTCTGCTTCTACATTACATCTCACTTGAGGTCAATTTTACTTTATCTTCCATAACATTGTAAGTGAAAATGCACGTTTTGAGGTACACTGAATTAAAAATAATGGTTTTTAGAAACAGGCCGTGCGCGCATGCGTATGTGTGTGTGTGTGTGTGTGTGTGTGTGTGTGTGTGTAAACAGCATCGACACGAATAAAAGAATTCTTTACACAAAATGTGATTCACAAGTCGAGAATTAAACTATTTTGATAGAAATAAAACTTCAGGTATAAAAATGAAGTTAAAGTGCAACTAAAGAAAAGTGGAACGTTTGTGTTAATAAAACACACTTCTTTATGCAATTTATTTTTGTTCAATTTCTTTCGTATTGTACCTGATATGAATAGGGAGAAGTTATCGGACAGTATATATACAGTCAGATGTCGTGGGCTGAGGGAAACTCTTACGTAGTTGTTTTAATAGAGGTTCCGTAAACCTCATTCGGAGTATTGCTGTAATACGCTTGTTTAAATGTATGTTATGGGTGACTTAACATCCCGTGGAAATGTTTTTCTGCATACTGTTCATACATATCTGTTTTTATTAGTTATTTCACTTCAAAATAGTTTCAAACTTCTCTCATATTGTGTTAAATATTGTTACATGCTGGGGTGAGGGCCGAAAGGTTCCCAGAAAATTATTAAATTTTAATCACCCCAACACGCACATGGGGGAAGCGTAACTACAAACGGCGAGAGGACCAGGATCTTGTGTCTACATTCCGATGAAGGCGTGAGGTTTTTTTTAGCAAGTACACAAATTTCAGATCAGACGCATTACCTGTGATTTATTTATAAAGCTCTTGGAGGCCCTACATTACACACAGGAGAATAAACGATTGAGGGGAGATGCCACACTGACGAGGACTGGCCACGCGTGACCTACTCCTTATACACTTACTTACAAATTGAAGCTAACACACAAAGAAGTAACGCTATCTATCTACCCCCGTCTCTCCAACCCTGGCTAGACAGAGATTCCAACAGAGCTGACTCTCTCTAGCGTGGTCGGTGCCAAAGAAGAAGGCTGTTAAGCCGAAGGAAAAAATAAATCTCCCCAATAATACTGTCGACAATGCGACACAATAATGTGTCTGGTATGACAATACCTACTAATACGCCACAATATCAGTACTACACTCAGTTAGTTTAAAACAAACTCAAATCGTATAGTTTTGTGAGCGTTCGGGACAGCCAGGCTTTGTTCACAAGACCTCATGTGTATATTCTTGTACTGGTTACAACGGGAATCGAAACGAACCTTCCAATAAAATAATTCATATACGAGATTTCAATAATACGACTTTTCAGTGTGTTTCAACACTGAATATTTGTAACTAAAGCATACTTAATTGATTTGTGATTCTCAAGTGAAATATGAGTAAAACTCGTTACAGTGCCACGATTATGCAGCACTCTTAGCTCCGCCGTAGAGTATTACCTTACTATTCTTGAGACTGCAAGTGGAGCTTCCCAATTTGTTTTCCCTTTCATTTTAAATACATGAGTAAAATATACCAGGTTTTCTTCGGTTTTTATGTAACCATGACATTAATTGGGATTAATCGGGATGAGGTTTCACACTCAATTTAGTTTTATAACCACAAATTTCACCATTATTGTAATTATATTTGTAAGTAAAATGAACTAACACAGGCCTCAAAAGATTACTGCGGCCATCTTGACTTGGGGCGCCCTACACTTATTTTGCCTGTCGCTGTATAACATATAACTTGTCTGGCCACGTTGCTTTTAAGTCGTCTCTTATTAAGTGACTTTCTCATTTTATTCTATAATCAGCTATCCTTTCATTTCTTCAGAAAACACCCAGCTCCGTTTTGATAAGAGTAATATTATCTAACTATATTACAGTAAAATGAATTGTGAAAAATAAAAGATAACAATCCACTACAGAAATCATACCCGAGGTGCTTGCATAGCTTAACCCACTGCTCCACGCCAAGCAAAGTGTGGAGGTGCGTGTTATAGAGTTAGCGCACAGAAGTGGGCGATTGTGAACCGCCGGCTCACTCGAAGGGACTGCCCACTTTTAGTTTGAACGAGTGTACGTGATCTAGCACGACTAATGAAACAAAATGCTTGAAGAAACTGGTTGTACGATCTACGTTTACACTTAGAGCATGACTGAGTGTGAATGTGTAACCACAAACTACTAAACAACTGAAGGAAAAAATAATATGTTCAAACACGAATTATTTAACGTTTGAATTCTGAGATCTGATTCGTTTCTGCTGTATTCTCAGATCTTGGATACCGGAGTAAGAAAATACAAAGGCTGAGATCTAGTTACTAACCAAGTCAAGCGACTGCACAAACAATACAGGGTGGTATTCACCTACATAAGTTTGTCCATTGTTTTTGTTTTCATTTGTATGTTAGAACCAATGAAATGTAAAACTGACTCACATAAACGCAGTCGTGTGCAGGAGCCAAGATTGATGGGTCCTGCAATCCTTTGGTGACAATGTGAAATCTTATACTCTACACCTCTCGTCTTTGTTGAGACAGTAACTATGGTTATATATACCATGTATATAATAATGTAAATTATAATGTAAAATAATATTAATAAGCAAAATATTGGTTATATAAATAGAAGTTAAGGCATAAGTTTTATGTAAGTGCAAGTGTTGAGCCGGAGCTGTGGAACCCTTGTTAAAAGCCGACAACCATATCTTTGTGTTAGAATTAGGGCCCAGGCAAAAAGGACGGAAAAGTCATAAAAGCCAGGCCTTGAGTCTTTGTGAAATAGAAAAGGCGACAAGCGAACACAACATATTTTTGTAGAGAGGTCACATGTTTGCAAACAACGGACAATAATCATGTAAGTCTTCTAGAAGGTTCCAAGCTGAACGAAGACAGACAATGAGCTTTTAAGGAAGAATGTGCTTAAAATATTTAAGTGCAGCAAAGTTAGTTGTAGCGTCCCCATCAGCCAAGTGGTTGCGTAACAAGTGCTGTGATGTGAATATCATACATGTAAGCTCTCTGAAGCAGGCGTAATTAGTTACTTCTCTTAATGCAGTAGGAACGTTGAAAGGTTATCAATTTATACGTTCATAGGAATGTGTGATAAATACTACCATTATTTCTAGAGCACATAAAATACTTGACTGCTCAGAGACCGCAAGTTTGGTGCACGAACGTGGTAGGGCTCGACCGTTCTACAGCTCCAACTAACTTAAGTAACTGTGTAAATTATTACTAAGACAGTAAGTGCGTGTACCATTAAAGCATAGTGTTCTTCATTAACTTAATCTATTGTTAGAGTTGTTACTTATTACCTTCCTTCTCGTATCACACCCTGCAAAGTTAAACAAGCTCTACAAAAAACCCAAATAACAGCAGCCGTGGCAAGAAATAAAAATAACACTTTAAGAGTAACAACTAAAACACGAGATAATTAACAGTATCACCATAGTTCATATATTAATATATCAGATATACTGCGAGTTATGCTCTCCCACCACGAGTATACCGCAGTGTCTACCACAATGTGAAGCGCAACTACTGCCAATAATGGGTATGAAACAGAAAAGAGAAAATTAAAGATGAATCGAAGGTTTATTTCAAAGTACTAGACACACTTCGCTACCACCGATTATCCAGAGTATCGAGGTCTATATTAATAGTATGAGGCCTTGGTGCCATAACGTTTTCTGCATAATGCTTTAGTATATATATGGTCACAATTTAGCACTAAGGAAACAGAAAAGAAAAACATATTCGAATCTGCTTATAATGTTGTGATACGTGTGTATTATCAATGGAAAAATTATTTTAGACAGCACGGCCTAAAAGTACAACTTCTAGCATAGTGCACACGACCTAAAAGCTTCAGATTATCGCAGTAGTCCAAAAATCTTCATTATAAACAACTTTGGTTTCAAGTTCAATCACATGGCCATTACCCTTTGTATTTGCACATGTTTAATAATTCGACCTGGTTTGATTAGGTTTTACTTTTCATTATATCCTTTTACATTAGTAATTTCTCATGGTGCTCGCATTATCTGTTCACAATACAAATCGTCTTACTTAAGTTCATCGCAATTCGGTGTGGAGTTAACCTATATGTTATACTCTCAATCCTCTGATTTCTTGAAATAAAACATTATTATTTTATCTACTATAACTTACATAAATATTAAATTGCGGAGATTATGAATTCAGAAGAAACTGAAATAGAAGAGCCAGGTGAAATTACAGAAGCAGCAGAAAGTATAGCACTAGAAGTGCTTACACAAAAAATCCAGAAAGTAATATGATATAGAATTTAATCGCTTCATTTCCTGGTGTAAGGCAAAACATACTAAAAATAATTTCACTGAAAATGACTGCTAGGAACCAAAAAAACCATCAAAACATGTGAAATCTCGCATGTATCAAGAGCAGCGTCCTAAACGTGGTCTCTGTTAGTTTTAGGAATAAACATGACATTATTTGATATTTTACAAATTCGAGTGCTGTCTAAAATATATTGCAAAAGTGGTTTTATTTTGTTCGTAGGATTGCAAAACGAAGGCCGTAGGTCCATTCCTACTCGCAAAATAAAATCCCACTTTTACCCCTTGTATCATAGTCTACCATTAATAGCCCTTATGTAAAAAAGTTTTGCTTTATTTCGTTCATGTGTTTAAACAAGTTCGTTAGAAGGATATGCTAAATAATTGTATAAAGAGTAAAGTTGTGTCCAGGTAACATTAGAAATCATCAACAGATATTTTATAATTAATAACTGAGAAGATTATCATAAATTGTGCGCTTTTTCAAAACGCTTTTATCATAAATTGTGGCCTGGGAGTGAGAGGCCTCGTATCCACCATCCGCACCTTTATTTCGTTGTGTACTTTAAAATTTTCTGCATCATGCGAAAACAAAATTGCTGTTATGTTATTTAATTACTGGGGGCCAAGATTTAAAATTTCATCTACTGCGATTATCGAAATAGATGATGTTGATTTTTACACCGCCAAAGGGTACTTATAGGCTACACAGAACTTCCATAATCTGTCAGACGTCAGGGGAAGGTTTATGAAAATCAGATTTTCTAATGATATTTCACATTCTTTTTCATCAGTATCAGGGGATATTTCATTCTTATTAAGAATAGCTGGAGATGCTCTAAATTAAGTTATTGGGCGTAAAGGGGAGAATTCAGCATAAAAATCTTCTAAATAATCTACAGTAAATAATTGAACGGAAGGAGGAAAATTAAATTAATTAAAGAGTCATTCGTAATTAAAAGATTACCCAGCAACGTCAGGTAAGCCAGCTAATGCCTTGTAAAATACTAAAGTACTTCTAATCCACCAGCACCATTTATATCGTTGATTATTTCATATGCTATTGTGAAAAACCATTTTAGTTTGCCGTGTTACAGTTATGTATATTTAAACGATAAAATCTATTTTTCAGCGGTCTTTTGTTAATTAGGAGATGTGTTAGAACACTAAAACAGATGCCGATAAAATTAACTTTTCTTGTAAGATAACTGTACAAATGTAATGTAGGTTAAATAACAGATTTTACTGGAGTATAGAATTTATGATCAAGAAAGGAATATTTATAGTTTTAAAACAAAATCACGTAGATTATCCAGCGGAAATCTTACAAGGATGTTAGGAAACTGCACTCAAAGGAAAACTACAAAGGTCCTTCATTTTCATATAGAACCGAAAAAATAAGACAAAAGAAAAGCCCTTTCTCCTGAAAACAGAAGAAAATCGAGCTCGTGGTAGTCACGTACTTTCATTATTATAAACAAGTAAAGAAATGAGATTCGAAGGCAAAGGTCTTTATTGCACAATAAAAGGTACCCAAGAGGCTGGGAGTTGTCCCAGGTTTGCAAATATGAAAACACAATACGTGAAGCGCACTCAGAGGAATTCCGCTGCGACTGCTATGTTGGTTACTGCATAGTAAAGGAAGTAAATAAGAGAAAACATTGGGAAACCTCACTGTTTTTGCTAACTTACAAGTTCCAGCACTTTCTGCGTGGTTGGATATAAAACATCAGCCACATAGGCTTAAGTTAAACTAATTTGGTGTAAGCTCAGGATAAACTGACTTGTTTTAAGCTCAGGATAAACTAATTTGGTGCAAATTCACGATAAACTAATTTGGTGTAAGCTCAGGATAAACTGATTTGTTTCAAGCTCAGGATAAACTGATTTGGTACAAACTCAGGTTAAACTAATTTGGTGCAAACTCAGGATAAACTAATTTGCTGTAAGTTTAGAATAAACTGATTTTTTTCAAGCTCAGGATAAACTAATTTGGTGCAAGCTCAGGATAAACTAACTTTGTCCAGGCTCAAGATAAATTAAATGCGGTCTATATATTAAATAAATACAATACTGTAGAACTACAAATGTACAGTAACTTACAGAAATGTTTAAGAAGTTGGTGACATACGTCAGTTTATTAATACAAGCCTGCATTTTCTAAATGCTAAGAGGAGATTTAAAGCTCCATGCCACCAATGCAAATGCGCTAAACATGACCAATTATCTAAGAAACTATTTAAGATGCCAGACTGAAGTTTTTACAGAATAGAGATGCATGCCTTTTAAGGTCATTCATATAATTTTTGCAATAAGTTTGTTTGTTAAGGAAGACATTTCTTAATTATACTATCGTTTGATTAAAACTTACCATCAATTATTTTTGTAAAACATAAGTATCTGTATTATTAATATCAAAGCAGATCCACAACGGCACATAGGGAAATTTTTATCATCCTGACAAATAATTCAGCTGTATATATATATGTATATATATATGTATATATATATATATATGTATATATATATATTCAACAGCTTGGGAGGAAGCTGCTGTACATAACAGGAGCACTGATTCGTAGAGCAAACCTTCCGCATAAAGATGGGTTAACGTTTACCTCTCTACTCCCAAGTGTGTTTGGGTTATGATTTTTTATGTGAAGTGGTGCAGAATTCACAGTGAAAAATGACAGATGGCGTATCATTTAAAAAAAATGTATTTAAAGTATAAGTATTGTGTCCAAAATGATAGAATATGTATCAAATTAAAGAGTAAATTCCAAAGAATAAGTCTGCATAAAGAATTAAAAAGGTAATTTTTGCCTATTTCTGCCACTTGGTCTCATTTTAAGGAACCAAATTTTAAAACTTTGTTTGACTTTTTATCAGTTGTTTGTTATATATTCTATAAGAAGCTTCCAAAATTTTGAGATCCATTCCTTGAGTAGTTGCTAAGATAAAAAAGTCTGCGTTTTAATCATCTACAGAAAAATCACTTTGTAGTTTTCAAAACTTTGGAACCAAATTTCAAACGCAGAGAAAAATTTCCTTGCAGTTTTCAAAACTGTGGAACCTGATTTCAAGCGCACGTCTTATAAAATTGCCAAATCATTTTCAATTAACACATAAATTACTTTGCAAATAATTTCAAAGTATTTGCTTCTCGGTTTTTAAACTTTTTAGTTTAAATTATTTTTAAAGGAATGTACTTTGTCATTATTCCTTTCCTGAAAATTTCTAGCCATAACTTTAATGTATTATTATCATACGACTTCTTGGAGAAATGTTCAAATTGAAAACATGTTGCACCGCAATGAACAGTGTGTGTGAAAACGCGCAAAAAATAATAATAATAACGAAGAAAATTAATTACTTTTAAGGATATACAGGTGATTTTAGGTTTTAAAACTGCATGGCTGTGTTAGTTGACAGTTTAATAGTAGTGCCTGCTCCATTATATTACATCCCTCTTAAAGCATTAATGTTTATTACTACACAACATCTGTATTTTTAAAATTTTTGAACAGCTCTCGCAAGATGGTTGTAAAGCTTTTGTATTTGATCTCAAAGAGATTTTAACAATGTTTATGCAATAAAGAGAAATTGTCATCATATTTAAGGCATATAGACCTATTGTTATGGCGTACTGGACTTTGGGGAACATTTTATAGGACTAAATTCCTTAAGACAATGCACCAGTAAGACAGCCTAAAATCCGTAGGTTTCATTTGAACGATTTAAAATTTCTATCACGGTATGGTGATATAATATAACGGTAGCATACTAAAATTCAACAACCTAAGTACATTTCTTTTTGAATATTACTTTGTTATTAATTTAATCAAACTTTTTATGTTAATTAAAATTTAATAGCAGTAAAATGCTTTCTTAGATCTTATTCAAAATTTTATTTTGGTCTTAGCAAACCATTGTAAGGAAAACCAAATTTGATTTTTTAAAAACTCTAAAAAAGCTATACGATAAAAAACATCAAGGTTTTCATTAATATACTTTTCCGATTTGGTCGCCGAGCTAATTCGTGATTACGTTTCCGGCTTTCCACTGAGGTCAACGATTCAATTCCCGGATATGGAGTGGCGATTTTAAGTACTCTCTGACTGGTTCATGTGTAGTATACCCAAGGCCCGTCGTGATTCGGTATCCACAGCAAATTCTGTAGGTCCCCTAGTCCCACGGTCATTCCTCACCGTTATCCTAACATCTGAGGTAGTGATTACTGTCCACTGGGTGGGTACCTGCAGCTAATAAATGAACCCAGTTATTACTTGGTGGAAGGACGTAGCCAATATTGATATACCATCATTAACAGGACGATACAAATAATTAAGCACATGATAGTAAGATGGAAAAATAATTGCAATAAATACTTTTTGCATATTAAAAGAATGCATAATGTAAAGAGGTAAAGATTTGTCCCGATTTGTCATTAGTATCAGCCGAGCAGAGAACTCATTAGCGTAAAGGTCCCTGGAATGCAGGATTCGAGCAAGGCATCGCATAGAAACAGTGACACACGTATATGTAGAGTTTTAAGATTGGACCGCGTAAGCAGGAACGTTGATAAGGGTAGGGATAAGTAGGCGGGGTTTAAGTTAAGAAAAGGCGTGAATTCTTAATCAGATTCATTTATTTACTTAATTCTGCGACTTACTCGTGTGACGACTCTTGTGATTAGTATTATTTTATTTTCAAGTTGTGTAGCCCAGGGACGCGCTCGAGTTATAAAGGGTTGGCGGCTGATGCAAGGGGTCTTTCCGAGTAACATTTCTGTGACTTACTGCAACTGACGCTTCGCTTCATTATTATTATTATTATTATTATTATTATTATTATTATTATTATTATTATTATTAATTATTATTGTTATATAAATAATTTAATTCTTTAATTTAACAGTCGGCGAGTCACTTCACAGAATCTTTTAGTCAACATTAAAGTTTATCAGCTAGCTAAAGTAGTGTTACCTTTCACTACACGCATGCATACCCTGCAGCAAAGAACTCATAGTTATACCACTGAAACAGCTGGTGGACCAGACAACGCAGAACGACGTAGGAGATGACGCCTTTGTAGAACTCAGCAACAAAGTAGGTAACTTCGAGAAAGTAGCATCAAAATTTGAAGCAATGGATATGGTTTCAAATTTGCCACACCACGAACGGATTCAATCAATGACGCTTTAAGCATTTCTTTATTCCACGAATATTAAAGCATGAAAATATTTAATAGAAACAATATAACTAAGCAATTTAAAACCTTGAATATTTTCGATAATTCTAAAGTTATAGTACTAATTACAGGTTAACTGGTAAAAACTATGACGCTTGGATTATTTTAAGTAATGAAAAATGTTGAGGGAAAAGGTTTTGGAAAATAAACCACATTTTAACATTGCACAGGCCTATTTAAATAACAGAACAGAGCTTTAAATATTAACAAAATTAATACATAAGAAGCACCAAATAAAGAAATAGTGTAAGGAGATAGAAAGGAAAACATTAAGATGTTTAATGTTTTCATAATTTCTAACCAGTTTGACAGGTACGCTGTCCTAAACGTTTAAAAATATTAAATGAACCAAAAAATGTTCACTAAGCCAATTGTTTTGAAATAATGTACTACGTGAACAGTAATGTGGAAAAAAGGATCATAAGTAAAATTTAAAATCCGAAAAGTTACAAGGATGCTAATATTGGCGTGTTTGACCACGAGTTTCTATACATTGAAAACTTTACTTTTATTGCCTAGGGGAGTAAGAACTCGAATTGCAAGCATTCAAAAATATACTATTGTCGTTTAAGTTTTCTGAATGTTACTGAGTAGGTAGTAGATATCTTTTGAAAGCCAATAACGACAACAACCACAACAACAAAAACGTTTTCATTACAGATTGAGGTTCAGGAAAATAGGCTTAGGGTCAGTATGACAAAGAGGTGAAATAAATAACAAAAATATGTGGGAAGGTTTCAAAAGAAGACTAATAAAATTCAGCCGACAGGAAATAGAATCGCATTGTAAAATTAAACCTCCTAAAAGCCTAGCAAACAAAATAAATTTCGGGTAAGGCGGCGTATATACTTAACTTAGGAAGAAAAGAAACAGAAGGATTGGCATGGTTTAGACTGGGATGCTGGAGGTCACGGAAAATGTAATGTTTCTGGCGGAATAATGTACCCAGTCTGTGGTTGGGTTGAAGATTGGGTACATATTTTGGTGGAATGTGCACAGTGGGAGAACTAGCAAAAAATTAAACACACAGAAGAATTCTTAAGTCCAGCTAGAAGGAGAATGGCATGTTGGAATCTACTGGCTGACCAGGGAAACTGGCAAAACCTGGGCAATTTCTGGCTAAAATACAAGAAGACTGACAAATTTGTTCAGCTAGTCAGAGGCAATTTATCTCTATTTTTACTTTCTCTACCGCGTACATAGCAGAAGAGAAAGTACTCTCCCAAAAATGCGATACGGAGATTTCTCCTTTGAATCCCCCCTAATCCAACTAAAACATTTTTGGAAGCATGTCCATGGGTTTGTGTCTTTGTCTGTGAACAACATAACTCCAAAACCAAAAGTCGGATCAACACCAAACATAGTATTGGAGTTCACTATCTTTTGATTTTATAAAAAATGCCTCTAACGATTTTGATTAAAATACCATACATTAAAACATTTAAATGACAAATAAAATGCATATCTTGAAGTTTCTGGAAATAGCCTTTGAAGTCCTATTCATTCGGAAGGAATTTTGTGCAGTTTTATATAACCGCAAACGTTAAGCGTCAGACGAAAACGTACCACACAAAAATGTAGATCGCTTTAAAACACACAATTAATTTAAAATAAGTTTTTTGTGGAATAAGCCGTTGCTGAGATATGCGTTTTTAAAGTTGTTCAATACTTTTAATTTTTTTCAAGTCCTATAGATTTACAGTTGTTTCTCGCGATTGCATGGAAACAGTATTTAATTTTAAGACCATCATAGAGCGTCCAGTTCTTAAAACATTTGACTATCGCTGTACTTTTTGTATCTTAACGAAACATGTAATGCTGGTATTTCTACAAAGGTTTATTTGGATTAAAATTTAGTAGATATAATTTTTTTGGTTTTCTTTTTGTCACCTTTATCTTGTACATTAAATATGCATGTACAGTCAATGAATCATGCAGTAAGTGTTTGTATAATAACCTTAATAATTTGACATCAGTGAAGATTCCTTATCTACTTACTTTCTGCCTTGAATTACTAAAATTCAATGGGGTATGGTTTCATCCTCTTTAATCGAAGCTTCTGGAGAACGACACGTTTTAATATCTCTTGGACCCAAAGAAACATCTTCCGCTGAAGATGATGTGATGAGAAAGTTCCCAGCATTCCAAGTTCATGGAAACAAAACAACGCTCCAGCTCTATCTCAATCTTGGGAGAAGCTATCTACAGTTTGAACCTGTCTCCAAGAAGAAGAGGAAGAATAAACATTCCAGGAATTTATTTTCGCTTAAGAATAGAAAATAAACTGTACAAGACCGAAGCTATTTATTATATAAGGCGTCTTATAAATCACAACACTGGAATCCTTAAAAACACCATTAAAGAGATGAAAGTTGGTGATTTTGATGAAACTTTCAAAATGTTATTTTGTTCAAAAATTATGAAGTATGATCAATATTCTCAAAACGCTTGGTGGCACTCTTTGCTCTGATCAGCCGAACTAACAGCCATATTTAAAATACAATATTACATTTTAAGCTCTAAAAGCTAAGTTTCTGATTTAATTTGTCCTGTTTTAAATTTCAGAAATGTTATGAATTTCAGTCTCTAACTTCTTCAACTATGGAACTACATATACCGAACTTTTTGCAAATAGAAAAGTATGCTGAACAAAAGTGCGTTTATACTTTTAATCTGCTTGATTTTATTCTACATATTTTGATGTTCTGTGTCTAATAAACGTTCGGGATGTATTTCATTTCTTATACGAAGGTATATTTTTAAAAATTCCATGTGATACATTCACATGACTTTCTACGTCCTCCATATTTATTAGTGGGTACACAAATTATTCTTAGTAAATCTTATTTTCCTGCCTACAAGGTTTAAATTCAAATAAACCTTTGTAGAAACAGCTAAATTACACATTATATAGATACAAAGAGAACAGCGATAGTCAATGCTTAAGAATTATAAGCAAGTATGCTGACCTTAAAATTCCACACATTTCCTATGCAATCGTGAGAAACGACTGAATATTCAAATGACTTCAAGAGAATGACCAAGTAATGAAAAATTCGAATTTTTAATAACGGATGGCTTATTCCACAAAACACTTATTAGAAATAAATGTGTGCTTTAAAGAGATCTACATGTTGTGCAAAGTATGTTTTCTTCTATCGCATAACATTTACCATTTATACAAGATTATAAAAATCCCTTCCGAATGAAGAGGGTTTCACAGGCTATGTCCAGAAAATTCAAGATACATATTTTTTATTTAAATATGTAAATACCTTTAATATTTGGTATTTTAATAAATCATTAGAGCCGGTTTTAAAAAAATGAGAATTTTCAAAAAAGGCTCCATGTAAAGGGTATTTTGGAGGGATTTTCCTGAAAATCCTCTTGTCGTATCCTTGGAAGATACTAAACTTAAATACCAAGGTTGGTATTTATCCGACTTTTCGTTTTTGAATTATGCTGTTCACAGACACACAGACTCACACAGGACATGTTTCAAAAAAGATTTATTTGCATTCAGGGGGCCTCAAAACATTATTTCCGGCGAAATCTCGGTATAGAATTTTTGGATGAAGAATCTTCTTAATTTATTAGGTGCGTGGTAGAGACATTAAAAAGGGTGCTAATGATATAAAGCTGAAATATCTATAGATACAGTGATTCTGACAAATAAACAACTGGGAATATACAATTACATTCGTCCGTAAAACTTATATTGTTTGTAGAAGTAAGTATCCATATACTGCTTTAAACATTAAGGAAAGATTGTAATTAATACCTATGCTAAACCAACTGAATTTATGATCCATTATCTCAGAAACTATTTAAGATATCAGACTTAACTTTGTACAGCATATATATGCGTATCTTCTATGTTAACTGATTCACTTTCATTCAATAATTTTAATTATTAAGGAAGATATAATCATTTTGTAAGTATACCATCTTTTGATTAAAATTCATCGACAAATATTTTTAAAAAATAACCAAACATATTATTAACACCAAAATAAATTCACCGTATCATTAAGGAATTATCTTCATCATAATATTTCATTTAGCAATCTTTACAGTTTAAAAAAGGGTAACTTATACCAGAAAGCGCTGTTGAGAGCGAAAGACGGAAAATGCAAACTCATATGTATTTGAAAAGAAAGAAACCTCATAAGTTGATCACACAGAAGATGCCATATTTAACACTAGTACCAGTTTGTTCAACCAGACTTCCCATAAATGACTGTCTGAAGTTTATCTCTCTTCTACAAAGTGTGTAGTGGTTAAGATTTTTTTTCTTTGAAGTGGTGCAGAATTCACAGTATAAAATGATAGATTGAGTTGCATTTTTAAAAGTGTAATATGTAAAATATGGGTATTTTGCCTAAAATTATAAAATGTACATCATAGTACCGAGAGAATTCCAAGTAATAGGAGTGCACAAAACTAAAAATGGCATTTTTGGTAATTTTCGCCATTTAGTCTCCCCTTAAATAAAAGTTGGCCAGTTCCATGTTCCTGTTCTACTTCAATGCAGTAAATATTATTGTGACTTTGTCCAGTTTTTCAACTGTCACTTTCACCAGTTATATAGTCCATGTTCATAGAGGGTTCACTATGTTCACACAATCACTCCACTAAAGTGAACTAGTTCAATTTTCCCTCAGGTCACTTCTTTTGTTATGCAGTCTCTTTACGCCGGACGGTCCACTTCACTGAGTATGACCAAGACCTCCATAACCCATCGCTCCGTAGTAGTACTCGCTGCACGTCACAACAGCCGTCAGCAATTCGCTGGGAGAATCGCTCTTGATCTCATGCCCGCTCACCCGCCAAATCGCTCCCTCACTAACTGATGCATTGCACCATTAAATAATCTGTTCCAAAGGAAAGGCCGACGATAAGACCATTATAGTTAAAGGCGTAGTTTAAAGGGAACTTCAAAAACCAAGCTTGCTCACGCTAATTCTCCAGTTCTCCACTGTTCCTGTGTTTACTTGGAATTGTTCCTTTAAGTTCTGCAAAACCTTTATCACACGAAGGGATATCTGCACGCTTGAAATACGGCGCGATTGGGCCCCCTGGTATATGCCAGTTTTGAAATTCCAGTCTTTTTATGGATACGAAAAAGAATGAATATGACTTGAAAAAAGCACAAGTATTTGAAAATTCAAACCTATAACAAAGGATTTATTGGTCATCAATTGTTGGTTTAGCGAGAACTACATTTTTGTGCTGTAAATTTTGTCTCTCTCTTATGGTTTAATAATTATATAACATTAATATAAAATTCATTCCGAATGAAGAGAAGCTAAAGGTTATTCCCAAATTCAACATATACTTCATTTTTCATATAAATATTCCAAACATATTTAAATCAAAATGGTTTGCAAACGCTTTAGCTTTACTTTACTATTTACCTATAGTAAAAACAGAAGGTACTGTATTCCTCCCAAAAATTCTATATGGAGACTTCAATGGAAACGCACATTATGAACTTGCCGGAATAAAAACAAAAATCATTTTAGAACAGATACGCAAAAATGAGTAACAAATCATGATTAAAATAACGCGTTGAATATATTTCAATAAAATTGTAATTATCTTGAAGTTTCTGAGAATAGTCAGTGCAGATCCCTACATTGATAAGTTCTGTGACTATTGTACATTTTTGTTTTAAAATACAGACCTTATGTTTCAAAGTTGCGCAATCATCTCTTTGAAATACGCTTTGCTGTTATAAATTATTTTAGAGGCAGAGGTCACCTACTAACCGTAATTTTCCTGCCTCACACATATTTTGACTGGCAGAGAATATGTTTTAGACGTATTGCTCCTCACGACGTAACAATAGCGTTTATTACTTTGTTGCTGTTAGCACTGAAATCACGTGTAATAGATCGCATATTGTGAACAGCGGTTTTGTTGTGTGGCAATTAGCAGCTACAGTCAGGCATTCAGGGCGCTGAACAAAGCTTTCTAACTGAGCAACATGGCTTCCTTTTCACAGCAAGCAAGGCGCAATAAACGTCACAGTTAATGAGCCATCTCACTGTTGTGCTGTATAGAGCCCAAGTGTTATGGTGCCACAGTTATTTTGCTTCAAAGATTTTCCTTTTTTTACAGTATAAAGATGTTATTTTTGAGTTTATACATAAAAGCAATCAAAGTCGCATGCTCGAAATGTTAATCACCTTTATTAAAGCAAAGTTTCTCCCAAAGACAAACAAGGTTATCATATAGTGAAGCATTGCTTGTGTTAATTATACATTTTGGCAACAAAGCAAATATATTGAGCTTTGGTCACCGTACGGTTACTCCAGCGCCTGTCGACGTAGCTCGTACTCCCTCTGATAAAGTTATAATATCCCCACAACCGCCTCACGTTCCCATAGTTACGGTTGCGGCGGTGTCCGTGTGTGTGTTAATAATAAAGTTTATGTGTACTAAATTTTGAATTTTTATTAATTATAATACTTATTTAGTTTATGTCTCGGCTGCGCCAGTCATATCTAGTAGAGCAAATATTTCTAAATAGAGGAGGTACGGCTGCAGAATAATTTTACACATTTTATACCAATTATAGTTGTAAATTCTTACTTCTTTATTACTTCTTCACGGCAGTTGAATAATATATATATATCAAATAACAATTTACTGACGTACCTAAGTATGGAACTGTGAGATATTGTCCCTAACTACAGTTTTAAAGATCAAAATTTATCTTTTTCACACTGCACTAAATTCTCACATCTGTACACTCTGAGCTACAACCACCGAACTAAACCGCTTGGGTACCCTACTTCTTAGCGTCCGCAAATTTAATCTTTGTAGTTTTGTTTGGCTAAGCCTATTCTAGCAGAATACCTTTAGTTTGACTTTAAGGCAGTATTTTTAACACTTAAATGATATCAGTCTAATTATATAATATAAAACTTAATAACAGCCCGCCCTAAAAGCAAAATAGTATATAGTATAGTATTTATTGTGCTAAGAGTTTTACAAATTTGATTGTCTACTGCACATTGACCCTGGTCACTCATTCATAGACAATCACTACAGTTTATTTACATTTTACAATTTCTTGTCAATAAATTATCTTGCTCCCATTTCCACTTGTTTTTCACCTTTCATTTATTGATTACTTAACCATCACACATTCACTATAGTTTTCCATTCACAGTAAGATGCACTACCTCTTACTTTTCTCTTTGCACTGTCCAAAGCCATTTATTTTTCAGAAACTGTCCAATCTTCTAGCGTCCTTACATATCATTTCAATCATAAGTGTATTTCTATCCCCCTTCTTCTTATTAAAAAATTCTTTTCTCCAATTTTCTGTTCCTTGGCACTTAAATACTATGTGTTCAATGTCTTCATTACCGCCACATATCGGACAATGGTTCTGAGGAATACCCTGTCTTAGCCCTTTTAGCCTCCATGCTCCGGTTCTTAACCATACAATAGATTCTCTCTCTTCTTTATTTACTATGTCTATATATTTTTCCCTACCCCATGTATTTTTCATTGGCCTATAATAAACTAATGAGCTCTTTTCGAAAATCTCACTGAACATGATTTGTATTTCTATATCTTCCAGTATTTTCCTCGCCTTTTTCCAAAAATGTTTTACGTTATTTTCTCTCCTTCTCCATATATCTCCTAACCCATTTTTCTCCAAAATGTTCCGTAATTTACTTACCCATCCATCATTCATTAAGGTATTCTTTTGGTATTCAATACATTGTCTTAACACATTACTTTTTCCTAGATTTAAAGTTCTGAACCAAAATTTCAAAGCTCTTTCCATTATCTTCCCCTTAGTTGCCACCCTGCCCATAATGTATGTAACAGTCCTTGTATTACGTTTAAATTATTATGTACATGTATAATGTTATTTGAATGTATTAAGTAGTTTAACAATGTTTAACAATGTAGGAGCTGTGAGAATAAAAGTAAGCTGCCTTCTGTAGCAAGCAGATTTATAAACTAGAAGCCGAAAGTTGTTAACAATGAGGTAACAATGAGGTAACAATAAATTAGAAAGTTCAATAATGTTACTAATAATTCTTGGAACAATAATGTAATATATAAAACAGTTAATAAATAGCCAATCAACAACTAGAAAATCTAAAAGTTAAATAAAAGTATTCTATTGCAGCAGAATTAGCCAATAAGAAACTCAAATATAGGAAATTTACAAATTCAGGCGGCAGACGCTAGAAGACAGCGTACCCAACCGGACGCAAACTAGGCAGCGTTCCTGAAGAGTTCGATACGTATTCAGTGTGAGACATGAACATTCATTATGGCGAAAATAATATAAAGTTTGCGTGTTAAAAAGTGCAATTAATAAATGATCTCACAGCTCTACAATACGATACATCAATGAAGTGTTATTTAATCGTGAGAAGGATTAATAAAACGAAGATAAATACCATTGTAAGTTGTGTAAGCCTTCATTCTTTAGCCGCATCACCCCCTGCTAAGAGATATGTGTTTTTGCAAATTACTACTGACTAAGCCGAGGCAAACATACATATATAATATTTAAAGAAACATTAAAATACAAAGTTGATTTTTTTTAAAAGTGGGGCGAAGGGCACCCAACAGTGGGGCAATAACTACTTCAACTTTGATTGGCTTTTTGCACCAACGTGACTATTTACAAACTTTTTGGACGTTACACCGATATTTTTGCATGGACTGTTGGTAGACTTCTTAGCTCTCTAAGTTATTGTTCTCTCAAGATTACACCTTATTGTTAGCCACCCTCTGCTTTCCACCTTATGACTCTGTTTGCTACAAAAACCAGCTTGCTTCTACCCTCACAGCTCCTACTTTACTAAATTAAGAAATACATTCACATAACATTTTATATATATCCCATAAATAAACGTAATACAATGGCTGCAATATACACTTTGTATACTGTAATATACACTAATTGCTTATAGGCGGGCTTATTATCTTTATGCTATATAATTAGATTGATATCAGTCAAGCGACAAAGCATGCTGCCGCACAGTTACAATTACAATGATAATAAGCACATATCTTATTCTAAGATGTGTTAGATATATTGTCCTTCGCTTTCCATACATTTCCGATATCCCAGAAATTTTACATTCACACTGGAGAGTTCGATATCCGAAATAAAATGAATTTCTCGCCTGATGTTTTCTTTTAGTCCTTCCATTGTATAGGTTTTGTTGCACACACTTTATTATTAAAGTTTTTCTATAGATAAAAATCACATACAGTTAAATCAGGGGATCACGAGGGCCATAATTCTTTACTAACTACCTATATTTAAAAATTTCCTGAATTAAATTTGAGTCATCAGCTGTATGCGTGGTACCAAGATCTTGTTAGAAAAAATCCAGACTAACATTCGACGTCTGTCAGCTATTCAAAAAATTGTGTGAGTCATACCTGTACCTCCTGCATTTTTTGTCCTATTATTCTGTATATATTTACTGCATATTAAATTTCGCGTCATGAAAGGGAGTCTCATGTGTAAAATTGGCTTTCTCTGTGCTCCAATATGTGTTATTTTGCGATGAAACATAGCCACATAAATGGAACGTGCTTCGCCAGAGAATAATATTAACCTTGGATCAATGGCTCTATAATTTTCAAAATCCAGTTACAGGAATTTACCCGAAATCTGATGATCACACGAACAATAAGATGTACGCAGCAAACCAAGAATTAACGAAAGCATCAGGCAAAACATTCACTAAATTTTGTATATTGATCTCCCCGTGTGAATGAAAATTTCCTGATAATATGACAGAAATATGTGATAGAGAGGGATATTTGTTACATATCTTAGACAAGGTAGCGGTTATTGCCATTGTAATTGTAACTATGAGAACGTGAGGCGTTGCAGCGATATTGTAGCTATTTCTGCCGGAGTCCGAGTTGCCGCGGCCCTCGCAGGCTACCCGTGCAGTGGCTACAGAGTGAAGGCAAATTGCTGTATTTTGTACCACTTTCCGCAGAGAACTGTTATTAGGTCCAAATAAATTGAAGATTTTTACTTTCTATACTAAATACCTGGTAAGAAAAGGAAGTATTACATTCCACCCAAAAATTCCGTACCGATATTTCAGAGGATATATACATCCTGAATCTAAGAAAGGATTTTTAGGGAAAAAAAACTCCATGTGTACATCTGTGAACAGCATAACTAAAACTCAAAGACTCCTATAAATACCATACTTCACATTAAGTTCAGTGTCTTCCAAAAATAGCGCCAGAATAATTGAAAAAAACAACGTACCCATAACTACACCTTATATGAAAAAGTTTCCATATCTCTATTTCTCAAAAATGACTTTAACAGCTTTTATTAAAATTCCATATATTTAGGTTATTTTTATGACAAATAAATGCATGCTTATCGTGAATTATCTGTGAATTCCTCTTCATTCGAAAGAAATATGGTATAATTTTGTATGAGAGGTAAAACATAAGCGATGGACAAAAGCTTACTAAACAAAAAATATAGAACTCCTAAAAATATACAATATATTTCAAACAACTTTTTGTAACATCACGCTTTTTGAGGTGTCTGTTATTATTGGTTTGAACTTTTTAAAGCTCTGTCGCTATTCAGTAGTTTCTTGGGATTTGTTGGAAGGATTATAAAATTTCAAGGTCAGCATATAGCGACCCCCTTTTACACATCTGACTAGCAGTTCATCAGTTATGTAGAATATGCATGACAGCAAATGAAACAGTACCTCAATTGCTGTGTGACTGTGGCGGTCTCACAATTCTTAGAGTAAAATACCTAAACAGAAAATCGTGCATTTGCAAGGATTTCAATAAGTGTCTATTAAGAAATTTCGCAAGGGAGGCAAAGACCATAGGATATTAAATGAAGGGAAGTGCAATATATCACAACTGCTTTCTTTTTAAAAAATCTGATGTGTTACACTCACATGAATTTCTCTACTCTTGTACAAACTATTTTTACAAACGCTTATTCTCCATCTACTTCATGTTAATCGAGAGAAACATTTGCAGACTCTATGTAACTGCTAACTTTCTTGTAGATGTAGGGGGAATATATATTTACGAGGGCCATATAGAAATACAGTAGCCATTAAGCATGGACATTACTCCTAATCGCTGGTTGCTATGTGCAGCACCATTCTCTTTGCCACAGATTAATACTCTTTGTATATCCAAGACAAGAAAATGAATAAAGAATTCCTATTTGAGAAAATAAGTATTGAAAAATTTAAGGGAATAACAAGCAATATCTCGAAAATGGTTCACTCAACAAAAAAATGTATGTGACATAAATTGTGTATTTTTTGTGTAGTAAAATTTTGTCTATCTTATGATTTAACAGTTATGCAAAAGTCGTTCACAATGAAGAATGCTTTTGGAGAAATTCCCAGAAAATTCGAGATATACATTTCATTTGTCTTAAAAATATCTTAAACATATGATATTTCAATCAAAATCGTTAGAGCCATTTTTGAGAAAATTAAAATTTTCGAAAAATGTTCCACGTACAGCGTAATCTGTGGTGGGGGGATTTTCTTGAAAACCTTCGTGTCGCATCTCTGGAAGATACTGAACCTAAATACCAAGTTTGGTGTTTATCCGACTGTTCGTTTCTGAGTTATGCTGTACACAGACAGACACACAGACAGACAGACACACAGACACATACGGACATGTTTCCAAAAATGCTTTTTTTGGATTCTGGAGGTCTCAAAACATAAATTTCCGGTGAAATCTCGAATTTTTGGGTTTAATACAATACTTCCCCTACTTACTATACGTAGTAGAGAAAGTAAAAAAGGTCTGATAATTAATTTTATTCTATATCTCCTTGCACCTACAGCGAAATGTGCAATGAAACTATTTCTGCTAAGATGTATCTCGTTTATGAGGGCTGTCCCAGAGGTACCCGACCTAATAAAGAAAACACAAACATTTTGGTAAAAAAATCTTTATTTCTCTACATAATCTCTTTTCAGCCCCATACACTTTTCCCAGCGATGTTCAATAGCTTCGATACCCTGTTTATAGTGAGAACCGACGAGTTCTGTAAAATAGCCATCAACTGCAAACTCCACCTCTTAATTGTTGGCAAACCTTTTACATCAAGCCATTTCTTCAACTTTGGAAACAGAAATAATCAGAGAGGTCTAAGTCTGGCGAATAGGATGCATGAGGAAGCAATAACTCATGGATTTTGCCCATGGCGCTAATGGATGTGAGAACTGGTGCATTGTGTTGATGAAACAGAACTTTCTTTTTCGCTAAATGTGGCCGTTATTGCTTGATTTCATCATTCAAACGCTGCAATAAGTTTGCATAATACTCGCCATTGATTGCTTTTCCTTTTTGAAGATAATCAATTAAAATTATCCCACGCGCATCCAAGAAACTGACGCCATGACCTTGCCTGCAGATGGAACTGTCTTCGCCTTCTTTGGAGCCGATTCTCCCCTTTCGATCCACTGTTTTGACTGTTCCTTCGTCTCAGGTGTGAAGTGATGGACCCATGTTTCATTCATTGTTATGAATCGACGCAAAAACTTGGCTTTATTGCAGCGACCATCGCCAAACACTCGACTGAAATATCCTCACGACGCTGTTTTTGTTCCATTGCGAGTAAACCGCGGCATTCATCTCGAGCACAGCTTTCACATGTCTAAATTTTCAGTTAGTGTGCAATGTATAGCACTTTTTGAAATGCCTACGATGTCGGCTAGCTCGCGCACTTTCAGTCGACGGTCATTCTACCATTTTGTGGATTTTCTTCACAAATTCTGGCGTGTTCACCCCATTTGGTCGACCACTGCGACGTTCGTTTTGGTAGCTCGTATGGGCTCGTTTAAACTCTGCCACCCAATATTTTACTATTGTAAACGAAGGAGCAGACTCCCTCAGAGTAGAATATAGCTCAGCTTTAATATTAGTTGGACTAAGACCTTTCAAATGAAATTGTTGTATCATGTTACGATGGCCAGGTTTATACATGTTTACAAATTTGCTGAGAGAGTTCACTATTCATGGTTGCCAAACAACGTGGCATCGTCAAAACTTGAAACTTAACCTTTATAAGGGTGGTACTTTCTTTTTGAAACAACAACCGCTATATATACGTCAGGTCGGGTACTTCCGGAACTGCCCTGGTTATATAAGTAAATAGAAAAATAAAATGTTGTAAGAATGGTTTTAGAAGCTGTACTTATGAAAAGAAACAATATTGGGTAGAGAAAAGTCATTATTTTATTTTCTTTGTACTACTTAATTTATTTTACCATATTTGTTATTCTGAATGACTAAATTTTTATGTTATCACAGTTATGTGAAGCAGTGTGCTCTTTGGCTTTAACAGAATTTGCCCAATATTTCAGAATAGAATATATAAAGTATATTAACTTCATAAAATATTTTTTATTGTTTAACCTTTTCATGTGCTCAGAGGAAGCTTATGGATCCCAGTTTGAATCCTAAAACACACTACAGCGTCTTTAGTAGTATTTTTTCTATACGGTAAGCCTTTTGTCATGTTATCCAATAGTGTAAATAGAATAACGTATTTTACAACGATAGAGTTTTAATTCCATCATATCAATAAAGAGTAATAATTAAAGAGACCAGGCTTGAGAATTCTTGATTTTAATTTTATGCGATCAGTACTGCCAACTGATGCTTTTGAGATCATGGTCACACGAATATGTGTATCGGAATTCCATAAGTCACATTCCATAACTAACTAAAACGGTAACTAAAATTCACTGGAAATATTTTTATGGTATCTGCATTTCCGAGATATTCATTGATATTCGTTTTAATTTCCATTTTGTTTTTTTTGACATTTTTTGTAAGTTCTGTCATCATTCAGTTTTTTTCTCGCGATATCTTAGAAGGAGTGTGGAATTTCAACGCCAGCAGAGAAAGATTTGACTATCGCTTCAGCCTCCTGTACTACATTTATACTTACAAGCAATGTGGCTAGATAACAAACTTACAACGGAATGTAAAGTGAAACCATTTCTGCAGGCGTTTATTTGTCAATAAATATGTATGAGATAAAAAATAAGCGTTTGGAATATTAATTTTTAGAATATGTATAAAAATCTGATTTGATACATTTATATAACTTTCTCTACCCTCTATCTTTATTAGTGGGAACACAAAGTATTTTCACTAAAGCTTATTTTTCTATCTACTAAATTTTAATCCAAATAAATCTTTGCAGTTATACCTACAATATACATTTCGATATAGATAAAAAGAGAACAAAGATAGGCAGATGTGTAAGAACCGGATTCTTTACGCTGGCCTTAAAATTCCATACAGTTTCCATGCAATCGCGAGAAACAACTGAATGTTTGCAGAACTTAGAGAATGACCAAGAAATGAACAATTCGAAACATTAATAACCTCAAAAACGGCATATGACACAAAAAACTTATTTTAAACAAATTGAGTGTTTTTTAGATTTTCGGTATAGTATGTTTTCGTCTATCGCCTACCGTTTCCATTATCAAGATTATACAAAATTCCTTCCGAATGAAGAGGACTTCATGGACTATTAATCAAAAATTTAAGATATACATTTTGTATGTGTGGATATCATTCATATATGGTATTTTAATAAAAAGCGCTAGAGCCATTTCTCAGAAAATGAAAACAAATTACAAAAAAGCGTTCTATGAAAATGGTAGTTTGGTGTAGGGGGATTTTGTTGAAACTCTTCGTGTTACATTCTTGGAAGATGTTGAATCTAAATACCAAGTTTGGTATTTATCCGACTTTTCGTTTTTGAATTATCATGTTCACAGACACACACAGACATGTTTCCAAAAATACTTTATTTGATTTCATGTATTTCCGGTGAAATCTCGGTATCGACTTTTTGGGTGGAATACAGTTCTTCTCCTACTTACTATACGTAGTAGAGAATGTAATAACTATATTAGGTAGGTAGAGAAAATGATATTTTATTCGTTTTTTCTGCTGGTCGAAACAGAACAAAAGACGTGGCCACCTAAGCCATCCCGCTAGGCAGTGTCGCCCTTGGTGGATTAAATTTAGTGCACAAACTGACGAATGTTGCAATACTGCCCAACGATTATAAAAGGCATTGGATTTTTTTTTCGATGGCTTTTAGTTTCATTTTTAGTCTGAGCGTTTCGGTGCACTTAATGAAAGCGTGTCTCTTTTCTGACAAGAGCGTCATCGAGACGGGGAGTTTGTTGTCTCCCTTCTGTATATTCGGGGTCTGTTTGTTTTCCTTCTTCTCGAGGATGATCCCCCTGCCTATCGAATTCCCTCGCAAACTTCGAGTTCACTTCTAATTTGCTCTTACTCCCCAAGAGTTCTGCAGCGTTACAACGAAAGGAAATATGTTCATATTCAGCTGTTCATAGAAACGGTTGACAAGGAGTTTATTGCTTATAAAATTCTCCCTGTTTTATCACTAACACAAGATAAATTTTGGAAATTTACAGAATTCCTATTCCGAACTCGAGAGCACTTTATTTGATTTCTAGCAACTCCCTGAAGTGCATTTTATAAATTTTGCGCTGATAGACACAAAGAGGAATGGAGATGTTTTAGAAACAGTTGAGAAATAAAAGCACTTCTAAAATTGAGCAAAAGAGAGCGAGAGAGAGAGAAAGAGAGAAAAGCTCTGGGACGTTGGATGAGAAGAAAGGTTTTATTGACAGATGTGGTGGATGAAATGGAACCGGGAAAAACTTCGGATAACAAAAATATATAGATTATGAAGTGTAAAAGTGTAGAGCTTCATATTGTAGGATTAATGTTTTTGTGAAGAGCAAACTTAGACGTTACAGTAATGATTAAGTTTTGCTAATTTATTTATGCATGAATGTATAGTGAGTACACTGACCGAGTTTCCACTTTGTTAAATTTGACTAACGGTATATCTGACACATTTATGGCACTGGTGACGCAGCAGAACAAAGAAAAACATTATTGTCAGTATTTTAAACATGTATCCGAACTAAAGAGAGAACAGATATGTGGATCAACGCTGAAGAATTCAAATCCACGGTTGGATGCGGAACTACGAATCTTAGGCTGAAGCCTCATTCAACTGTTCACTCTTATTGCCTACGTACGGCTATTGTAAAAGCATATGGTTGTAAGCTTCACAGTAGAGGAAAGCAAAAGGCTCCTTTGATGTGCAAATCGAAAGACGACGAGTGCTGAGACTATACAAAGAATTTTTAAATGTCTTTTAATTTCTATTCTTTTTGTATGAGTCTCTTTATATTTACCTTTGCAGAGTTATTAATTTTGATGATTTTACTCATTATAGTAAATACAGCAGATGGTCTTATGAAACTTTCTATCGCTTATGAAGAAACATACAGCACTAGCCATGGATAAACTAATACAATAGCTCATTAATGTAATAAGATATCTAATTCACAGCTTCTTAGCATCAACAAATTAATGATGTTTTCTTTAATATTTCGTTCTAAGTTTTATGTGTTATGTATTTTCTTTGATAATGTTGTACGTATAATAATTAAGAGGATGTTAAAAACACATATGTTAATAATGTATACATAGTATGGAACAAGTATATAACGTTATAACATATAAAACATAATATAACAGGAAAAGACCATTGTTAGCTATATAAGCAGTAATATAAAATTACGAGAAATACAGTAGTATCTACGTAAGCATGTACGAACCTTGGATTCATAATTAAGACAATGGAAGTCTGTAAACACGCACACACACACATATATATATACATGTGTAACATAAACTGCTATTGGATGTTATTGGATAGTAGCACCAATCAGGTACATTGGAACACGCCTATAATTCAAATACGTACGTTAAGAAGAACGGTTAGAAGGAACGCTAACAGAAGCTTGTCAGTATTCGAGCAGGAAGGCCGTGCATAAACTCGTCTCTAAATAGACGCTAGAACTACGTATTTACAGTCAAATAGTTATACATATTTTAGCATGTCAAAGGTAATAGTGAATTGTGAATATTTATATATGATTCATCTAAAAAACAAGTGAAATAGTTAACAGAATACGTATGTGCAAAATAATTTTAACCCTCTCCATACCCAACGCTGACAAGACAAAATTGCTCCACGACAGAAAATACAGCAGCCGTGGCACAATTATAAAATAATGGTTTCAACATACTAACACCCACAATAATACACATGCACGATCATCAGATTTCAGTCTACGAGAACCTCAAGAAACATCACAAGAGTACGGGCATCAAGGCGACCTACAGGTACGTAACACAGCATCCATCATCAACATAATGGGGGCCTACCAAGGAGAAACTGCTACACTATAAATACACACATAAATAACCAGCCTGTATTCTTTTTCATTTTCGTACATAATTTATTTTAAATGCTTTGTGCACTCAATTAAGCTAATTTTTACGCTACAATAAGGCTTAATTTTGAAGCTACGATTAACGATTAGATAACGCTGATGATGTATTTTGCATTATCCACAAATGCAATCTCTGTCACTGATGGTTAATCTGCTAGTGAGTGATCCAGATTACAGCGCCATTTTACACCCGTCCCCATTTTCGACACACGTCAGGTGATGCTTTATATTGTTCGCTAGCAGAACCCGCAGCTCCGCTTGTGCTGTTGAGTTAACTAAGAAAATTCTTGTCTCTCTTTCTTCTCCTACTTATCTCCCCTTCTATTTCTCTAACTGTTCCACTCTTTTCTTCTCTCCCTCCCCTTCTGTCTCCCCTCCTCCCAAATCTCTATTACTCTCATCCCTGTCTTTCACAATCTAGTCTTTCACTTCTCTTCTCGCTCTCCATCTCTTACTCTCCTATTCGTCACCCTCTGTCCGTCTCTTTTCTCCCTCTATGTACTTCATGCGGTGTTCTGAAAATGGGCAATAAATCTGTTTTTAATAACAATTGAAAGTTTGGAACTAACTACATTGTTTACCGTGGTATTTTGTACATTAATAATATTAACCAAAATTTTCTGTAGCTTCTCAAATGTTAACTATGTTGAAAGTTTTGTATAAAATACAACAATTCAGAATAATCACTCTTAGAAACTATTGTTAATTTCAATTTTTCATAAACTAATTAATAAGAAGACATTTTACGTTTTTATTCTTATTTTATTATTAGAATCTCATCCCCTTCAAATTCCTTGTTCTCTAAGTTCGGACGCAAGGCATATTAAAAACTAAGTTCCACAACAATCGGTTCTGCCGTTTTGCAACAATAGGTAACACATACATTTATTATTCAACCGAAATAAAAAAATAGTTACCGACTATTTTTCGGGTACAGTTTTGTTAAAAGTATAGATAGATTTTTCCAGCAGACAAGTAGTACTGACAAATTCATGAATTGCTCAGAAATTATGGGAGCATGCAGCGATTCATAGAACATACAATTTTTCTGAAAATTGCGATAACACGATGGGTTAAGAAAATCAGTTGTTTAAGGTTGATTATACTGGATGAAAGTTTTATAGCTTTCTCCCTTCAAGAGACGAATCTATATAATGAGTAAACAAGAAGGTCCGTTTAGACACTAAGTAGTATAGAGGGTGAACATAAAACCTCAAGTCATTCTTGAGAAATCAGTTGATTATGGATTTCTTTTAATGCCATCTGAAGGATGTTACCCAGAGTACAATAATCGCCGTGATGTGTACGGTTTAGAGGGGATGACGCAAAAATTAAATGAGTGAAAGTGACATGTGAAATTAGATTTATATAAAAGCAAAACAGAATTGTAATTAAAGGAGATAGACCATTTTTAAGATACTTATAAGGTTATATGTCATTATGTTAACATTTTTAAATTGTAATTACTAGGAAGTATTGTGTTAAAGGATTTAAAATGGTTTCAAACGGTTTTATGTTATAAATAAATTTATTTTCTATAAAATAAATAACTACAACACAACTGAATAGCGATAACAAGCAAAATAAATTATACTAAACGAACTAAAACAGAACCTTTATTGAAAGAAATACATAACAAAGGTGCAAACAGCATTTAAAAGAGAAATTTAAAACGCAAATGTATAAAATAAAGAGTATTGTTAATGGTTTTTTGTTTCATTGCAAAAATGTTCAGTGCAAATAATTTGTAAATAAGTTAGACTTATTTGCTTGAACATAGCAATCAAATGTAAAAATAAACAAATTTGAAATTTTTTAATACTCTTGAAAAAATGTTCAAGAAGAACGATGCATTAGAATAGTCATGGCTAACGAAATAGACAGGCTAAGGCGCGAATTAAGAATTACGTAGTAATGGTAGTCTGAAGCATGGCTAACGTTGACTAGCTTCATGACGATATGTGCGTTTAACTTATGTATTTAACTTACTTTTTTGTTTAGAATATGGATATATTAGGCGACTGTAATATCATTTCATCGTGCCGTGACTGGACTAGAAGTATGAGCTGATTTCAGTTCGTGCCGTAGCGGTCTACTTCGATAACCACGAGAATAGCTCAGGGAAATTAACGTCAAATATTATTGTTAATATTTCCAAATATATAACAAGAATATTTTATTAACATAAGCGATATAATATGAACTATTGAGCTAAAAGAATGGAGTGAGTAAAATAGAAAGCTGAAAAAAGTAAGTATGTACTATATTTAGTACAATTTAATATTTCTTGCAAAATAAATAAACAGCTTTATGTTAAACTGAACCAGTATTGATATTGAAATTTATTGTATTGCTTTCTTAAAACACGTAAGAACACCCCAAGTAAATTAAACGAAATACATGATCACCGATGAGCTGATATGTATATCAAAAACGTATAACTAGCCGAACAAGTATCATAAAATGAAAGTAAAACTTCCACTGATGCATTATAACGTAACGACAGATATAAAGAAACAACAATCACTAAGTTATACACCACCAAAGCATACAAGCTTGTTACATCTGGCGGATACCTTACTACCAACACATTTATCGAAGTGGGAATTTTAAATAACGTAAATATAACTTGCGAAACACGAGGCGATAAGATCCAGGATCAGAGACGAACCCAGGACAACGAAGGCTCAGGTAACCCACATCACACTTATATTAATTCCCGTTTCAGGGATTGACTTATCAGGAGGTTCGCGTGGATTTTGTACGAAGATTCCATAAACTCGCTCCTACCAGGGCTACTGTTGCAAACATTCAAAACAACAGGCAGTGTGGAAAACGTGAAACGTGTAGGTAGACCTAGTGTGTCTGCTGAAACTGTGCAACATGTAAGCAATGCTGTGATCAGAAGCCCGAAAGCATCAACCAAGAGGTTAAGTCGGGAGCTGGATGATGGACAGTGTGAATGATTCTGCAATACGCTTTGAAAAAACGGTCATACCTCCTCGAAATCCGACAATGACTTGAAAGGGAAGACCGCGCCTGTCGCGATGCAATGTGCGCCGATCTGTTCAAGGAAGTCGACGAGGAAAATTTACTGCAGCATATGTTCTTTAGTGGTGCGGCTACCTTTCATTCACACATGTGGGATGGTCAACCGACAAAACTGCAGTGTGGGCGGATAAACAGCTAAATGAGATTTTCTAGTGTAAACCAAACACCCCAAAATGTGTGGTTGGGAATGACGAAATCCAAGGTTTATCGGATCTTCTTCGCAGAAGAAGCATCTTTTATCTTCAAATGGTAAATCAGTTGGAACCCCCCTCATTTCATATTCACTATTCGTGGGTACATGGATTTTACATTTCCACGCCGATGGATTGGTAGACGTTTACACCGCACGTGGGTTCCCATTGCGTTGCTGGGAAATCTGTGTGGAAGTGCAGGGTGGTCATACTGAATGAGAAAACTTTCTTGATTATGGTAACTATATCTTAGGGTTTACGTTAAGCATATCGTTCTGAATCCAATATCAGTTTTCTCAAAAATTGAAGATGGATAGATATTTCACTTGTTCCTTCATGTTATATCCCTTCTGCACTATAACATGCCATTTCAATCCTTGGCTCCTATAGTCAGTTACACCAACTCTAGAATATGTATTCTTAGCTCTAGTATATAGATAATACCATAAATTGCATTCATTATGTAACAAATAATAATTTTGTTACAAGTGCGGTAAATGTATCGCTGGATAACCAAGAAGCGTTTGAAAATACAGGCGAAGTCGAATATTTTGTACTTTGGAGATTCTCCAATGCACTTATCACATGCATTGCATACTGTTTTTTTCGTGGACAATGAGTAATAGAAAAAGTGCCCACGCAAAATAACGCTAATTACTACCAGCTGTTGAATATGGTGGTTCTATTAGCAATGTCACCAACATTAACCTTGGTAGCGAACTGGCAATCGATTATTCACGCCTGATTGTTCAGCTTATAAAAATCTAATGGTTTTATTCACATGAATGTATATACCTTGCTATAAACTATTCTTTTTAATAGTTTACTCTTCTATCTACTTCTTGTTCATACAGGTAAACCTTCATTACTCATTTACACATTTCGTTGTGCGTATAAGAAGAATATAGTAAGCTAAAGCGTTAGTCAAATACTTTCACATCCGGTCACTATGTGGTGCATTTGAAATTATGTTCTCTTTGTATGAAACTGAAAAACAAAGAAAGAAAACAGAATAGCGATTTGCGGTTGAGAAAAGTATGAAGTAGGTATTTGAAACTTCAAAACAATGGCAAGGAATATCGAAAATGGTTAACTGGTAATGGTTAACCCCATAAAAACATTTATTTGACATAAGTAGTGTCCTTCAATGAGATCTACATTTTTGTGTGGTAAGATTTTATTTATCTGTTACGGTTTACCAAATATACAAAAGCGGTTTGGAATAAATAGGACATCAGAGGCTCCCAGAACATTTAAAATATACATTTTATTTGCCATGAAACAAAACTTAAAAACTTAAAACATGAGTATTCTAATCAAAATCGCTAGAGCAATTTATTGAAACAAATGTTTCAAATAAGGGATAGTAGGGTAGGGTTATTTTCTTCAAAATATTCGCGTCGCATCCTTGGAAGGTCCTAAACTTAAATATCACATTAAAAATGAAAACGAGTTACGCTGTTCACACACACGCGCACACATGTATTTTCTTGGGGTTTCAGTGTTCCTCAAAACATGTATTTGGGGTAAAATCTGGACTTCCAATTTTGGGTTGTAAGAATAATTCCTCTACTTACGTAAGTACATACTAGAGAATTTAAAATCTCTAACTTGTACCTCATGTATATCTGCTGTCTGAATTAAATCCTAAGTAAATATTAACAAATAACACGGAAGTAAATAATCCAGATATGATTTAAATGGTAAATTCAGGTATCAAGTATGATTATGTTCCATTTCAGCAACAATAGATACATAAAAAGATAAAGGTTTTAATATGCATATAATTTATGCATAGTCTGCAGACGTCTCTGCCTTAAGAACTAAAAAACGTCTGATGTGATACATTCACACGGCTTTTTCTACCCTCTATCGTTTATTAATAAGAATACAAACTATTCTTATTGAAGCCTATTTTTATATGTACTACGTTATAATCCAAATAAACCTTTGCAAAAACGGCTACATTACAAATTTCGTTATAGATACAAAGAGAACAGCGATAGGCATTTTTTAAGAGGTAGACGCTATATGCTACCCTTGAAATTCCATACTATTCCATGAAATCGTGAGAAACAATTGAATGTTGAAGGGGCTTTAAATGATCAGAAAATGAACAATTCAAACCATTAATAACATTTTGCTCAGAAATGGCTTTTGCCACAAAAGAACTATTTGAAATAAATTGTGTATTTTAAAGAGATCTGCATTTTTTGTGTGGTCGTTTTCGTCTGTCGCTTAATGTTTACCAGTTGTACCAGATTTTACTTCTTTCCGAATGAAGAGCATTTCAAAGGCTATTCGCAAAAAATCTACAAACTAAACCCCAACAACAAATTTTTCCTTCTTGAGTATACTGTTCACAGACATAGACACACACACACCTTTTTCTACAAAGGCGTTTTGGAATCAGGGTGCCTCAAAGCTTATATTTCCGGTGAAATATTGACATGGAGTATTGGGTGACATACAATTACTGTACGTAGTAGGGAAGAAAATAAATTGCAGTTTCCGTATTGTATTTGTGATATGATGTTGCATTCTTCAGTAAGAAAGATGATCCTATTTTTGTGATAATACAGCCTTTATCGAGATAAGGACTGAAATAAACAAAGAGCGCATTGATACTTTGATACAGAATGAAACTCAGAACAAAGGGAATAATTAACACTACTCTTAAATTTCACGTTCAGAGGAGTAGCCATTTGAAAGAGGAAACGTCCTTTGTTTAGCCTCACTAGGATGCAGGAATGCTAGTAGATGTTTTATTGCCTGGTTTTCCTGGGCGTCACGCCCGCATAAAGAATAAAAATAAAAGAGGGACCACTGTGTGCACTTGAAGCCAGTTCCTTTGGGATTGACCTCCCCCTTTCCTTCTAGCGACGACGCTTTTGGACTTGTTTACATCTACAGCAGTCGGTCCAAATTTGCAGAAGCACGCACAACCACTAACCCCAGTAGACCACCGCCACGTCACCGGATTTCCTGTCCATACAAACTGTGCAGGTAATACGAGGAATGTGTGCCTTTCAAGGTTCCTGTCCATACAGACTGTTCAGGTAATACGAGGAATGTGTGTCTTTCATACAGGTTCCCGTCCATACAGACCGTTAGATAACAATGGGAATGTGTGTCTTTCATATAGGTTCCTGTCCATGCAGACTGTTCAGGTAATACGAGGAATGTGTGTCTTTCATACAGGTTCCTGTCCATACAGACCGTTGAGATAACAATGGGAATGTGTGTTTTTCATATAGGTTCCTGTCCATACAGACTGTTCAGGTAATACGAGGTATGTGTGCCTTTCATAAAGGTTCCTGTCCATACAGACCGTTCAGGTAATACGAGTAATGTGTGTCTTTCATATAGGTTCTTGTCCATACAGACTGTTCAGATAATACGAGGAATGTGTGTCTTTCATATAGGTTCCTGTCCATACAGACCGTTGAGATAACAATGGGAACGTGTGTCTTTCATAATGGTTCCTGTCCATACAGACTGTTCAGTTAATACGAGGAATGTGTGTCTTTCATGAAGGTTCCTGTCCATACAGACCGTTGAGATAACAATGGGAACGTGGTGTGTCTTTCATAAAGGTTCCTGTCCATACAGACCGTTCAGGTAATACGAGTAATGTGTGTCTTTCATATAGGTTCTTGTCCATACAGACTGTTTAGATAATACGAGGAATGTGTGTCTTTCATATAGGTTCCTGTCCATACAGACCGTTGAGATAACAATGGGAACGTGTGTCTTTCATAAAGGTTCCTGTCCATACAGACTGTTCATACGAGGAATGTGTGTCTTTCATGAAGTTTCCTGTCCATACAGACCGTTTAGATAACAATGGTAATGTGTGTCTTTCATAAAGGTTCCTGTCTATACAGACTGTTCAGTTAATACGAGGAATGTGTGTCTTTCATACAGGTTCCTGTCCATACAGACTGTTGAGATAACAATAGGAATGTGTGTCTTTCATATAGGTTCCTGTCCATACAGACTGTTCAGGTTTTCACGGGGAATATGTGTCTTCCACAAAGGTTCCTGTCTATATAGTCCATTCGGGTAACACGGCGAGTATGTGTCTTTCATATAGGTTCCTGTGGATGCAGATCGTTGAGGTAACACGGGGAATATGTCTTTCATATAGGTTCTTCTCTATAAGACCGTTCAGGTGACACGCGGAGTGTTTGTCTTTCATAATGGTTTCTGTCTTTACAGAGGTAACACGGGATATATGTGTCTTTCATATAGTTTCCTGTCCATGCAGGTTGTTTAGGTAACACGGGGAATGTGTGTTCTTTCATATGGCTTCTTGTCTATACAGACCGTTCAGGTAACCGGAGAGTATGTGTATTTCATATACGTTCCTGTCTATACTTACTGTTGAGGTAACACGGGGTATATGTGTCTTTTGTATAGGATCCTGTCCATAAAGATTGTTTAGGTAACACGGGGAATACGTGTTCTTTCATATGGCTTCTTGTCTATACAGACTGTTCAGGTAACATGGGAAATATATGTCTTTGTTATAGGTTTCTATCTATATAGACCATTAAGGTAATACGGGGAACATGTGTATTTCATAGAGGTTCATAGACCATTCAGATAACACGGGAAAATGTATCTCTCATAAAAGTTCTTATCCATACAGAGTGTTCACGTATCATGGGGAATATGTGTTACTCATAAAGGTTCCTATGTTTGCTTCTAGAAACACTTACTGGTACAAGAACCTGAAGGTTTACCGCGATACTTAAATTGTTTTATATGTGTAATGCACTTAAGGACACGTGATTTGAGTCCTGGTAAATTTATTGAATTTTTAAAAAACTGATTCATGTTTTCACTGTTTGTAGCTGCATATCGCTTATGCTAATTATTCTTCGTAAGCATGTGGCACATATCCCCAGATTTAAAATGTTAAATAAAATGGTATTGGGTTTTTATATGCAGGCTAAGGTACATAGATCCAAGCAAATCTTTTGACCGTCACATGGTTTAGGCATATGTGTGTGTCTGTTGATTTTTAAGAGAATTCCCCTACCTCAAACTGCCCTTTTCATGGAAGATTTTTCGACATATTTGATTTTCTAAAAAATGGATCTTAATGATTTTGTTTAAAATGCCATATATTAAAGATATTTGCAATGTATAGTTTTAATATTCTAGGAATAGTCTATGAAGTCCTCTTTATTTGAAACGAATTTTGTGTAATCTGGCATAAACGACAACCGATACACCACACAAAAATATAGATCTCTTTAAAACATACAATTTGTTTAAAAGAACGTTTTTTAGCATCAGCCATTTCCGAGATATCTGTTATTAATGTTTCGATTTATTCAATACTTTGTCATTCCTTTTAAGTCGCATCAATTTTCAGTTGTTTCTTGCAATTGCATGGAAACAGTACGGAATTTTAAGGCCAACATACAGCGTCCAGTTCTTAAACATTTGACTATTGTTGCTCTCTTTGTATCCTAAAGACATTTGTAATATATATATTTCTGCAAAGGTTTATCTGGATACAAATGAAGTATATAGAGATATAAAGTTTCACGAGAGTAATTTAATTTGCATAACCACTAATAAACGATGGAGGAGAGAGAAACTCATGTGAATGTAACACATCAGATTGTTATGTTCTTCTTTACAGACACACAAATGCTTTTTAGATTCAGGAGACTTCTAAAGTTATTAGGTATTTCGGGTGAGGTATTGATATAGAATTTTCCGGGGTATACAATACTTACTCTACTTACTTAGATGAGTGTTGTGTAAAAATGTAAAGTGACAATTATTCTAATGTTGCGAAAGGTATTTCACATTTCCAAACTAGGGGACCTGAAATGCCAATTACATTATGGAATTTCCATGCGGTAAAGGCCCAAGAATTGGAGAAGAGTGGTACACTCGCCCAAAAATATTAAGTATGGAAAAATAAAGGCTTCATCACTTAGCTTTATGGTAGTTTTCTACTGTCACTCCGATAGTACAAAGTTCACTGTGGCTGCAACAGAGACATGAATCGTCATCAGAATCCGTCGTTTATGGACATATAAAAAGTCAAAGTGTTACTATAGTTGGCTTCAATTATCCGATTTCTTAATTATTTTTTGTGCCACAAGTGGCAATCTCCCCACATACCCCGGCTTTTAGCCAGAATTGTGATGCATTTGACGAACTGTAACATGACATGACTTAACGCGTATTTGGGTACTGCTGTATGAATCCGCTCGTGCGGACCTGCCCTCCGTTACTCCGCTAATGCTAAGGACTTTAACTAGCATGAGTATGTCACGCTCATGTTTAATTATCAAATGTGTTCGAAATGATATCCGGCGTCCTTTGGAAAACATTATTAAACATTCGATGATTTCTGCAGCATAAATATTGGACACACCGGATACACTTTCTGATTCGTCATAACGCGCATATGTGGATTTGAAGCATAAACTTTACCTTTAAGTATTCCTCACCGTAATAATCACATAGATTTAGAGAGGGAGAGAGCTGTCTAGTTAATTACACTGCCACAAAAACACATTGTAGTGGGGGGCAACGATTTGTTCAACTACTTTTCACGACATTCACCATCTCATCTAAGTATTCCTTGATTAGAAATGTTGGCTATATGTTTTATTTTGTCTAGCATTCACCTAGTATATTTAGATTTTTTTAACAAGCTATAAATTAAATTTGTTAGAGACTGTGGCACCAGGGAAATCTGTATAAGTTCATGCTGACAGTCAACATGTGGTTCCGTATAAGGAAACCTTAACAGTCGCTATTTGCAACATAACATAATAACGACATACGGTCAACGGACAGGTTTACATAACATTACTCCCACTACACCGTGTCTAACAATGTTAGATTGACGATGTGTGGCTAAATAAAGCTATTGAAGCAATTGGCAAATACTGTAAAGAATGGGGATTGAGAATAAACAAAAATAAATCGAAAATCGTGATTTTTAAGAAAGGATATAAACTAAGAAAGACCGAAAAGTGGTATTGGGAAGGAACGGAGCGGAAAGTAGTGGTGACAATTGACTATATAAGAGTGAGGCTCAACAGTGCAGGGGATTGGGGAGAACAGAAGAAGAAAAGTACTAGCAAAGGGAAAACCACTATACAGGTAATCAGAGCATGTGTGAAAAAAATACCATAAATGAAAATTGCGTGGCTAGAAAGGACATATAGTGTTAGAAGCAAGGATGTTATACGCAGCAGAGATATGGGCTGGAAAAAGGATAGGAAAATGAAGATGCTATACATGGGAATTTTTTGTAAAATAACCCTGGGATTACCAAGAATCTCACGGAATGAAGTAGCACAACCAAAACATGGGAGGGTGGGAGCTAAAGGCAAAATGGTAGAAAGGGCAATCAAATACTGGTAAATGAGATACTAAAGTAATGCTTGGTTCTACTGTAGAAAATCGGAAAAAAGTAACTTGGATGCACAATATACAGACATCATTGGAATAAATAGGAATGGGGGAAACATGGCCAGAAAGAAACAACAAAAGTAAGGGTTTCTGAAAAGAAATTAGAACAGGAGTGGAGGATATTGAAAAGCAAAAAATTATGAGTAGTTTCAAGGGGAAAAGGTCATTAATAGATTATAGATATTTATAAACGGAATGGGGAAAAGGAAGATACATCAAAGTATGCCACAAACAGGTCATAATGGGAAATGCATGGGCGAGGACAGGTGTAATGAATTTAGTGGCCTAACAGGGAGAAGCAGGGGGGAGGGATATACTAAATATAATGGATTACATGACGATTGGCATTATATTCTGGAATGCGGGGACACGGTTAAACGAAGAGAGAATTTAATACTAGAAAAATGGTAACATTTACCAACAGAGCTAAAAGGTAGGAAGATTTTTAAAAAGGATCAAATGAATATAAGCAGAAACATATTTAGGAAAAATTAGAATAAAGTGGTTAAAAGAAATGTGAAGCAAATTGGAGAAAATACGGAAAAAGGTTAACAAGGCAAACAAATAAATAGTGGAAAAGTATACTTCCCTATTATATGTAAAAAGAATGTTACATATAAGGGGAGGAGAAATAATAAGCGACCCCATTGTATTGTAAAATTGTACAAATTGCATGTGAGTACAAAGCAGACAAATAATTGATTCATTCATTCGTGTTAGATTGACCGTCAATGCCATTGCCCACCGAAAGTGCTAAACTAGAATACGTGGAGCGAGATCATTCAACCCGATACCTGCTATGAATCAGACCTGGAAGCGCCCTGTATAGCGTATAGCAGTATCAGCCAAATGAATATTCCGTGAGGTTGCTTCCCTCCCCGATTGAGAAAGGAACTCGGTGAGAAACGTAGGGTAGGTGAGACAAAGGGAAAGATGAAGCTGTTGTTGTATTAAAAATAATGGCAAAGACCTAATAAAACCGGATTAGGATAAAATGAAGTTTTAAAATTTCACTAGTATTTGCACACCTGCGCATGTCCATTAAATGGCGCTTTTGTGCACTTAAATTATCAGAAATGCAAAACCCACAATAAGATTCTGATCCTATAACGTTGGAGGATTTTCTATGAAACTTTAAAAAACAGTATTTTTTTTCGAAATGTTGTCCAAAATGCAGCAACTTAAGTAACGTTACATTTGTGTTATAAAATTGCGTTGTCAACTCATATGACATTAAGCTCATTATTACCGATTTTACATTCCGAATACCCGGAACTGGTTTGCTTACCATTCAGCTCATCACTATCGATCTTATTTTCCATATACCTTGAACTGATTTGCTTACCATTCAGACAATTCAACTTTTATTATTTTGAAGCCCTCTATTGGTCTGGATATTTACTTGTATGAAAGCTAGTAGAAAATAATGTATTACTATATATTTAAAGTTTTGCTCTTTTGCACCATATTGACATTTTTACCAAGTATGACATTCCACGCAAAAATTCTATACCGCAATTTCATCGAATATACATGTTTTGAGGTTCATCCACTTGAAACCAAATCAGGCATTTTTAGAAAGACGAACATGTATGTGAACACAATAACTCAAAAACGAAAAATGGGATAAATAAAGACACGACAAGGATTTTCATGAAAATCCCCTTATCCTTTATATGGAAAACGTGTTGACATGTTTTTGCTATCTCAAAAGCGTCTGTAATGATTTTGTTTAAAACGGCATTAATTTAAGGTATATTATGTTACAAATAAAATGCACTTGTTAAATTTTCTGGGATAGCCTGCGAAATTCTCTTCATTTGGAAGGAATGTTTATAATTTTGTATAACTTGTAAACCAAAGGTATACTAAAACATTTACCACACAAAAAAGTAGATCTTCTGAAAACACGCAATTCATTTCAAATAACTTGTGTTGTGGCATCAGATATTTTCGATATTTCCTTTATTATTTGTTTTAATTTTTCAATACTTTGTCATTTTCTTAAAGTTTGTCCGTATTCGCGATGTCATGAAAAAATATGGTAATACAAGGCCAGCACATGGCAACCCGCTGTTAAACATCTAACTATTGCTTCGGTTTCCTGCATTCCTATTGTACTTACAATGAAATAAATAATTAAAGTATTAATGAAACTATTATTACAAAGATTTATCTCAATATATAGAAAAACTCTTTCGTAAGAATCGCTTGTAGAAACTATATAAAAATTAACGACTGTGGGTATTGAAATTCAGGCGGAAATAAGCTTAACTTTTTTTATTATATCCTCTTCCAGGCTGCGTGCAACTTCTGGCGACTTTGCGCAAGAAGACATGCTGTATTACTAAAACCTATCTAATATAAGAGAGATGCAAAATGTTACTGTTTCATGGCCAGTGGCCGGACAAACATTTACTCACTGAAGCTCGTATTTTGGCAACTACGTATTGTAGTCCGCCTGCTAGAATCGAATTAACTTTCTCTGAATACAATAAAAACAAAGTAACATTGCTAATGAAACTGAGGTTAACCATTTCTAGAGTAACGTATCACAAAATTTACAATGTTGTTAGTCAGCTCCATGAAAAGTAATGGACTCACTTCCTGCTCGCTGTGAGTTAGAAGCAACTTCTGTTTGCGGTCAAAGTTAGGATCGTTTAAATACGTTGACTTGAAAGCATCCAAACGGTACATAAGTCAGTTACATGGGCCTGCGGAATCGCAATCTGCTAATCGTCGAAACACCGTTTTAATTTCGCTACACCTCAATAGAGGAATTATGTAAGAGTACAGGTTTTGAGGTTCAATGGATTTTAAAAATCTGATGTGGCTGATTCCACAAGATTTTCATTATTTTCCGTGTTTATTTTTCCGACTTTGTTTCCCGTCTAACCAGCAACTTTACTTCGCGCTTTTGCCGGTACTAGGCAGTTTGTGTCTGTGCTGTTCATGCGAGAGCCGCCAATATCTAACGAAAAACACAACAAAGCTTTGTGCGAATGCTCATTTAGGGCTCTAAGGCGCAAAGCGTAGCCGAGGGATGGTTTTCATGAGTGGAACAGCCACTACTGTGGAGTGACATCAGCGCATAGCCGTTAGATCTGTGAGACTAAAGGCCAATGAAGAATTCTGAAACTTCATTTAGTGGGAAAAATACAGTAGGTGGCAGTCGGTAGATTTGGAAGAACTACAAATATCGCTATTTTCGCGGACTTTACTAGTACTCATGAGTTGGTACTTTCTTCCGCGCATGCGCAGTAGTGAAATATGGAATACTTTGTTGACAGTAAGCGATTTATTTCGAATATAGATTAGATTAGATAACGGGATGTGTTGGTGGCATTTTGTCGACCTTGGGTTGTTAGTGGAGTTTTGTCGACCCTTCACACATCAGCCTAAAAAGCTTATTGTGCAACTCCCTTGGAAACATGGTCTTTATTTTTCCCAAAGTCTGTATCCTGAACAAACTGCAGTGTGCTGGTTCTAATATCAGCACCCTTTCCTAAATCTTCACTGGTTATAGAGAGAGTAAATCTTTTTCTTAACAGGAATGGGCAGTCAAAAAGCAATGCGAGGCAGTTTCCTCATCCTCTTTGCACATTCTACGAATGAGTTTATCGTTGAGTCTTACTTTACATAGATGATTCCGGAAGTGACCATGTTCAGAAATTAATGCAACCACTTTCCTTATTCCTGTTCTATCCAATCCCAGGAGAGTGTAGCAGGAAATCGCTGATGAGTAGCATCTGGAAAGCGTCGTTCCTCTATTTGCTGCACTCGGCTGCAGTGTTCTTGCCCTCGGCTATGGATGCTCGTCGGCTGCTGTGTTTTCCATTCCTAATCGCTACTTATATAACTAATTCTTGGTCTCAGGGTTATCGTGGGTGAGGCAAATTAAAATATACTGCATTTCCCTTAATAAATGTGGTTTATTATCAATTCAAATATTTAAGGACTGCTAGCTTTTCCCATTATACAAATTCCTACCAATTGAATGAATCAGGAGCCTAAACTAACTGCACACGTCTTTCCACACATATGCACACACATATGCACACGTCCAGAGAGTAGCACTTTGTGTCGACGAAATTATAGAAGAGAGAGAAAATCCGGAGCTTTGTTCCCCTTTATATAGCTGAAATTAGTGACGCTTACCTCCGTGCCTCAAAATGTAACGACATTTCTAATTGGTCCTCAGACCGCGTTACCTTAACATGTATGAGAATATTCTACTCCAAAGTTTTGCGCATACGCGACCCCATGACGCGTCAGGAAGCAGATTCAATATCTCCGTCTCTTTCTTTTCTCTAGCTGTCTCTTTCTATTTCTCCTTAACTCTACCGGCTCCCTGTTCATTAGCTTTGTGAAAGGTGGGCTCTAGCTAGAATTATCTTTTACCTGGAATTTGCTAGCTCATCCATCTCTTACAATCTGCTTTGTACAATTCTTGCTTGTTAAATATTTTAACATGTTTCTTGGTGAATTACATTATTACTGTGTACAATTCTTATATATGTATATATATATATGTGTGTGTGTGTGTGTGTGTGTGTGGTATATCCCCTTTCAAGAGATTGAGGAAAGAGTGTTCATGGACCTAAGTTTGCTGACTTGTCTTTGTCCAGGACAGGTTTGTCACCTGAGTTGATGTGCTTCCCTAATCCATGCTTTTACCGCAGTAGTGTACCGGCAGTCAGCGCCAACATGGAATATCTCAATAGCCATTTTAGCCAGCTGACCTTTTGAATGTAAGAAAGTGGTTGGGTTACATCTGTTCACATCTCCCTTTCATGTGCTTAACATATGCGTTTTCATTCTCTAAATCATTTTTTTTTCTGCATTTCAATTACCGGTTATTTAAGAAACCGCTAGTATTTTCCTTGTAATCCATATAATCACGCTAAAACAGTAATATTCATTTTGTAAGTAGGGATAGCATTCAGCTTTTAATAAGCAATGTGCTAACCTATGGTTCTGCATATACCATTTGTATCACCTAAACCCCCCCTCACCAAATAAAAGAATGTTTGCTTTAAAATTCATAGCGCAGGGTTGCCAATTTGCAGCATAATTATGGGGGTATACGGTAATTTTAATGTTTGTATAATGGTACGTTGTGCGATACCAGTTAAACATACGTTAATATCCCTGTCGTGGTTGTCACAGCGGTGAAATGAAACGAATCTTCTCACTTCTTGTGAACGAATGTTTTCTAAAGAGGGGTTAATACAAACTAAAAATTGGAATATACTAGCACTAGAAATAGTAAATGGGTTCTCTATTTCAATTTTGAGAAATAATATAGTGCATCTAAGAGCTTCCAAGTCACCAAAAATACGTATTAACAACATCAAATTCGTTTGGAGCTCAGAGTGAAGATAATGGACTTTCTGACGAGTAAGTCGAGATATGTGCTAATCTTGACTGTCATCATCGTGTTGTAAGTACTATAAAATGAAGGTTGTTATGCTTGGTGTTATTTTTTAAATTTTTTTAGATTTAAATCTACAAGTAACTGGTACGATGTATTTCACATTTAAATGTTGTCAACCATAACAATGAAAATAATGAAACTTTCAAGGTAGTATTTTGGGGATGCTTAATGCCAAAAATGTTTTAATCCACAGAAACTGTTTATATTGATAACACTTTGAAACACTATAACAGAAAATAGTTTTTGTACTAAGAGAAGGAGTTCAATTTCAGAACTACAGAAAGAAACATAAACACAGTAGTTGAGAGTAAGTGTGCTTATTTTTCTTTCAGACTTCTGAAGAAGACCTAATTCCCAAAGTGCAACAAATTTATGTCCTGTTACAGTGATTTAACGTGCATGATTTTATAACTCGACACTTTAGTTCGCTTCATATATTTTACACGTTGACTCAGGTTACAATCTTTCATTGAAGCATTAGGCATATGGAGTAATAAAAAACCAAGGCAAACTTGTTATAAGAAATTAGCTATAAGCAGCTACTGTTTTGTTTGGAAATTTGCGGAAATTAAGCAACATAAGGTGGCACTAACTATAGTTTGTTTTAATTTGTTAAATCAACTGGTGCCAAAGTATTGAGTAAGATTGCATTCTTTGTAAAATCTATGGAAATATAACATATTCCACCAATAAATACTGGTGCTGGAGTCTATATGACTTAAGTCTTGTGCATTGTATTAAAATAATTATAATGAGGTAATGATTATATATTAGGTACAGAAATACTAGAATGGAAATAGCCTCAATACGGTGTTGAGATTACCTAAACAAAATAAATCTGGCAGCGAATTATATTCCTTAAGCATTGGGTGATAAAACATTACTGACATGTTTAGGGATGAGTGACTAAAATGGAAGTTTAAGATTAAAATTCAAATATGTGTTTTTAATTGGTGAGCTCCTTGAAGTTGCTGCAAACTGTATTAGTGTTTATACTACAAGCTGGTGTACTAAGTTAAAGTAAAGAAGTTAACAGTACATTACGTTTACTTTACTAAAATATTAAATGGTGACCACCATAATGAGGTGTTTTAATTTTGAAGTGAAATGAACTAAAAAGGTAGACTTAGAGCTAAAATTCAGTATATATTTGTGCTGTAATTTATTGGTAAACTCCAATGGGGTAAGTGTTTTATGGGTGATTAATTAAGGTTATTTGACATCCACCAAAATATAAACATCAAATGAAGTCTACTACTCCACTGTAGTAGAAGGAAATTCTCACTAATGAAAGACCAAAGAAAAACAACATAGAACTTAGATATAAAATAATTGGCACAAAGGAGTAAGCAGATAGGTAAAACTTATATAGTAGCACAAGTAAAGGTTAATACCGGTACAAAGAATGAAAAATTTTCCTCATAAATGTTATACCTTGATGTGTACAAAAATAAACTCCAAGACGGTGAAACAATAAATATAGATCCACAACGATCACAATAACTACTTTACATAAAAACATAGAAACAACACTGTAAAGCCCTTCTTCGGGAAAAAAAGACGTAAACACACTAGCTAGACACTGACAGAAGATGGACGTAATCCCTACAATATGACAATTATAAATGTAACAATGTTTGAAAAGCAATATGCCCAAGATTTATGAGTGTGGATATGTAGCTGGATGGAAAACCTGGACAAACTGAATTTCTAGTAGTGTACATGCTTTTAGAAATTTTGCAGTTAGTGATCCAATAATTTTCCGAATAGTATTTAAAATAAGCGGTCAAGTAGTTAAAAATAAGAACCGAAGGTAACACCCTTACTTACTGCATGGTTCAGAATATTAACTTTAGTCGAGGAAGAGCTCGGTCTCGGTGCTTTGCTAGGAGGGCATCTTCTTATCTCTGAGGATACTTCTGAAGCGAGGGGAGCATGTATAAGGTTACAATCGTCAAAGGTTTCGCAATGAGATGATACATGAACGGCAACTGATATGGAAGACACCTATTCATTCTTAAAGAGTGCACTATTGAGAATAGGACATTGTAGAAAGCGTTACACAATGACGTTAGATTAGGTTGTACAACGGAGGAATGTACAACTTGCACTCTACGACCTACATAGATCTGTTGTGGGTACCACACCTAGAAGAAAGGGATGAGTGAAGGAACCACAGGAGGTTACAAGCCGCAGACAGATAGGCCACATAGACGCCCGGAAGTACCTAACAAGCATACACTGTACCAGATTGTTTTTGGCAAAATCGGCGTTAGGATTAATCTTAAACTGCCGGTTGCGATTTGGGTTATAAAACGATTGACAAGGACCGATTATAGTAGATGTCTTTATTTGCAAATCTGAAATGCTTAAATTTTAGTTCTTGAATATAGATCATTACAGTCAATGATCGAATTTGTTGTAAATTTAAGTTTTCTTGCAAAAATGATAACTAAGTAATTTTTTTTATAGAAATCACAATGTGTTCCACTATAAAAGCCCTAAATAAAGCATTAAGCCTGATATTAACAAATAGCTACTTACATCACTTCATCACTTCAAAGATTGTATACTGAAAATATAAAATAAATGTAAGAAAACCTTCACTTCAAGAAACGTTTAAAGTGGTAAAAGTTGAAGAAAACAATATAAGAAGAAAATAAAGTTTAAAACTTTGCGTGCTCTTTGGAGATATCTGCGCATCTCCAAATGAAAATGCGGAAAGGCAAAACTGCATTCTGTTTCTAATTTTAGGACATTTGAGGAAGTTTTCTATGATTAAAATAATACATACATATATTCCTTTGTTATAAATTGTTCAAAAAGTTAATATTATGCATCCTTAAAAGACAATTTATAGAAAATAGTATAAACCTAAGTTTATTCATTTAATATCCAAACAAATGCTATTTTAATTAAATATCTAGAACAGTTTCGAACTGCGTCCATAAAACATGACTGAACTAGGTATTTACTGAGTTGCGCTTTTTGAAGACTGATAAAAGTATCTGATGGGGTGTATTCACATGACTTTTTCTACCCTTCTATATTTAGTAGTGGGTATACAAACTATTCTTACAAAAGCTTATTTTTATACTTCATTTTAATCCAAATAAACCTTTCTGTAAATAGCTGCATTACACATTTCGTTACAGATACAAAGGGAATAGAGATAGTCAGATGTTATAGAAGTGGACTCTATAGGCTGGCCTTAAAATTCTACTCTTTTTGCATGATGTCGCGAAACGCACCTAAAAATCGACAGGACTTTAAAAGAATGGCTAAGTATTCAAAAAGTCGAACAATTAATAACGGATGTCTGGGAAATGGCTGATGCCAAGAAAAAGTTGTTTGAAATAAATTGTGTGTTTTAAAGAGATATACTCTTTTGTGTATTAGTTTTCGTGTATCGTTTGGCATTTATACGAGATTATAGAAAATCCCTACCGAATGAAGAAGAATTCACAGGCTATTCCCATGAAATTCAATATGTAAGTTTGTTAATCATATTAATATATGTAATATATAATACTTTAGACGAAATTTTAGAGCCATTTTTTAGAAAATCAAAATATTTTAAAATATTTCGAAAAATATTCCATGTAAAGGGTAGTTTGGGGTGGGGAATTTTCTTGAAAATCTGCGGTTGTATGAACGGTACTAAACTTAAATACCAAGTTTAGTATTTATCCGACGTTTTATGCTGTTCACACATACATACACACGGACCTTTTTCTAAAAATGTCATTTCTATTCAGTGATCCCGAAACATGTATTTCCAGTAAAATCTCGGTATCGAAGTTCTGAATGGAGTGCAATACGTCTCTACCTACTATGTACTTGTAGAGAAAGTAGAAATACTTCATGCGCGTTTTTAAAACCAGCCGTGCTTTCCTTGTTTTGTTTTCTGTTCGTAATTCAGAAGACCTCAAAACAAGTGTATCCATTAAAATGTCTAAATAAACCTTGCCTTAGTTTAGTGACCTATGCAGTACATTTTACCTACTTCAACCATCATTGATTACAAATGTTTCAGTTCAGTCGTTGTGCCTTTCTTCTCTAAGGTTTTTATTGATTCGTTGTTATAATTTTATTTTAACGGTCTTATTTATACCTATGACCTTCATAACAACTTAAATATATTGAATAAATCGTTTGTTAAACTTAACTAATACCAAATCGAGAAAACTGTTCCTGGTCCAACAGTGCTTTATAAAGTGTTTAAAATTAATTGTTATAAGATAAATTAATTATCATTGCTAAATGACTTTATTAGTATGTTGGAATCGGAAATACTTGCTCTGTAGGTTTTAGTAATCTCTATCAATACAGATCCTATTTTATTGATACATAATTGTAAGTTTACTGAATTTGTTGCTGTTATTCTGAGAATTGGATATTAAATACTTTAAATGCAATAGCATGCGACACACTAGGCCTTCTTTTATTGTTTCATTTAATTTAAACTGCTATAATGTAATGAAAAATTCAGTATGTTGTAATGTATCTTCGGTAACTGTTAATAAATATTTCCTCGTTACTAAAGATACTCATACTACATTTTTATTCCTTATAAATTCTATATACTTTTCCCTCAAGTATGCCCATAGGTGGATAATATTGTGGAGAAAAATGTTCAATAAAGATTTACGATTCCGGATTGCTTATTTTCTGCTATAGATTTAAAATATATGAGTAGCAATCATCTTACTTCTTACACCCAGATCACTTTCTCATCTTTAATTTAGCCCTGTTTCCAAATGGTAAGATACAAGGTATTTAACATTTATAAATAAGTACTCTGTTCGTAACCCAAGTACTCGTAACTACAACGGTACTTTTGCAAACACAACGAAGGTAATTAATATTTCCCATATGGGGACATATAACCATTCATCATTTACATCTTAAACCCATTTCAATAATAAATAGATATGCCTTTCACTAAAATGTGAATAACTATCAATACACAAATAAACGTTTTTCACTATAACGTGAAAAGTAACTTCAAATAGCAACACCTCAACTTATTTATGATTATAAAGAGAATACTCAATTAACCTTGTATTACATAATAATATTTCCCTAACGTGAAATCTAAAACCCCCCTTAAACCTATATGAAGTACAAGAAATGCAAATTACACTAACTCAAATGCTCGACTTACAGCTGGCGTACGAGAATTAAGTTTAGATTTTAAAAAATTTAAACAGGAACACTTTACCGTTTCTAAAGCGGAGTTTTCCGTCCCTGTTTCCCGGTGTGTAGTTTGCCCACGTCCTTCTTTCAGGTAAGCACTTCTGTCCATGCCGCTCTTGTAGCAGAGAGAAAAATAAAGGATAGTGTGTAGAGAAAGTTTTTGAACTTAATTATATTTGAGTATATTTATGATGGAGGCCACAGTTAAGTAGTCACTTCGTGTACTAGTCGGCCACGATGTGAGTTAGCTTGAAGGAGGGCGATTTTATCGAAAATACAAAGGCTGAGTTTCAGAGTGTAGTGAGGGGCAAAGCGATAGGGAAATTTAAGTCTCACAGTGAAAACAGTTGTACATTTGCAGACATCGCTAGTAAATGCAACTCGGAACTGCGGAGATTTTATCTACCTGATTGTCCTTTCGATGCTCCGACCACTTTTCCGTAACTGTTTAGTTCCTCTTCCCACGCACGCACTTATATCGTGGCCAACTAGTACCTCCTATTTCATTGCTGTTAACTTAATCGGAAAGTGAAGTGTTTGAGATTGTGGAGTTGTAAACAGTTTGTAGTTTTGAAAACGTAGTCAGTTTTTGAAAAAAAAACCTCTTGGACGGATGGCTTTAGTGTGTGGTCACCTATTGTACTATATTTATCGTTTCTGTTTATTATATTTTGTGAGTGCAACTGTGGGCCAATGGTATTGAAAAACAAATTCCGGTATTTACATAGCGACTGAGAGAAAAAAAACTCGGGTTCTGTTGCCGGTGTGTTTTATTTAAGCCAGTATCTTCAGAATATAAGAGATACGTTGCTTTGCTCATTCTCTTCTTAGAGTCAATAAACAAGGGCTTGCTTAGTTCAGATTGGGATCATGGAGAGCGATCAAATTTGTTAACGAAAGAAGGCATAATAATCTGTCCCTGGTGTAGGGAGGAAGAAACATGGGTTTATATTCTGGCGCATTGTACTAAGACAGAACAGTAGAGGAGAAAGTACGTGTCAGAGTTTTTGTTAACTCAAGGAGAGGGTTACAAGGTATATAATCGAACCTGCCTTGTTTGGATGGGGAAACCATTGCTACATTTTTACAAAAGGTTATGCTCTCAGATCTAATTGTTAGGAAGAGGGACAGGAGAGGGAGGGAGAGGTTTAGGAACTTAGGGGTGGGTATTTTGTAGGTTTTGTAAACAATAACATGTGTTTGTGAACAAGTTTATTTTCTTATTCTTATTGTATAGTTTTATCGTTAATTTATGTTTTCTCCCAATTCTTATAAAATATTATTAGCTATAAAGTTCAGTGTGACGAATATAGACTGAAAGTATAGACTACAGAGCATTATATAAGCACGTATGGTCTATCTAACTCCTGCGATGTATGAGTCTGAATAGGTAAAATGTCTACGACCAATAAATACACTACTCTAATCTATAGATTTTAAACTTATGGATGAGTATAGGAAAACAATGATGTGTCCAATAGTGACAGTGACAAAAGTGACAGTAAAAAGTTAGCAGCAGTTGTTTCTCAATTTTATAAATCCGTTGGACCATTTTACTTTGTGAATGATGATTCCCAATTGCAGAGCTGGAATTTATGATTCTCCTTGATTACAACGGAAATGGGAAGTATGAAATGCGAGTTTTGTGTCACATATTCGTAGGTGTAAAGTTAGGTTCAGTGGTGATATTCAGCTTTAGCCGATGTGAACCGATAAAACTTTATTGCGGAAATTGAACCAGCACTCAAAGTTTTACGACATCGTTATTGACCTGTTGAACTGTATCTCAGGTGGCATATAGATTAAGTTGTAAACTATGTAGTAATAATGCAGTTTCTCTAGTAACTTAACTACAGAGGTTTCGTATGCACCAGAAAAGGTAAGGGGGGAGAAAGGGTTTTCTGAAGGCGCTCAATTCAAGAATCGTTTGGTATTATAAGGAATTAATAACGGCTGCATCTGCCCCTGCACGTAAACAGTGTCCGAAAGAAACCTAGCGAAAAAAAATGTGATGTGTTACACTCACATGACCTTCTCTACTTTTGTACAAACTATTTTTACAAACTCTTATTCTACATCTATTTCATATCAATCGAGATAAACATTTGCAGAAACGATCTTTTGACATGCAAAGAGAATTACATTTTACACATAGCGACCAGTTCCAAGAATATTTGCCTATCGCTTAAGGCCTACTATGTTCTCCTTGTTTTGTATTTGCAAGGGCAATTCAGAAATACAGTAGCCTTTAAGCATAGACATATCTCTTAATAGCTGGTTGCTATGTGCAACACCATTCTCTTTGCCACAGATTAATACTCTTTGCATATCCAAGACAAAAAAATGAATAACGAATTCCCATTTGAGAAAATAAGTATTGAAACATTTAAGGGAATAACAAGCAATATCTCGAAAATAGTTATGACAATGTATATGACATAAATTGTGTATTTTAACGCGATCTACATTTTTTGTGTAGTAAAATTTTGTTTATCTCTTACCGTTTACCAGTTATGCAAAAGTCGTTCACGATGAAGAATACTTTTGGAGACATTCCTAAAACATTCAAGATATACATTTTATTTGTCATGAAAATATCTCAAACATATGATGTTTTAATCAAAATCGTTAGAGCCATTTTTGAGAAAATTAAAATTTTCGAAAAATGTTCCATGTAAAAGGTAATCTGGGGTGGGGGGATTTTCTGGAAAAACTTGTTGTCGTATCTCTAGAAGATACTGAACCTAAATACCAAGTTTGGCGTTTATCCGACTGTTCGTGTCTGAGTAATGTTGTTCACAGACACACACACACAGGCACACAGAGACAGATACACAGACACACGGACATGTTTCCAAAAATGCTTTTTTTGGATTCAGGGAGTCTCAAAACATATATTTCCGGTGAAATCTCAGTATCGAATTTTTGGGTGGAATACAATACTTCCCCTACTTACTATACGTAGTAGAGAAAGTAAAAATATTACTTTGATGCACTGGCAACAGGCTACACATATTCATACACCTCAAATTAAACGCCTCCATCCAACGAACGTGTTTACATAACACCCAGTTCTTATTTACTAGTAAATCTAATGCAAATAGTAATGAATGCTAATAAAATATATAATAAAGAAGGAAGAAAATCTAACTTCCTAAGTTCCAAAAGCAACATTAATAATATAAAAATATAAGTAAGGGTATTATTAATAAGGGAAATTAATGCAAACGCCAATCTTATGGCACATAGTACAAATAATGTTATCAATTCAGTACACAATAACTTAAATTTACTTAATTCACGCATTAAAAAATAAGTAAAAATGTATTAATCTCAGATTACATTGAACTGTGCGATAAATAATTTCAACATAAATGAAAACCTTAACTTTATGTTTACATAAAATATAAAATGTAAGGTTTACATAAAATATAAAATGTAATTTTAATGCTTATTTATTATGAAGTATGAAAGTATTTATAATATTATTAAACTATTTAAAAATAGGTTCTAAAGGAAGGCATAAGGTGCATATCGCTAGAAGATATTATCAGTTAGTATACTTACTGTTTTTAGAGGGAGAATAGTAAATGTTAGAGGGAGGTAGAGAGATAGTGAGAGAGGCTATAATTGTGGGATTTATGTAGTAGGTAATTAGACTAAGGCGTATCAGAACAAGTATTTTACTTCTGGACTAAACTCCTTGCATAAAGCAATAAAGAAAAGGTTTTTACATTTATATGACTTTCCTAACCACTATCATTTGTTTTTATATACGTTGTAAAAACATTAATCGAGATAAACGTTTGCAGAATTAGTTTCATAATACATTTTCTTATGGATACAAAGTGGTTATAGGAAACCAAAGTGATATTTAAAAGTTTAAAAGCGGGTCGCTTAAAATTTCCACGATATCGAAAGAAACAGCTTCAAAAATGTCAAAGTATTGAAAAATTCACACAAATAACAACTGATATTTGCAAAATAGCTTACGTCACAAAAAGATGTTGCAAATAAATAGTGTGTTTTAAAGATATCTACATTTTCTATGAAATAAGCTTTTACTTATCTCTTATGTTTTATCAGTTATACAAAATTATACAAAATTCTTTTCGATTGAAGAGGACTTCATAAGTTATTTTCAGAACATTCAAATTTGCACACATTTTATTAGTTTAAATTCATTAAACACACGGAATATAATCAAAATCGTGAATCTTTTTCACAAAATCAAGAATAAATATATTTTCCCTTATAAACATTTTTTTGGGGTAGGAATATTTTGTTGAAAATTTTCGTGTCTCATCTTTGGAAGGTATTTAACTTCATATCAAGTTTGGTGTTTATACAGAAAATCGTTTTTAGTTATGTTGTTCACAAACACACACAAACTCAAGGATCTTTTTTCTCAAAATGCTACCCACTACGTGATATAGAAAGTAAAATATACAAGAATCCCTGAAAGAATGATGAGCGAATAAGTTTCAGTATTACAAAAATCCACCTGAAGTGGTGTGGCATCACCTGCTTTAGTAGAATGAACGCTCAGAACTTGGAGGATGGTACTTATCTTCTTTATACAAGGTTGTTACTCTCAGTGCATTGCGGTAACAATATGTGTGAACTTTATAATCAATTTAGAAGTGTTAGAATTTCAGAAAATCGACAGGAGGTGAAATGAGCAGTGTTAGAGCATAGCTGGGGTCTTTCCTACAAAGCGTAATTAACTAGTGGAAAATACTTTGTTTAAAATAATTCTAAGAAATTCCGACTGACACAGAGCTTAAGCCAAAATGTGTTACCGCAAATATAAACTCGCTTATGCCACAGCCGATTTTCACACGAAGAACTTGTAGCTCTGTCGCAAATGGTCCCGTGGTGTTCCTGTAAGCAAGACTGGAAAATATTCTAATTATCAGTAGTTAGAAGTATTGAACAGATTAAGCAGTCCTCCTTAACTGAGTGTTAGGCAAACTGATGTACTCATAGAGTTGAAGTTCAATTCGAAACTAAACACAAAATGGGGTATGAAACAATATACTTTGTCACTGGATACATATACTTCTAGTGCATTGTACTAAGACAGAACAGCTGAGGAGAGAGTTACAAACTAGTTAGACCTTGCTAGTTGGGAGTGGGGAGTAGGAAGTGATTGACACATGTTTGCATAAAGGTACTTAGATCGGAATTTATTGAAGAGGAGGAGGAAATGAAGGGGGAGGGTTAGTTCTTAGGGGCGGGTGTGGATTTTTATTTATAAGCAATATCCGTCTATGTGTACACGTTTGTTTCTTATGTTTTTTGTTTGCGTCATTTTTGTTGATTTCTGTTTTTTTTTTCATCTAGTCATATATCATTAACTTAAAAGTTCAATGTGATGAATATAAACTGAAACATACGCACTATGTAAATCGTATAAACACGTACGGTCCATCTGAAACGTGTCATCATGAGTCTCAATATATAGAATGTTTAAGACCAATAAAATGCACCACTCTGCTATACTCCGATATGAAGAATTAAAAAAATGAAACATTTTTTGGCCTGTTTAGAGTTCTGTTCAAATCAATATATTAAGGGTACATGCAGAGCTTCCAACAAATATTCATCTTCTATAATAATAATAATAATAATAATAAAATTAATTTTAGGACTATTTCGTAAAATTCCGGGATAATTTTAATTATTTAACCAACGCACTCAAAGGGCTTTTTGTCTTTCACGAAACTATACCAGTTTCTACTCTTTCGTGAATATTTTTGACATGCACCCCAACAGGGATGCAAACACAAGATGGTTGTAGAATCTATATTTTCATTATGAGCATATTGCTTTGTGCATTACTCTGAATTTGTGTCAGGATATTCGGCTAAGGGCATCGGTTTGCTAGCCTGCGGATATCGCTGTTAATTAACCCGAAGTTACGTTTGCGTGCGATTTCACTTTCTCCAGCGCTATCTAGTGGCATTCCTAGCACTGTAGTATAAAAGTAAGCATCGTGTATGTAATTTTCTTGACCACGTTGTATAACTTTACTAAGTATAAGCTGTTATTAAATTAGTGTGCAGGATAGCGTGAGGGTACTTTTAAAACTATAGGGTTGTATGTGTTTTGTTCATATTATGACTCCTGCAGGTTACCTATACATATAATTTGCCCAAGTTGATTTGGAAACACGCTATATAAATATATATATATTATGGAATATTAAATAATATAGCCAGATAACATACAGCGCGATTCTATGATGCAAAATGTTTAAAATTGCCATATACGTAAAATATTTACATGACAAATTACATAGACAAGTTGATTTTTTGTATTGCTCTGGTAATAAACCTGTAAAGTGCTCTTGATTCGCAATGCATTTTATATAATATTATATAACTGATGAAATATAAGAGATAAACAAACCTTACTACACAAAAACTGTGGATATCTTTAAAACAAATTTATTTCAAATTACTTAAATAAACATGAAGTCATTTATGCAAATAAATAAATATTTCAGATTAATGCCAATAATGTTCCATTTTATGCAACATAGGAAATCATTTCATTTCTTGTAAATTAAGCTCCCAATCTTGTGACAGCAATCCGCCAGCCTCTGAAAAAACCTTGGTTTTCAAATTACAGTTAAACATTTGGAGATCTTCTTGTCTCCGTTTTTCAACGTGTTTTGATTCTCAAGGATATTCAGACGCCAGGATATTCTAGCAGTGTGTGCTATGTCAAAATCTTGCAGCGACTTTTTGGCTGCTCCCTTGTAGACTTTAAACGCGATTTTCACAGATAAATAATGGAATTCCAGTTGATATGTTACAATATGCATTACAGATTGACATATTGTTGTTTTAGAAATGGAAATTCATTAACAAGACATAATTTTCAAGGAGGAAAATAGAAAATTGTTGGTATTTAGTTCATGTATTTTTACTTTCTCTACCACGTATACATAGTAGGCAGTGAAGGTATTGCATTCCACCAAAAAATTCGATACCGAAAGTTCACCGAAATAGATGTTTTGAGGCCCCTGAATCAAAGAAAAGCATTTTTAGAAAAAATGCCCGTATGTGTGTACCTGTGTCTGTCTGTGTGTGTGCCTATGAACAGCTTAACTCCAAAACGAAAACTTGGATAAAACACCAAACTTGGTAATTAGATTCAGTATCTTCCAAAGATGCAACACGAAGATTTTCAAGAAAATCCCCCTAACCCAAACTACCCTTCGCATGAACATTTTAAGGATATTTTAATTTTTTAAAAAAAGATATGGCTTTAATGATTTTAATTAAATTAACATACATTAAATATATTTGCATGAAAAAGAACATATGCGTCTTGAATTTTTTGGGAATAGACTCTGAAGTCCTCTTCATTAGGAAGGAATTTTATACAATCTTATATAACTGCTGAACATCAAGCGATAGATGAAAATGAACTATACAAAATTTATAGATCTTTTTAAAGTATATAATTCATGTCAAATAACTTTTCTTTGTGACATTACCCACTTCTGTAATACCCGTTATTAAAAGTTCGAATTGTTCCTTAGTTGCTCATTCTTTTAAAGTCCTGTTTACATTCAGTTGTTTCTCGCCATTGCACAGAAATCGTATGGAATTTTAAGCCCGGTGTATAATGTCCAGTGCTTAAACATTCTACTGTCGTTGTTCCCTTTGTATCTATAAGGAATTATGTATGTGGCTATTTCTGCAAAGTTTTTTTTTGGAATAAAATGAAGAAGATACAAAAAGAAGCTTTAGTAAGATACACTTGTATACCCACTAATAAACGATAGAGGGTAGAGAAAGTCATGTGAGTGTATCACATCAGATTTTTTAATTTATACCAATATAATTATTGCTTGCTGCAGAATTTTATACTTTTGGTTTCATTGAATCATTCTGTACTTCGTGTAGATTAGCCTCAGAATAAATTTTAGTTATAGTAATATGCTATACCTACAGATTTTGCTCTAGTATAGTTGGTGTAAAAGCAGGATAGAAGATTTCAGTTATACAGTGAGGTTTCGTATTGCGGGCCTAGGACGCATCCGCACATTGGTGGATTGAGTCCGCAGCGGTAAGAGCAATACGGAAGATATGATATTTTTGTGTTGAAGGAGTAAACGTCAAGTTAGCGTTCTATTCGGCGGTTAGTTTATCGGTAGGATAAATCCTTAACAAAAATGGTGATAGGATTAATATGTTACTCAAGAGACTTAAATGGAGATTATAGCTAAGGTTGAAAATTATGAAAAATTTAAGCACAGCTGCCATTAGTCAGTCGGGCAGTTACTCTTAAGTTACGTTTGGGAGGAAAGGATGTGGTGACGGATTGCAAAGGGTGGCAGGCAGAAAGCCTTTGCAGAAGGTGCATCCCGGTAGGGCTTCCCTTAGATATCTGTCCCTCATCATTACGGAGAGGTTCGGAGAAAGTTAGGGTAGAAATTGATGCAGTAATTTGTATCACAAATTACTTAAATGTAAATAATGATTGTAATATGAATATGCATTTTTATGTGACATTGATTTGAGATGTATATTGATTGTAATTATTGTTGAGAAGTAAGTTTATACGGCCTTACTGAAACTGACAATAATAGCGTGCAATAATGCAGCGAGGGGGTGAGCTGTTTATCATTATTGGAAACGAGGAAGTTACGTAATGTTGGCACGTTTTCTTTTAGAATCTTCTGGAACATTTCCTTAGAGCATATGTATTCATAATTTTCATTGGATATAAAAATAGACGCTAATGTTGGCGCGTATTATTAGCCAATTGCAGCTCAGTTATAATCTTTAGGCATATCGGGGTGTATGAGTATAAAGAGTAGGTTAGAGGTAGACCCCGCCAGTTCATCAAAATTCTTTGTACACTACACGTCGTCTTCACTTCAGTTCGTCGAAAATATTTGTATGATACACGTCGCCTTCAGTCCAGCAGAAATATTACACGTCGGCTATCGATTCACAAGTTACGCGTAGCAGAATTATGAAAAATCTAAAGTGTTGTAAAGTTAATTATACAAAAAGTTGAAGTACGCGAATTAAGAATGATCAGTAATGAAGTTATTATAACAGTTTCAGTTTGGCGAGTGTCAAGATCAATGTATAAATGTGATAGTTAATGTGTTCGACAATAAAAGTGTAAAACAAATTCTTTCATCAGTGTTATTTTTGGATAAGAGACTCCCTTCCGTTTACACAACCTGTATAAAGAGAAGTGCTTGACCAAAATGATTGGCGGAGAACAGAGAACCAAAATTAAATAAAATAACAGTAGCATTCTTTCAAACGAACATTAATACTACCGCAAATTGCTAACACCAGATAGAGCTAACAAGCCTAAAAAATGAATCACGTCACAAGATGGCTTCACCGCGTGAAGTAAACACACATACACAAACATTATAAATTTACCATCGCAAATTGGCTACCAAACGTGGGGCTCAATAAATAAATACAACATAAATACAGTCACAAATTGTTTTGCTCAAGCTTATTATCTTCCACCCTGCGGCGGATATCACCATCTACTGTGCCTGATCCTATAGCCGTGAATAATGAAAAGGGAAGTGAAATGAGAGGACGAGGAAATCTTGGTTAGGATGTGAGTTGCTTCGGGGTATGAAGCTGATATCTTCAGACCGACTGCCTAAAACGTAGCGCTGTTCATCAGTAAAGATTACACAGTTGACAATTCTGTTTCTAAACATGTTATGAACCAGTATTAAATTGCAGTGGTCGGAAGACATATTCTTTGCTGGTTTTATAAATTACAGATATGTTTTACGTGTCATTAATTCCGTTTTCAACAGTTTAAGCCGTACGCTCAACTTTAAATTTAGTCGCTGTCGCAGTAAAGGGAGGACTTGGTGCGGTGCCAGCAGTTAGCTTGGTTTTGCAGCACTCAGCAGGTTGATCGTTAGTGGTGGAACTCAAGTCTAATTTGTTCCTGTATCCTGCGCTGTCCCAGGAATACGTAATTTGTGAAGTAGTCATGCTGCGGAAGCAAGAATCACAGCAGTGGTACACATACATACTTCCCTATAAGACGAATGTCTTCTCGATTCTTTATCAACGTATTCGTTCCTCTGTAAAACAGAAGGAACAGTAGTGTAACGTGGGTTACTGTACTGGCTGATTAAATGACATTTTACTCTCTCTCTCTCTTTCTTGCTTTCCCATAGTAGGCAGAGCAAGTATTGCGCTTCATCCAAAATTGGGTACAAGATTTTACTGCAAATACACGTCTCGAGATTCCCTCAATCCAGAACAAAAAACATTTTTAAAAGACCGCGCGCGTGTGTGTGTGTGTGTGTGTGTGTGTGTGTGTGTGTGTGTGTGTGTGTGTGTGTGTGTGTGTCTATCTGTCTCAGCATAAGGTAAAAACGGTTATAGACAAAACTTGGTATCTTAAGTTCAGCGTATTCCAAGGATGCGACTGGAAGATTTTCAACAAATCCTCTGCCTTATACTACCGTTTCTATGAAAAAATGTTCATTACTTTTCATTTTCTCAAACTTTGCACTAACAATTTGATCAGAAGGCTATGCTTTTAAGGTATTTGTATGGCGAACAAAATTTATTCTTGAATTCTCTGAGTGACGTTTGCATAAAAGAAACGCAGAAACGTGATCTCGTTAAGTACACTATTTATGTCAATTTTTTTGTCCTTAACCATTTCTGGGATATTATTGGTTTGAATTGCCACACACGTTTTCAAATATAAATCTTAAAATTTAAAAGCTATCAAACAGCAACCATTTTTAAAAATCTTACTATCGTTTTTAGACTTCTAAATGTTTGTATTAACAGAAGTAGATAAATGAATAAGTTTTTGTAAGAATATTTTATAGAATCCTTTTTTAATTAGAGTACGGATCCCTTTTAAGGTCATCGCAAGTAAAACAAAATAAGAGGCCTTCCTCCCCAAACAATCAAACTTAGCCCAAATTCAATTTAAAGGATCCTTAAAAGCACTGGTTTACTACAGTGTTTATACCTACAATGGTAGATTTCATTTTTGGGTAGAGAAAATTATGTGAATATTACACACCAGATCTTTATTTTCTTCACTACGTTCCTAAAGCTTAGGAAGTATTGCATTCTGCCCAAATATTCGATAGTGAAATTTCGTTATAAACACTACATTGGAGATTACCTGAATACTATAAAAGGCCGTGGACGTATAATTGTGTGTTGCGCGCGCCTGTGCCTGTGAACAGCATAACTCAAAAGCTAAATGTCGGATAATACCAAACATCGGTTATAATTTCGGTATTATTTGCCAAAGATGCGATATGAAGTTTGTACAGAAAATCCCATATGCCAAATTACGCTTTACAATGGGAGATGCTTGCTTATCAAATGCTGTGTATTTATGTTATTAGTATGACAAAATGAATGTACAAATTGCCTGTAATGTGCTCTTTATTCATAACCCTATTGTACGGAGTACTCTGCGTCACGCTTCAGCCGAGAAAGCGGACGGGATGAGTCCGATAGGAGCTAGGTAAACAACGGCATTCTTCGTAGATGCATAATTTCCACGAGTATTCTACTCATAAACGTTCATTAGTATATGGCATGCACACATTCATATTTTTATTTCACTAACCTGTAGTTGCTCAAAGAAATGTTCTTCAGCATTCACACATTCCCATCTTTTGATGGAATTTACATTCATGCGCAAAAGTTCTTCCTCTGTAATCCTTTTAATTTTGCTCTTACATCGTCTTTCAGTTCAGCTGCATTGTAGTAGTAGTGGTGGTATTTATTAAGTATTTAGTATTACATTAATTGCATAACACAGTCACATGGGTCATAAGACCGTACATGCTCTCTAGAAAAACACCTGGTCTGTATACGTGACTTGCAGTATCAACCAGAAAAACAATTATTTTTTTTATAATCACCGCACTATATAAATACATATAAAATTGAAAAACACTCTGAGTCACACACTCAAACACACACACACACACACAGTCGCGCACAAGTACTCAAGCACTACATATGTTTAAAGAAAAATTACATAAACCCCTTATCTCTTAGTACACGTACTTCCATTAAGTATGTGCCCAAGCTTGGCCAGTTTTGGCTGTTTAGAATCATGTCCCAGCATGCTGTCCTCCGTCTGTTGGAAGCCAAAAATACTTCCGGTAATAGTTTTTTCCTAATACCCTCCGTCTGCACGCATGCTGCCAAAATATGCGTCCAGTCTTCTTGTTCCCCGCATAATGGGCAAATCCTCCTGCCATCGTCATCAGCAATCTTGCGAGCTTTCCACCCTCCCAACCTAAGCCATGCTAAGCTGCATTGTATTTATATAGTCTCTAAATTGCATACACACTTGTCAGCATGAATTTGTTTTGATGTACAAAGGGCACCAAAGAAAATCTCACTGCACCTCGCGACTATGTCACATTATTTATCGCTTTAGCCATTGCCATTTCATTGGCTGCTTTAGGCCACTTTGAAAGTGTGCGCCACTCCTCCTGCTAAATAGTTACACCAATAACCACAACAAAGGTTACAAAGTGACGTAGAAACGAAATATTTGTTTACGCTCTCGATCGTAATGACTAAAAGAGAAAGAGGTAGAGTGCGTGCATTCAGTTTGTCTACAGATCTCTTATCGTGATTGGTAGCCCATACCTTATCGGCTAGTGCAGGACACGCCTTTGAAAGGGTGAAAAGCCAAGGGAAAAACTTGATGAGCGCCCGGGTTAGCGAAATGTAGAATGTGTAGTATAAGAAGGTTTTCAGGGGGTGTAAATTAAAGTTTGAGTGATATTCATTAAATACATAGCAATGCAGCACTTTATAACAAAAAATAAACAGAACCATATTCTCACAGTGGTATCAAAACTAAATAACTAAACTATCAAACATAACTAAATAATGAGTAAATAAACAGCACGTTTCCCTCTAATTCAAACTATAATTGGTTAATATACCTTTACTAACATATTGCTGATCATAGGAATATAACAGGATTATAGACAAAAACATAAGCCAAATTTATTACGATATATATGTCATATTCGGTAAACCATATACATATTTATATTTATCTCTAGCTTCTAAACACGATCAGCCAATTCTAACAAAAGATTAATTTGAATTTAGTAAACGAATATCATCTGCGGGTGTTTCTGACGAGTATGTAGACCGTCTTCCCCACTTCCTGGAATATGTTCATCCAGTAATTTACTATAACAACACTTTTATGCACTGACGTTGCAACTGCTGTAACAGTACGACTAGCCTCCCACATACCCACGATACGTCCAAGAGTAATTTCGCTAGTATACGGCATGACTGGTTCTGAGACAATAAACATGTTTTGGTTTCAATAACACCAGAAAAAGCAAAGACATCAATCTCCCCCCTCTTATCCCCCTTAATGCTGTGTTATCAAGCCACCACGCTCTGTGATAGGTAAGGTGGACACACTTCAAAAGACCCTGGAAAACGTTACACAATCCGCCGAAGACTTTCTTTGGCGCTCTGTGTGCATAAGCATCGTGTATAGATATTAGTTTTTGTAGAGTAAATTCAGGATGAATTTCAACTATCTAAATAATTAATGCACACACAGCACACCACTGTTAAAGTCTCGAATGAAGTACACAAGCAAACACGCTTTCTATCACTTCAAACCGTACAAAGCAACGTCCGGTAATACTGAGCACAAACAATGACGTGTTCTGTTCACACCTTAACCTGTAATAAGCACTGACCGGAAACAAATCATCCTGCGGCATTGAAAGAAAATTACGCAACCAGAATGCCGGTGTTTACCTCGCGCTCTACCGGCTTCTCACAGCATGCTTTTCTCGGTTCAAGTGTCACTTGGACTCTCCGTATAACTGTATATAAGTATTAAACCAGAACCAGAACTATACTGCACAAAAAGTGTGAATATATTTAAAACACACATTTTATTTCAAGTAACGTTTTGGTGGCACCAGCTGTTTCGTTGTTATTGGTTAAAATATTTAGTACTTTTTGCCATTGAATTCATCATTCTGTTGTTTCTCGTGATGTCAAACAGAGAGCTTGAAATTTTAAAGTCAACATACAGCGATCCGCTTATCTTTCCTTTTTGTTTTCCATCGAATGAGGTTGTTACTGTGAATAAAAAAAAACATTTGTTTACTTTAATCGCATGTTTTAAATAAACCATTATTGTTGGCCTTGAAATTCCTCTTCCATAATATCACAACAAACAACAGAATGCTGACAGAAATTCGAAAAGTGACAAAATATTTAAAGCATATTGGAACAAAATTAAAACGTGTAGTCACTTTTTATATGCATACTATAATTATAATAGTGAGTTTGTAATCGCTAGAGAAAGTAGTATCTTCTACAGAAAGTATTACATTTCACCCAACATGTTTTAATAATTGAATATGTTGATTTGTTGTAGGAGAGTATTATATTTCAACTGTTGGGGAGCCGAACTTGAAGTAGTAGTAGTAGCAACCACACGTATAGTAAACAGTTTCCGGTAGCCTTCGCTTCAAATGTATTTTTACTGTTTATTTAAATATTATATATTTATGTTTTCCTCGGCTGCGTCAGTATTTGTTAGAGACACGTTTCTCTTAGCAGGGTTGTGGTGCGACAAGGCTTTCACAGATTATAATTTTACTTCACTTCTTTATTAATGCTTGATACGATTTAAATAACAATTCACTGATATATAGAGAGCTGTGAGATGTTTTTATTAAATACTTGCACTTTTTAATACGTAAACTGTTTTTGTCTCACAAAAAATACGTATTAAATCTCTCGAGGACGCATCTCGCATCCGGTTACAAACACTGTCTGCAGGCAACTGAATTGATTTTAACCGCCTAGACTTGTAAATTTCTGTATTTTAAGTCTCTGATTGGTTATTCCTAATCCAATAGGCTACCTTCATTTAACTAAAGCTTTTTGTGGTTGTTGATTGGCTATTTTTAAACTGTCTCATAATTTATATTATTGCTTCCCAGAATCTCAAGTAACATTATTAAACTCTCAAACTCACTATTGCCTCAAGGTTACCTCATTGTTACCTCATTGTTAGCAACTTTTGACCTATTTCTCACAGCTCCTACATTATTAAATTACGTAATACATTCACATAACATTATTACACATGGATACAATAATATAAACATATACACTGATTGTAACATACAATTTTATATATTGTTACATACACATATTGCTTCAAGGCGGGTTGTTATTAAATTTATATATTATATAATTTTACTGAAATCAGTTAAATGTTAAAAATACTGCCTCAATATTTTGTCACTCTTTGAATTGCTGTCACCATTCAGTTGTTTGTCGCGATGTTATGGAAAGAGGAATTTCAAAGCCTGCATATAGTGACCCTGTTTTTAAATATTTGACTAACGTTTCGATCTCTTGTACCTACAACATATTGAAATGTAATGCAATAAAACTATTACTACAAATGTTTATCACGGCTAAATGAAGCAAAGAAAAAATGAGCTTTAATACTAGACTAGGACTAACTGCGGAAGGGGACTTGGCACCTTGACCTACAAGATCTTTTATGCCTAAGCACGACAGGGCAGAGGGCAGTTTCTCTACCTCTTACGATTGAAACTCATCGGATGGCAGGCAGCTGGTGAAACTGTGGACTTGCACATTCCCTGAGGGGTGCCCGAGACTTGGAGACCAACCCCATTTCGGAGGACGAAGGGTTACATAGAGCAACCTTTTCCCCTGCCATGCAACACCGAGACTCCCGTCGACGCATTCAACCCTTAAACAGACCAAGCAGATGAAAGGTGAAGTGAAATGAGAATGGAGGTAAAATGGAGGGACAGGAAATTCGGAGATGTAATGAACCTTCTCAGCACCCCGGGGAAACCCCTGAAAACCTTTGGGTCATGAAGATCGGCCACGAGAATCGAACCCACCACCTCCGGAATGCGGGCCACAGTCCTTACCGCCTGAGCCATCCCGCTCAGTAGCCTAATATAGCTTTTATCCAAATTAAATGAAGTTGAACTACATTCAGAATTGTTATTGCGCAGATGATTCAGGCAGTTAGGTCTCTGGATCGCTTTCAGAGATCGTGGGGTCAAACCCGTGTGTCGGCCAGTCCAATTGATTTGTACCGTCAGTTGCTAGGTAAATATAGGATTGGATATCCAATACCATAACCAAAATTTCATCTAAGAACAAAATAAATAGAACTTAAAACAGATGGTGCACGATTACGGTCACATAACTGAGGCTATCTATTTGGCATACACCCACTTAGATGAACTAACAAACCTAGAGTAACCGTTGCCAAGTTAAACAATAAAAACAAGCCGTTATACATATTTCCCTGAAGGCAATGAATAAAGCAAATTAGAATATATTCTCTGGAGCATGTGTGCAGCATAACTTAAAAAAAACAACAACAAAAAAACAAAGCTTGTAATCAGCCATTACTTAAGCATATAACACCATACTTTTTTAATAGGCATCTTCATATGGGAAAATTATGACAAATTTTCTGAAAAAAGCCATTTATAAAAACGTATAATAAGTTAAATGTACGTATATATTGAATTTTCTCGCAATACTCTGTGAAGACTTCTTCATACAAAATTAAATTTGTGTAATTTCGGATAGTTTGTAATAGTAAGCGATACTTAAGGTGCAGAAAAATATACAGTTTACTAAAATGCACAATTTGTGTAAAATTATAGTTTTCATGGTGTCAGTCTATTTGGAAACATTCCATGTTGTGCGTTTTCACTTTACTAGGTAAAGGTGTGTCATGTGATGGACATGCTTATAAGTTTACTATTTTTCTTTTATATTTATGTGACATTAGCTCGTTACAAGAACTATCTGTTTGAATTACGTTTCCCCTTTTGTATGTAATCAAATTAATAAATAACCCGAAATAACATGTTACAAACATATATCGTGATTAATGTATCATGCATAGAAAACTAACGTTTTATATTGTGGCATGTGCACAGATTATATTAATGGTAATACGTCCTCTGGTTACCGGGTCGAAGGGTGGCAGTTTATCTGAGAGTAGGGGCGATTCAGGGGAAGCAGTGTGTCATTGGTGGGGATATGGCGTTACTGACGCTAAGCTTAGCGTGGGTTTTCTTAGCATTCTGTGACTAGACTTCGCGTGAGTTGGTCGGATAACTGCCTACGATATGGCGTCCTCGCCCGGCAGACACATGGGGTAAGAACTTGTTATAATAAATCTACCAGTTATCCTTTCTTTTCAACTTTTAATTATGGTAGCATAGAATCCTTGCCTCTCCCTTCAGCCAGGAATTATGTTAGTGTAATTATTTTTATAATATAACTTAGCTGCGTCCCTTGTCGATACCTCGAGTTTAAAGTTCTTTGTCTGTTCAACGATCCCTCTCATAAGCGAGTTGCTCTCCTCATAAGTTAAATAAATAACTAAATATGTGAGGTATACGACAATATACCTACATAAACAATATATGTGAATTTTAATTTGATAAACAGAGGCGTGATATTATTACACTAAAATAGCTTTCTCTACTCACTATAATATTGTTTATTTTATATAGTGCGGTCGTTTTAAGGTAAGGCCACAGACCACCTATATGCGTAGCACGCTCTACTGCAGTGACCTGGGTACTCGGCATACTACAAGCCATGGTCTTCTCTTAAAACGTTCGCAATATATTTCTTCACAAATTACTCTTGCAAAAACTTAGTTTTCTTTCTACTTTAGGTCCTTTGAGACAAACGCTTACAACAGAAATGGTTTCATTACGCATTTCACTGTAGATACAGGCTGAAGCGATAGTCAGACCTATATGCTGGCTTTGAAATTCCTAACTCTTTCCATGACATCACAAGAAACAATAGAATGGTGACAGCGCTTAAGAAAGTGAGTGATGAAGTGTTAGCAATTGTTTTTATGCGAAACCTCGGAATTAGCTTATGGCTCAAAGTACTTTTTATACATTATTTTGTAACGATATCTATACTTCTTGCGTATTCTTCTTGTTGTCTTGTCGTCTATATTTTACTACTTCAGAGAGACACAAAACTATACAAAATTCAATCAAAATATATGAAGTCCTTTACGGGTTATTTTCAGAAAATAAGCGATATGAATTTTCTTGGTAATGCAATTATATTGAATATATCGTATTTTATTCAAAATCGTTATAGCCGTTTATAGGAAATAAAACGATTGTGACAAATGTTCCATGATATGGTAGTTTAAGTTGAACAATTTTCTCCAACTTATTCCATCCTTGGAAGATTTAAAAAATAGAGATTAGTAGTTTTTATATTAGACTTCAAAACGAGTTGTGAAATCGCAATATACAATTTTTCGGTGCAAAAAATACTTTCTCTACAAAATTTAGGTAGGTGGTAGAAAAAAAATACAAATGGAAAGCGCATCTTATACAGAAAAGACAGAAAATAACGGAATGAAAGAGAACGGAGGAAGAACCACAAATTTACCTTCAGTCAGTCAGCCGTGCTTGTAGGGAGCTGTAATGCGACTAGTACTAAAACTGTAAGATTATATCATAGCTTATGATTAGTTAACTATTTAGGACTATAAGTTGAGAACCATAAACTATATATCTATTTTTTCGAGAATACTATTCTAGAGATGTTCTGGACGTCCTGTATAGCCACATTTCCGTTCCCGCGGAATTCCTCGTAGGAATTAAAATATTTCTATCTTGTTATCCTTGTAGAAAGCGACAAAAATCTTATTTCGAAAGATATCTTAAGTTGAAAACACTTGCAAATTGTTAAAGAAGTTGGCATTATCATATAATGGGTTGCAAATGCAAAATAGCACCCTCCAAACTTTCTATAGAACAAACAGAAGTTTGCCCCCTTTTGTCACAGATGAAAGTACACTAACAGACGCGTTACATGAGATTACATACCCTCGCAGAACATTGAAGGAATTTGCAATTACCCCAACAAGCTGCATTCTGAAACTTTATATGAAGCTGCAAAATTTCGGAATTTCGTGACAAGATTTAAATGGCTCAACCATGTTTTTACAACTGAAGTTAGCTGTGAAATACGACGTGGTAATTTATTGCATTCAGTTTCTAATTAGCAATTAGATATTCTGGCAATCTCTGTATTAACAATACGTATGTGTAATGACTCGCCTTTCAATAGCATTAACTTATGGTAGTTATGCTTTCCATCCAAGAATTCTATATATAGGCTATAAAAGAGTATAATTATGCTACAAGGCTTGTTGGTAGATAAATATCTATCCATCATATCATCATCTTATTTTGTTTATAAACTTACGTTTAGAAACTCCTTGTTTACGCACTTGAGCCTCTGATAAAGAAGTATGACTATGGGTTAAGAAACCTAGACTCTGTGATAAGCAGTACACATCATATCCAATCGTTAAGAGTTGTTTACCAATGCTACGCATCAACTGATGCACAGCTGTTCTTCAAAATACCTACAGCCAATGACAGTGTTTGCGGTATTATTCAGTTCAGTATATTCATTATTTACAGCATTAATTTGTGTGGATATCGTCCCATCCAACATTTGAGGCAGTGTTTTTAACACTTAAATGATTTTAGTCAAATTATATAATATATAACTTCAATAAAAGCCCACCTTGAGGCAATATGTGTATGTATTTAACAGTCATTGCATATGCTTATATTATTGTATACATGATAAATAATGTTATATGAATGTATTACGTAATTTAATAATGTAGGAGCTGTGAAAAATAGGTTAAAAGTTGCTAACAATGAGGTAACAATGAGGTAACCTTGAGGCAATAATGAATTTGAAGGTTTAACAATACTATTGTGATTCTTGGTAGCAATAATGTAATTTTAGTGACAGTTTATAAAAATAGCCAATCAACAACCAGAAAAGGCTTTAGTTAAATGAAGGTATTCTATTAGATTAGGAATAACCAATCAAAGACTTGAAATACAGAAATTTACAAGTTTAGGCGGTTGTAATCAATTCACTTACCTGCAAACAGTGCTCCTAACCGGACGCGAGACACGTCCTCGAGAAGTATAATACGTATTCGTGTGAGACGAAAAATAATTTGAAGTAGATTATTTTTTTGTAGTTGGAAGATGCTTCATATGCACGAACACATATGCTCTAGGGAAGATATTCCCTCCATTTCTAAAGAAACGCGCGCTACCTTACCTGCAAACAGTGCTCCTAACCGGACGCGAGACACGTCCTCGAGAAGTATAATACGTATTCGTGTGAGACGAAAAATAAGTTGAAGTAGATTATTTTTTTGTAGTTGGAAGATGCTTCATATGCACGAACACATATGCTCTAGGGAAGATATTCCCTCCATTTCTAAAGAAACGCGCGCTACTCTGACGTCATTTGCTTGTCTCTAATAATTGATAAACAACTCACCCACTCGCTCATTGTTATCCGCTCCTATTGTCAGTTTCAGTGAGGCCGTGTAAACTTATTTCCTAACAATGCTTATAATTAACAAACATCTCAAATCAATGTCAAACAATAATGCTTATTTACACTACAATCACTCTGGCATTTACATTGTTGTGATATAAAATACTGCCACAAATTTTACGTCTTAAAAAGTGCAAGTAATTAATAAAATAATCTGACAACTCAACATCAGTAAAGTGTTATTTAAATCGTGTCAAGCGTTACTAAAAAGGAGTGAAGTAAAATTATAATCTGTTTAAGCCTACATTCTTAAGTCGCACCACAATCCTGCCAAGACATCCGTTTCTCTAAAATAAATACTGACGCAGCCGAGGCAAATATAAATACATAATATTTAAAGAAACAGTAAAAGTTATACGGTTGATATTTTTTTTAAACTCTGGACCAAGTCCACCTGAAAGTACATTTGGGGCGAAGGCTATCGGTAACTGTTTACTATACGTGCGGTTGCAACTACTACAAATTCGGTTCCCCAACAGTTGAAATATAATACAACTCCTTTAATACACCTTACTTCAAATTGACGCCCAAAGCGTGGTGCAAATAATTTAAAAAGAACAAAACGAAGCAACTATCTTCTTCACATTTTTCAATCCCGTCTCCCAATAGGAGTGATTATTCTCAATCCTAACCAAAAAATAATACAAATAGCAATATTTATCCTTTTACATATAATTGAGAAAGCAGACTGCCCGTCTTGCTAAATATCCTCAAACTGCCCCACCAAACATTTCAGTCCTCTCTCCCGTTGGAAAGCAATTTTTCTTATATCACTCCTGAAAGAATGGAGAGAACATCGTTTATATTTTTATTTCGCAAAATAAATGCCAGAAAGATCCATTTGTTCTTTAAAAACATTAAAAATAGCTCCCCTCTAAACCCTTTTCGCCTACCCTTCTGTTAGTATTGTTGTTGATTTTTATGCCACCCCCACATTAGTTTTACTCTAGTCTTAAAGAATATGCGTTTGCTTTCTGTTGGTACTGAAATTCCTCCAAGGTTCTAACCACTGAAGGATTTTCAACCCCAAATCCCATTTGGGTGGTTTAATGCATCACCGGTATTAAGGGAGCAATATTTATGTGTATATTTTGAAAATGCTTTGAGAAAACAGGCTAATTAATGCTGATAATCCTCAAAATTATCTCTCGCCTAACATTTTCCAATCCCTTTTCCTTTGGGGTGATTTTTTGTGATACCAATTTTGTCCTAAATAATATGTGCCAAATTTAATCGAAATCTATGCAAGTAAGTAGAAGACTATAAGGAACATAACATATACATACATTGACCTTTACGTATAGATTCACTATGGTACGTACTCTAGCACACTGAGTGAAATAAAATATATAACGAAATCCGACTCTCAGTGTAGAGTACGCTTACTTGGAGGGTGTGACGGAGTGTGACTGCATAAACAAAAAGCACATATTTTCTACCAGTGAGTGATCTCGGATCTCAGCTTTTGATTCATTCATATCGTTGAATTCGCCATTTTTTGTAACCGGAGTAAGTAAATCCAAAAGCTGAGAGTGTTCTATCGATCAGGAAAGTGGAGAAGCAATGCGATGTGATGCGTCAGCGAAACCGGCTTCATTTCCAAGTCAGTTAAGGATACTTGATAGCCTTCTTCTTCATTTAATCTTATTAGGCCTACATCATATGCTATCCAGAAATTAAGAACCCTTTCATCTCTTTTTCGGGCTTCTGAGTGTTCTTCTTCAATCCGCTGGTAAACTATTTCTTACCACACGTACAATTCTATCCGATGTTGTGCGGGATACATGCTAATTTCATTCAAATGCCCATCTATCTACCCAGTTACCTTTTGCTAGGAAACTCAGCCGTCTTCTTATTTCTTCACCTATGGTCTTATCTCTCCTTGACTTATAAACAATTTTCCACAAAATATTCATCGCGTTTGTTTCTAAGATCCGTATAGTTTTAGAAGTGTCCGGTCTTGTCTCAGAATATGGGTCAACATTGGACGTATAACTGCTTTATAGATTCTTGTTTTAGCGTCCTTATTTAAGTATTCATTTTATATATATAATGCCATTCTCACCGTTTTATTAACTTAATACACAACTTCCTTCTGCATTGATCCAAAGCTAATTATCTCAACACCTAGGTGTTTAATTACCATGACCTACTCAATAATTTTTCTTTTTAATACTAGCTTAGATCTTAAGGGGAATTTACTTATAGTTATCGATTTAGTTTGTTAGTTATATCTTCATATTGTACTTTCGGGCCCAGATAGAATCTACATAACAGTCTATGTAAATCGCCTTCATTTTTCGCCATCAAGACATCAACACTGTAACATATAATATTAGGGGTATTTGGAAGAGAAACTCCCAATTCACACAAATTTCAACTAATTAGTTTTCATTCTTATTATAAATTATTCAACATAAATTTAATTTTCACAGTCTTGCGTATTTACATTTCCAAAATTAAGGAAAATGAAGCTTTGTTTCATATAAAATGTCCCACATGTTGAACATTTACAAGGTAAAGTTTTAGATTGTGTATATTATTCCTTCAATATAGTTGTTTGAAGCTAAATGTTAAATTTTGTGCAGATTTTCGTGAAACAAATTATTAAAACCCTAGATTTAAAAAGTAACCAAGAAAATACTGTTTTAAATATGTTATAAAATTTCAAGCAATGCATATTGAAAATCGGAAAAAACTGAAAAGGAGTTGCATCATAGTAGCAAGAAGCAAGTTTCAAAAATCTCAATATTCACATGACTTTCTCAACCCTCTCTCCCTTATTAGTGGGTATAGAAACTATTCCCACGAAAGCTTATTTTTCTGTCAACTATATTTTCATTCAAATAAACCTTTACAGAAATAGCTACATTACACATTTCGTTAAAGATACAAAGGGAATAGCGATGTTTAAGAACTGGATCCTATATGGTGGCCTTAAAATTCTATACTTTTTCTGTGCAACCGCGAGAAACAGCTGAATGTTGAAGGATTTTAAAAGAATGACCAAGAAATGAACAATCCCAACTATTAATAACGGATAGTTCAAAAATGGCTTATGCCACAAAAAAGTATTTGAAATAAATTGTGTGTTTTGAAGACATCTACATTTTTACTTTCTGTATTACGTATAGTAAGTAGAAGGAGTATCTTATTTTGCCCAAAAATTCAATTTCCGGATTTCAGAGGAAAGATGCATGTTTTGAGGCCTCCTGAATCTAAAAAAGTATTTTTAGAAAAATTGTGTGCTCTGTGTCTGTGAACAGCATAACTCAAAACTAAAAGTCGGATAAATACCAAGCTTGGTGTTTAGGTTCAGCACCTTCCAAAGATATGACACGAAGACTTTCATGAAAATCCCCCACCCCAGACTACTGTTTTACATAGAAGATTTTTTCGAAATATTTGATTTTCTAAAACATGCCTCTAACGATTTTAATTAAAATACATGTTAAAGATATTTATGTTATGAAAATGTATATCTTGAGTTTTCTGGGAATAGCTTGTGAACATTTGGAAGAAATTTTCTATAACCTTGTTTTAACTGGTAAACCTTAACGATAGACGTAAACGTACTACACAAAACATATCTCTTTAAAATATACAATTTATTTCAAGTAAATTCTTTTTGTGGCATAAGCAATTTCTGAGATATCCAACCGAATTAATAAATATACTCCAGCTGTAACAAAGGTAGAAGAATGAACTAAAGCTATTATTTAAGTTTCGAATTGTTCATTTCTTGGTCATTCTCTTAAATCAACATTTACTTGTTTCTCAAGATTGCATGGAAACAGTACGGAATTTTAAGGCAGCGTATAGCATCCAGTTCTTAAACATTTGACTATCGCTGTTCCCTTTGTATCTTTAACGAACTGTGTAATGTGGCTATCTCTGCAAAGGTTTATTTGGTTTAAAATGCAGTAGGAAGAAAAATAAGCTTTAGTAAGAATAATTTGTACCCACTAATTAGCGATAGAGGGTAGAGAAAGTCATGTGAATGTAACGTATCAGAATTTTTGTGTTGTACATTTACGTCTATCGCTTACAAGTTATACAAGATTATACTAAATTTCTTCCAAATGAAGTGCACTTGATAGGTTATTTACAGAAAATTCAAGATATACATTTTATTTTATATATAAATAACCTTAATACATTTTAATCAAAATCATTAGAGCCAATTTTTAGAAAATCAAAATTTTCGAAAAATTTTCCTGGTGAAGGGTAGTCTGAGGTGAGGGAACTTTCTTGAAAATCTTCTGTCGCATCTTTGGAAGGTGCTGAACTGAAATACCAAGTTTGGTGTTTATCCAACTTTTAGTTTTTGAGTGATGCTGTTCACAGACACACACACATACAAACGAATATTTTTATAGAAAGTTTGTTTTATTCAGGGGCCCTCAAACATGTATTTCTATTGAAATCTCGGTATAGAATTTTTAGGTGAATACAGTACTTCCCCTATTTACTATACGAGGTAGAGATAGTAAAAACGCGAAGAAAAAATATATAGAGAAAAATAGGATTTAAAATTTCTTGCGCTATTTGCACACATCTGCTCAGGTATATTTAAATGTAGCGTTTGTGCGTTTCAGTGGCCTGAGAGACAAAACTGTTACTGTATTCTGATTCTACAGTGGTTTATATTTTCTTGTCATGAGAATTTTTGAAACTGATTGTTTCGAAATTTTATAGAAAATTCAGTGCTGAGTACTCATAATGCTACCGGTTACATCATAGATCTCTCTTCGGAACATAGATCTCTAAAACAAGGTTTATATCATATCCTCTATTTACTGAAATATGCTTCGTTTTCTTTAACTTATTACGCTCCTCTTTTTAGGAGTTACACTGCCAAGAAGTTAAAAGCAAACTCTGGATCATAGGGTATCCAGAAGGTGATCAGCCCAATACCTGGTATGGTAATGAAGAAGGAAATGTAATGATGAAAGGGATGATAGGAAAATTCGTGGATCAAATTATCCAATACAGAATTCGCCTAGCTACAGAGCAAAACCGCAAAAAAAGCCTTAGGTCCGATTGATCGAACCTGGGAGTTTTAACCCACGACTTCACAAATGCGGGCACAGACGCTACCGCCTGAGCCATCCCGCGCGGCCACTGAAATGTTCAAAGGATTAAATTCACACACTAGAAATTAACGTATTTCTGGATACAGCTTTGTAGCTGTCACATTCTACAATTTAAAATCTGATTTATGACATTGAATTGGCGTTTTCACTATTGCTTGTTTTTATATATCTGTTGCAAAATAATAATATAAAAGCTTATTACTTCTTCTAGTAAGTAGATGTAACATTGCATTTCACTAAAAATTTTGAAAAAGTTTCGTTCGCGCGTATGTGTTTGAGTGTGTCCGTGAGCAGTAAATCCCAAAACGAAATTTGTTAAATTCCAAACTTGGTATCCCAGTTCAAAATCTTCCAAGGATACGGCGCGAAGGTTCCGCTACCACAAACTACCCTTAAGAGATAGGCAAAATCTTATTGCACAAAATATGTAGATCTCGTTAAGGCACACAATTTATATCAAGTAAACTTTTTGTTGCGTTAGACATTTTCGAGATGCTCTTTGTCATTGCTTTGAATTTTTAAGCGCTTATGCTTTTCTCAAGTGTAAGGTAGCTGTCTTTGCCTACTGTATCTTCCTTATGTCTAACGAATTGTGAAAATGAAGATTTATCTTGATTTAACAAGTATATAGAAGAATAAGCTTTTGTAAGAACATTTTGTGAAGAATGAGTAGAGGAATGCACTACATATGAATGTTACTTTCTCTACCACGTACATATAGTATGTAGAGAAGGTATTGCATTCCATCTAAAAATTCGATATAGAGACTTCACCGGAAATAATGTTTTGAGGTCCACTGAAACATCCATAAAAACATTTTTAGAAAAAGGTTCATGTGTGCGTGTGTGTCTGTGAGCAGCATAAATTATAAACGAAAAGTCGGATAAATACTAAATTTGGTATTTAGATTCACCTTCTGAGGTTGCGACACGAAGATTTTCAAGAAAATTCCCCACAACAAACTACATCGAAATTTTTTAGAACTTTTTATTTTCTAAAAACTGACACTAACGATTTTTATTAAATGCCATATATTAATTATATTTACGTGTCATTCTCTTCATTCGGAAGGAATTTTGTATAATCTTGTATAAGTGGTAAACGTTAAACGACAGACGAAAGCGTACTTCACAAAAAACATAGATTTCTTTAAAATACACAATTTATTTCAAACAATTTTTTGTGGATAATCTATTTCTCAGATATTTGTTATTAATGGTTCAATTTCGTCATTACTTGGTCATTATTTAAAGTCCTGTCAATACGCAGTTGTTTGTCGCGATTCCATTTAAACAGCATACAATTTCAAGGCGTCCATTTCTGAAACACTTGACTATACTATTTCCTTTATATCTAAAATCAAATGTGTAATGCAGCTATTTCTACAAAGTTTTATTTGGATTAAAATGTGATAGATAGAAAAATAAACCTCAATAATAATAATTTTTATACCTACTTATAAGCGATAGAGAGTAGAGAAGGTTATGTGAATGTAACACATCAAATAATTATCACATGTAAATCGAGATAAATGTATTCAAACTCATTTAATTACACAGTTCGGTTTGGATACAAGAGGATAGAGGAGACTGAAGCGATAGTTAAAGCTTTAAAAAAGCTGTTTTCACATACTGGGAGTGGAAATCAATGCTTTTTTCATGACAGTGTGAGAAACTGAACGTTGACAGCACCTGAGATGTGACAAACGTATTTGAAAATTCAAAACAACAACAACAACGGATATCTGGAAGCTGTTGATGTCCTAAAATATTTGTAATCAAGTGTGCGGTTTAAAAACGTAGACTTTTTGTGCAGAAATTTCCTTACTGTTTACAAATGATACCAAATTATAGAGGTTACAACATACCAGAGGCTACTAAAAAAGCTGCTTTGACATTTTTCCATCATTATGAGATGTCACCACAGTCTGGTAATATTCGAGTTGTTAGATTCCATTCGTAACCACCAACTCCTCTGGAAATGTGCACCTTGTCACACTGTAATGTTATATAATTATATTACTGTTTAGGTTAAAGAATTATACGAGGCGTGTTTTTGAAGGCACGATAATTTTTTTAAAGAATTTCAGAACATTATTCTCCAAATACGTTATCACTCATTACCTTATATCTTACACTCCTTCTGCACATAGTCACCGCCTTATTCAGGCACTTGTAACGGAACACAACTTTTTACCGCCTTCATGAAAGCCAAGTCTGTACTTCTTGTTTCACAACAACATCGTAGTTGAAATTTTTCCACCAAGGAACTTCTTCAGATAAAGAAACAAATGAAAATCGCTTGGTGCCAAATCCGGACTGTAGGGAGGGTGGTCGAATTATTCCTAAGCAAATTATGCGATGAGATATTGAGTTTGTTTGCCTGTGTGTGACCGGGCATTGTCACTCATTGTTCCCCCATAAACCTCACACAATTGGCGTTGATAATTTGCTGGCATAGCATTTCTCGCAATCAAAAAACGAATCACTTTACAATCGGCGACTCGTTCGATTATTTTGAACATTGCTAAACGGTCTAACAACAGGAAAACACAAATCGACGATCACTTAGCTGCGTTTGGCTTCCTAATGAATGGAGAAAGTGATCGCGCATGCTCAAAATCGCGACTACAGCACTGCAGTGGCAAAATATTACAACGCTACTTACTTGAAAATCACGCTTCGTGTTTGTGTTAAGTAGTCTAATAATATGAGCATTTAATTATTGTTAGGTTGTTGTTAATCATTGGGTCTTTCCTGTGCAGTTAATTAGAAATGTGACTTGTTTTACAATTTTTTGTGTAAGCGTTGTCTGGTGTGTGGGGTTTTATTTTTAGAGAAAGATCTACACAGAAGAAATTGTTTGGTTTAGATAAGGACTCTGAAATCATATTAAATCTTAACTGTAGGTTGTTCTTCGTACTATTCCAGTACAATAATTTTCAAAGTTTAAAAAATACTCATGTTATATAAATAAGTCCATGGTTCAGAGCTTAATTTAACACTTAAGGTACATCTGGGTTATATGTATAGGTAATTAGCGATAATGGCGGAGATGGAGGGTGATGACCAAAGATTTGTATCGAAGAAAAGGATATTAAAGAACAGTATGATATAAAATGACTTATATTGACTATATGGCTTTAGCAGAAGAGCAAAATAGTGCGTCTTTTGTAAACAGGTTGTCTGGTGATTTTTCTGGTTATACATCTAGTAACTCAATTTAGGACGTTGACCGCCCTGACCAACATCTTCAGCCGTGTTTGTTTTTAGTAATCTGAGTAAGACTGCGTCCCCTATATGTAGCATTCATATCCAATAAAGAGGACCTCAGGTGCTCTTCCCAGAAATTTTAAGATATGTGTTATATTAGGCATGCAGATATTTTAAACATATGGTATTTTGATAAAAATAATTGAAGCCATTTTTGAGAAAATAACGAAATGTTTTCTGTGTAAACGTTAATTTAGAATGGAGGGGCTTCCTTGAAAAATTTTGTGTCACATCTTTGAAATACACTACAGTTAAATAAATACCAAGTTTAATGTTTATGCGTCTTTTCGTTTTTGAGTTATGCTGTACACAAACACATACTGATACACACTGAAATTTTTCTAAAAATGCCTTTTTCGTATTCGCAATATACAAAACTTCTAGTAGAAGTAGGTATCAAGAGGAATGAAGTACGAGATCATTTGATATGAGCAGGTTCCTCAAAACAGATGAACATCCTCAAGTGCCTAAGTGGCGACAAGAAGATATCTTCTCACCTGACGGAAGCAATTTCGTACAGAAACTACACGAGTATGTATGACAGAACTAACGAGACGCTTCTCACCAACACAAAGGAATATTAATGAGCCTTATAAGGTTGCTGGCAGGGTGATAAAGGGGTGCTGAATGCTCGAATCCCATGGAACTGAGGCGTAGAGTATTTGATTGTGAGAGGTGAATGTCTGTGGTCAACGCTGGGGTCGAACTCTCTGCTACATCCTCCTAGCTGTGTAGTTCTACCTCATCTTAGTGGCATAGGCAAATTGTGGCACAGCAAGACACCGAGACTCCCTGACATCAATTGTGGTCGTGGCAAGAGGAAGAGGGGTGACGAAAATTCCGTACAACTGTTGTAGGGAATGGATTATTCCGAATGATAGACGGCGGTTTCAGACTGTCTTTGTTTGTCCATTTCCAAACTCCTGACACACACACACGCACGCACGCACGCACGCACACACACTGCCCTGAACTCTGGATGTTAAGTAAACCGAAGTACAACACAGATATAGCCCAGAACACTGGATACACTTCCGCTTTGCTGAACGAGATTTGTGCTCTGGTAGTACTGAATTAAGCTAGTCTTCAATTAGCAATAAATACACTTCAATAAGAAGTATATGATGCATATTCTTGATAAGTGATAAGAAATTAAATTAAATTAAACTAAGTTTTATTTATGGACGATCTTTAACAACTAGGGTCCTTAGCGTCCTTAGGGTCCTTTAACAACTAGGGTCCTTTCTATATTGGGCGTGAAAGACCCGTAATTTTGCTCAGAGGCCTCTTTATCAGGCTTTGGGTTCTTTTACGTACCGTAAATCTACGACACGGCTTTACTTCCCTTCCGAAGAAAACTATGCTAAGGATTTTTACGCCCGAAAAACTCCATCGGGAACTAGAGTCTAGCATGGTAACAAGTGATGAGATAAGATAAGATAAGTGTTAAGATCTTATGAATTCTTTACGGGAAGCAAAACTTTTATTTACATACAAAATGTGTAATTTTTCAAAACTTTAAATACGAAGTTTGATATTTCTCCGAGATTTCGTCTTTGAATTAAGCTGTTCACATACACACAGGCACACAGATATTTTTATAAAAACACTGTTTTACTTTCTCTACAACGTATATAGTAGGTAGAGGAGATATTGCATTCCACCCAAAATTCTATTCCGAGACTTCATCCTAAGTGCATGTTGTGGGGATACCCAAATCCAAACATGCATTATTAAAAAAGATCCGTGTGGTCGGGGTGTCTGTGTGTGTATATGTGAGTGTTAGTGCGTGTGTGTGTGTCTGTGAAGAGCATAACTCAAAAAGGAAACGTTGGATAAATACCAAACTTGGTATTTAGATTCAGTATCTTCCAAAGATGCGTCACGAAGATTTTCAAGAAAGAAACCCTACCCCACACTACCCTTTACATGGAACATTTTCCGAACTTTTTGATTTTCTAAAAATGGCTCTAACGATTTTGATTAAGTACCACACATGAAACATTATTTATAGGACAAAGTCTGTGTCTTGAATTTTCTGAGAACAGCCTGTAAAATTCTGTTCATTCGCAGAGAATTTTGTATAAACGTTAAGCGATACATGAAAACGTACTATATATTCAGAAAACGTAGAGCTCTTTATAACACACAAAATAATTTCAAACGCTTTTCTTTTTGTGCTTCTTTTCTGAGATATCCCTATTAAAGGTTCGAATTGTTCATTTCTTTCATTCTCTCAAAGTCCAGTCAACATTTAGTCATTTCTTGTGATTGCATAAAAAAGTATGGAGAATTAAGGTTAGTATATATCGTTCAACTTTTACGCATTTGACTATCGCTCTTTCCCTAACGAAATGTGTAATGTAGCTATTTATACTAAGGTTTATTTGGATTAAAATGTAGTAGGTAGAAAAATAAGCTTTAGTAAGAGTAGTTTGTATATCAACTAATAAACGATAGAGGGTAGAGAAGGTCGTGTGAATGCAACACATCAGGTTTTTTTTATTTAGTGTGCTTCATAACGCACATTTTCGGTGATTGGACGTTATGGAGTTTTAGATGGAATGCAATGCTTCCTATACTTACTATAGTTAGTAAAGAACGTAACAAGAAAAATGCTACGAATATCTAATTCTAAGAAAATTATATACATAGATGGTCTATAATTAGCAACTTAAACAACAGAAGACATAACCAAACAAATGATAATCAAATCGTGCTTGTAAAATACGATACTTATAGGGGATGCAGCATAACTTAGGTTACTAAAACACAAAGTTAGCTGATGCTGCATGTCTGGGCGGTCAACGTTCTAACTGGATATATAACCAGAGAAATCACCAGACAACCTATTTATAGCACGTCTCCTTCTACCATTATGAGTAATTGCAGTTTCATATATATATATATATATATATATTATTCTGTAATATTATTTTCTTAGGTGCAAATGTTTGCTCATCACCTTCCTTCACTATAATCGCTGATTACCAAAACCTGGATACATCTTACGTATTAAATTAAGCACTGCACATTTCTGTAGACTTAATTTATCAATATGCGTCCTCTTCTCCTTCTTCATCATCATCTAACGAAGTGTTAGCCATCAGGCCTGTTACGATCTCACTAAGAAATTTTCCTTCCATCTCTTCTAGGAACGGCCGAGTGATCTCTTTCCCCTAGGAATGTACTGCATTGCAGTCTTGGGAATGCGTTCTGGACTCTTCCTATGCAGGTGTTGTCTCCAGTTTTTCCGGTAATGTTGTATGTATTCCAGGACTGGTAGCATCTTTAGCTCTTGTAAAATAAACTCGTTGGTCTTTAGATCCCATTTAGCGTAACCCGATTCCCACACATGAATTTCATCTCTGCAGCAGCTATTCAATATGCGTATGTTATTAAACGTTGCAAGTTGCTGCATTGTAATAGTATGAAGAACAGCTTGTAGTTCCATATTAACATGATTTCTGCGTACTTGCTTAAAACAAACAATTAAACTTTTTTCCTACACATTTTCTTTAAAACTAAAACCCCACACAAACGACAACCCTTATACCAAAAGCTGCAAAAACAAATAAGATTTCTAGGTAACTGTAAAGGTAAGACCTGATAATCCATAATAACCTAATAGCCTACTTTACGAACCTAATAATTATTAATAATTAATGCTCGCATAATAAGCCTAATTAATATAATTATAACTAGGCTTCGGACATGACTTTCGGTTAAGTTAACTTCTACTATGCTGGTACTTTGTTTGCAAGTGAGCGGAGAGGAGAGGGGCAGGAGTCTCGTGTGCTGCTGAGCTTGTGCTGTGCTGAGTACTGTGAACGCTATACGTATAAGTGAGCACAGAAGTAAGTATGCAGTTCTGTAGTAAACTTAAGATTTTATTAAAAAGTATAAATAAGATGAACAAAATAATAAATTTGAACTGTGGCAGGTGAAATAATCAGTTTATTGTATGGTTTACATGCATGGACAACCATTACAATGGATTACAATATATTTTCTGAATGTATCAAAAGCAAAACCTCTTCTCAAACTCAAAAAAGTTTATATCTTGAAAAGCTCCGTTCCACATCACATGATGTTACTAGTGCTAAACGAAACTGACGAACGTCACACACTTCTGGGAAACGCATGCATTTTCATTATAATATAATATTACTATTGTCAATAATGACTAATACGGCACATAATTGCATATCCTGGGTTTTAATCTAAAACACTCTTCAGTTTCTGCTGTGCTGTTTCAGCAGCAGAACATTTGTTACTTCTGTAAAATCTGTCAACTTATCGACAAGTTTCAAGAACTCTGGTATTGCCATCTATGACAAAGCAAATAAAATTAGCGTAAAGTAGACTCACAAGGAAATTTCATAGCAGTAAATTTCTCCAGAAGCATTTTAAAAGCAACATTTTTCAGCTTATTAAATGGGATATTTGTGCTTATCATCATGTCAGACGAATCCCTGTAAGCTTCGGTTTGGCTACATGAGTTCGTGGTTTTTGATGTGGATAATATATCCTCATCCCCTCATTTCTATAAAGCAACGTAATATTTTGTGAGTGTGTTTTAGATTTACAGTGTCTTGCAATAAAAACCTTTCTCTCTTCTTTGATTTCAATCTGACTTACTTTAAAAAATATATTTTCCCCTCTTACATAAAAATACTCACGTCCATTTACAAGTAAGACACTCTTCTTACTGGTTGTTTTCGGCATGTTTTGTCAGCTATCAACGGGCGGACTTCGTAACTTCAGAACAGACTGTATATATACTGATCGCTTGCTTAGAGTGAATGACTGGCAGTGCTTGGGGAAGGGGAGGCCTCAGTGAAACCCTGTGCGCACGTAACTGTTTTCCAGTCAAAGTGCAACGAAACAGCAACCTTGTCCGAAGCCTTATTATAACCAGTTTAATATGAATAGTAACACAATTAATATAACTGTATACAATATAATTAATATTATAATCAGTGTGTCAATTGGGTACCAAATAATCTACGTACAAAGTTTGAACACCTGTGAATATAAAACAACGTGCCAACGTAACACTAACCCTCCCAATACATATAATAGGTGCGTATTTGCGGAGGACATGCTGGTTTTGACTGCAACCATACAACTCGAATATTGCCATGTTCTAGAGACTTATGCCATGAGAGAGGGAAAATATCAAAGTCGCACTTCAATGGCATGGTATTTAATACTGCAGATGTATGCAAGGTTTATTACTGACTCTCATCAGTAACTTCTTTCTAAATCTACTGATATATGTATTGAAGGTTTTTGGATGTTAATGACTTTTAATAACGCTTAAGCATGAAAAATTCACTGTTGGTTTGATAATACCTATATAAAGAGAGTGTAACACAAATGAGATTACAAACTACGTGCTATTTCCATAATGTTAATTTGGTGATACGTGGTAGATAATCTTCATATTTACTAACTTCAGTGTTATTTGGTATAATATTGATGCTAGGTGTTTCTGTATAATGTAAAACCTTTGTAACCTTTATGTTATTCAATAATTACGGAAAAAGAATAGGTAGAAGGGTTAAAATTGGTTGAATGATTCTACCATTTGTATAATTATTTCACCACTAAAATAATAGTATATTATGATACAAGGAGTAAAAGTAGGGTTTTATTTTGTGAGTAGGAATGTTTGTGAAACGAAGGCCGTAGGCCATAGGCCTACAAGCAAAATATAACCACTTTGAACACTTGTGGCATTTACTACTTTTAGACAGCGCTCGAATAAGTAAAATATCAAAAATATTCTATTGATTCCTGAAACTAACAGAGATGACGTTTAGAACGCGTTCTTGAAACAAGTGAAATGACGATTTTGTTTATTTGTTAGCAGTCGCTTTCAATGAAATTATTTTCGCCATATCTTGCCTCCTACCATGCAATGCAGCGATTAAATCCTGCGTTATATTGCTTTCTGGATTTTTTGGGGTAAGCGCTTCTAGTGTTATTCTTTCTGCTGCTTCTGTAGTTTCACTTCCATTTCAGTTTCTTCTGAATTCATAATTACCGTCATTTAATATTTACGTAGGTCACTTAAATGAGTGATGTTTTAGATCAAAGAAAGCTGCCAGTATAACGTATACGTTAACCCTACAACCAATTGCGATTAACTTAAAGTATGACGATTTGTATTGCGAATAAATAATGCGAGCGTCATGAGTAATTAATCATGTGAAACGACATAATGAAAAGTAGAACCTAATCAAACCAAGTCGAGTTATTAAACATGTGCAAATACAAAGGGTAATTGCATTGTAATTAGACTTGGAACCAAAGTTGGTCACACTGAAGATTAATTGATAATCTAAAGCTTTGTGCTTTGTGTTAGAAGTTTACTTTTAGGTCACGCTGTCTAAAAACGTATCTTACAGTGTTTCCAAAATTGAAGATTATCGAAGGGAGATAAGGAAATCAAATATAACGCTCGCTGTTATTTCACACAGATTTCCATGAATAACAGGGAATTTTATTTCGTTATTAGTAGTCATTGAAATTTTCAAGGATTCCTAAGAACGAAAAGAAATTAGGTTGAATTACTGGGCTTTCCGCTGTTACTTCGTAGATAACAAACCACTCCCATCCCTTGTACAGTCTGTTAGTGTGTACAGACCAATCACGAGATCATGTTTTACTTGCCTTCAGTGACTAAAGGTCGCTGTTATGTACGTTCTATGCATTGATGATGGTATAAGTGTATCTAACTTGAAGCCAACTGCCTGAGGATTCCTATGTTTGGTTATTAGTAATATGATGGGATTTTAAGAAATTCCAGTTATAAGAGATAAAGGGGAAGTCTCACCTTAAAATACTCTAGATACTTGTATAATAGTTTCATAAGGAATTTTGAATTAATTAAATCCTTATTCGACGATTAAAAAGCACTCTCAAGTAAGCGACGTCGAGTAAGCCAGCTGGTGTTAAATTAATCATGAATGTCAAAGAAACAGGACGCGGAAGTTTCTGTGTTGTGCACTACATTAAATTAGCATTGTTGCAAAACTAAATATTTCCATCCCCTGTGCAGCCTCCGCTCACGTTAAATAAGCAGGCGACCTTTAAAGCCCCGACAGTATCATTGTTCTGTAACTGAGCGGAAGTGCAGCGATCCATGAACCCGTTCAAGAAGCGTAAGTCCCTCAGGCCCGACATGCTGTTTAATGAGAATCTGTAAGAAAGTGTCTTCCTTATTAGCCATGGTCACTTTGATGGGCGAGCGCTTGCGGAAATTCTCCATTACTGTACAAAGGACGAAGGGAAGAGAATAATCTTCCAGGCATTGCTTTGCAAAATTGTGTGTTATAGGTCCACCAGTTGATCACCATAGCTGAATTGTATAATCCTGAAAATATACTTAAAATTCTGTTTTGTTTCCTGCTCATTAAATGTCTTCACTACGTCTATCTAAAAGAAACTACTCCTATAACAGCTTAAGATAATCGAGATAAGCTTCTCAAATATAGTTTCAGTACATATTTAGTTGTAGTTAGAATAGTGTTTAACGCCCGCTCATACTGTGACACTGGTGATACATGAAATGGAATGATAACTGAGAAAGGAAATTTGGGAAGTAAATGTTCCAGACTTAAGTTTAGGGCATCACCGGCATTTGCCTCTTATGAGAACTGAGAAAAAACCTGGAAGAAACCTCATTTGCGAGAAAGGACCTAGCCGGATTTGAACCTCCTGTTCACGAGTTCCTGCCTTAACTATCTCAGCTATTATGTCTGATGTGTGTACTAACTAGTCGGCCACAGTATGAATGCGCTTCGAGGAGTGCTCCACTGATTTTTGTTGACAACCAAGACTAAGGACAAGAGGGGAGTGAGGGGCAAGGCGATAGGTAAATGTACCGTCGCACAAAAGCAGTACTACAGTTTTTACTAGTAAAAACTACTCGGAACTGCGAACGCTTTCCATGCCTGATTCTCCTTCCAATGCTCCGCCCACTTGTTTCGTAACTGTTTAGTTCCTCTTCTCGCCACACGCACTCATATCGTGGCTAACTAGTACTAGGAATATAACAAACAATTATTTTTGAGTAACGGCTATGAATGTTACAGTTACAGTGTGTAAACGGTTACATGTAATGGTTAACAGCAACAATTAGGTTATTTCCTTTCATGGTTATTACATTCGCAGTTACCAGTAACGATTAGCTGTAACTTGGCTTCAATATCAACATGTAGATACAGACTAGCGAGTACTTTGTTATTTGATGCAATCTAAAAAGTAGTTACTTCAGCAACACTTTGATTACTACGGTGGTTTATAGTCGCAAATGCATTGACGCTTACTTCTACATTCCTGTGTACTCACGCTAGAGGTCTGCAAGGACCGTAATTCTTGGCCGGACTCGGCCCGACTCGGCGCGACCCGGTCTGAGCCGAGTCCGAGCACAGCCTGAACCCGAGAATAGGTTATACTGCACCATCTGGCCCAGACTTCCTTGTCTAATTTGTTTTCAATAAACTTATTTTGTAGTTCTTTATTATTATTATTCCACCAAACTTTGCTGCCTGCTATTCGAAGAAACTCGAATTCGAGTTCCGGTACTGACATAGGGAGTTTTTCCCATGCTGATAGGCGTGGTAAGGGTTTACCTTAGGTCCTTGGGATCAACTGAGGAGCCAGTTTACAGAAATATTGGCGGCTGTGTTCCTGGAACTCCTATCTAGGAAGCGAAGCTTTTTACCACATGCCGCCTCAATTACTGCACACTGCTGAGGATGTCCTGGGTGTGGGTGGACGGAGGGAGGCGGAGTTTGCAGCTGCCATTATTGACGTTATTTGCAATTGGCCGAGGTAGGCATTTATTTATTACTAGCTGGTTTACGCGACGTTTCTTGGATAGCTTTTTAAAATCAAATGACGATATAATTAATTTCGTTCACTTAACCCCCGTTGTTTATGACACTACAAGACACTTAAAGAAATTGTTAATTAAAACTCTCAGGCTACTATAAAAACAAAATAAAAATACTGACAAAACACTATGCAAGATCACTGTTGAACAATCACAAATACTACAGTTTGTAGTGATGATTTCTCGTAAATGCAGCTGAGCGACTTCCACGTTGTCACATTCGGGCTGCCTGTCTTTAGAGAAAACCTCGGTTTAGATAACATCAATATAACCTTGTTTATTCTGAGTAACCAACACACATAAAACTGCTAAGAAAACACAAGAGAGACAGAAGAAAACAAACGCCAAATTAACATTAAAAGGAGAAGAAGAAAAATGAAACACTACAAATTATAATTCGGAATATCCTAACATCAAAGTATGATCTCAGAATGTATGGATATTAACTTCAACTTATTTATTACTCTTATGTTAGTAATGTTTAGAGCACTACCGATACTTTTGTAGTCAATGCGAGTATGTTGAATCTTTTTGTGTTATATTATATGAATGTACAATAAATGATCATATGGGGATAAATTAGAAGCAGTGGTATTTAGTTTGATGCTCTTCCTGTTATACAGTCTAATATAATACTGCTGCAAATATTGTTTAATTTCTCAACTAAGCGATTGTAAAGCCTTTACATTTCCGCAAGCATAGACACAGGTGCCATACTATTATTTGACACTGTGTTGTTACTCCATGGTCAATGTCAGAGAAGAAATCAACGACAGTGCGTACTCGCTGTTCCTTTGTTATTTTGTGAGGCCGCGAAACCCTAAATAATTATTATTCTTATGTTGGGAATGTTCGACCTATTATAAGTGTCATTGAGAAATATGTAGATGGTATTGGGAGGTTTTTTAGGCATCACATAAAATTAAATAACTAAATGTGTGAAATGGGAAAGAATTACGAATTCTAAGCTAGATAATAATTATTTGTATTCTGTCAAAAGTTATCTGTGTCAAGTTTGGTTGAAATCGATGAAGCTGTGTATGAACCTATAAGGAAACTCACACACACACACAAACACATACACACATATATATATATATATATATATATATATATATATATATATTAAGATTACCAGTATTGTAATTACCAGTATGCGATGGATATGTGGATTTTATAATTCTGCTATCCTGGACATTTCAATTGCAAGCCAAAAACTGTAACACATTTGTATTTTTGGTCTTTATTTTCCCTTTGTATGGAAAAAGTGTTCGTTATTTTTTATTTTATAAAAATGAAGCTAATAATACTGATTTAAATATCATATGTTGAAGTTATTTACATGATTAATAAAATGCAAATGTTTAATGTGATAACCTTTTTTTCTTTTTTGTTTCGTTTTTATTTACAAACCCGAGCCTGGCTGGAGAAAATACATTATTCATATTAAGCCCTAACCCGTGCCGCCGGCGGGACTGAGCCTAGACCCGAGGGCTTAGCCCAAGCCCGCGCAGACCTCTACCCTCCCATTTCTGACGCACCGGTTCGCGCAGATTTAATGCCGGGGAATAAATATACGCCGCACACCACCGTTCACTCCGCCAGACTCTGCAACCCTGAAAGATCAAGTAGAAAATATAATGAGAGAAAATGAGGGATAGGAAAATTCGTTCGCCCACGGACTGTGGAAAAACCACAAAGAAATCCCCAATGTTAAAATGCCTGTCGCAGGGAACCTTCCGGGCCATCTCGCTCGGTATGGCCTCACTTTTCAGGTGATTTTTATGCAACCAAACACAGAATAATCTACATATACACAGGTGCTGAGTGTCATCGAAAGGCTTATCAATCACGGCCCTTGCGACTAAGACAGAAGAATCCCGCAGGGTATGCAAATTACAGTTTCGGCAGAAGTGAATACGATGTGGGCATGCATTGGTTATAGGAAATCAATCTTCGGCTAGGGAGCTTTATCTCAGACACATTCATCCTTCTGAACAACGGATGGAACAATTATTCTAGATAATATGGAGCATATAATAATAATAAAAGAATTATTCCAATCATTTTATCTTACTATTTGGAAAGTATTGCAATATAATTAGTATCTCGAATACAAATAAATTAAGATTGCATAAATGCTCATTAAAATCCGATTGTAACAGTCACGCTACTTTCTACATATATTATTTATTTTCTTTCTCTTTTATAAATTAGTCATACGAAAATTTATTTTTTGTCCAATGATAAATCAAGAAAGCGCATTTTACTCGTACAGTTAATTCAGAATATAACGGTGCACACATACGAAATTCTGAAACTCTATATTTCTTAAGCAATTATTTTGAATTGTTAATCCATATTTACGATATAGTATATAACTCCAAACATTTCAGATTAACTCCTTTAATAGTCCTTGAGAAGAAAATTGAGGCAGTATTTTTAACACTTAAATGATTTCAGTCTGATTATATAAAAAAATAATATAATTAGAGCCCGCCTTAGAGCAATACGTGAATAAACAACATATAAAATGTATGTAACAGTCATTGTGTTAATGTTTATATTATTGTGTACATGTTTAATAATGTTATGTGAATGTAATACGCAATTTAATAATGTAGGAGCTGTGAGAAAATAGGTCAAAAGTTCCTAACAATGAGGTAATGGAAAGAGTACTCAACTGAACGTTGGTTGCAAGTTTCAAAAACTTCAAAAAATAGTTTTCTTGTTCAAAAGATACATTGAATCTATAGCTTCAATTACATACTGTGACTTTTGCTCTCAAGGGCCTTTTTAAATCTTCATGTAAATGCACATGAGCACATGGCCCAAGGGCCTGTATTTATTTCCAATGCCTTTCACAAGACTTGATTTTTCTTATACTATTGTGCATTTAAACGGTTCCATGCTACATAGTTTGTAACCAATTCTGTACAAAATTTGAGCAGAAACCTAAAGAACAGAAAACTGACCTTACCAAAGGAAACCCTAATACAAAGAAACCAATGGCAGAAGAAAATATGCTAGAGCAGGTAGAAAATAGTTATGCAACGGAGATAGCTGACTAGAAAATACACACAGATACACTTGATGACAAATACAATACTGACTGACTGTGAAAAGATAATATTGGAAACGGTATTAGAAGACAATAATCATGTATTCAATGAAATTCCAGGACGGTGTACATCATATATTCACACATTCACAGTAGAAAATGTACCAACATTTAGAAGAAAATGTAATAACCTACCACTAAACCTAAGAAACGAAGCTAAAAAATTAATAGCTAGTATGCTAGAAAACAACATCATTGAACTTAGCAATTCACAATATATAAATAATGTTTGTTGGACGGTAAAGAAGGATAATAGTTTAAGAATAACTATAGATGGAAGATATTTAAATAAATTCATGCTACCAGACCACTTTTAAAATGAAAGTATAGAACAAACAATTGCAAAGTTATCACGTGGCAAAATATATTTCTTCGATAGATCTTTCAGCTTCATTTTGGCAAGTCGAGCTAGATCCACAAGTACGTGATTACACAACCTTTCAAATTTTTGGATTACAATATAGATATTCCGTAAGCCCATATGGGTTAAAGAATAGTGCTAGTGGATTCCTGAGAGCAATACATAGTATCTTTGGTGACACAGCAGATGATTTCTTAATCAGATACACTGACGATTTTCTAACAATAAGTCAAACCTTTGAGGAATATTTAGGGAATGTAAATTATGTATTAAATAAATTACATGAACATGGCATGGCCGTAAACATAAAAAAGTCAAAATTCTGTGTACCTGAAATCCAATTCCTAGGATAAATGTAGGGAGGCACAAAAAATAATTACTTCAAATATATTTTCTGCTGTTTTAAGGATCTAAAGAAAAATCTTGTGATGCAGTTTTCAAACTTTTGAAACCAAACTTCGATTTTATGTTCCAAGCATAACTATATTAAAAATTATGATTTGCAAGTAAAACATGAGAACAAATTCTAAAACATCTTTCTCCTGCTTCTTACGCTTTATAATTAATAAAACAGCTCTCTAAAGTACATACATCTTCATTGTTTATTTCCTAAAATTTTCAACTATATATTTTATTTAATATCATCTTAACAGTCCTTGTGAAAATGTTCAATGTAATTGGCAAACGTTTGCACACCAAGAAGCAATTTTGGTGACGAGAACTAAAAGAAACGAATTACTTTTAAGGGGTAGAGAAGCGATTTTAACAACTTAAACTGCACTTCTGTTAATTATTTTATGCCCACACTATTATATATCCATTCCTATTTAAAAGACTACAACTCATAAGCATGTCCTTTCGACAATTTTAATGATTTCTATAATGGAGTAAAAATTCATAATTTTACATTCTTTAATGTTTACCCATTGTTATACACCGGCGTGAGGCCAAAAGTTTTGCAGCTAAAATATTAAATTTAGTTACCCCGGCATAAACATTGGGGAACGTAGCTACAGAGGCAACCAGAAAGGTGCCAAGAACTTGCTGCACAAACTAAGCGCGCGTGGGATATTTAGAACATTAGAAATACATAAATTCACCTCTGATTTATTATACTAAACAAAGGTGCACTATATTATACACACAGGATTACAGAAGAACACTGGAGGAGATGCCCCACGCACACACATCCATCAAGCACTCTTACACACACATGCTAACACTCAGAAGACTCACGCCCGATGACGCTACCACAGAACGCTACTGCTAGACCCATGCTATCAACAAAGATGCTTTTCCCTCAATTGCCTTCACCCCCAACTACGAAATGGAATTATCGCGCCAGACAATAATTAAGACACAAACACAACAATTAGCTCAACAATATTATACACAGCAATAATGTGTCCGACGCGACAATGCACACACATGCACATGCATTACACCATATTAAGTAGAGGAATTATTGTATTCCACCCAAAAATTCGATATCAGATTTCACCGAAAGTTCAACTTTTGAGAGCCCTCAATTAAAAAAGTAAAGCGTTTTTATAAAATGTCCATGTGTGTGTGTGAACACCATAACTCAAAATCAGAATTTCAGTTAAACTTCAAAGTTGGTTTTTAAGCAGATCTTTAGGAATACAACAGGAAGATTTTATAAAAATCCCCTTCCCCAAAATACCCTTTACATGGAAAATATTTTTTTTTATTTTATTAAAAATGTGTGACGCTATGTTCAATAAAACAGTTATGTTTAAGATATTTGTATGACGAATAAAATATATAAAGTAAAATTTTCTGCCAATAACCTGTAAGCTCTTTTCATGCTGAATGAGTTTTGTATAGCTTGTAAGGTGTAAGAGATAGGCAAAAGCTTACGGTAAAAAACTGTAGATCTCGTTATAACACACACTTCATCTCAAACTAATTTGTTTGTGGCTAACCATTTCCGTAATATTCTTTATTATTTGTTTTTATTGTAAAGTATTTGTAATTATTTAAACTGCAAAGCTCCATTCCTTTTTTTTTTACTTGTGATTATGCAAAACTTGACTATTGCTTAAACTTGTGGTGGCTGTATGTTTAGCAACCAAATTTCAGACAAGCGACATAAAAAACACTGTATTCTCCTTGTACCTACAACGAAATGTGTAATAAACCATTTAAACTACATTTTACCTTGATTAACATGAAAAAAGAAGAATAAGCTTTTGTGTAAAAATTGTGTAGAGGAGCGAGTACAGAATGCCGTACGAAAGCAACACACTAGAATTTTTTTTAAAGCGGAGACGAATACTTTTTGGAGTCATTCATTGTAAGGCTTATGGGTTTTTCTCATTTCTAGGAACAGATACCCCAACAATTCTACCATACAACCGAAACTGGACTACGGATCTACAGTTTACAATTCAGCAAGTACCACAGCTCTTAAAATGCTAGATTCAGTCCAGTCATCGGCATTAAGAATTGCTTTAGGAGCCTTTCACACCAGTCCCATAGAGATCCCACAACTTGAAGCTAACGTACCTCCGCTACAAATTACAAGGAAAACTCAAGGTTATCCTATGCTGCAACGAGACCATCATCTCTAGTCTACTCTTACATATTTCCCACCAACGATATAGGAAATATCACAGAATCAGCACAACGTTCAGATTTTACAACTCGTCTCTTAAGTAATTTAACATTACTCTATCTAATATGTTCCCTTGTTTCATAGACTCAGATTATATGCCATGGATACTCACATGCCCCTCTCTTCAACACAAAGTGTTTCTTATAAGCGTCTGTTACGGAATTGTGTACACTTTATTCAACACACACGCATATCTTCACTGATGGATCCAGACTTGATGGTAATAATGGATATGCAGCGGTATTTCTTAATTAACCATACAATATAATCTTTCAAATACCTTTCTGTCTATTCTTATGAATTGTGAACATTAGAAATATACTTCAAAACATAACTTACATAATTACACAATATTTTCTACTCGGAGAGTGTTTTAACAGCCCTTTAACAAACCTAAACCCTCCAAAATATTGTTAAAGATCTTCAGAATCTGTACAACCAAATACGCATCTCAGACAAATCAATATCGTTCACCTGGACTCCGTTTCAAATCGAAATTCTGGGAAATGAATCAGTTGATCAGGCAACCAAAGAAGCCACCAAACATCCCTCTCAAGACATAAAGATCCCACACACAGACTTCATCAACTTCAATAAAGAGACTTGCATTAATCAATGGAGAGAAATATGGAAAGCCGCATCTAGAAGCGAGTTATACGATGTTCATATTTTCGAGTTCAAACTTCAACACTATTATTTCAACCACAAAGACCAACTCGACTACGCATTGGACATACTTCTATAACGCACAAACATCTCCTAAACCGTGACCCTCCTCCTATGTGCGACCTCTGCAGATCCAACCTTACTGACCATCATTTCGTTACAGCCTGCCGTTGTTATGTAAAAAAACAGAGAAGGATGTGACATCCCGAAGGACCTACCAGACGCCCTAAATTCAGCACAACTTCATGAAAACAACAAAATTGTATAACAATGTATAGCACACTTATCTAGAGAATTTAATGTTGTGTGTACTCTTACTGTCTTAACATATTGTATTTTTCATTCTACGGGAATCATGTTCTGTATTCCAAGGTAGTCACAACAATAAAGTTGAAGCGACAATGAAGAGAAGAAAACATAAATACACTGAAATCGACAACAGAGCAGACACTATGGAATGCATGTTGTAGCAATTTACATGGCCTGTGTTGTGGAACCCTGCTACGTCTGTAATAATACAGTATCAAAAAATATGGTTCTCGTTAAGTTTATTGTATGATCCACCTAGCGAACGCCATTCTCAGTCCATGGTCCGGCTGCAGTAGCTCCTGGTGTAGTTGAAGATGCTAAGGGTGAAACTTTGCATGAGTAGTATTTTTCACGCGGAAGATTGACTAATATTGTAATGCCTGTGAATACCCCTCGTACCACAATGCGGATGCTGAATGACATAGTCAGTCACACGATCCGTCGTTGTTTAGACACAGACAGGGTGATCTCTTCGTGGATGTGGTGTCTTGTGCTTCTTGTGTTCCTGATTCCAGAACGCGGTTGGCAACTCGCAAAAACGTGTGAACTGTAGGAAGTGTTCTCTGTGGAAGCCTCTGTTGGTATAGACAACGTGCCTCCGTTGCATTCTGCTGCGTTTTTTCGTATACTAAGAGCATGTGCACATACTCTCTATTCGAAAACATTGTTCCACAGTGAGCACGAACGGCTGGGATTTCGTATTTACAGGGAAATTCACAAATCCATTTTCTAGTGCAATCGGAAATAAATTATTATTTGCTAGAACGTCCTCGAAACATGAACATAAATGAATAAAGAACCCATTTATTCCCAGGCGTGATTTCACCATGACTTTCCAGCATGTTAACCATTGCGCTACTACGTCACATTAACAACGAGCACCACCGTAGCCCTAATCATTGGGGTGGTGATTGCGATGTCAACACCTGCATTTGGCATCGTCTGTAAAATGCAAGGCTGCCTGGTTACCAATCCGCAGGATAAGAAGTCTCACGTGGTATATGTATGCGACTTCGGTACTAATCCCGCATTAAAGAACTATAAGCAGTACTTTCACTGTCTACGTCGCTTTTAATTTACGTCTTCTTTACTTCAATGAGCTAATCGCCCCTTTTCCTAACGCGATTTCTTGGCGTCTCCTCCTAATTATTAGTTTTTGTAAAGCAGCTTCTAATCACATTGTCTTTCTATTGATTCTTTAGAGTTATAGAGTTATTTCCGTCTGCTCATTATTCTAACAAAGTACCTTCAATTCTCTTTCGACTACTTATTGTATACATTTTCTTTTCTTTACCGTACAAGTACCGTACAAGTACCGTACAATAATTTAAAAAGTTTATGTATGTACATGCATTGTTTTAAGTTTCTTGATGTGAATCGATATAAATGTTAATAATATTCAGCTTCTTTTACTTTGCGTTTAATTTTCTTAGGTAAATTATATTTACATTCATTTGGCCATAAATACATATTTATAAGTATAACGAATTTTAATTCTTTCTTATTTTTGTTTCGCATTGTTTTTCGGGTGTTCATAGCTCGAATTTCGTTTCAGTTTTAAAATATATAATTTGTATAAAGGCTCATTTAAGTAATATAATAGGTGCACATTCTCATTAGTTCATAATGGAAAATAATTAATTTTCTACCATGTGAGTTGATATCATACTCAAAGCATATAGGCGCTTAAGCACTTCTGTGTTTTGTTTCTACAGCAACGATCTTTCTAGCATTACGAGTTACTTCTCAATACAGCTCATATTCTTTCAGCTCAAAATAAATTATGAATAATAAAAGGAGTAAATATTGTAATTGTACAAAGATTTACAAAAATTGTATCCTTTTTACTTTCTTTGTAAGATTATGCATAATATCATAGATTACTGACGGAACTATTAAAAGGGTTTCTATCACAGCCTTAGCTGCCATACCTTGTTACCATCTCTTCTCCACTCAAACTCTGAGTGTAAATCTCTGTCACTCTTTTTGAAATAGAATGAAAATCAGCAGTTTTTTTCCCATTTATATGCGACCTTTAACACCTAAGGTCATATCGGCGATATTTTGGCTTTGAAACAATTGCTCATTGGAAATGAGGTGTTCACTCGTTTTACTGTTGTGTATATTTGGGTTTGTTTATTTGTTTTTTTCATTATTAACATTAAATTCATACCCTCATGGGGAATAACCCTAGCTAAACTAAAAGTTCCCTAATTCGGCCGGGAATTGAACACAAAACCTCTGCTATTCATCAGATTACAGAGGGAGTCTGCAGATTTATAGACTGCTATGTATACATAAAATTACTCTGTATGAGTATTTGCTGGTAACAATCAGTAGAACTCAATACATGCTTTGCCAATACAATTTGCTTTTGTGTAACAAAGTGTGAACTATAATATCAAGGAAACTCATAAACTAAGTTTTGTATGCTGAAAAATACTATCTGATGTGCTGCAGTCACAGGACTTTCTCTATCCGTTATTGTTTATGGCATATTGTTACATGCCGGGGTGAGGGCCAAAAGGTTTCCAGCAAATTATTACATTTTTAATCAGCCCAATATGCACATAGGGGTACCGTAGCTACAGATACTGCAAGAGGACCAGGACCTTGATGTTCATATTCGAATGCAGGCGTGAGGATTTGCAACGGATTACACCATTTATTTAATAAAATAAATGGTGTGCTTACATCACACACAAAGGAATAAAGAATTAAGGGGAGATACTTCACATAGGGGTGGCGAGTTATCACACCAGACGGAACTTCAAACACAAAGCCAAAACAAATACTAAATTACCCCAACAATGCTGTCGCCAATGCGACGCAATAATGTGTCGCCACAATATATCTTCCAAAGCCTATACTTACAAAGGCTTATTTCTCTATCGACTTCAGTTTAATCGAGATAAAGGTTTAGTGTGGATACACGAGGATACTTTACGACGCGAGAGATTCTTCCAAACTGTATTATGTGCACTTCACGATAGATTCTTCAAGACTGCGCGACGTGTACCTCGCGAATGATTCCATAGAACTGCGCGACGTGTACCTCGCGAATGATTCTTTAGAACTGCGTGATGTGTACCTCGCGAATGACTTTTCAAGACTGTGTGAAACATGCTTATGCCTCGAGAATATATATTCCTTCTCCCCGAAATGCCTAAAAATTATAATAGACCTACTATTGGTTACCAAATCGCGCCAACATTAGCGTCTGTTTTGTCAGCCAATCACAATTACTAACACATATGCTCAAGGGAAAACATTCCCTCCATTTCTAAAGAAAGGCACGCTACCCTGACGTCATTTGTTTATCTCTTCTTAGTGATAAACAACTCACCCTATCGGTTCATGGTCATGCACTCCACTTTGTCAGTTTCAGTGAGGCCGTGTAAACTTATTTCCTAACAATGCTTATGGCTAACAAACATCTAAAATCATTGTCATACAATAATGTTAATTTACACTACAATCACTCTGGCATTCACAGTGTTGTGATATATAAAATACTACCTCACTCATTGTATCTATAACGAAATGAGTAATTACCCTTTAGATGGTTCATTTTTAAAACTTTTTGGTCATAACGATTTTGATTGAAATGCTATATATTAAATATAATTACATTAAAAACAAAATGTAAAAATCCTCTTCATTCGGAAGCCAACATACAAACCTGCATAACTGGTAAACGTTAAGTGATAGACAAAAACATACTACATGCAAAATGTAGAACCCTTTATACAATACAACTTATTTCAAAAAAGCCGTTTCCAAGACATCCGTTAGGAATGGTTCGATGATAAATTCTTTCAAAGTCATGTCGATCTTTAGCTGTTTCTCGCGATGTCATGGAAAGAATATGGAATTTTAGGGCCAGCATACAGTGCCCAGTTCTAAAACATTTGACATCTCTATTCTCATTGTATCTATAATTAAATGTGTAATTCAGCTATTTCAGGAAACCTTTATTTCGACTAAAACGAAGTATATAGGTAACTCAGCTTTCGTAAAAATTATTTATACACAAAACAATTTATATTCATAAGCGACAGAGGTTAGAGATTGTCATATAAATGTAACACATCACATTTTATTTTTTTAGAAGTTTATGATATGCCCAAATCAATATATGTTGATTTCGAATCGATAAAATGATTCATTCCTTCATATATTCATCCTTCCATTTTGACTATGTTGAAGGACTCATTCATAGCTATCCGAACGCTGGAGAGTGAAAGTTTCTAAATCAATACGCAGAGTTTTAGTAAGCCCTGTGGTCTGCTATTCAGAATGATTTTATGAAGCGGAAAGTACCCTTTAATACACTATTAATTTTTTTCGATTTTCTGGTAAACCGTTATAGGTATTTAGAATGCACAATATAATGTAGAGTTAATTTTCTCCTTATAACTTTCCTTCATTGGCTACCGCAACTAAACGTGTACCTGGAAATGTTTTAGTTCAAATGAAAGCACAAGGACGATTTTAATATACACTGTTTTCAGATATTTGTATGGCTTTCTAAAAAGCTATTGGTTTTCACCAGCCTTTACCTCGGACTCGATTTAATATTTTTGTTTAAAATACCGTGGTAGCATATCCAAAAGTTTACTCCTACTATTTGTGAGTACTTTAAGGAAATGTTGGGACAGAATTTTCGGACCGCAGTTTTATTTTAACCTAATAATTACTTACAAATATAGAATTCAAGCATTTTTAATAATACCAGGGGAAAATATTTTAGCGCAATTTCGTACATTCAAAAGTAATTCCATTATTCTAAGAACCACAGTTTAACAAAATTTGTATTATTATTGTTATATTAATAATAGTATTGTTACTGTATTGTCAAGCTAATCTCACTAGTAGTAATGAATTTATCTGATGAAATGTAACTCGAGTGGAATTTATTAAGTGTATTATATGAATGAAATACAATGGATTATATAAATAATAATTATCTGTTGTTTAAATCCAAATCACTATTGTGTCAGCTGTCAGATGTCATATCTACTGATACCGTAATTATTGACAGGAATATATAAATAATTATATAAACAAATAACAGTAACATAGAGAAATAATTGCAGTAAATAATATCCGTATATTAAGGGATATTTAATGTAACAAACTCGAATTGAGAGTTTCATCCGGAAAGATGAAGGAAAATAGGAATCAGGTTAACCAAAGTCATTAGTAGCTGCTGAATAGAGAACACATTGTAATTAAGGATTCTGGGAAGGCAGTTTAGAGTTAAATTCAGTACGTTTACAGTCACGTAGGCAGAAATCCCGGAAAAGAGAGAGGCATTTTCATTCTGAGAATTTAGCAGCCTCAGTTAGTAACAAAGTCAGAGGTGTAAGAACACGTAAGAATTGAAGATTGGCTGCGCGCGCAAAATGACGTTCGTGGGAGAATAATACGAAGGCGAAGCTAAAACTGATAAATGTTCGTGAATCTAGTTCCAAGGGTTACTCTCACAGTTATACACACATTTGTGCAGACACACTCTCTCCCACCAGCGGTACTTGCTCATGTGATATTTTAAGCGCCCAGTGACGCGCTTGTGTGATTAAGATTTTGCGGCTGCCGCGAGGGATCCTGCCGATCAGCGTGTTAGCGACTCACGGCGAGTTATGCTTATCACATTCCAACCGTAACTTTGATACTACAGAACTTATCAGGTATAACAGCTGAATTATTTTATCTTCGAGTGCTACAATTAGGAGTTAATGTATTTCTTCGTCTCAAACGATCGACAATTCACATCAGAAACTCAAATATAGTTCACAATAAATTTCTCAGTCAATTTAAACTGGTGTTGTCCTTCAAAATACATCCACGCATACCCTGAGGGAAAATACTCATAGCCCTACCACTGGAGCAGCCGGCAGCAGAATAAACAGCAGATATTGAAGACAAGAGAAAAGTTTGTAATTACATTCCTGGATCAAACTGTCGCAACATCATTGCGGCATCATAAAATTCTGCTTTACTACTAAATGAATAATCAACCAGTGCTGCCAACAAGAATGATAAAATAGTTAATCTCAAAATAAGCTAATATAACCACAATAAAAACACATTTGTTTAAGTAGCATAATTATTTGTAAATTTCCACCATTTCAAAGTGTGTCTATTAAAACAGAATTAGATAACTATTAATTAACCTATCAATCACTGCATAACGGTTAAGCAGCAAGCTGACCTTTATCCGATTAAATAGCACTCTTAAAAGCATATTACCTGTATATGAAAAAGAACCACGGTAGATCTACATTCGAGTCATTGCTAAACCTTAATGGGTCAGTATCAATTAATAGTGGCGTATGAATGGAATGGTTTGTAAAATATGCCAAGTAATTAAGCAGTGGTTGTTTTGTCAAGTTAAAGCATTTAGGGTTCTTATTTCACCCCATACATGATATCTGATACGCAAGAGTCACATAACATTCTCTGCACGTTATTCGTCTTCATATTATTCACACAAAAACTTATTTTTCTATACATTTCTTGTTAATCGTGGTAAATGCTTTAGTTAGGTCAAAGGCAATACAGAAGATTGAGACAGGAATAAATGAGATCAATATAATGCAAACTAACAAACAAAACCTTCTTAAAAATAATTTTATATGAATAATTTGAAGAGTAATAACGGGCAGAAAATGTTTGTGATTATTGTTCTCTTCACGACACTGACATTCGGTAACCTTCAGAAAACTTCTATATGCCCTGGTAATGAGAGATTCATAGCTGGCTTGTTTACATTTTCCCAGAACATCTGGACCTAGGTGTACACATATGTGGTTTTAAAACTACACCAATTTTTTAAAAACGTTTTGATAATTATTTTATATACCTGTTTTAGAAGAAACTTGTTTTAATAAAATACTTGACAATGTCGCTGGAATTATTCAAAATCACGGAGAAATAAATATGGAGACTTGTAAAAACTGAGATACTAATGAAATTGAATAAAAACATGCTAATTTCTGAATTTATTCAGGTCAAAATGTTTTCATCACACTTTCAGGTATTATACAAACTGATTTATTCCACATAAAATAATTTTGTACACGCCACAGGTGAAGAGGTTGAAAAAAGTGTAATTTTCAAAGAAGAAGTTATAATAATAAAAATAATAAATTGAAAATCCTGAAAACAAAAAGCCAGAATACGTAACTATAATATCGTTTGGAAAAGTAGAATCAGACGTCTGAAAAATTCAGAATTATTATTTCAGAAATCTTTCTTTTTTATCCTTCTTTTGAACTAATAAAACTCTTAAATTGATTAATATTATTATTATTATTCTATGCCATAATCAGGATTTGAGCAACGGATCTCCCGATCTCCGGTATGACATTAAATTCATATCATGGTAGCTCAGTGGTTAGAGCAACCGGGTGCAGGCCGGGAGATCCGAGGTTCAAATCCCGGCTATGGCATTGGATTTTTTAGTCGTCTGATTCTACATTTCCAACCATGAACAACACACGGCTTGTGTGAAAGAACAATTAATTCCTTTAATATCATTTCTTCTTTCTGCATAGTAAAATTGAGAATTGTTCTGCTTTAATTTGGCTGCTAAATATGATTTTATTATAGCGGAGACGAATACTTCTAAAGCCAGTGTATTTGGAATAAAGCAGCATTTTAAAAGACACAACCTCAGAATAGTTTATTATTAGGGATTTATAATTTCCATCGCATCAAAGATAACAAAAGGACTCTGCAGTAGGTATAAGAATAAACAAAAAAAAATATCATTTCATTCTTAAAATTATTTAAAGCTTATTTTTTCTATGTTTTTCTTGTTATTCATGTAAAATATTCCAGATAAATACTACGCAATCATATAGCTGCAATACAAATATTGTAGGCTTACAGAAGGCCAAGAAACACTCAGTTGTATACTTAGCTGGTCCTTTTACATCTCATGAGAAGCAAACGAGCAACATCTAGTGTACTGCGTAATATGTGTAGAAGAGAAGAAAGGAATCTAAATATATTATTTCCAGATTGTGTTAGAAATAGGATGAAAATGACGGATGGAATCATGTTTATTTGCATTCCTGTCATTTACATACACAAATTGTTAATATATTTAATTGAATAGCACTGTTCTCGTGCATTTAAAGATGCTTATTATTTTAAAGGTTCAGAATGTTCTCCTCCAGATTAAAACAAAGTATCTTTGGGTTACAATTTTTAAATTTGATGGAACACATTTGTCAGCGAACAGTATTTTAGTTGCAAAATATAGCAAAATGAAAAGTTACTCCTTTGTCTTCTTAACGAAACCATTGTTTTTAAAACATAGTAAGCATAGTTCATATACATTGTATTATATATCAGTCATAATTATATTAAATATATTAACAGTTATGTTTCTTTAGGAAATAATATTATTCTGTTGGCATTCATAAACTGAATCCAGCTGACGATTGTGCTCCAAAACTATGCAAGCATTAACGTTGTTGGAGTAAACTATAATTTTGGATTAATGTTTGTGCTGATTGTAACTCAAGAACAGTGTTTAGGTGCTGGTTTGATAAACTGTTCCCTTGACGATACCTGAGTACTTAAGTAAAGGAAACAAATTCTTCTACTAACGCATGCACGGCTGCGTACGGCGAAGAGTATAGTATTAAGTGACAATGGGACTGAATTTTCTAACTTTATTTTTTTGTTAGTTTTAAAGCAATTTAACAATTGGTTTTTAATATGAGTAAATAAAAGAATAGCTGTGAAAAGCTCAAAGCTCTAGCTAGAATAATCTCTCAAATAATACAATTTTATATTTTAATCATACAAATAAATGCGAATTTTTTTAAAAGTTTCTGCATTCATATTTCTCAGAGAAGATGTTAGTGACATTTTCTGATACTTTAGTACACTTCAAATAAATGTAAGAATTATATTGAAATTAATTTTATTAGTTACGGAGAAATAAATTTTCGTTGTCATGAAGTTGCTGTTAACATTTTTTCCTGTTTTTTCAATGTAAGTCAATTTTTTGTGAGGCAATGAAAAAGCAATCACAAAATGTGTGCTTGAATCTTTAGATATATTTGAGAATATGCAATGCCCACGTACATACAAACCAGAGCAAAAATGATATGCAAGTAATAAATTTCATGATTTTAAAACTGAGAAAAAACACATGAGTGGGCGAGTCCATTGGGGTTGAAAGGGAGTGCATTGGTGATATAAACCTATCACTGGTCTTTTAAAAATTGCGGATCTAAAAATGTTTGGCCAAAATAATTCACAGGTGTGTATAGAATATGTATATGATATAATTAAAAAATCCAATAATTGATCATTTTCACTTGAAACTTCAGTCCCAGTGTCGCTAAAATAAACATTTAAAACAATAGCGTTTCCATCGTCGCTCTCATTGAATAATACTGGTTAGACTGTTTCACATAGTGTTCCACGGAGGAGTGCCACTCAGTTTTTGCATCTCCAGAGAGTTAACTACCCAATTTCGTGCTGATAATCCCTTCTGTCCGGATCAGTATCCATAATATCCCACAGCGTTAAGTGTAATCAGTAGAATTAGTCCCACAAAGGGCACCAGGGCATTTCAACGCATCCCCAAGTATAAAGTGCGGATACTCCGAAACTCAATCATCAACTGATCCCAACTGTAGAAGACTCAGTCCACTCCCCATTGTGTTGCATCAAAAACTTCCATGCTTCTTAGTCATTAATGAGCAAAATCCTTATCATTCTGTAGAATAATGCTTCCATATCCCATAATTAGCTCGCTATTTGAGAAAATTTCGGAAGGTCAAATTCAGACTACATAGGCCTACACCTAGGTCCATATATTGTGGGAAAATGTAAACAAAGCAGCATCGAATCTCCCATTACCAGGGCATATAGAAGTTTGCTGAAGGTTACCGAGTGACAGGTTGTGGTGAGAGCAGTGGTGCCAATAAGTGCAAATTGGCAGTGTAAGGCACACCATATAAACTTCGAACTCAGTTGGCCCATAAAGAAAAATCTAATACCTCACACTTGCAATACTTGCTCCAAGCATTAAACATAAAGTCTTTTTTTAAAATTTCCATCTGTTTATCTTGAAAGCAACAAGTTCTCAATAAATCAATTTATAATGATTGATCTTCCATTTGAGGGAAAAACACGTTTTATTTAGTTAATATTTTTAAGGTCATTTCATGGCTAGCTCAATGTTTTATGATAACTTTGCATTTAAGAAGTTGGAAAAGAAACTTAACGTCTTATTTCAACTGCGTTTGTGTTTTGTTAAATTTAAGTTACTTTTTCAATGTATTCAGGTTAATTTTTATTTCAAATTTCTTAAATATTATATAAAATAATTGTAGGTTTAATAAACACAATTCATTAAAATATTATTTAATTCTACATGTAAAACCAAAACCTGTTAAGAGAATTGAGGATCCCATTGTAAACATTTGAGCTGGCTGTTAAATAAAGTTTAAAATATGCACGAAATAAAATGTAATTAATAAATTGTTCCCCCTTAAATGTAGAAAAATTAGCCATATGTTGTTTTCTTGAAGCATGATGCTTTTAGGACAATGCAGATGAAAAGTTTTTAAAAATATCCTTAATGTTTTAGTATTCATACAAGAAGATACTCTTCTTTTCACAATACACTTTTGACTATTGATATCAATAATTTCTAAGTCCTCCGGGGAAGGCCGCGTATTTTGTTTTCTTCTTTTCACGTATCTGAGCCATAGAGACGGTTTCAGATCCTTTGTCTATGACAGCGGTTTCGAATTCAACAAAAAGATGGCCACTACAGGTAAACGGGGAGCCCTTAGCAGTGCCTTCTGTTTGTTGGGAGAGTTGGCCTTTGAAACTGAAAACATTGGCTCAGAGACAGTGATTTATTAGGTCCGTCCAGTCTTCCGGAAATTGGTGGATTTTGATCTTCTCTTTGATCTTCTCTCGGGCATCCTTGGTTTGTGGGCCAGATGAAGTCTCAACATAGTATGGGCGAAACGTCAGAAAGCAGCAACCAAAAACGCGGCCTTCCCTGGAAGACTTAGAAATTACAGACACCGGTCGCCAATGCCTACGTGTTGTATAGATGATATCAAATTTCGCCATATGAAGTTAGTTGCATGCATATATGGGAAACAAAACAAAATGTTCACATATCATTTTTCAGTTTCATTTTGTTATTAGCGATTAAGCTTCCAAAAATAGGAACCGCCTAAGAGACATTACAGAGGCTTCTTGACATTAAAGCTGAGAGAACTTAAATATGTAACTGCGAATATTTTTAAAACGACTTTAACGCTGTAGTTCAATGCGGTCCACATGTTTTAGTAATAACATTTTGTCTATCTCTATTGATTTTCCAGTTTTACAACATTATAAAGGAATTCATTCAGAAGTAAAATGACCTCCCACAATATTCACAGAGTATTCAATATTCCATACATTTTATTAGGGAAGAAAATATCCGAAACCTAGAGAATAAATCAAAATCCTTACTACCACTTTTGAAACAAAAAATGATGAATTGTTTTCCAGGAAAGGGTAGCTTAGAAATCTCCTCACGGTGTGCTTGATCGCTTTCTGACTGAAATATGAAAGTCCAAATTCTTACTGTTTTTAAATTGTTGAATATGCTATTCAAGCACACAACTTTTTAACTTATTGTATTCGTAGGACCTCAAAATGTGTATTCCCGATAAAACTTTCTATATAACATTTTATAATACTACACTTCCTCTACCTACTTAGATGGTAAACCAGTAAAGTACAGTCGAAATAACATCGCTCTCATTTAGTACTCGTGAAGAGCTTTCGATGCATTAAAGAATATTTTACTACTCACATGATTTACTATTATTTTACGTATAAAATAGCATGCTTTGATGTATTCTATTAAATAATAGTATAGTACTACGAAAGAATAAATACTGTTTATTCAAGGCATAGCTGAGAAATGTCACAAAAATGTCACTCCCAAATTCCAGGAGTATTGCGTATTTCCTCACAACCTGCTACAATTCGATTCTGAAGGGATTCCATGTCAGGCACGGAAAGGAATACACCAACGCTTTTAAATGGTCCCACAAGCAGAAATCAACAGGGTTCAAATTAGATCAGCCTGGTGGCCAAACAATTAGGCCACTTCTACCTATCCATTGATCAGGAAGGCTTCGATCCAAGTACTGGCGAGCGGTAGATTGAAGTGTGCAGGAGTGCCATCATGCAAGAAGTGAGCTTGTTGATGAGTGCTCAGTAGAATGTCTTAATACACATGAGGTATGGTGTTTTTCAGGAAGTTTGAGTATGCCTATCCCGTAAGTCTGTTTATAAGTAATTGGATAACTGATCCCAATGATACCTGCCCACATGTCAAAGAGTGAACCTTACTTGATGATGAGATGGAACAATTGCATGTGGGTTTACACATGCCTATAGGTACAAGCTGATTGTGGAAATTTGTAATGTCATCTCGTGTGAACTGTGCTTCATCTGTTAATACTACTAAGGCAGGAAAGTTCGGATTTGAGGCAAGAACACTGGTAGAATATCAATCGAGCAGGGTAATAGGGTGTGATAGGGTCTATACACGTTGCAAATGATAAGGATACAATTGTTGCTGTCGTATGAGGAACATTCACTTGCAACGCTAACCTTCGTGTACTGATAGAAGGGGTCGTGTGCACAGAATCCAGAATCTCTTCCTCTACATCTGGAATTGTAGCTCTTGGTCGTTCCCTCCCCAAACAAGGAGATGTAAAATTCCCATGAGCGCACAGACGGCGACGGAGACATTCAAATGTCTTCCGATCCGTATACCTTCGCTGTGGGCACCTCTCTTGGTACAAACGATGAGCCAGCGCAGCATTTTCGTCCGTCTTACCGTACATGAAATGCATTTCTGCCAACTGCTGATTTGAGTAGATGTCCCTCAGTCGAACGCCAAACAAACTTAATGTACCCTTCGCCTCGAAATGAACTGTCAAAGTTCTTGTTAATATCTTGTGTTACGGCAACTACCTGCGGGAAGAAAAACGTTCCGGTGAATATCACTGTTTTGATAGCCAAAACTCAGAAACTAAGCATTTCCGGAAACATGTAATGGACTTCTTTTATTGTCTACATATGGGGAATCCATATGCATTTATGACCTCTATTTTTGAAACATTCTGTGTATACTATTATCAGCAATACGGTTTAGACCTGTGCTGCTCCGACCTCAACTTGCTGACGTCCTCGTAGTCCCTTGGTTGTAGGTTTGTATACATAAGCCGAATATCTCTAACTTGGTGCTTATGTCTTCATTTTTCTTTGTTATATTCTTCGATAACCTGTTTTACCGTTGTATTATTCATTTTTATTTTTCCTTTTGGTGCATTTTTTTCTTTAAGAGCTAATTATTTTATTTTAGATGGAGATATCTTTAGATTCGAAACTATTTTGTGATTTTATTTAAGTGGAAAATATTCCCATCTTTATATTAATTTTGTATTAATATAAACATTTAGGTATCTCTAAAAATTGCGCCAGGACAAAGCAAGGATTCTCATATCCTTATTTGGCGTGTTGTTATCTCTGGCTTTCTTCTACCTTGTTCTCCAAGAGAAGTAACACTCACCGTTAATTAACAGCTGCCGGTTGTCTGAGACCCCAAATCGGCGACAAGTGAACCGTAACCAGCGCTTGACCTCGTTTGTTGTCGCCGCTGGCTTTTTGGTCTCTCTCTGAACCCGATTACGTGAGCGTTTATTTTTTCTTTCTTTTCATCCTTTAAAGCATGTTTTGCCAACTGCGTTTGTTGCCAATACCACCTACTTCGTAAAATCCGTATCCGTCTTCAGCGGCTTAGTACAAATGTAACCAATTCTCTCTCTCTCTCTCTCTCTCTCTCTCTCTCTCTCTCTCTCTCTCTCTGCATATTCCTTTTTTCTGAATAAATAACTGAGGATAAGGAGACCGAGAAGTCTAAATGAATTTGACGTTCCATACTTTTACCTTATCTACTACTTCACTATAGCAAGTAGAGGAACTATTGTATTCTACCCAAAAATTCATTATAGAAGCTTCACAGGGAGTAAACATTTAGAGGTACCCTGAAAAAAAATTTGTATGTATTTGTGTATCGGATAAATACAAAGTTGGTATTTAAGTTCCACATTTTGTAACCATATTACAGGAATATTTTCAAGAAAATTCCCCCATAGCAAACTACCTTTTACATGAAAATCCTTTCGTTGCTTTTTTTTCTCAAAATGGACATGTCTTGAATTTTCTACGAACAAACTGTGAAGTCTTCTTTATTCCGAAAATATGTGAAATTTTGTGCAATTGGTAAAGTATGAGAGATAGAAAATGCTGACATTGTCAAAAATGTAGATCTTTTTAAAACACACAATGTATACCATTTTTTGTGCATGAACCACTTCCCACATATTTATTGCTGTTGGATACATGTTCCAATATTTCATTACTTCTTTCTTTGTTTCTCGTGGTATGATGCAGACAGTATAAAATTTTATAGATAACATAAATATACCTATACATATATATTCATTCATTCATTATTTGTTTACCCTCCTCTTATGTAGGACTTACACCCCCCAGGGCTTACAGGCGGGTGCCTGGGGTCAGAGGCCCGTCGAGGAGCAGACACTCATGGATCAGATAGAACAACCAGGATGGGTGATCAGCCCGATGCATGGTATGGGATGAAGGAAGTAGATGAAACGAAATGTTGGTGAAATGAATGAAAGGAAAGGTGATGATGGAGCAGTTGGTGGAATGAATGGCGGGGGAAACCGGAGAACCCGGAGAAAACCCGCCCAGACGCCGCTTTGTCCACCACATGCAGGTCCCTGGGATTGAACCCGGGCCGCCTCGGTGGGAGGCGAGCGGTCTAACCACTCGGCTATATATATATATATATATATATATATATCTTTTTTTAAATATTTGACTATCGCTTCAGCTCCTTTATCCATAGTGTACCTACATGTATAATCATAGGACTTCTGGAAGCGTTTTTTTGAATTAACATGAAGTAATTAGAGAAAGAACCTCTGGTAGGAATATTTTTCAGAATAGGTATGAGAAACCTATGGATGTAACATAGCTTTCGGTTTTGTTCTGAATAAAATAACTGAGGTTAAGGGAACCAGGAAGTTTAAAATTATAACATTTCTACTCATTAAATTATTCATTTATGTAGTTTATATTTTCCTGAACAGAATGAAATATTTTGGGTCCCCTGAAGCATATAATATCTTTAAAGAATGAAATTTATGTATTATGCAAGGTGAACAGGAACATGCAACAGTTGTTTAGTATAACACAGTGTATTTTTAGGAGTCCTTAGTGGGTTGGAACGTGGTGCTGCTGTTCCTAGCCCGGAATTCGAATGGATTCGGGCCCATTCACATGGGTATGTTTAACCCCATATATAACACCGGTGCCCGCTCAGTATTCTGACGCATTTTAGGATCTACGATAGGTAGCAACCTGTAGGCTACAAAAACCAACTTTCCGACAAAGTGAAGCATGACGAGGTTGGCAGCCGGGTTGGTAAGCCAAAACACACAGCATCAGTAAAGCCAAAAATTTTGCTTTTAATGTTTTAATGATTATAACTGAATACAATACCTGTTGTAAAAAGCATCTGTAGAATTCATGGAGGGAAATATTTAGCATTATTCAAAACAAATTTTAGATCTATAAAAATTACAAACTCTCTCACTCAATGATGTATGATTGCATTTTTTTCTTATGCATACCATTATTTTTTCCAAAAAGTAGCTTGTAAATAATACAACCAAAATCTGTCCCCCATTGTTTGTAATACAAAATACTTCTAACTCATTAAATCGGGAAAATTTTATTTTTTTAAAGTCGTAAGACGCCTACAATGTTTTCCGGATCCTAAAGCGTATCTGGTCACAGTTTAAAAGCGGTGTACATTTGTATACAAATGTGAGAAAATAAGCATAGGTTCATTCACTGTAGTCAAAATATTAGCTTACAAATGATTTTCACTGGGTCTTCGTTTGTTCATACCAACTAACAGTTCGAGATTTTAATACGAAGGCTAAAAGTAAGGTAGGAGCAGATTTTTAAAGCAAATGATTCCCATCCAGTGCAGTGAATGGAAGTTTTGTTCACCCCAGTGAAGAAGACCTCGTTTGCAGTTGCAAACACTGCAGAGATAAGTTTTTTAAAAGCAATAAGTGTATAAAATTTTGTTCAGTCCGGTAAAATGGGGTAGATGTGGGAGTTCAGAACAATGGTGAAGGTATGTGTTTCAACTGTAGCTTCTATAACTGTTGTTTGGTTTTAAACTGTAACTGATGAAAACTTTGTCCAGATTGACTAAAGGATGGACAAGGGTAATGGAGATTTGTTGAAAATTTAAAATTATTTACACCGGATTCTATATCGTAAATGTACAACATTTGTTTCAGATAGATTAATGGACTAGGTGTTTGCAATAAAGGAGTACAGTATCCTTTGTTACTACTACTAATAACAACAATTGAAATTAAACTGATAGAATATAAGGACCCCAATTCTTAAACTTTTTGGAAGGGGAGAAGAGTGGCTTTTATCAACTAAACAATAAAAGGTTGTTTCAGGATTATTCTAGACACAGGAACGTGTTCGCACACATATTCTCTCTCGCTCTCTTTCTCTCTCTCTCTCTCTCCCTCAGAATAGTTGCTTAGCTCTAATCTATATCATCGTTATAGACTAACACTTGATATAACATAATCTTTGCTTCGGATAATGAGAAAAAAAATGGATGCAGTATTTTAAAAGTGTCAGAGGCCCGTCGAGGAGCAGACACTCATGGATCAGACAGAGCATCCAGGATGGGTGATCAGCCCGATGCCTGGTATGGGATGAAGAAAGTAGATGAAACGAAATGTTGGTGAAATAGATGAAAGGAAAGGTGATGATGAAGCAGTTGGTGGAATGAATGGCGGGGGAACCCGGAGAAAACCCGCCCAGACGCCGCTTCGTCCACCACAAATCCCACATGCAGGTCCCTGGGATTGAACCCGATCCGTCTCGGTGGGAGGCAAGCGGTCTAACCACTCGGCCACGGCGCCGCCGACTTGAAATATAAGAGGATTAAAATCAACAGCAGGAAACATCTTTTAAATGATGAAAACTTTAAATAAAATTATTTAATACATTATACAATATTTCTGTAGTAAAGTATGTCTATCTATGTAAGACTCCATAGGCGATTTAAAGAAAATTGAATACCTTTACAGTTTATTCTGTACACTAATGTTTCAAACGCATAACAGTTTAGTCAAAATCGTTAATAGATGTTTTTGAGAAAATAAAAACAACTAAACGGACGGACGAACACATGGATGGATAGATACTCAGAAATTTTTGTAAAAATGCCCTTTTGGTTCAGATGATCTGAAAACGCATATCTATATTGAAAGCTTGATATCAAAATTTCGGATGAAATAGATCGGCAGCAGAGAAGATGATAACATCAGAAATGAGAATATTTTGCTGCATACATTTTTGCTGATGTTAAAATATTTATTACTTGCACCTTGAAAATAAATAATTATTGAAGCGCACTGTACAATTACAGCTATTGGTCTTAATTTGGTGTTGTTTACATTTAAGAGCTTTTTAATATATAGGGTAAAATCTATTCACAATAATGAATCAATTGAGGCTTATGAATTACGCATTTTGCATGCTAGTTTTAAAGAACTGTTACTATCCACACTACTGGCAGTGAGGCATTTTCATATAACCAATTAATTTTTCTGTCAATGCCATGTTAAAACTTTTGCAGTGGAACGAATGTCTTTAAATGAAACTATAAATGAACAGAACGAATTTAAAATACCGATACCACTTGAAATAATTTCAGAATCCCTTTCGGTTTGAAACACTGATAGTAAGCATTTTGTTTACAAAGGCGAATTCTGCCTTTTAGAAATTCGAATGCCTTCTAAAGAAACCTCTAACGTTTACATCATTAACGAAAAAGATCTTTGATGCCTTTTCTTTTAAGAGAGGTTTATAGATTGCAATAATTATCGGTTAATTGCCTCCTCTTTTGCTCTATTCAAATGTACAACAGGAGAAGAAGAGAGAAATTTGGTGTTATATTATTTTTACTAACAAATTCTTGACTTACACAGCTGACTTGAAAGTTTAGTGTGCTTTCAATTCTATTGGCATGTAGAACTAGAGGGAGATTTATATACCAAGTTACATTTATTTCATAGCCAACATTGGTACTATAATTGGCTACTAATTTGAGGAATTGTAGCTGAAAAGAAATTGTGATAGCCACCCAACACACAAGCCACTAAAAATCACATATATCTTATATATGAAGTATTATACCAAAAACTTTTCTGCAAGAAAGTCATATAAAAATATATTGGTTATAAGGCTGGTAAGTGGTTTATAACAGAATCGAGGAAAGGTTTGAAAATACAACAGGAAGTCGAGTATTCTGATATTGTTATTTTATTGGTTAATAATGAATGGAATATCGAAATAGCTGAATAGTACTACTTTTAAAACTACTGCAAATGAATATCCATGACGAAATTTATTTTCAAAAAAACACCATTTCGATTGAATTAGATCCATAACAACTGAATACTATCGATTATTTTCGTCTATAATTAGGAAAACATTAAGTAATACTATCATGACGAAAAGCTTAGAAGTGAAAAATTGAAGAGGCATAGCAAAAAGCATATACTTTTTGGTTGCGTTAAGAACATAAGCTATGTTCAAAAAGTGGTCGGATGAGAAGAATAAAATTAAGAAGTCCTTGCGCTGGTGTGGCCTGTTATGCTGATATGCAAATCATTATAATCGCTCCAGTCTTAGAACCCAGCTTGGTGTAAACATACGATATTATTAGCTAGCCTGCGATACGCGGGAAACCAAAGTACCCCATAATTTGTGACGCAAATATGGGCCTCAAGAAGTGCTATCGGAGATAACGCAATTATTTTGGAACCTTCTTTCTCCCTGCCTACCGAACATTCTAGAACTCTGTGGAAAATTGCAGCGGTTATATAAGCGAGCATTCTCGCGAGAGAGCTATTAAGTAAGGGGGATAGTGATTGCTGACCTACGAGTGAGTTTGTGAACGACTGTTGTGCCGTGCAGTGAGTGCTACTACTGCAAGAAATTAGAAAGTTCCTGTGTTCGACTCTCCAGAGAGTGAAGCGAACGTAAGTAGAGGCTGTTTCACACGTAATTAATTACATCGCGACGAACAGTGAAGTGATCAGGGAAAATTGAACTGGACCATATTAGTGAACTGATAGTGAGAACAAATTGAAATCATAGTGAAAAACTTAACTAGATCACATCAGTAAAGCGGCAGTGAAAACTGGACAAAGACACAACATATAATGCCAATATGCGCGATCATCTGTGGGGTACATTAGTACATTAATCATAGCTCGAAACTTTGGATTAATAAGAAATATTAGACAATATGAATATTAAAACTATAGCAGATTGTAGCTTCCATTTAATTCTGTGTAGTATCGTTCACCTCTCACCTGCATGCATACGATAATGATGAGCAATTTGTTCTTTACAGCTGATATGAATACAATGCTAACGCGGAGGGATACAAAACGTTTTGTTTACATCAATTCCGGTTTTAAAGTTGGGTCACCTGAAAATGCATATTAAGAAATACGAAACATAAGTAAAGACAAAGAGAAGACTGAAGAGTAAACATTTAACTAAAAATATGTATATATTTCATTTCTATAATAATGAAAACTTTAAAAGCTTATATGTGGAATATGAGTAGCGCTTATAGGCTGTAATAACAACAAACGAGATTAACTACAACAAATGTGGGAAAACTGACTTACATGATATGTCATGATGTATATGCTATGGTAAGTTAAGAAAAGAACATGATTGCACCAAAGCTAATTTTGCAAACACCAGGTTAAAGTGAAAAATTAGGTTGACTTTCAAAGTTTATTAAAATAACGACTTAAAAATATTGAAAAATACCAAAACACATAAATTGGTTGTACTTTCTGTAGCGTTAGAATTTTCTCTGTATTAATTTCACTGTTAGAATTTTTAAAGTGGAGACGAATACTTCTCTGAATTCACTATAGGTTAAACTTAAGACTTATGAAGAAAAATAGAGCATTTCAACTAATGCCTAGAATATTATTCAGTGACCCCTGGTCGTTCCAAGTGATATAACTAGGCTTGTAATCTTAGGGACCGATAAAGTGGAAAGCTGAGTTTTCAAGTTAGCTGTCCGCTTCTTGTAGTGTATGAGTATGTAGTGCAAAGGCAGAAGAGAACCTCTTCATATACCTCAGTACAAGGCAACTTGTGCTATCTAGTCATGAGATGTTGAAGATGGGGATTTCAAGTAAATTGATATCAAATAATACATCGAACTGTTTTTATTGGTATTTGTGACCATGTAAGTGTTTGTTCATTAGGTTTAAGTGGGCGATATTATGAAAGGTAATAATGAAAGCATATTAGTCTTTAGCTTACTGATCTTAAATGAACTGCACTAAGCTACGAACATTTTTCTAGTGGGGATAATACATTCTTGAAGAGAGCTCTCGTTAGAATAAAAGCTATTATCTGCTTACAGAACTGAGCTGTAAGCTCTTCAGGAATGCCATTAGGAAATATATTGAATAACAAAGGTAAGAACTGAAATCCGTTTAAGACTACTCCATTCGGAATTTTGGACAACATTTAAAAAGATACCTTTTTTAAACTCAGCGGAAAAGTGAGGTGGTACTGTCTGAGGATCGTATTCCGAATTCATATTGTAGCGTGTGTGTGCATTGGCGCGTCGGACACATTATTGCTGTGTAGCATGACATTGTTGAACTAATCATTTTGATTGGGAGTTTGAATTCCGTCTGTCGCGACATTACTTCCCTCCAATTCCTAGACGAGAGGGTGAAGGCATGTTGAGAGAAGAGCTTCTTTGTCTGAGAGCGTGGGTGTGTGACTAGCGTCAGTCTAGAACAGATCTTCTGAGGGTGTGGTTTGTATGTAGGAGTGCTTGTTGCCGTGTGTTTTCCTGTAACATTTTGTGTACAAAGTAGGACACCTTATTAATTATAATAAACCACAGTTAAATGTTAATTTATATTACCATTTATAAATATCCCACGCCCGCTTAGTTTTTTGCAGCAAGTTCTCGGTATCTCTTTGTGTGCCTCTGAGTCTACGCCCCCCAATGTTTATGCCGGTATAACTAAATTTAAAATTTTAGCTGCAAACCTTTTGGCCTCACCCCGGTGTATAACAATACCCATTAGACCAGCCGCTCTGACCTTGGGTTTTTCGGTAGTATTCACAGGTTGATAGGGAACGCTAGGGTGGACCATATACTACCACAAATTTTCCTGTCCCTCATTTTCTCTCATTTAATCCTTTCATCTTTCAGCACTACAGGGCCAGACGCAATAGACGGAGATATGTATCATGAAACGTATGGATGCCAATTTGAAGTAGAATTGTTCTTTAGGTTGTTTGCTGCTACGTATGAAAAGCCGATTTGAAGTAGTGTGTATTGAAGGTGGTATATTTTATTTCAACTGTTGGGGAGCTGAACTTGTAGTAGTTGCAACCGCACGTATATTACAGTTTCCGGTAGCCTTCGCCCAAAATGTATTTTCAGGTGGCCTTTGTCCCAAGTTTAAAGATAATCGCTTTGTAATTTAAACTGTTTCTTTAGATATTATATATTTATGTTTGCCTCGTCTGCGTCAGTATTATTGTTAGAGACATGGATATCTTAGCAGGGCGTGATGCGACAAGAATGTAGGCTTACACAGATTATAATTTTACTTCACTTCTTTTTATTAATCCTTGACACAAATTAAATAGCACTTCACTGATATAAAGAGCTGTGAGGTTCTTTTTATGTAATACTTGCATTTTTTAACACGTATACTATTTTCGTCTCACACGAATACATATTAAATCTTTCAAGGAAGCACAAGCAACGCATCCAGCTATGAGCACACTCTGCAGGCAACTGAATAGATTTAAACCGTCTAAACTTGCAAATTTCTGTATTTCAAGTCTCTGATTGGCTAATCCTACTCCAATAGAATACCTTCATTTAGCTGAAATCCCCTCCGGTTTTTATTAGCTATTTTTTATAAACTGTCACTAAAATTACATTAATGCTTCCAAGAATCACAAATAACATTTAAACTCTCAAACTCATTATTACCTCAAGGTTACCTCATTTTTACCTGATTGTTAACAAATTCTAACTTATTATTCTCATAGCTCCTACATTATTAAATTACGTAATGCATTCATATAACATTACTGAACAAGTTTACATTAATATAAGCATATGCAATGACTGTTACATACATTTTACAAATTATTACATACACATATTGCTTCAAGGCGGGCTGTTGTTGAATTTATATATTATATAATTTGATTGAAATTATTAAGTGTTAAAATACTGCCTCAATCATATGCGGTGGATTCTCTTTTAGTACATAACTGTTTCTTTTCTAACATGGAACCTTCTGCCTTCAACCTGTCCACGCAGATGCGGAGGGGGCATTGAAGCGGCGAGCGGAGATGCTCAACTCTGGGACCACGTTGTGCTGCGCTTGTCGTCATCAGAACTTGCCGCTCTTCATGGACTCTCGTCTCATTCCTTCCTCCCGGAGTTTAGTAGACGCAATAGGCCTAGCATTGGCCGTAGTACTGAACTCTCTTTCTAATCTCTCTCACTTAACATTTCATTGGAAAAAAACAAACCTTGCAAATCCGGATGTAATTGTGCTTTGCCTTTTTAGCCTTTTATATGTCCGAACTTGTCGTTTAACATGATATAGAGCATAGAGTTTTAAAATTTGATTTTACAGTGTTGCAGTTTCTTACATTTTTGTAATTTTAATATTTTTCCTATAAAGTCATTTTTGTTAATTTATTTCAATCTTGTTGTTTGAAGGTGGATGAAGAGATATAAAGGGAATTTTTATATAAGGTATGGAGTTGGACTAGGGCTTTTATTCTTAATGAATGGCTGATTTTAGCAAATTAATAATTACGTTTTTCCTGAAAAGGTTACAATGTTAGGTACACAACATTTAATCAATCAAGAAATAATAAGAAGCGTTTCACATTTCAAATTGTTGTTACGTGGGTTGTATCATATGATTTATGAGACTCAGTTTTCAGCTTTTGTAATCTATTTTACAGGAAATTAATTTTGTGCTATACTTATATTGAACAACTACGTGATAAAACATTTAGCTACAATTTTTCACCTGCTATGTACTCCTTAGTTTTGAATGCATTCATGATGGATTGAAAATATATGCATGATTAAAATATTAATTAAGAAGTTCACTTGAAATTTTGAAAGAATATTATGATATGAATTTGAAGTGTGTTTATCATGATTATATTTAAACAATTCCAATAATGCCATAAAAATTCTACTAGTACATGTAACTTATAACAAATTTCATATTTTGTAGGTTACTTGAGTAATGAAATCACAAAGAGAGCGATATCGATTTTAGGATGGTCAGATATGTTTTTACGACTAATATACTACAACGACAGGCAACGGTGAAGCCGATATTGCTAGCTTCCCGCAGGTAATATTGCCCTTATCCTCTATTAAGTTGGTAGAGGCAAGGAATTCAATATCCGATAAACTGTGTTGTACCTCGTAAATAGAAGCTTGCTGGGAGAGGGTTTCTCCACATTGCTGTGATCGACGTGCGCTAAACGACTGTGTAGCTTACCTTCGAATTAATCTCCAAACAGTAATATAACGTGTTCGTGGTGAACATGGCAACTTTGATGTACGATGTCCTATATTTTCAATCACATAAGATATAAACAATCAAATATAAGAATACACATTCATAAGTGAATTATGCATAAAAATATTTGATAGTATAAGCGATGAACTACGTATCAGCTTCTTTAAAAAATAAGGCAATCTTTGTTGTTGCGTTCTCAACCACGTACATGCTACCAAAAATTAGAAGATTTCCCCTCGATTCTGATTCGTCCATATCTAGATAGTCACGAGAAAAATCTCCTGTTTCTATCTTGTTCTGGGAAACCTAAGCATCGTATATTTTTGTCTTTCTTGCTTATAGTTTAAACAAAATATCTTTGTCTAGTGAGGGTTCTGTCAACTTTCTCTTCTTGCCCTTACTTCGCTGAAAATTGCAGTGGAAGTTTTCCTTTCCTTGTTGTAAAAGAAGTACACAAAAATATAAATAAAATTAAATAAACTAAACATAATAAACATAGGTATAATAGAATCTGGAATTATTATCATAATGCGTAAATTAATATATACATACTAATGAGATGTAGATAATACCATCTCAAATGTATGAATTTGTGCTACGTGTAATCAAGTTTGTAAATCTGTTCTGAGTATATAAATATGATGTTCATAATTTCCTGGTTTTACTGTGTCCTTTCACTAGATATAAAGATATATCGTATTTGTTCGTTATATCCAGCTCACCATTGTAATGTTTTGAGTTGTATACTCTTGATGTTCTCGGATCTTAGATAGTAACATTTATTATTAATGGGGCATCTCTGAGTCGGCTCATTGTATGCGGATCGCGAACGTGGACCTCTGTTTTCACTTTAAATTTTGATAAGACTTTCGTATAGAATGATAGTTACAAACATTACGTTTAAGCGCAAGTCATACTTGTTTACATTTTTGAATGGACTATTGTGGTGGTTTTCGCCGGTGCGTCGTGGCATCTTAGGGTAGCTTTAATGAGGCTTCAATGACATCTAGGGGCACCGTGAAGTTTTCCGCATTAGCGACGAAAAATAAAAGTAGCCTGTGTCAAATTAAAAAGGAAATAGAAAATTAGAAAAGCACTATTCATCTTTTTAAATCAGGCGCTAGTTTGTATTCTGTACTTTCTGCCATCAACTTTATTTTCTTTCTTCACCTGCTGCCAAGGAATTGCGTGTTTATATTATCGCGCATATTTGAACTTAGGCGGGAAACTTATTCTTATCTGGAAGAAGAAAAACATGTCGGCACCTTGTGCCTTCTGGACACTGAATTTCTGTTGAAAATTGCTTATTTAAGAGATATTGTTGAAAAACAAGTAGTAGAATAAGTTGAAAGATAGAACCAGACTGAATAATTCAATATACCTAGATTTGTACTACGATCTTCTGGTTTCCGTCCGAACCAAGCTACTATGGCAACATGCCGGAAGGAAATTAAATTCCGCAATTGACTCGCATTTTTCCCGGCATCATCGATTGACCTAATAGAGGTTATCTATAAAGCTCGGGACTTAAATTACTTACAACATTGTGAATCGCCATTGGGCATGTTTTCTCAAATATGATTTGAGATCCCCTTATTATTTACCGGGAAAAATGCGGGTCAGTTGGGAAATTTAACGTCCTCTCGGCAGGTTGCCATGGTAACTCCGTTGGCTAGAGCAACCGGACGGAAACCGGATGACCCGTTGTTGAAATCCCGGCTATGGCATTGGAATTTTCAGTCTGATTCTACTTTTCAACCCTTGTTCTACACACGGCCTTTGGGAAAGAACAATTAATTATATTGGGTAAGTCTAAGAAAATACCCATTTGATTCAGCTTATTGACAAACTTTCAGCCTTCAAACGAAGCTTCTTCTTTGTAAGAGTTAAATCAATGAAGGGGGAGAAAGTGATTATTTTCATGTTTGCAGTATTTCATAACAGAAAATGATAAAAAATTTTACTGTACATAATGTTTATGTAATTTAAAACTACTTATCTCCATTCAGTGCTTATTTTGAAACGTACTTTCCTGAAAATTGTGACAAGTATTTGTGGGTTCAAAACCCCTTCAGTAGTGATATTCATTCGTATCAGTACTTCAGGATACAAAGAACTGATAGAATTTCATCACATTCTTCACTTAAGTTTTCATGCATGGCGTTTGTAAAATGTTGGTGTTCTGTAAGACAAGAGTTTCCAAGCTTGAGCAAAAGAGCAATGAAGATATAAATTACATTTGCAACCTCCTATCTCTGCAAGTCCGGGTTTTCAGCAGTGGCTGCAGTAAAAGCCAGGTACAGGTCTACTGTGTGTGGATAAGGTAACGAGAGGAGCTGTATCTCAATTAGTGCCAAGGTTTGACAAGCTATGTAACAAGCAAGGTCAGGTTTTACAAAGATAAAATTTTCCAAGGTACTGGATTCATAATATTTTTCTTTTTTAGTTTTGCTTTCATTTCTTTTTTAGATTTTTATTTAAAAATATATTAGAAAGAGAACAACATTATCTATTCTCTCTTTCATAAGTTACTGGAAGCTTTTCATATTGCAGCTGTTGTGTAGAAGTTATTTTTTCTGGTGTGTTCGTTAGTACTTTTTCACAGAGTTTTTAGAATAAATATCAAAGTATAGTTTTCACAGGGTATCTCACAGGGGAGCCGCGGAAATAATGTTGTCCCTTAAAGGAACCATAGGCTCAAAAAGTTTGAAAACCACTGGCCTATATCATCTACTTTAAAGAATCCCTCCGCTGTCTTCATGCCTGTGAAGGTATTCGTATTTTTGTTTGCAAGATACTTGTGGTTAAGTTTTAGGTTACTCACTCTATACAAAAGTAAGGTTTCATAAGAAAACCTAATGGGATTTGTATGAAAATGCAACATTGCTTTAGGAATTCTATGCATCATAAGTTTGCAATCTATTTAATTCAAGCCTCTCAAAATCAGTGTTTCAGAACTGCTCTAAATCTGGCTTTCTGTTAATTACGTATGACTCAAATTATCAGCTGAATGTTTGAACAGGAACCCAAGAGACAGCAGTAGTGTATAAACACACAGTACCACTCTGATTTTGACTGTATACCCTCCATTCAAAGAGCATTTGCTCCGTTGATTATGAGTAAAACGTTTTCATCAACATTTGCGAACTGTCCGGGCTTGAATGGGCAAAAGGAGAACGAAGTCCAGTCCTGCAGTGATTAACGCTTCATCTAGGGAAAGCACTGGGCGTTGTTCTAGATGTAGATTGTAGCCGTACATACAATAAGCGTCAGCACTGCGAGAACAATAATTATAATTGAAAGATAGATAGCAGTGTCAAAACTGGTGTTGGACGGCCCATCTATTGTGTTTCTGTCTAACAGAATGCACCACGAGAGTCAATGTGAGCACACAGATAAGAGCTGCTACGTGTTGATTATTGCAATTCTTGTACTTTATTCAGTGCTGGAATAGACTATTAAATATGTCCTTGTGGAGGGTGGTATCAATTCCTGGCATTTGTTTGAAGACTTTCGTGTCGCTGAAGTTAAAGACAAGTTTGGTATTCATCCAAGTTTGGGGGAGGGGTTAAACTGTTCACATACGGATGAACCTTTTCTAAACTATATTCTTTTCAGGTACAGGGATGTTGAAACATGTATTTCAGTGATGCCTAAATATAGCTTTTGGTGAAATACAATACAGCTTCTGTTTCAGATAAGTGGGGAAACAAAGTGAAACCGAAAACAAATTATCTGATGCGTTACGTTCACAGGACCTTCACGGCCCAGTCTTCTACAAACTATTCTCACAATAGTTCATTACTCTATCTGCTTGTATATTGAGATGAATATTTGTGGAAAGTTGCGTTGTACCCTTCGCTGTAGATGCAAGGGGAATATAGGATACTTGAGAGCGATAGATAGATTTTTAAAAAGCTTGTCGCCATATGATGGGTTTGAAATTCCACACTTTCATAACTACCAGAAACAAAGACTTAGCTTTCGAGAAAAACAAGTTAAAATCGGTTACAAAGTATATCTAGGAAATGGTAAACGCCATAATAGTTGACATAAATTGTGTGTTTTAAGGAGATGTACACCCTTATGCACTGAACTTTAGTCCATCTCTTAAGGTTTACAAGTTGTAAAAAATGATACAAAATGGATTCAGAATGAAAACTTCATAGACTATTCTCAAAATTTCAAGGCTGAATATTTGATTTGTCATGACAACTATCTTATAAACATATGGTATTATGCTCAAGACAATTACAGCTATTTTAGAGAAAATAAAATACAAAGTACTTTGTATGTAAAGGGTAGTTTTTGGGATGGAAAGTTTATTGGAAATCTTGGTGTTACATCCTAAGAAGACACTGAATTTTAATAAACTCTAGTATTTAAACGATTGTTTTCTTTTAGAATATGGTGTTTTACAGACAGACAGACAAAGAGAAAGACACAGAGAGACAGAGATAGATAACACACACGCAATGTATTTTCGTCGTTTCCCTGTGTCGGAAGATGAACGCTGGGGTGATTCATTTTCTACCATGATTCTTTTCCCTATCATTCCAGGACCAGACGACAATGTTCCGCGGGTTGCAGCTGGGAGGTGGCTTGCGCTTTGTAAAGGTTTATTCCCTGGTATCACTGCGGGGACCGGTCAGATAGGTCTCTCCTCATCGCGGGCGCCATCCCGGGGACGCTTGAAGATTGGTGGCCTGTGGGTAGGTACCGGACGGCGTAGGATGCACTCTATCTGGAAACGTTAGGGATTCCGCCCATGCTTGCGCTCGTCGGCATTCAGATCTGGTCACCCTTAGGGCATCTCCCCTCATCCCTCCCTCCCAGGGATCACGTTGGAAGCAAAAAGGGCCATTACGACCGACTTCCGGTGCTCTGTCCCGGTTCCGGGGCCCCTCTTTGATATGTGCCTTTACATTTACTTTTTACCACACATGCAAACACAAAAACATGAACATTTTTGTAACATTGCTATTTTTAACTCCGTATTTCCGTGAAATCCCAATATCCAACTTTTGGTGAAATATAATATTTCCTCTACTTATTATTTAGCTTAACAGTAGAGAAAGTAAACAGGAGAAACCATTTCTAAAGTTTACTTTAAAAATGCAGCATTTTAACTTGGAGAAACTTAAAGACTTAATGAACATTTCCAAAAAAGTTCTAATGCCATACAAAAGTTGCTGGACATAAATTGCGTATTTCAATACGCTCTGCATTTATCGTGTGGTAAGCTTTTGTGTGTTGCTTATGGCTTCCTAGTTAACAAAGTTTAATAAAGAATCCTCCAGAGTGAAGGGGTTTACAAGCTATGCTTACGAAATTTAGATATACATTTTATATTTCAGTAATTATGGCATTTTAACAAACTGACAGATTCTGATACAATCAAGGATAACTAAATCCTTTTCAAGGAAAGGTTATCTAGTTTAACGAACGAGCGAGATGGCTTGGTCAGTTACGTCTGTCCCCGTTTTCGCGAGGTCCCGGGATTCATCCCCGACGACCGCCCACTTTGGCCCATGGGTTTTTCGTGGTTTCCCCAGGTCGCCAGGCAAACTCTGGGGTGGTTCAACTTCTACTACGATTCTCCTTCTTCTCTTTTCCTGTACCCATCAACTTCCTTGTCATCTGTTTCAATGTTGTAGAACCAGGCGACGGTGTTCGGCGGGCTGCGGCTGGGCGGTGGCTTGCACTCTGTAAAGGATTCTTCCTTTACCTCTCAGTTAGGTCTCTCCTCAGCGTGGGGCTCGCTCCAGGGGACCCTGGGGGTTTGTAGCTTATCGATAGGGATCATGCGTCGTCGGATGCGTTATATCTGGAAACGTTAGGGACGTCGCCCATGCTTGCACCCTTCGGATCTCTCCCATCATCCTTCCCTCCCAAGGGTGACGTTGGAAACACAATGGCCTACTTGCGGTGCTCTCCATGATGCTTTCCTTTACCTTTACATGTTTAACGTGTGGAAATTCTGTAAAACTCTTCTTGTTGCATCCATCTTACAGTGTCTTTCCTGTGAAATTTCTATACCAAACCTTTAGCACAATATAATAGTTGTTATATCTGCGTTTGTAAGCGATAGAGAAAACAAAATTTTAAATTCATCGTTTGGTTCTTTAAATGAAATACACCAGTGGTTTTACTGCTGCTGAGAAGAAATTTCTTCAAGGGTTTTGCCTGGATTTAATATTAGTGATTCGTTTTCTTTACGTTAAAAAGTAGTTTTTGAAGAAAAGGCGGTTGTAGTTATTTATATAACACGTGTGTAATCCTTTAGATTGTGCACGAGTGAAATCTCTCTGTCACTCATACCCTAATTGTCATAGTTGATATGGAAAAAGGATAAAACGAATAGCATACAAGATTACCGAGCGGGATGGCTCAGGCGGTAACATCTGTGGCCCACACTCGAGAGGTCCCGAGTTGGATTCCCGGTGGCTGCCTACTCGGGGTCGGTTATTATTGTTGTTTACTAATAATAATAATACTGCGGTAAATAATTACGAAAATTAGATAATTGGTATGGTTTGTTTTCAGCTTCATAACTAGTTTTCATTGATTAAGTCAATAACGAAATGTTTAACAGAGAATGTAAGCAACCTATGTTAATAGTCAAGCTGACAATGTCAACTCATGTTGGCATAGCAATTAATGATTTCGATTTTTAGTGCCTGCTAGATACAATGGTAGGACAAACATTTCTTCTTTGAGATGTAATCGCATCCATTGCCAACTTAACAAGTAATCACAGAGCAATATTACAGTAGGATTTGGAGTTTTTGGAGAGTGGAATTCGTTATAATACATTCATTATGTCATTATTACAAATTGTTACGTTGTTATGGCATATTGCTAGAAAGACGCTATTCTATGTGATTTTGACGAGACTAACAATGTATTATAATGCTTAGTACTCCAAAAAGTATTTTACATTTCTCCCATGAGGAGCAATTCTTTTAAAATAAACGTAACGATTACATTGCATTTTCTAAAATGCTTAGGGCGAAATAAGGAATCAGAGCTCTTTTCTGACGCGTCATTATTGTTGCTGCAGAATTACCTACACTTCCCTTACAATCTCGTTGCTTCACCTTTGTAAAAATAAAGGAAACATTCTTCTTCTTGGCGCGACAGCAAAGGTTGGGAAGGGTCATCTGACTTGTCACTCAGAATTCGTGGAAGCAGAACTCAGGGTGTGTTCTTTGTTGGCATCCCATACATCATCACTCGCGAGAACAAGGCGAACTTGCATCAGCAGTCCGGAAGCACCTGTCATTGTTTTTCTTTTTATGTCTTTATCTGTCTTCTTTCGCCATTTCGACTTCCGGAGTATCCGATACCGTGCACAGAACAGGAGGAAGAAGGAAATAAAACGCACCAACATCGTTCCAGTATCAAAATTTTGTGAGGCAGAGGCTATGACGGAAATCAACAAAACTAAAAACTAGTCAACTTTCTTCTTCACTGAATTCTGTTAGTTATCATTTTGCTGTCGATAGATGCAAGCAAATAAAAGCAAAATCCTGTTAGAATGGCAATGTAAAACTTATGAGAACTTTGGCTGCGCACAATAAATTTTTATATGTTTTCTACAAATTATTGGTACAAAAACCTGTTTTTCTGCCTACTTATCCTTGGTCAGGGTTTATATTGGTAAAATGTTTCCATTTTACGGATACACAAGTGCATACAGGAAGCTGATACGACAGTCAGCTTGATTTTTGCTCAGTGAGGTGAAGCAAAGGTACAGAACTTGCACCATGAATATTTCATAAATGTCTAATACCTACCTAGAAAAAACTTGACTAAAATTGATTTAAATGAACTCTATACCTATGTTTTTCCCTAAAGTAAAGCTTTCTGCGTCTCTTATGGTTCCCCAGTTATATAAATTATATAAATCTCTTCAGGTTATTCATAGAAAAAAAATCAAGGTACACGTATCATTTGCATGTTAATATCTAAAAAGTGTGTTATTTTAATCTAAGTCTTAACACATTTTGAGAAAATAAAAAATTATGAACATGTATCGTAGAAAGGGTAGTTGAGCTGAGTGACTTTTCTGAAAGATGTTAGTTTGTCTCTTTTAAAATCTCCGGCTCAAGCATTATATTTGGTATTTATAGAAATTGTCATTTTAGGTAACGTTCGCGCTCTCTCTCTCTCTCTCTCTCTCTCTCTCACACACACACACAAACTCTTTTGGACCTTTTTATAATTTTTGTGGATTTCCATGAAAAATATCGATACCCAAATGTATAGTGCTGTACAATATTCCCTTCATCTATCATGGATAAGTGCTAATTAAGCAAAAGTGTGAAAGTACTAAATTAATCCACGTGAGAATGAAAAACTATAGATTTGTCAATGTAACCATCTGAAATTTAAGTATAGAAAATCAAAATTTGTTTACACAATTTCACGATCGAAACAAACTATTTATAAATTACAAGAAATAAATTAAGGCGTCATAATAAAATTTACAATTAAAGCCTAACCTCTAAGCAGAACTAAGTCATGCCGTTTTAACTTGTAACTCGATGCTTTCATCGTCCTCTAGAAACGTTTCTAAACACAGGGAGCATATGAGGGAGAATTGAGACCTTTATTAACTCAGTTTAATTGTTGTTAAAACAGTTTTGTTTCTACCCGTAACATTTTAAGAAAAATCTGTAACTGCTTCGTTCGGTATATCGATTTTTGTAAGTAAATAATGTAATCCAATGCTTTGTGATTTGTTAAAGACAATCAGTGTTGCAGACAAAATGCCAACGTCTACGTTACAGATAGTAAATTTATTAAGGGAGTGCTGTCTTTTATATCAAGAAAACATACAGATGTCAGAGTGAAATTTTGAAGTTATAACTTAATACTGAGAAATAAAGATAAACTGAAGTTGTAGCACACACGAAGGGGATGGGGAAAGTCACTGCGCATAAAGAGAGAGAGAGGTAGCACACTGTCTCTTTCTTTCATTTTTACTTGCTATGCGCTGGTAGGTTGCGTGACTCAGAAGTGCTACTGCGCAACCAGCACTCACCCGCCATCGTGTGTACTCCTAACTGTAGTAGCAGTAGGCCTTAATGTTAGGTTCAAGTTGAATATTTACTTCGTTATATTAGTAAGAAGCAGTTAGAAAAACAGGCGTTAAGATTCTTGGTTTTGGGTTTTATAATTTCTGAAAATTAATATTACGTATTTTATTTAGGTGAATAATTAAAAAGCTCCTTAGTTCAACTGTAAAAATTATTAACGAAAATTATTTTCGTACACCCTGTATAACTTTATACATGTGTGTTCGCACTAATCTGAAAAGAAAGCAAGCATATTATTTTCTTTCTGAATCAATGGATGAGGCAGAATATTTCCAAATAGCTGTTTTACCATTTTAACATTTGTTAAGCTCGCATCGCGATATAACCTGTATGTTAAAAACAATATCCTAACTACGCTATAATTAGATTTTCTATGCTTTCATTTTGAAGCAAATTATGAAATGCTTCGTACAAAATGTTTCTTACCATGGAAGCATTTACCAAAGAAGCATCTTGAAATGTGGATTATAATCAATATATTTTACGAACATTCCATAGTTACATCATAACTAAAGCCTGCAAAATAATTCCAATTGTTTTAAACGCCGTAAACTTTCTCTATGCATTTCCTTTCGTTAGACTGTTATTTATTCCTTAAGCCTCTTTGGTCAATTTTCGTTCGGAGATAAAAAGTGACAGATTTATTTTGGTTACGAGTGCTTTCGCGACGCCTCTCCATCAAATGTCATTTTACATCCCAAACGAAGAGCAAAGCCAAGATTTGTTTAGCATTATCAATCTATTCAGAAAGTGTTTCTTCTTTTGCTTTCAAACGACAGCCGCAAATTCTCGCCAATCGAACGTTCTGCCTCCAATTCCAGAGTTCACTTAAAGGTGATGTTGCATAATTCACCAAGGAGAATGCTTTTTTTCTGTTAAGGGGACAATCTGGTACCAAAATGGCAAAAATTTTTATTTTTTAATGAAAAATGTTTTTAAAAGAAACAAAATCTTCAATTTGCCTAAAATACACCCAGTAAATGTTATGTTTGAAATGCATCTGGAAATTGGTGTAATCCAAATTGATGAGTGAAGGAATGCCTCCAACAATGTGTTACCAAGTTTTAAATTGTTTTTTCCTCCACATCGCGATTTCTGTTCTTTGAGGTATATTTTTTACAGTAAATAATGATATATTAATCTGAAAATTTCAGGACATGTAAAATACAATTTGTTAAATAAAAATGTGTATTGATTTGTTGATTACTCTCATAATACAAATATATGCCTGTTTTCCTGCTTTGTAATTTTTAGTAATACCTTTTTATTTTGTTCTAAACACAACAAATTCATATTTCTAATTTATATTAGTATTTTGAGAAACCAATGTACAAGCCAATTGCATAGGAATGGAACAACTAAAATACCAAAGTTCGCCTCTATTTTTCCAAGTGTACCTTTTAGTACTATCGAATTATTTGAAAAAAAGCATAATAAATAATTTTAATTACAAAACTATTCAACCTAGTGCAATGAAACTTACACCAACAATACACCATAGCAGGTACAATTTAATAAAAAATGTTAATTGAAATTGATTAATTAGGAAAGAAAGTCCATTTGATACCAGGGAGTCCTCTAAATTTTCCAATCGATACCGACTCCTAGAAGAACGTTTTGGATTAAAATCGTAACATCAGTTGACAAGCAGGCTAGAATACTCCTTTTTTCTATAAAGTTAATTCCAATTTTCAATTTGGAGTAAAATCGTGTTTCCCAACAAATATTTGAACAAAATCTTATTAATTTTAGGGGAGAAAAAGCAATTCTGTAAGTTATTAATTTCTATATTGAAATTTTTCACACAAATTTGGATAGAAACAAGTATCCTTAGGTCCCCTAAGCTAAGAAAAAAATGTTTCCCGTGTGTGTGTGCGCGTGTACAGTATAGCTCAAAAACGAAAAGTTGATGAACACATTTTATTTAAGTCAAGCAACTCTTAAGCATGTAGCAAGAAGGTTTTTAAAAAATTTGCAACCTCAAAATGTCATTTACATGGAAAATCTTCGTCACATTTTATTTTCTCAGAAATGTTGATAGAAGCTCGGTGAACAGCCTTTGATGTCCTTTACATTCAGTTTCACTTTTATACGATTTTGTAAAAATGAGAAAGGATAGTAGATGAACAAATAACTTAGTGTAGAAGAAATACATATGCTGCTAAAATGTAAATATTATTATTAACTATTATAAGATACTTTCTGGAGATTTCTTCCTTTTCTTGCATTCAAGAATAAGGTCTTCTGAGTTATTTCGTTCTGAACCCTATTTCCTACTAGTTGGTGTTTTAGGAATTTATTTGGAAATCGTGAGCTCCTCGTTCTTTCCAGATGGTCCTTTCATTTCTGCTTTTATTTATTTCGGGTGTAAACAAAATAAATCTACTTATACACAATATTATCAATTTATTTCATTTTAATATATTTTTTATTCTTTTTATTATCTATATCTTCAATTAATGAAAGGAACTATTTGCGAAGAGTCCCCCATTCTATATGAAACAGTTTTTCATAGCCAAGTACAAAATGTTTATATATATATCATTTATATATATATAAATGTTTATGTATAAAACTTGTCAGAGTGAAGTGTTGATCCTATTCAAGGTTGGCTTGCGGCGTATATTGTCTTCCTGGTTTAGATTTACGAATATATCAGATTATTTTACTCATTCGAGTCGCACGCTTCCCATTAATTTGACTTTTGGCCACTAAAATAACAGGGTGAATGTATATAAACATTCATTACGTGTTCAGATCAGTAAACATTAAAAATATATGAGGTTTATTATGGAGTGTAGCGTGGAATAACTTGTTGGATAAACCAAATATTTGCTTTTCTTGTGCCAAACAAGAAAAGAAAACATTCCAAGAAAAGTAATGAAGGAATTAAGGAATAAGTTATACTTATTCGCGGTGTAAACGCATATTATGTTCTATCCTGTATAACAGAATCAGAATGGACACCATAGACTTCGCAGAAGCGGAAGATCATAATGATCAAAGATCACCGAAGCCAAAAGGGGTGGTGATGGTGCTAATGATGGTAATCACAATAATAATAATGATAATATATTTTTCCAGTTTTACAATGTGCAAACATTTTCCGGCACCCCAGACTACATTTTTAACATCTTATAACTTTTCTCCATTCCTGCCTGTTGGACCATAAATCCTCCTCAATTTCCTAATCCAGCATTGCCCCTCTAATTCCTTGAATCCACGTGCTATGCGGTTTTCCTCTTCTCCTTCTTCCTGATGGGTCCACTCCATTATTCTTTTGGATCATCGTTCATATTCATTTTATTTTAGCATGCTCAAACCACTCTAATTGTTTCTGTTGTATAACATCTAAAATTGAATTTTGAATATTCATATCTTCTTTTATAATTTAATTTATATTTTTTTCTCTTTTAGATATCTCAGTAGATCTCCAGTAATCCACTTGTGTTACTAATAATTTTCTTTTCAACTAACAGTTCAGAGTCCACACGTCGGAGCCATAGGTTATACTACTTCAAACTATTGTTTTAAAAATTGTAGCTTTAGTTTCTTTTGTGACCTGTTTATCCCATAATATACTATTCAAAGGATATACTCGTAGCATACTTTTCTAAGCTTATCCGTAATCTTACTTCCTTTCCTTTTTTCTCATCTTGTGAAATCTTTACTCCCAGATATTTATATTTCCCTGTGTGTTTAATTATCCCCATCCCCATTTGGTCTTCTAATACCAAAACTTGGTGAACAGCTCTAATGGCTATACATTTGGATTTATGCATATTTAATTTTAGACCCCTTTTGAATTAAGTCAATTTCTTGCAAGATATTCTATGTCTTCATATTCTTGGACCAGAAGTAACCGATGATCCGAATTTGCAGGGTGTGTATATTAATAAGTGATCTACTGGAATTCCCATATTTTTGTACTTATTTTTCCAACTTTCTATAGATTTTTGTGTGAATGTTATATAATAACAACGTTATAATTAATGTTTAATAATTATTTAATTATTATTAAAATTAAAATTATAAAAATTATTAATATAATAATAATGTATATTTATCGCGGATTGAAACTATCTAGATCATAACAGCATCGCCAATGCCCTAGAATTTTGTATCATCACAGCTCTTTTACATGCCAATAAATTTATGATTGAGACTTGTATTTAAGGGTAATCGGTATTGGAATTATAATTTTTAAAAATTTCAACCAACTTATCTGAAATGTTATCATAGATTTTCAGAAATGTTATAATTTCTGTTATTATAACGAAAAATAAACTTCGTGGCCTTATTTTCCAAACATTATGAGAGTAAAAATCCAGTTTCCTCTGGAATACCCATCGTGGTAGAGGTTGAAACATTTTAAATTAACATTTTAAAATATCAAATTATGGCCAACGCTAAAATTCTTGCTGAAAAACTGATTACGTTTGTAACAATTTTTAATTTACTACAAATCAAACGCCCATTAAAATTCTGAAACCATAAATACAAAACTGCGATTGATATCAAGAAAAGGCTTGAAGTGGTATACTTGTGATGTCATATTTAATTTGTTGAGCCCCACGTTTGGGAGCCAATTTGAAGTGGTATACTTCAAATGTTTGTGTATTTGTGTTTACTCCACGTGGTGAAGCCATTTTGTGACGTGATTCTTTGTTAGGTTTGTTACCTACACCTGGTGTTAGCAATTTGCGGCAGTATTAATGTTTATTTAAAAGAGTGTTACTGTTATTTTATTTAATTTTGGTTTACTGTCCTCCGGCTAGCTATTATCCTTTTGGTCGAGCACTTCTCTTTATACAGGTTGTGTAAACGGAAAGATAACACTGATGAAGGAATTTGTTTTACACTTTTATTGTCGAACACATTCACTATCACATTTACATATTGATCTTGACACTCGCCAAACTGAAACTGTTATAATAACTTCATTACTGATCATTCTTAATTCGCGTTCTTCAACTTTTTGTATAATTAACTTTACAACACTTGAGATTTTTCATAACTCTGCTACGCGTAACTTGCAAATCGATAGCCGACGTGTACTGTACAAATATTTCTGCTGGACTGAAGGCGACGTGCAACGTACAAATGTTTTCGACGAACTGAAGGCGACGTGTGGCATACAAATATTTTCGGTGAACTGACGGACTGAAGAACTTTACCTCTAACCTAGCCCTTTTTATACTCCTACACACCGATATGCCTAAAGATTATAATTGTGCTGCTATTGGCTAATAAAACGCGCCAACATTAGCGTCTATTTTTATATCCAATGAAAATTATGAATACATATGCTTTAGGGAAAATGTTCCAGCAAATTCTAAAGAAAAATGCGCCAACATTACGTAACTTCCTCGTCTCTAATAATGATAAACAGCTCACCCCCTCGCTGCATTATTGCACGCTATTATTGTCAGTTTCAGTAAGGCCGTATAAACTTACTTCTCAACAATAATTACAATCAACAAATATCTCAAATCAATGTCACATAAAAATGCATATTCATACTATAATCATTCTTTACATTTAAATAATTTGTGATACAAATTACTGCATCAGGCTGTTCTTCATTCCTCTTCAAAGAACGTGTACTGAAAACTTGAAAGAAAATTAACAACATCTGTAACTTGGGTAGTATTTCCAAGCAAGAAAAATGAGAAAATTTTCGTAATGACTTCCGGCATTACCGATGGAGGGCGCCTCGAACTTGTACGTCATTTTCAGCCAGGTGTCCGGAACTTTTGATCACGTAGTTTAAGTCCAGGAACAGTCAACATAAGTAAAGGATTAGACATCTCTCCTGTTCAAGCAAACCGAATTACAAGTTATAAGCATTGGGCCTAATGTCGGTGTTATAATTACTGCAGTGACGAATAATTTTGTAGATTTATTCTTCTTCGTTTCGTAGTAAAAAAAACTATGAATTTGACCGCATTTAATTTCATTTTATGGAGATGATTAGTAGCTTAGTATTCCGGCAACTACCAAACCTACGAACATTACATATTTTATTGAACATTTGATTATCATTTATACATATTGGGTCACAAAGTGTTTTCTTCTCTGGAATGAACGTGGAAGGAAATGACCGCCTATGTCAGAATTGTAAACAATGTGCATTGCAGACAGCAACGTTCAGCGCAGAAGTGTGAGTCGATTGTCCTACAAATAAGGGTGCAGTTACTTAGTATACCTAAGGGCGGCAAAGGAAGTATATCTTCTGGTATAACATGACCAGGATGCACAGGAGAGGGATAAAGCAAAACGATTTCGATGTCGCTGTTGGTTTTTCAAGAATGAACCAAGAATTTTGGACATCACGTTTCGTACTCCTAGATGAGGCATGTGTTCATCTGTAGGCACATATTATTAATTCCAGGAATTCCATACGTTGCTCCGTTGTTAATCCACATAAGATACAGGAACATGGCTGCACTCGAAGCGAGAGCTAGTATCATGTGCAATATCATGGAACTATCCAAGGATGTTTCCAGCAAGATGGGGAGATTTTCCATACTTCAAAACAGTAACTAAAAAGATCTTCTAGTTATTTCGACCGAAGCATTTCTGCGGTTCTAAAGAAAGAGCTTTCCGTAATGGGCCCCCAAAATGGGTCCAAAAGCTAGAGAACAACATCAGAAGGGAATTTAAATACACTGATGAGGTAACTTAAGGTCGCGTTGTAAAACAGGATGCATCGTGCCAAAATATTTCTAGCTGCAAACGGTGGTCACTTCTCTTATTCTTTATGATGTACAGCTTCTTCTTCTTCTTCTTCTTAGGGGACGCTGTACTCTCCCATACAATATACTACCATTCTAAAGAATCACACGTATTATCATAAAATCTTCTTGAATGTCATTCATACCTCTTAGTTTCGGTCTGCCTATTTTCTCTTAGAGTCAGGTTTTCGTTATGACTAATTTAGGATTCAGCTTTCTTCCGTGATAAAAACATTATATATGTTACTACGTCTTTTTACTGATCCAACTCTGCTATTTCTTTATTCGTTGTATAAGCCAAACTCTATAATCCTAAAAGAGTCATATATACATATTTCTCAATATTTTCCTTTCCTATACTGTTATTAATGTTTTAGCCTATTCTATAGGTGTCCATGACTCATGGCCATAAACAACTCGTGGCTTGATTATTCTTATTTTCACTTCCTTTCCTATATACCTGGTTTTCGATGTGTTATTAAGAACATGTAGACAGAATTTACCCATTCATACTATTTTCTTAATTTTATTCAGTATATAACTTTGCTGGTGGGCACAGATTATAGGTATACGAACATTTTGCTACCTCCTATTTCTCTGGATCTAAGATAACCTTATTTTTCTATTAGCTGTCTTGCTGTAATTTTCCATAAATCTGGACCTATTATTGTTAATTTTAAAACCAGCTATACCTTCTTCTGACTGATTTCATTCCTTGTATCTATGCTTCTTGGAAACATCACTATATAATTGACTAGATATTATCCAGTTTGATTGAAGATTGAGCATCCTGGGTTTGCAACAATCTACTTTCTTATTTTTTCTAGTCTAATATTAAATAGTATAGTTGACAACGAGTACCTCTGTCTTATGCTTGAGAATTTTCTGAACTCTGCACGTAGGTTCTTCGGAATTTTCACTTTATTTACTGTGTTAGTATGTGTCATTTTATTAAGTCATTTATCATTTAAATGGTAAACTAAATTTTACCATGACTTTCAATATATATCTACAATTGCTCCTATTAAATGCTTGTTTAAAGTCGACATATATGTTGTACAATCGATTCATAAAGACAACACAAATAAGTAAAGTCAAGGTAATATTCCTGTCATTTCTTTAGATTAGTTTGTTTGTTTTAGTTATTTGCAGAACATTCGTTCTATATATACAGATAAAAATACGAGGAATGGCTCTGTAATGTCCAATTTAATCTCACAGAGTACACAATGACAAGATAGTCATATAATAAAATAATTAAAACGTAGCAAGGTAGAACGGAACTGAACAATTCAATGCCATAGCCGAGATTTGAACCACGGATTTTACCTTCCCAAATTTAGTCTACACACAGTTTGTGTTGAGGAGAATTAATTTATTCGTTTGATTTAGCTTTTAAATATAGCTATTTAGTTTTCTTAATATACACTAGAATGAGACTGGAGTTTTCCTGGTAATGTTTGGTTATTGATGAAAATGTTTGTCCTCCCTGAGAACTAATCGCGTTTTTAATAATTGCATGTGTGATATTTTAACCCTTAAACCTAAAAAACGGCTCAGTCGATACAATGAAGTTTCATGTATAAAGCATTTTAAGTCCCAATAGGGAACAGGGCTGTACGACAAATTGACTCTTCTCTCAAAATATGAGTTCCTAGGGAAACCAAAAGCAGTCCCTTTTATAATTGAGATCTGTGAAAAATGTTACAACGTAACGAATTAATAACAATAATGCTTTCTATGAATTTATATTATTTGAAAACATTGGAATATTGGAAGTTATAACATTAGTCGTTATTTAATTATTTGTGTACATAAATCTGTTAGGTATATTACAATTTTTAAAGCTTTGGATCAATTTTGTAGTTGTTAGGGAAACATTATAAACCAGGTTTGTATGATACTATACCTTAACAACATTTTAACATTTAACAACACTCCAGAAAAATCAGTTTTATTAGGTTACGTTTTAAAAACATAAAATGAAACTACGTTGTGGAGAGAAGAAGAGGGAGAGAGATAGAGAAGGCAGTAAGAGATTGGGAAATATAGGAAGACAGCATGAAGCGAGATCTACTCGGAGCCAAACCTTCCATGTAGACCAAGGAAGGAGCAATTCGACTGGCGTTCCCGCCTTGGAAATTTCCATGAGACCAATACTTGGTTTCATAAACTCCCCTCATCTTACCCATGGGTGGAAAAGATAGAGAGGTGGGAAGACTACCAGAAACCTCGGTAGTGACGGTAGAGTCTAGCGCGCTATCAACTGTCTAGGCTGATATCAGAGGCCATAAGGTCGTCTCAAACTCCTGTACAAACATAACAAATCTCCCATGGGTATTGGGACAAACTGCCCTATCGAGACCAACCCAATTCGAGTAGTTCTCTAATCGAGGAGTTCAGATGTTTTGCCCTACGTGCTTCTCCTAGCGTCAGAAGTACCGCGAATATCAAATACACAGAAAGGTGTATTGGTAACAGAAGACAAGGTGGGAGAAATAGGAATAGGGAAGATGAGGGTAGAGAAATGATTTTCGCAGCTGACGCAAAAGATATTGGGGCTGCTAATAAAACCTTGCTTAACGAGCAATAAATCAAAGCGCCTGTCTCTGTAGTCGAATGGTCGGCGTTCTGGCTTTTCAACATAGAAGTCTGGAGTTTGCTTCCCGGCTGGAGGAGGGGGCAATTTTTATTTATATACTATCATTGCCTACACAACGCAGAGTCAGCAAGTATGAATTAGCAATTAGCAAAAGCCAAGAGCAAAAATCTACAGTGAACGAGTTAGTTTTTTCTGAAGTCAAAGGCCACGATAAGGCCACAGTTGTATACTACACACAAATATATTTTACTTCCTTTGTACTGTATTTACGCTTTCATCATCGTCTTTCGTATTTTAAGAGCGCGTTATTTCACACTTTGAAGCATTTCTAGCTCTATGAAAATTAATTCTTCCGCTTTGTTACTGAACCTCTGTGGTTTATTATGAACACAGCAATGTCATTTGCGCTGCTGTTTTTCTTAGGGCCAACATTTTAAAAATTCTCTCAAGTATAAAACATGCGTGTTACATCCATGCCTCCACTTACAACTAAGCTAATATCTTGTGCAAATGTCGTTAAAACAAGTAACACACGAATGTTCCGACTTGAGAACTTAAAAAGCACACACAAAAACTTGTTTCGTAACGCGTTTCCGCCGACATTCCCGGGACAAACGAAGGGAACATAGAAGGAGAATTGGATTTCAGAGGACGGAAATTGCTACACTTAGTTCCCCGTCCCTTGTCTCCTTGGGCCCCCTCCGCCCGAACATGCAGCAAAAAAAGGGAAGGAAACGAAACGTTACAAAACATAAAGCTTTGGTCTCCGCACAGAGGAGTGTAAAAATAAAAACTACAGAAAGAAACTTTTAAGTGTCAAAGACCATCAACGGCCCTTGAGGGTTTTTTTGTGGAAGTTCTAGGTCGAGTATATTCAAGAAACCAATGGAAAAAGTCCTTAATGGAAACTGAATGAATGGTGCCGAATCTTCTGCTATTTCATTTTTACTTTGTCTTGCGAATATCTATAGTAGGTAGAGGAGGTATGCATTCCATCCAGCATTTCGATACTGAGATTTCATCTAAACATAAATTAGGGTCCGCTGAAACCCCTCCCTAAAGGAAATTTTTAGTTACCTAAGCCCGTGCTCGCAAGTGTGTGTGTATTTATCTTGAAAAGAAAACTTAAAAAACAAAAGTCAGCGTTGCGGTAACGTGTACGACTCCCATTCAGCAGGTCCCGTGTTCCATCTATGGTTTACAATCCACGGATTACGAAACACCCACTATGACCCATGGATTTTTCGTGGTTTCCCCGGGTTCAGCAGTCGAACGTTGGATTGGTTTGTTCTCTACCACAATTTCCATTCCATCATTTCCCTTTCATTCCGTTTACTTCTCATCTTTCAGATATGCTTCTAGGTCTCGTGGTGTATGGCGATGCCGGACAGATGGCGCGGATATATGCTCAATATAAAGAGCATTTCCTGGACACCAGAAGTCTGCTTCATATGGTGCCCTCTCTCGGCGACTCCACCTGTGAGACGGGTCTGCGAACTTGGAAATGTTAGGGACTTCCGTGCATCTATGTGACATGTCTGCCTATGATCTGTGGCCTCCTGTGGTTCCTTCACCTTATCCCTTCCTCCTGGGGATGGTGCAGGTCGCAGCGCGGGAGACGTACCCCTCCGTTGAATCATCTATATCTATAACTATAGGCATACCAAATGCTTAATTTAAGCTCCACACCTTCCAAGAATGCAAAAGAAGATTGTTCGGAAAACACGACACTCTAAACTACTTTTGCATACAAGAACTTCTAATGTTCTCAAAAATAGCTATAACAACGTTTTTTTAAGTATTCTATGTTTGACATCTTCAATTTTCTGAAAATAGGCTGTAAAGGCCCCTTCATTATGAGTGAATTTGTGTACTTATAAAACCATAGAAAGAAACAAAGCTTACTTTTAAAATACACAATTGGTGTTAAATAACTTTTTTTATTAAATTTGGGATTTACGATATATTTTCCTGTTCTTAGTCGGAGTTTGAAGCTATTTGAAGCTAGCATTTGAAGCTGCACGCTTTTGAGATATCTCTTTTGTGTCTTATCAATGAAGCAAAGAGAATTGATAATATCAGGGCCAACACACAGGGCCTTCCTTTTAAATGTGTGTCTGTCGTATATGCTCCTGCACTGAAATTTTGAAGACAGCAGCATTAAAAATAATTTATTTTATTAGCATATATCATTTACAGACATACAGTAATCATTGGTAATTTTATGAGGTATGTATTTTATAACTTTAATAAATAAATGTGGTACTAAATGCAATTTTTATTACCTCTACCATATACCTAGTAAGTTGAGAAGGTATTTCATTCCCCCAAAAATTCCATACCGAGATTTTACTGAAGTGCATGCATTTGAGGCCACCTTACAAACGCACATTTTTAGAATAAGGTCCACTGTGTGCTGTGATTCATATCATAAACGAAAGGTCAGATAAATAACAAATGCTGTACTTAAGTTCAGTGCCTTCCAAAGATGTGGCCCAAGGATTTTCAAGAAAATCTTCTTACTCCAAACTATATGGAACAATTTTTGAATTTTTTTCATTTTCTGAACAATGTCTCTAACTGTTTTGATTAGAACACCATACATTAAAGATATTTACATGACAGATAAAATGTATATTTTCAATTTTCTGGGAATAACCTTTAAGTCCTCTTCATTCGGAAGGAATTTTGTATAATCTTATAACTGTTACACTTAATTGATGGACGAAAACGTACTACACAGGAAATGTAGATCTCTGTAAAACACACAATTTATTTCAAATAACTGTTTTGTGACATCACCCATTTCCTAGATATCCGTTATTAATGCCTCGAATTGTTCAATACTTAGCCATTCTCTTAATGGCCTGTCAACATTCAGCTGTTTCTTACGATTTCATTAAACAGTATGGAGTTTTAAAGCCGGTGTATAACGTAATTTGACTATCGCAGTTATAGTTTGTATCTATAATGAAATTTGCAATGTAGCTATTTCTGCAAAGTTTATTTGGATTAAAATGAAGTAGATATAAACATAAGCTTTAGTAAGACTGGATTGTATACCCGGTAATAAATGATAGAAGAGAAAGTCTTATGGATGTATCATATGATTTTACAAATTAGGGTTTTCTCTTTATGTGGAAAGGTTCCTATGTTCATTTTTTGAAATGATATCAAAAATTAAAATTTTGACAAGAAATTTATAACTATATTGGCATATTTTACTTCATAAACGCATATTATGGATATATTACTTTGTTAGTAATGCAGGAATATCAAAAAGTATACAAATACAGCTCCAAATTTTCTGAAGATAAACCTGGATCTGTAGTTATATAACTCCGGTTAAAAACTAGACTGCCCATAGTAATTGCCTAATGATGTATGTTATTTTGCGGACGTAATGTGTATTATAGTGCAATTTACCTTCATTACACAAAGGTGTTGGAAATTAGATTCATTTTTATAGCGGATAATAAAATACGCAGCAAGTTTGTAATATTTGCTTATTCTGTCTGCGAATGTACTGTCACAATAATAAAATGACATATTTTTTAGGTTCATTTCGTTGCGTGGCTGGCAATTTTTCTCAGCTTAATATCTTGAGAAAAACATCATGCAATAAATATAATACTAAATAGTTACAAGTTTTCATCACCTTCAAGATACGTTAGTGAAACTTATATTTCCCTCTGTCTCCTAGAAGTCCATCTTCTGTGAAATGTAATCATATCTTTCAAAAGATCCTAGGGGAAAGTTGTATATAATTCCTTTATACTTCGTTCTCTGTTCTAGTCCTTCGCTTTAAGCAGCTGTCATGGCTTACGTGTTATGTTCTGCTATCAGCTTTAGCTTCAGTCCGTTTGTAATTTTCCAATGTGTTTTAGACTCCCTGATGAATTTTTTCCTTAACACCTTTCGGCAGTAACTGATCACTAATATGGATTCAGCGTTAGGTATAAGGAATATCTCTTGCTATAAAGGTAGGAAAGCAATCTTCAGAATAACAGACATATCATCTTTAAGTAAATAGTAGCAAGGTTTACTTGCTATTCAGAAAATATCTTCTAATCTATGAGAGTTTAGTGCTTTCAGCTTTTAAAGATGTGATTACTATAAACTAATTGTTAGCAGTATTACACATAAGGACTGTATTTCTTTATAAGCGAATTTACGCAGTAAAAGCATATTATTACCAAAGCACATTCATTCATTCCTTTTTGATTTACACCTTTAGCTGTCAACAAACGCAATAAAAATTCTTTGGGACAATTTGTTCTGTTACTTGAATGTATTGATTGGCGAACGGTGGGGACATCTTGTACCTCGACCTAACGCTGATCTTTTGTGGTTATCACAAACCGATGATGAGGTGATGGAAGGGTGCAGACGAGCCGGCCTATAGCGACGCGCAGAGTTCCCTAACGTTTCTAAGCTTGATGACCAGGACACACCGGCGGACTGCTGAGGGCTTCCATCTGGCGGAACTGGGGAGAACTCGAACCACCTGAGAGGGGCTCAGAGAATGTTACGATCTAGCAGGGCCGAGAAGAACTTTATAATGAGCACCCGCACCATCTGGTCGTTATCAACCGATACTTCTCAGCACGCAAGCCTTTCTGAATTATGAAAGGGGAAGCGAAATGAAAGGAAATGAGAGAAAGGAAATTCGCGGTAGAAGAGGAACCACCCTAGCATTCACCTAGTCGACCAGGAGAAACTGCGAAAAACCCATAGGCAGAGTGGCCCGTATCAGGAATCACCCAGGACCTTTCGTAATGCGAAGCTGCACATTACCGCGGAACGATCTCATTAGGTGTTCTCCTAGTTCCTCTTCTTCTTTCCTCTTCTCTTCTGCTTTGGTGTGTTTCTTAATGACAAATCTAAGTAAGATCGCAACTTACAGAAGTGAGTAAACGTGACCTAACAACCTCTACTGCCGCCCCTTCCTAGCGTTTCTCTCTTCAACTATCCTAATTAATCGTATTGTAGACGTATGTAATAGTCATAAAATTTCGTGGATATCAACCTCAACAATAAAACGTTTTGCCGGTTGAGAGGTAATAACAAATACCGATTAAAACTTAAAACTTTATTGATTGTTTGTCCATCCAACAGCGGGCCAATCACATAATTGTTTGTTTGCTTTTATTTTCTATATTACGGGACGTATTTTTAAAATAAGCACCTTCGTCAAAGAATGATGCCGCCTTGATGAAAGCCAAGTCTGTGCTTCTTGTTACACAACGTCATCGTAGTTGAAATATTTTCCACCAAGGAACTACTTTAGATGAATAAAAATATAACAATAGCTTGGTGCCAAATCCGACTGTAGGGAGGGTGGTCAAATTGTTCACAAACAAATATTGCTATCAGATCTTGAGTTTGTTCCGCAGTCTGTGGCCGGGCATTATCACTCAATATTGTTTCCCACAAGTCTCACACAATTGGCGATGAATGTTTGCTGGCGTAACATTTCTCGCATTCAGAAAAGCGAATCACAGGTCTGACTTCACAGCCGGTATGTCGTTGGATTGTTTTGAACATTTTGAAACGCTCTTACAACAGGAAAACACAAAGTAGCAATGGCTGACAGCTGCGTCTGGCTTCAATGAATGGAGGAAATGATCGCGACTGCAGCGCTGCGGCGGCAAAATATAAAAACGGTGCTTACTTGGAAAATACGCCTCGTACTTACCTACAGTAAGTAGTTAGTACAGTAAGTGTTGCATTCCACCTAAAACTTCGATACAGAACTTTCACGAGAAATAATGTTTTTAGGAAAACTTTCGTATTTGTGTTGGTGTACGTGAACAGCATAATAAAACAGGAAAAGTCGGTTAAAGACTTGGTATTCAAGTTCAGTGTCTTTCAAGGATTCGATACTAAGCTTTTCAATTTTGATTAAAATACATATGTTTAAGATATTCGCATGATAACTAAAATGTATATCCTGAATTATCTGTGAATAGTCCGTGAAGTCCTCTCCATTCTGAATGCATTTTTAATTATTAGTAACCCTAAAGATAAAAGCTTCCTTCCCAGGTTACTCTCCCGGTTTGGAGGATTTACAAGGCCAATGTCGGGGAGCAGATAGATTATTGGAACGAATAGAAGAACCAGGATAGGTGATCTGCCGAAGCCTGGTATGAGAATGGGGGAGATGATATGAAATGACGATGAATGGATTAAAGGAAAGATGATGAGGAGCAGCTGGTGGAATGAATGGCGTGGGATACCGGAGAACCTGGAAAAAAATTCGTCCAGACGCCGCTTCGTCCAAATAATTCCCACATATGGTTCCCTGGAATCGAACACGGGCCGCCTTGGTAAAAGACGAGCGGTCTAACACCTCGGCCACGGCGCCGCCAAGAGATAAAATCTTATTTCTCAAAAATATTTGTCTCGTTAAATCATGCAATTCCTGTCAAATTTTTGTGGTATTAAGCATTTCTGAGATGACCTTCGTTATTTGTTTAATATTTAAAATACTCTTTTCAAGAGGTAAGTCGTTATTCATTTTTTCTTGCGGTTATGCAGAGAGCATGGAATTTCAAAGTCATCACACAATGATCCACTTTTTGATACTCTATTACTTTATCCTTCTTATACCTGCAATAAATGTGTAAATGTCTAATGCAAGGTTATACCTATTAACAAGAGGTAGTTTGAATATTAATAGTTATAAGAATAGTTTGTAAGAATGTGAGTAGAGAAAGGCATGTGATTGCAACGCATCAGATATTTTTCTTCGAGGTTTTAATTCTGGACGCACGATTTGTTTTCCTAGCATACTTGTAGCAGGCATCGTTAGCAAGTAATTTCAAGGTTGTATAGGAATCACTACGTCAAAAGTTTAGAACACCCTACAATAAACTAAATAAACCAAAGTAATTCTCTTAAGATTTTAAATGGATTTATCTATATTACTAACAAACATAGTTACGATATCTATCTGCGATGGACCAGGTTTGCAGTTCATTAGCAAATCCTAACGCGACTAACGACTTGAAATTACTAATTAAACATACTGTGACGGCGCACGCGGCACTGCCCGTGGGACATCGGACCTGGGTGGGGCCTGCGACGGGCCGTTGGAACAACAGCCAATAGAACAATAGCGAGTGTGGAGGAAAACCTCCTTTATGTGCCACTTACATGTTCCAAGATTTTTCTTTGCGGCATGTTCTAGTAGGTTCTTATTTCTAAGTCCCGCTTTGTATGTGAAGCTTATATAAGAGACTGCTATCGACAGGACAAGCAGTGTTGAGTTCAGTTGAGTTGAGCAGTCGTGCAGTTGAGCAGTTCAGTTGTGATTTTATTCGACCGATCAGTTGGGTTGTATTCCGAGTGTGTGCCAAAGCGAACTGAAGTGTACTATGTTGAGTGCCTAGTGATAAATAAAGTGCGTTTTCGCTGAAAAAGATATTCTCATTTGTTACAATGCTAATGGTGCTGAGAAATAAAAATACGTTGAACACTATCGTAAATAGTTTGGAATTAACGACCTGGACGATTACGACAAGTACAGGACTTACAAGGAACACTGCCTTCGAACGAGTGTCTTGTTCCGGTCTGACATCGTCTAAAACACTACTAACACTGAGTTAGTTCTGATGTTCAGGAACAATGAACCGGGCACTAGCCAGTTATACAGACAAGGCAGAGTGTAAACAGTCGGCGGACAGAGTTTTCAATTTGTAATCTGGAAATTTACAACACGTTTGGCCCTATTGGTCTTTGATTCGAAGCCACAAGTAACAACATATGGTGGTTCCGAAAACGGCGTGGCAATAAGATTGCCATGTGTTTCAAATGTGAATTCGCTACAATTATGCTGTGCGTTGGTTTTTAAAGATGCCAATCCCTAGATTACAGGCTAAAATAATAGTGACAAGGAGGAGGGAACTCCGTTGCACGGAGTAAGTACCTCTACTATATTTCAGTTATAAAGCCTGCTCTTTATCGCTTTTAAACACAAATTGATGACAATTAATCGAGTACATTACATTAGTATGAGAAAGCCAATGGAATCAGCATGCTGTGTATAATGGTATAGACAAATCGTACGACATAAACTAAATTACCGGCGTGAGGGCTCAGTGAACATTTTACACAAAAAGTAAATGCTATGAGAAATCTTTGGGTAGATAAAATAAGAGAGGGATGATGGTGCACGGTGTTTGAGGAACGTAAAGAAAGAAGCAGAATGGCAATGATGAATGACCTCAGCCAGGCGAGCTATAATCAGAGATGAAAATAGAGAAAGAGTGCTGAGGATCATCTGAAAGGATTTGGTATAAAGGAATGGAAGCAAACCTGAAATGGATAAAGCAGAGATATAGCTACCGAAATGAAAGGAAATACACACTCACTCTAAGTCTAAACGTTGCACTAGATATTATTATTATTACTGTTATTATTACTATTATTAATGATGATGCTACCATCATTAATTTATAACACATTAGGCGCATTTAATTCATCAAGATCCACATAGTGAACAAATTAGGATACGTAAAACTTAACGTATTGTCTAGAAGCCTTACGGTTACAAAGCATCTTGAAAACACACCCATTCCTTGAAAAGCAGAGGTATAAAACTAATAGCACATAACTTCATGATAATGATTCCCATACTAGAACCGATATATGCTATTGATGATTGTGATCAGGAATTAATAATATGAACAAAGTTAGAATGTTATATAGAAATATATGTGTATTTTTCCAGTTTTTGCTTACTCTACCGTATATCTACGATAGATACAAGAGGGTTGCATCCTACCCAAAAATTCATATCCAGATCTCATTGGAAGTACAGTTTTTTAGAAAGGGATTCGTATGTTTGAGCGTTAAACAAAATTCAAGGTATATTTTAAACTGTAATCTCAATATCACAAATATATAGTCTAATAAAAATTGTCAACATTTTTAGAAAAGCAAGAATTTATGCATTCTATGGACTGTTTATGGATGGGGGAGTTTTCTAAAAATCATCGCTTTACATTCTTAAAGACAGATATACAGACTTTTGGATATAAGGGTTTTTAAGTTCACTGCTGGGTTACGGAGTTCAAATGATAAATTCTGTTATCAGACACTGGGTCAAATGCAATGACTCTTCTATTTTAGATAAGCGGTAGAGAAGTTATAAGTGAAATTGACGGAAATCATGTCATTCTTTAAAGCACTAATTCTCTATTTGCAGAACATAGAACACGTAATATCACGTTGGTACTATATAATACTAGCTTTAAACTTAAGTTTATTTTTATTTATTGTGTGTTATACTCTCGCTACGAGAGTAGGGAAGGGAAAGCTCTGTGTCCTACAACCAAAAAGGTTCAAAGTACACCATATATTCACCTTATCCTGCTGATTCATCGTTAACAGTAATCGTCTTTATGCTCTAATTGCCGAGTTCCAGAAACAAGAAAAGGCTTGCTCGCTGATGTCACAGAGAATTCCGTTGGCAGTCACTGGTTTAAATCATAACCTTGTCCAGGATTTTTAACTGTCACTTCTCTAAGTTCTCAGTGGCAATGTTTAGTTGTTTTTTCAAGTTCAACTTTCACAAGAGCTTTACTAATTTGTACTATCACTTCTTAATGTCAACCAGAACTCTTTAAAACACACAGTTTACCAAAAGTAAGCTTTTTTGTGGCATACATGTTTCTGAGATATCCGTTATTAAAGGTACGAATTTCCTTTTAGTTCCAGTTATTCCCTGCCTTTAACTACATTGGTCTTACTAGCAGCCTTTCCTTTGGAAATTGTTGCCTATTGGCAATGGTGTTAACTAGGTAACTCTTGTAGTTGGGTTTCTTGCACTTTTTCTAATCATTACATCATACACACATTCACACTCTCATTCATACTTCCAGACTCTGGGGAGAATGCGGATTAATCTTGCCTTGAGAAAAATTCCCACCCCATCCGGGAGCTACGGGACCAGCTGGTATGAATTGTTCACTACTTGTCTTCTTTTGAAGTTCCATTGATTTTCAGTTGTTTCTTGCGAGTGCATAGAAAGAGTATGGGATTTTAAGGCCAGCATAGCAGTCAATTCTTAAACATTTGACTACCGCTATTCTCTTTTATTTATAACTAAATGTGTAATGTAGTTTTTTTGCAAAAGTTTCTTTGGATCAAATATAGTAAATAGAAAAATAAGCTTTAGTAAGAATAGAATAAATTGTTCTTCCACCCAAGCCGTGTGTTGGACAAGGTTGGAAAGGTAGAATCAGACGACTGGAAAATTCAATGCGATGGTTCAAATCCCGGCTATGGCATTTAATTTTTCAGTCGTCTTATTTAGTAAGAATAGTTTTTATACCCACTAATAAAGATAGTTGATAGAGGAAGTCATATTCTCTAAAAATGGCTCTAACGTTTTTGATTAAAATACCATATATTAAAGATATTTAGATGACAGGTAAAATATACATCCTGAATTTTCTGAGAATACCCTGTGAAGCGCTCTTTATTTGGAAGGAATTTTGTGTACTGTTGTATAACTGGTGAAGGTTAAGGGATAGACAGAAACGTACTACACAAAAACTTTAAAACTCACAATTTATTCGAAATAACTTTTTTGTTGGGTTTGCCATTTTCGATATGTTCCTTATTAATGGTTCAAATTGGTTAGTAGTTAGCCATTTTTTTAAACTCTTTAGATTTTCAATTGTTTTTTCGCGACTTCATGAAAAGAGTATAGACTTTTAAAGCCTGTGTATAGTTTGTAAAGCCTGTCCAGTTCTAAAACATCTGTAACGAAATGTGTAATGCAGATATTTTCGGAAGGTTTATCTCGATTAAAATGAAGCAGATAGGAAAATAAGCTTTCATAAGAGTAATTCGTATGCCAACTATTAAGCGGTAGAGGCCAGAGCAAGTTATGCTTCTTATAGCCAAAATGACCTTATGTTTATTTAATATTCCTGTCTTGCTTGTTTCAGTACAGCTGCTTCTGCTGTCGCAGCGGTAGTCGTGACTTACAAAGCGATAACGAGAGGGGGAAAAGTTTCTGAATGCACGTCTGGCACGGTCACAGAATACCTACACATTGGAAAGATTTCCTGAGAGAAAACCGGGGACAAGAGAAAATGTAGCGAATGGATGAAAAATACATAGAAAATGTTGGACGGACAAGCGGATAAAAACAGAACAATAAGCGAACCGTGCTGCTGTCAGAAGGAAGGGCGAAGAGCAAGGGTTAGAGGAATGTCTTTCAATCATCTGAGAATTGCAAGTGGGGGGAGGGACGGATTTCAGCACTTTCATTATGCAACTGGACGATGTTACTCTGCCATGGACTGACATTTGGTCATTTTTAGATTCTTCTCCTCCTCGCTTTGGGAATGTTCCATTCTTTTCCATTGCATATTAAATTGCTGGGTCCATCAGAATGATATCTTTCATCGCAATAGAGTTAAAACTGGACGAGCGACGGCTGCGAAGCGCTATAATAATTTACGGTAGACTTAACATAGGGGATGAAGACTGTCTCTTGTCATTTTATGTATGTATAAGCTAGAGGAAAAACTGTCTAACATGGGAAACAGCCGGTAACTGAGGCTGAACATACATTAGCAGAGAAATATTAAATACAATGGGAAGAGAGGAAAATGCTATGGCCTTGTGGTTTTAACTTTTGTTTTTCAATACATCAGCTGATATACAACAAATAATACAATAATACAACAAATTTCGTATAGCTTCAAACATACTATAACTATAAAATCATTTATTTACCTACTTTCCCTGTCACCTACCTAAACTACTCAGTGAAAACATGCATTTCACTAAAAAAATCTGATGCGTTACGTTCACATGACCTTCTCTGCCCTCTTTCACTTATTAGTGGATATACGAAGTATTCTTAGGAAAGTTTATTTTCCTATCTACTTCATTTTAATCGAGATAAACTTTTTGGAAATAGCTGCATTACACATTTCGTTATAGATACATAAGGAATAGTGATAGTCAAATGCTTTAGAACTTTACCTATATACTGATCTTAAAATTCCATAATCTTTTCATGACGTCACGAGGAACATGAAAATCAGGCCTTTGTAATAATAGCCGAGTTGAACAATTCGAACAGTTAATAATGGATAGTTTGCACATGGCTGACGCTACAATGAAACTTATTTGAAATAAATTGTGTGCCTTAAATAGATCTACAATTTTTGTGTAGTACGTTTTCGACTATGACTTAACGTTTATCTGTTATACAAGATCATACAAAATTCCTCTAGAATGAAGAGCACTTCACAGGCTATTTCTAGAAAATTCATGTAAATATATTTAATATTCGGCAATTTAATCAAGTCAGAACTTTCAAAAATATTCCATATAAACGTAGCTGGGGTGGGGGATATTCTTGAAGACCTTTCTGTCCATGTTTAGAAGATATTGAACTTAAATACCAAATTTGGTATTTATCCGACTTTTTTATCTTCACGCACAAACACACGGAGACACGGAGATTTTTTATAATTATTTTTTATTCATAGCGCCTTAAAACATGCATTTCCGCTGAAATCTCGGTATCGAATTTTTGGGTGAAATGCAATACGAGTAGCTTCTCTACCTAGTATGTACTGGTAGAGAAAGTAAAAATTCCATATGGAAGTTTCTCTGGAAATACTCATTATGCGGACATTGAATAAAAAAAATTCGAATGTGATGCACTCACAGTTTGAATATTAATTTCTAATGAACGACAGTAGATAACGACACATACAATACATCACTGAATAGAGGAAATGACAAGGTTTTATTTTATGCATTCATCACGAGCACCATTTGTTATGCGAGTAAATCTGTTTATGACGAGCTGGCTATTTGGTGAACTTACAACTAAATGCACGCTGCACTGCAACAATGGATTCACTCCTTGCATACTGCAGCACACAAAACGACTTCTTGAGGTGTCGCAAATTTCCTCGTAAAGAAACAACAGCGCCCCTGTAGGCACTGAATGGAACTATTAAGTGGGGACTTAAAACTCTGAACTTTTCTCTTTCTGATGATATATTGATGTGTCGCTATCTATCGTCGTTCATAGAAATTAATATTCAAAATCAGTTCCTTCTTTTTGAATAACCCTGTATATTAATCATATGGTATTTAATCTAAATAGAATTTGAGCCAGATTAAAATCATTTTTCAGAAAGTAAAAAATAACGAAAATTGTTCCATGTAAAGGGTAGTTTGGAGTGGCGAGATTCCTTTTTTGAAAATCTTGTTTCGCATCCTTGAAAGACGCTGAACATACCAAGTTTTGCATTTACGAACATTCTTATTTTTTTTAATTATGCTGTTCACACACATGAGCATTCTTTTCTTTCTTCTTTTTACTTTCTCTACTACTTATAGTAAGTAGGGGAAGTATTGTATTCCACCCAAAAATTCGATACCAAGATTTCACCGGAAGTACATATTTTGAGACCCCTGAATCCCAAAAGAAAGCATTTTTGGAAACATGTCCGTGTGTGTCTATGTGTGTGTGTGTGTCTGTGAACAGCATAACTCAGAAACGAACAGCCGGATAAACACCAAACTTGGTATTTAGGTTCAGTATCTTATAGAAATGCGACACGAAGGTTTTCAAGAAAATCCCTCCACCCCAGATTACCCTTTACAGGGAACATTTTTCGAAAATTTTAATTTTCTCAAAAATGGCTCTATCGAGTTTGATTAAAATATCATAAGTTTAAGATATTTTGACGACAAATGAAATGTATATCTCGAATTTTCGAGGAATGTCTCCAAAAGCATTCTTCATTGTGAATGACTTTTGTATAACTGGTAAACCATAAATGTTACTATACAAAAATGTAGATCGTGTTAAAATACACAATTTATGTCATATACATTTTATTTGTTGAGTAAACCATTTTCGAGATATTGCTTGTTATTCTCTTAAATTTTCCAATACTTATAATTTTTCTAAAATTCGTTATTCATTTTTTTTATCCCGGTAATGCATAGAGACTGGAATACTCCACATAGCAACCAGCTCTTAATATATTTCACTATCTCTTAAAGCCTAGCAATTCCCCTTGCATCTACAAGAAAACTAGCAATAAGATTAACATATCGATATCTAGATTAACATGAAGCATATGGAGAATAAGCGTTTGTAAAAATAGTTTGTACAAGAGTAGAGAAAGTCATGTGAGTGTAACATCAGATTTTTTGGGATTCAGCGACTCTCAAAAGTTGTATTTTCGGTGGAATCTCGGTAGCGAATTTTTGGATAGAATGCAACCATAGGTAAGTAGTGGAGAAAGTAAAGCTAAATTTGGTGATGCATTCACCAGTGGCGGCTGGCGCTAAACGGGCAAGTGCCCACCCTTTAATTTTGAACCATAAGTATTTTTAAATAAATCTGCATACATTGTAAACTCAGAAAATTAATATTACGCAAACCCCAAATGCTTCAGCATTTGCATTATAGCATATAAGAGAATTGTAGAGTTAAAGGGCTTCTCAGGCGAATGTAAACGTGTGTGTGTGTGTTTGAAAAGAACGCGCCAGGCACATTTTCCTTGTGTCCAGGTTTAGCATGGTAGAATACTTTGGCTTAAAGGGAGTTATAATGCGCAAGGGGATGATAAGGTTTTTTAGGAAGGGTTCACGAAGGCACTCGGAATCTTTGGACTTTCCTTGCATATGCGCATTGAGTTGTCCTCCCTATCCGAGAACTTACAAGAGGAGCTTTCCTAAGCGCTTTGTCGTAGGTCAACGTTATTACATCCCGTCAGCTGTTTATTTTCTCGCCCCAGTGGCTTTTAAGGAATCTAAACTATAAGAAGCTCTTCCATAATAGACATTTAAATTAAGGTATCCATAAGTAACATTGTTTTTAAAAAGAGCTAGAATTATTATAGGAGTAAATTTCAGTGGTTAGTGAGAGGAGGATCGCAGAATAGAGTTCATCTATAAACAGAAAAGTTAGTGCTTATACTTTTGTGGACAGTAGTGTAGTTTAAAATTGCTACTTTACTTTTATATTTGTTGCTGGCAGATCTTGCATGTAGTTTCTATACAAGATTACGTAGCGAAACTACTAACAAATGTGTGAAGTTCATGAGAAACTTAAGTAAAGGTGAGCTATTTCTTTCAGTAGACGTTAAGTGCAGTGCGCAACTTACTTAAATAAAGATTGAATATCGTACATAAAATTACGTTTGACTACCTATTTGAAAGAAAAGTGGAAGTTTCTTTTGGGGGGGGGAGACTGGCCTATTTTTGCAGTGCGACGTCATAAGTCTACTAATGACAAACGTAAGTATATCCATTATGTATTATACTATTAAAATAAAAATATGTTTTTCTAACCACTCACAATACATGTCGTCTAGAAATTATTTAAAATTAAGCAATAAGTGCTTAGTTGCATAAAATACTCAAAAACACATTCAAATGTTTATTCCTAATAACCAGCTCTTATGAGGGAAATAAAAAACAAAAAAGTTGGATGTGCTACATTCATATGACGATTTCTGCAAAGTAATGTTTTTTTAAAAGGCTATTTTTCTATTAACATCGTGTTAATCCAGACAAAAATTTCCAGAAATAATATAATTGCAATTTGTTGTGGGTATTAAGAGGTTACAGACGGCTGAAGCGGTAGTCAAATCCTTAAAAATCTGGCGTGTTGCATTTATATGAGTTTCTCTAGACAATATCGTTTATATTAATATAAGTTCTTAAATTATTCTTTAAACCGTTATTTTTCCGTACAAGAGGGATAATAGGCTTATATAAAATTCATTTCAAATGAAGGAGACTTCACAGGCTATATCACAAAACTGAAAACTATACATCTTAATTGTGGTCCAGCTATTTAAAGTAAATAATTAGAACCATCTTTTCAGAAAATGAAATAATGAAATACGTTGTATGCAAAGGACTTTGGTATGGGGGACTTTCTTGACATGTTCGTGTCGCATCCTTGGAAAATGCCGAACTTAAATATCAAGTTTGCTACTTACCGGACATTTCTTTTTTAAGATATACTATTCATTGACTGATACGGCCACTCGCTCGCGCGCATACACACATATGGACCTTTTGTCGAAATTAATTTTTATTCAGGTACCTTAAAACATGCATTTTCGGTGAAATTTTGAACTTCTGGGTATAATGCAATAGATGCTAGAAACAGTAAACGCGGTGAGTATATGCTGGCCTTGAAATCCCACTCTTTGATGACCAGGAGAATAAAAAATATGAGATATTTGAAAATTCAAGCAATTATTATCAAGGAGTGGTATTTAAACTATTTTATTTACCACATACGATATGTAGTAATTTTTATCTATCTCATATGGTTTATCAGAAGTATACAGATTTCGTTCAGAATGAAGAAGACTTCGCAGGTTATTCGCAGAAAATTGAATATATAGATTTTTTTGTCATGTAAATTTTTAACATATATGTATATTAGTTCTTCATAATCGTTAAAATAATTTTTGGAAAAATAAACAATGATGTATGTCGCATGTAAATGGTAGTTGTTGTAAGAAACGTTTCTTTAAAATCTCCGTTACAGTCCTTTAAAGGTGCTGAACTTAAATACCAAGTTTGGTATTTATCCGACGTTCTATTTTTGAATTATGGATTTTATAGACACACCGCGTGCAAACGTTTTCGTGAAACTCCGTTCTCTTAATCAGGATGCTCCAGTTCGTACCATAGCACCACAATGTGTTTTCTCTTAAGTGAAGAGCAAACTTATTATACAAGTACTACCTCAGTGGCATATTGTTATGATGGAAAATCCAGTACTGACGACCTGCTAGTAACAACGGAACTATGTGCGGTATCTGTAGTACATTTAGGTGCAGCCTGATTGTACGGCGGTGGAAATCGGAACATTAAAATTAGTTATCCTAGCACACTTGACCATAAGCACCGGCTAGATGCGGAATTCTGTCTCCAGTTGAGTCCATAATGAATGTGAATGCGTATGTCGCCTGCTCGGGAAATTGTATACAGAAACAGCTTTGCACGAGGAATTAACACAATGTTCTCTGTATGATATGGCGCCACAGAGGCGAAAGAGAGCTTTCACACTAAATTTGTGTCTTAAATAAGGCGTGAGTGATATTGCAAATAAACATCTCAGTCCTTAATATTCCCACCATAAAATATTTTTTCTCGAGTATTGTGCTTATTTCAATGTAGACAAGTCTTATGTAACCTTTTAGATAAGCGCCAGGTTTCCGAAAATACCAGCCGTGATTTTAAATTAAAAACTATGATTTTTTAAACAGTATCAGAACAGTATTTTCCAAATACTTTATCATCATTAATTATCTTACACTACTTCTACACCTAGTCACCACTGTTATTGCGGCAATTGTCAAGACGGAAAACTAGTTTTGCCATGCTTTCCTCAAAGAATGATGCCGCCTGTACTGAAAGCCTCATCGTCGTTGAAATAAATGTTTTCCACGAAGGAATTCCTTCAGATGAAGAAACGGATAAAAATCGATTAGTTCCCAATCCGGATTGCAGAGAGGGTGATCGAATTGTTCCCAACCAAATAATGCGATCATATCTTGGGTTTGTTTCGCAGTGTGTGGTAGGCATTATCACTCATTATTGTTTCCCCATAAACAACATAATTTGCGATGAATGTTTACTGGGGTAACTTTTCTCACATTCAAAAAGCGAACTACTGATCTGACTTCACAGTCGCCGGGTCGTTCGATTGTTTTGAACATTTCGAAACTCTCTAACAGCAGGTAAACACAAAGTGACGATCGCTCACAGCTGCATCTGGCTTCCCAATGAATGAAAAAAGCGATTGCACATGCCACTGCAGCGATAAAATATTAAAACGGTACTTACTTTAAAAACATACCTCGTACTTTACTAGGTAGAGAAAGTATTGTATTCTACTCAAAAATTCTGTTTCACGAACCTGAATTAAATATAGCATTTATAAAACAGGGTCCGCGTGCGCATTTTGTGTGTGTGTGTGTTGTGTACAGCATAACTCAAAAACCAAATGCTGGAGGAACATTAATCCTGGTATCAAATTCAGCATCTTCCACGGATGCAACATGAGGGTTTTAAGAAATTCCTCCACTCCAAACTACTTTTTCCATAGAAAATGTTTCTTCACTTTGTTCTTCACGAATATAGTAATAACAATTTGGTTTAAAATATCGTACCTTTAAGACATTTGCATGATTAATAAAGTATATAAGTCGAATTTTCTGCGAACAGACTTGAAGACCTCTTCACCATTCGGAAGAGATTTCCTCTATTTCCATATTACTCATAAACACTTAATACACAAGAGTAGTACGACTCCCATCACAGACTTCTAAGTTCTGAAAATGTTGTATAGCCCATAAATATGTTTTCAGCGACGATAGAATACTCGGAATGTCAAGTAATGTGTAGATGTGCGCAGTAGGTGGAATTTCCACCTTCTATTTGTTCCGTATTTTCTACCATACATAAAATCCAAACATTCTTCGCAAGTTTGCACTTTTGACTCCAAAGTGGTCATATTCTAGTACAGGTGTATTATAAATTAATGTTTACTTTCTCTACCCGTACCTATGGTAGGTAAATGGAAGTATTATATTTCACCTAAACATTGAATACCAGATGGACCAGAAATATGCTTTTGGGGATCACTGAAAAACACGAAAGCATTTTTGGAAAATACTGTTCATGAACAAAACTCAAAAGTAAGAGTTCGGTATTTAGGTTCAGACACGAAGATTCTTAAGAAAATTCCCTACGCTTTACATGGAAAAATTTTGATTGCTTTTGATTTTTGGAATAACTGCTTTAAAGATTTTTATTAAAATGTCACGGAAAATAAAAGGTATATCTTTAATTTGCTATGTATGTCCTGTGAATTTCTCTTTATTTTATTGAATTTCACATATGTTTGCATAAAATGAAAAGTTAATATTGATAAAAACGTACTATAAGAAAAAAAATTTAAGCTCATTAAGATACGCAACTTATGTAAAACAATTAGCTTCTTAGTTTAACAAGTTTGGACCTCTTCTAAGCGTGAACGAAGGACACGTTTGAAAGTTTATTACTCTTGCTTTCTCCCCCTCCCACTTTCTTTTCTTTCTGTTTCAAGAACTTGTTAAAATGAATAGACATTTCAATTCTGTTTATGCGAATTGAAACCTCCTTGCTTAGTTTGAAAGAAGTTCTAGTTGAAATAATTGTGAGCAGCATAACGTGAGGAGAATAACTTTTTAAGTGAACGATACAATATATAATGAATATATTATGTGGATCTGTCATTGAGAAAGAAAGTCGAATGAGTGTATTACATCAAATTTATAGTACTTAAGTCATTTAAAAGTTGAAATTATAATCGATCTTAGGCCCTGTTTTCGTCGGGAAGAAAAATTGCTTTTCAGTGGTGAAAGTATTTTCTCTTCTTTATAATGTTAGAATAGATTTTGCAGCTATGGCACTTTTAAGATACGTATTACAACTACAATTCTACAACAAAGGCTTGGTGAATGTAAAACATTTACGTGATTTTGTTGTTGCTACGGTTTTCTAAATGAAATAAAACATATGTTTTATTGAGAGGGCTCATATTTTCTCAATAATACGTTAGATTGTAGAATATTCTTGCATTTACGTTTGGCCCCATTCTGTGCTTGCTTTATTTCCACTCATTGTATGCTTTTTACCCATCGCACGTAATTTTCTGGAAGTTCGATCCTCGTGTCAATTTTTGGAGCTGGCAGTGCATTTAATGTTAAGGTCGATCGAGTTTATTGTACAACCCACATAATTGGAAGGGTTAGTTGACTAGTATGGCCTATCGTGCTGATCCTAGCATGAAACCTAATCGATTTTATTTACTCTATGCCATACCAGCAGGGCATAAAATCCCAGTGTTTTCATTAGAAACATACGCGAAAAAATATCCATTAAGGGAGGTGGAGTAGCATACTCCATGCTGTGCTATACTATTGAAACAGACGCTCTTCCATTCAGAATATTTAATTGCCCGGATGGTGGGGGGAGACAAATTGATGCACATTGTTCCCTCTGCACGATTTATCCACCTTTCATGCACCCTAAGCGAAAACCATAGCGGCTCTAACCAAATAATCGTTTCTTTTAATTGGTAATTGGTCTACCGTGTTTGATCACCGCAGTCATGATTGAAAAAAGGGGGGAACCCACTGACAATATAAGAGCACAAATTTAAATAATAAATCAAACCTCTACAGAAGGTTATGTAAATTCAGCAGTCAATAGACGGTCTAGAGAAGCAAAAACCCTGTTTAGACAAGGATGGTCGGTCATCAAGACCATCACCGCTTTACAGGAAAGCTGACAGCGCTCCATTCTCTTCTGTCAAGTTCTGTTTCTGGCTATTTTAGATTTCATAAAGATTTATGTACCTGAGGGTGTTGTGTGCAGACATATTAGATTGAATAATTATTGTTTTATTTTCACTTAAGCTTCTGTTATATCGAGTTGTATCGATTCCTGTTGAGTTCATCAGTGAAACTCTTCATCTGATGTAAATAAAATTGTGTTAGACCCTTCAGTCTACTATAAAACGATAAGAGATAAAATAGACTAGGCCTATTACGCATAATAAAGAGGTTTCCAAATTGAACATCCCCGACCGCCCCCTCTATGCTCCTCCCTGTCCTCAAGGAAAGATTCAGGCAGAAGATACTATGCCAGGGAAGAAAGAATTCTCACCTCAAAAACATAACTGGATTTCGATGAAGCCGTTCATATACGTTGTCTTACTGAACTGATGGAAAGTAAAAGTGCCACCAGGTATTGTTTGAAGGCTTAAAAAAACTATATGATAATACACCTCTGATGAAATTGTGGGATGTTTTAGAACAGATTATCATCAATGTAACATCGATAAATGTAACAAAATCATTATATAAACGTTCTTCTGCACACATTAAGATTCAGGATAGTATTTTAAAGCCTTTGTAATACACAAGGGATTAGGATAATGTTGTTGTATATTCCTGTTGTTATTTAACATATCTTTAAGAGAATCTTTAAAGAAATGGAAACAAAAATGTGAAGGAATGTGTCTGTTATTGAAGGATAACAATGTATTTGCTTCATTATTTGCACACGACACAATAGTTGTTGCATAAGATAAAGGTACCTTGGAATATATGACTGGTAAATAGAGAGAAGAATATAGGAAGTGAAGACTAGGAATGAATATGAGCAAGGTAAAATATATGTGCTTAGGAGAAAATGATGCTGAATAATTAATAGAAAAAGAAGTGATAGAAACAGTTCCAGAACTTAAATACTTAGGCATAAAATTGAGCTCAAGCAAAACCTGAATATTCAAATAAAAGAAATAATAATAATTGAACCAATTAACCTCTTCTTTGTAGGACTTCTACCCCAAAGAACTTACAAGCCAATGCCTTGGGTGGAACAAGTAAACTCTGGATCATACCATATCCAGGATGGATAATCAGTCCAGTGCCTGGTACGGCCGTGAAGAAGAAGGAAATGAAGTGTAGTGATCAAAATGATGATTCGCGGATCAAGTTGTGAAACCCAGCATTCACCTAGCGGCCGAGGAAAACCGCGAAAAAACCTTTGGTCAATTTGGTCGGCGCCGGGATTGGAACCTTGGACCTCCCGAACGAGAGTCGCACACGATTACCATGTCGCTCGGTGAAAAAACAATTGAGGTGAGAAATTAATATCCAAACTAAATTAAATTTTCCGTAGTAGGATCTTTAAGAATACTAAGTTACTAATATACAATATCGTAATTAGAAGTATTGTACTCTACGCATCAATAGCATTGGTATTGTCAGTACAGGAGAAAAGGCGTTTGTGGCATTAAAAATGGATCGTATGACATACTGCTAGGAATAAATGGAGTAAGAAATGAAAAAATTAGAGAAATAATGAATATACACAGAACCATATTGAATGATGCCCAAAATGAACTATTGAAATTACATATGAACTTCAAAGCAATGGTAGAAGGAAGACTTCCTAGACAAATGTTTCAGTGAACAGCACCGGAAAGAAGAAAAAGAGGACTCGCAGACTCCTGGAGGAGTGAACTGCGTAGATAATGGAAATAAAGATGGTTGGAGGAGGGAACATGGATATGGAGTACAACGGCGGCGGGCTACCTGAAGACAGCGACAAACGCAAACGTTGTGAAACCGGTGTGCTCTCACTAGTACTAAAATATCATATGTACCGCTTACGCTGAACACCGCCGTTCACCGCGCCCAACTTTGCAAATCCGCAAGATGAACGGAAACGAAATGAAGGACAGGAAGGCTTGTCAATATAATATAATCTTTGCTTAACGACATGAGAAACCCCGAAATAAACCATGGTCGCCGGTCGAACAACACCTTGTTTACACAGATTAGAGTAGAATTCATTTAGAGAGGTTATTTCTGACCCTTCTTTCTCTCTTTGGTTGTACTTGTTTCTTTTAAATTGTTTCAGCTATTCACAGAAAGACCCGGTAAAGGCTAGTAGGAAACTGGTACTTGTTAGATAAATTTAGAGACCTTACGGAGTAAATTACAGTATTACGATCTAAGGGAATGGGTCACATTTTCTGTTCACAAGTGTACCTGTGCAATTCGGGTAATATAAGCACTAAATACTATTGTTTCAGCAAGAATAGCTAATAATTGTCATTTGCCAAGACAGATGTGATGAGTCCACCTTGTGAAAATTTCATTAAGCGCGTAGTTGAATTCGACAAAATGACCAACAATTAATTATGATGAATTAAACAAGTTGTCGAATGTTGTTCCCCTAGAAAGGGAAACGACAATTATTGTGTTTCTGTTGTGCGTCTGCCAATTAGTTATAACAAGCTAGTTATATTGTTTGCATTAAGAGATAAGACTATACAACTGTTACATGATATCACTACAACTGGTGGTTGTCTAGTAATCTGAGGACAACATTTGATGAATTGATAAAAAAATTCTGACACACAAATTAAGTTCAACACACACGCTTCATCCTGAGCATCAACTAACACGTGCTGATAAGTATAATAGGAGTACGACTAAGTACGGAGGGGACTTACACCTCAACCTATAAGATCGTTTGTGCCGATGCCCGGACGGGGTGCCCACAGAAGAGGAGAACGGGATGTGAGGAGGGAGGAGACAGGCCGACCGGACCAGGAGGCACAACAGGGCAGAGGTCGAGGTCCCTATCTTTTACGGATTGTAACTCCCGGATGGCAGCTGGTGCAACTGACTCCCCTCCCCCTGCAGACTTGCACATCTCACTGGGGAGCCCGAAACTCGGAAACTGCCCCCATTCCGGGGAACGAAGGGTTACATACAACAGCCCTTTCCCCTGTCATGCAAAGCCGAGACTCCCTGAAATTGACCAAGCAATGAAAGGTGAAGTGAAATAAAAATGAAGGTAAAACTGAGGTACAGGAAGGAAAATGAACCTTCCCAGCATTCGCCTAGCGACCCGGGGAAATCACTAGTCAAGAAGTTCGGCCACGGAAATCGAGCGCACAACCTTCAGAAAGCGGCAAGAGGCGTAACCGCATGAACCATCCCGCTGGGTACTGATACACATTATAAAGGTATATTCGAATACCCAACCCTTTCTGATAGTTTATTTTGGACTTTATTCTCTCTATAGTAAGTAGAGGAAGTATTGTATTTTACCCAACCCTTTTTATCGAAATTTCACCGTAAATACTTTTGGGGTCCCCTGAATATAACATGTATTCTCTGTTTGTGTAAACAATTTCATTAGTTTTGAGTTTCTCAAAAACGGTTCTAACGATTTTGATTAAAATACCAAATATATCATGTTTGCAATATATATTAAATGCGTATCGTGAACTTCCTGTAAATGCTTGGGGAGTCTTCTTTATTCTGAATACAGTTTTAACGGTAAACTGTAAGAGAAAGACAAAACCTTACTGCATAAAAATGTAGACCTCGTAAAAACACATAATTTATGTTAAATCATTTTGTGGCTTTATCCATTTCGGAGATACTCACTCTTATTGGCTTTAACTTTCAAATACCTTACACTGTTTTAGTGTACTAAGACCCGCTTTTTAAAATATGACTCTCGCTCCAGCCTCCTCCATTCCTCTTTTACCCACAACGACATACGTTATGAAATAATTTCTGCAAATGCTTATCTTAACTAACACGAACTGAATAGAAAAATAAGCTTTTATAAGAACCATTTATAGAATAATCCATAGAAAAGGTGGTGTGAATATAACATCAGAGTTTTTTATGGTTTTGCCGTAGACTCTTACAGATTAAGTAGCAGTTTTGTTGAATAGAGAGATTCTAATGTGTGCCCCACTTATATCCCTATTGTAGTAATAAGCACGTAAGTTCCCATTATAAACATATCAGTGTAGCTTTAACCTAACTTAAAAGCTATTCACTGCAGGCTATTGAAATGTTCGATGTAAATTAATTCTTTCTGTGTTTCATTAACGGAGGGACTTAAAAATCCTATTTTCTTATTTTTTACCCAGAAGATATTGTCCATGTTTAAATAGTATACAAGTTAGGATTATATACAGAATTATTTTTCAGGAGTACCGCTCCTTACCTGTATTAGGAAAACACAATTTTAATTAATAAATACCTCCAGTTTGCAAGAAAGCACTTTTTGATCAATCTGGTGGTGTTTACTGCAGAATCCTTATGTGCACGTGATTCAACAAGTAAAGTGAGGTGTGAAACTAAATCATGAAATGCAAGCAAACTTTACTATTTTATTCAGATAAGAAGCAAGGCAGTGCAGAAGGCAAGCCAATGTGCGTGAAACTTTGAAATTGTTTTACATTTTTAGGTAATATTAAATAGATGACAGAAGATAGAAATTGCTTGAAACGAATATTCTACTGCATGAGCGTATTTTCTCGGTAGCTAAGGACGTATAGAAATATTGGAAAGGTTTTCTCATTTAGACAGAAACCATTATAAGCGTCCAAGTCCCTTGAGGCGCTGGAAGAAGACTGCCTCATAAATCAGTGTAAAGTTCTTTCCTTGGATCTGGTTTAAGCCAAGTCTTCCGATACCATACGCTCCTGGGTTTGCGTTCCTGTTACATTTCCTTAGAGGATGTTCAAGGATTCATTTTCTACAACCTACACTCATAGAATTTGTTTTACACGTGTTTCCATCACATGTTTCTGTCTACTTATTTTATCAGAATATATAAAGTGATCCTTGAAATAATGCTTCGTAAAACATTTTATTATTTATTTTACAGTGTACTTGCATCAACATCACTAAAAATTTCCTTGAAGTTTAAGAATAGCTTTTCAGCACTGAATTGACTATGTTCTACCAATTTCTACCAACTTAAATTACATTTCCCAAATATTGTGGCGTATTATTAAATTTATTGTCATTACCAGACGTACTGTTGTGCTGTATTGTTGCTACCAGACGTAGCATTGTTGTGTTTCTTTAGTCATATTTCGGCTCAACGTTTTTCCCTTCGGTGCGGACCACGCCAAAGGGAAATATCTTTCTGAAGTTGTCTGGCATGACGTCAATCCTGTCTGGTTTCGGCTAGACACGGTTGGTGGGGTAAGGAAGCTTCACTCTAGTGGAAGTGCTCTTTGGAGTCAGACGTGTGTGTGGCCGGTCTACGGTTTAGTGGCATCTTCCTTTTCCTTTGTTCAATATGTAGAGTCACCAGACGTGTTGTGAGTAAATCCCAGGTATGTAAAGGTAACGTGTGTTATGTAATTTTTCAATGTAGTATAAAACCCACGCCTTCCCCTTAATCTCCAAACCAAGGTCCCGGAGTCTCGTTGCCAGCGAATTGCCCACCTCCATGTACGTGATGGGGTGATGTAAATTAATTCATTTTTCTGGTAGCCTTCACCCCAACATGTAACAATATTAGTTCAACATAACTACGGGATAAAATTAATTTATTATAAAAGAACTATTTTTAAAAATAAAAAAGATCTGAAGTGAATTGTACCTCCTGGTAAAAATCCGCGCCTAGACTTAAACTTTTAAATGTTGTATATTTTCTTCCAATATTGTCATTTACAATCTAAATTAAATTCTGTGTTACATTAAACACTTTAATTTTTTTAAAAATCGTTAATAGATATATTAAATTACTAATACCTTAAATACAAAACTCTATTTAATATGGAGAAAAACCCTTTACATCTCTTAACCATATTGAGAACCTGAAATAAATGAAACACGAAATGCATCACGGGGAACATCAAAGTGGTAAAAACGCAAGAAAACAAGATTCATGCAACAGTAATAACTCTTGATATAGAAAAAGCATATGATAAAATCCAACACAGCCTTATACTAAAATAATTATAATGCTTTGACATTAAAGGATACATGTTCCAGTTCATCCACAACTTCCTCCAAAATCGCGTACTTAAAATACGATATAATCGAACCTTTTCAGAAGTATATCTACAGGAGTCTTCCTCAAGGTTCAACTATGAGCCCTAATTTCTTAATTGTCATAAATGATTTTCTCAATAAAGTCAATCCACCAACTAAAGCTTTCCTCTTTGCAGATGATCTTACATATTCTGCGAGGGGGAAAACCCTTCAAGCACAGAAGCACTCCTCCAAGAAACATTAAATAATCTGCAAGACTGGATCCAAGATATTGGACATAAATTCTCTAAAAAGAAAACCAAATATATATGCCTCTCAAAATCTGCAACCAAAATCCCCAATCCTAAGCTACACCTTGAAAACACAAAGATTAAAGTTGTAAAAACTGTAAAAATATAGGATTAACGTTTGGACAAAGACTTAGTTGGAAGCCACATATTTCAGCATTAAAAGACGAATACACTAAGCGACTAAATATTCTTACGACTCTAGCATACCGAAACTGGTCGCAGACTTCTATGTACTTATACGGAAATACCGGAGTATTATCATATCTAAACTTGATTACGAAGCCATAGTTTATGACTCTGCCAGGAAAACGACCTCAAGAAGCTCAAGCTCATTCAAACATCAGCTCTAAGAATTTCGTAAGGAGCTTACGGAACCAGTCCTATTTCTAATTTACAAATGGAAGCCGAAGAGCCGCCATTAGAAGTACGTAGAATAGCACAATGTCTAAAATACGCTATAAAGACTGCTGCAAGGCCCAACTCGGAAGCCCATCGATACACCTTCTTTGGGAAGAGCAAAACGAGTATGCCAAAGAATACAAATCAGCCATTACCTTTTCATCTTAGGTTTCAAAAAACCATACATGAACTTAATATAAAATATCTCCAAGAATAACTAGAGATCGCCATTGTTTTCCATCCTGGAGGTTAACTATTCCTAGAATTAATACGGATATGAAAACTCACCAGAAATCACATACAGATTCTTTCATATACAAACAAATTTACCAGGAAATCCCTATTACATATGCTAAACACATATTTATATATACAGATGGCTCCAAATCTGATCAGGGTAATGGCTGTGCTATAACTACTCCGGGTGCTAAACTTAAGTACAAGCTTCCAGACTTGTTCTCTGTTTTCTCCTCTGAGCTCTATGCTGTCAAACAAGCTTTGATTTACATTACCACAGCACAGCATAAACAAAGTGCAATTCTAACTGATTCACTAAGCACTCTTCAGAGTATCCGAGACCGCTCTACTGATGTAATATTAATCTAAGATATCCAAAGTCTTTAGAACCAAATTACTACAAATAATCAAGAAGTTATATTCTTCTGGAGTACAGGAAATGAGGAAACAGATAGGGAAACCAAAAAAGCAACTATGCTACCTCCAGTGGAAGAATTGTCAGTGCCCTACAGAGATGCTGGAAGTTATTTCTTTAGCAGGCCAACTGTCAAATGGAAGCAAGCCTGGGCCATTAAAACAATAAAGAAACGCCACATAGATAGGAAAGACATAGTTTAGTTAGACTCTAAAAAGAAAATATCAACTGATTATATCACGTTTACGAATAGGCCATTTACGTGTAACCCATTTCTTCTTACTCGCCATAGAAAATGCTCTTCACTTCGGGACCTCCAATTGCCGTATCACCGTCGAACACCTCATCACCAAATGCAGAAGTTATGTCATGGAGAGAAAAAACATAACATCTCTGAATATATATTTTTAGCTTTAAACAACCCTACTCAACTTAAAAAAATTATTTTCTTGAAAGACATCAAACTGTATAACAAGATATAAATATAATACATCAAATAAAAATGTATAATAGGTAATACCTTATACTGTTCTAGCTGTGTTCATGACTTAATAATGTAAAATACGGTTACAACAATGTATACAATTATTTTATTATTTAATCAATATAAATATACAATATAAATATTGTACTCGTATGTACTCGATATGACCTAGTAGCCAAAGCGACTATAAATAAAGAAAAATAACAATAACAACAAGATTACGACAAAATCACATTTTAAAATTTCATGGGTTATTTGCACACATATTGTGGCGCATGTGTTGGTATTGTCACGCCAGACACATTATTGCGACGCATTGTCGACGGTGTTATTGTGATTTGTTATTTCTTTCTTGTTGGAAATTCGTCTGGTATGACACTCGCTCCTCCTAGCTAGCGTGCCTACCCAGCGTTGGAGAGGGGGGATATATTTTAGCGTTACTTCTTTTGTGTTTGAGCGTCACTTGTTGAGTAAGTGTGTAAGAATTATGTCGTGTGTGTGAGGCATCTTCCCTCAATCGATTATTCCCCTGTGTGTAATGTAGGGCCACTAATTGTATTATTAATAAAACACACGTAATGTGAATGATGTGAAATATGTGTATAATTTGTTATAAACCCCACGCCTTCATCGGAATGTAGTCACCAAAGTCCTGGTCCTCCTGCCGGTTTTAGTTACGCTTTCCCCATGTGCGTGTTGGGGTGATCAACATTTAATGATTGTTGGGAACCTTGGCCCTCAGCCCAGCATGTAACAATATATAATTCCATTTAAACTCGGTTTGGATGCATTGGGATCGTGATTCTGCAATGAGCATTTCAAACAATTCACATTTTCGAAACTTTGTTCAAAGTTCAGCATGCCAAGGGAGTTTTTGCATATCGTTTAATAGATACGTTTGTTACTACAATGCAGCTATTAGCCAGCTTTGCTCGTTTGTCTCCTCTAGTGCAAATTACAAAACGCATCATCTGCTGCACGTACTAAGATGAGATTCTATAGTTAGGAATTTGGAGAATTTTTATCAACACGTTTTAAGTTTAATTATAAATTAAGGGCAGTTTAAATGTAGAGAACTTCTAGAATGTTCAGCTTTTTATTTATATAAGTGCGGGTAGTGTAAGTGTAAGATTTTGGTTTAGATCCTAGATTCCCAAAGTGGTCTATATCAACCCTCCGTGGTCGAATCAGATCTGTAGGCTCCAAGACAGCGAGAAAAGAAATTGGGGTGCACGAGATGTAAATGGGGGTTCAGGAGAGTGGATCCCATTTAGCCAGGTTGTTCACCAAAATGTTAGCTTTTCATGAATGTACTAATCCACATAACACAGATAGTACATGTATACTTACATAATATTTTCTTATAATACAGATATAAATTACGTAATTATATATTAACTGACTATATTTCATGTAGTTGTGTAAGTAGGCTATTCGTTTTGTAGTAAGAGTACCTGTAACTGCAAATCTTACATATTTCATACCAATAAGAACACGTTGTGCACATGCATGTAGTAGCAATGCTTTTCCAGACTGTAGTTGACTATTCGCTTTCTGGGCGCCGGAGTAGCGCAGTGGTTTCGTTTCGGACTCTCATGCTGAGGATCCAGGGTTTGATTCCCGGCTCTTTAGTGGCGTATTCAGGTCGGCCTTATCCACTATCCTATTTACTTCTGACTTGTTCATGTAAGGATCTCTAAAGTCCAAGGTGGTTTGGAGTCCACGGTAAAAGCTGTGGGTCCTCTCTCTACCGACATCCTCATCGTCACCCTACTATCGGAGGCAATGGATTCCCCCCACTGGATGCTGCACTTCAGAAATAGATCCAGTCATCGCTTGGTGGAATGAGGTAACTCCCGAAGATCATAGGCATACAGGAAACATTTATTCCGTCAAACTGAAGCTAAAATTCCACTAAAACCCGCTAAACCTTATTATTGTTATTGTTTGCCCTCTTAAAAATGAAACTTCACTGTACTGGTAACCTACAAAGAGTTGTTTTCGTTATCATGGTGGGTTTTTACTATTACTATTATTATTATTATTATTATTATTATTATTATTATTATTAAAAAGTTTAGATTCCACTCACCATATTCATGTAGTTCAAGTCACAGCATTTCATTTTCCTCCTCATCCTGCATTAGAGTGTCTTCTAAGTCCACTGCTGAAGTACTGGGGTCGGCTGGAGAAATGTCTGTGGCGTATGCTCTCATGGTGCCGATTTCTCAGAGAACATCCTCTGGCAGCTCGTAATTATGGCAACACTTGCCCAGACGATTAAGACCACCTCTTGTTGTAATTCTGTCGTTCACCATAACAGTAGTTAGCCTGTTGCACAACGATGTTTTAATCACGTTTAACTGGCTAAATGCCCTTTCCACGTCTGCATTAGACGAGGGTAAAACCAGAAGCATTATAGCCAGATCCAAAAGCTCTTGGAAACGGATTTAAGCCGCTAGTATCCTTGTGTGACCTAACTTCATTCCAGAACGCCGCAGTATTGTGTATTTCCTTCCACTGCACGGTAGTGAGCTTCGATCACTGAAAGTCAATTGTGGTTACTATACTGTCGGACAAGCACATTTCCTTGGCCAACGATACTATGTGTTCTTTTATCACTCGCACTAGGGAGAAAAATGGGTAAATTAGCTTTTTTTAACATTATCTTTTTATAATTTCTATGTCTGCGTAGAGAGGGTCGTTCAATATTCAAGTCAACCACAAATCCACGCGGTTTCTTAATGATTTTATTTTTCAAGGCTTTAGTAATCGGCATTATCTACTTCTCTGACTTTAAACACAAGATCTAGGTATATGATACCTGTCCATGTACACACAAAATATTTTTAAAGATTAAAATAAAGTTTTACACATTGAATAAATTTTTATTGCTATGACTTTTCATATTTAAATAGTTTAAATTTTGTCCATAGATAACTGCTACTAAACCTGGCCAGAATGCAAAAGAAATGTAAGCAGTACAGCTTTGATTATTTGAAGTTTGGTTTCATTCCATCATTGTTCTGCCAATGTGCCTTTCATGCAACAAAGTTTTAAACATCTGAGAAGGTGTCACCCCGATAAAGCAGGTGAAGATTTGAAATACTTTCAAACACTGAAAGAAAATCTTGAGAAGATACACACGATGGACAGTATGCTCAATTGGACCTCAAAAAGAGATTCAATGATGGTTTGCGGGCATCTCACAATTTCCTGCTAATCATAGCAAAATCAGGAATGCCGCTTCACATCGGGGAAAATAGGAATTTTTCCAGCTATTGAAGAGATTTTAAAAGCTGTCCTACAGAAAGCTACATATTGAAAGGGGATATATTATACATATATAAAGGAATTGTAAATATGAAAGGGGAACTATACATATAAGAATTGTACAGTAATAATTTAAGTCACTAACATGTTAAAATATTCAACACCTAACATTTGTACAGAGCTGATTGTAAGACACGGGCGAGCTAGCAGAATTCCAAGAAATCATAAAGACCGTACCTGTCACCAAGCGGTACCACGCTACTTAATGGCGCCCAAGCGCACGTATCTGAACCCACACATTCTCATACATGTCAGGGTAACGCGGCCTGAGGGCCAATAGGAAACGTCGTTACATTTTCAAACGCGGAGAGGAGCGTCACGGGGCTCCCGTATATAAGGGCAGACAAAGCCTCAGAGCCCGCTCTTATTCTGATTATATCTCATCGAGAAGTCACGTCTACACGAGGTGCTACAGATGCACGTGGGTGCACAAGGGTGGGGTGCGTGTGAATATAGCTATACTCCTGACTAACGTAAAGTGGCAGGATTATTATAATAATGGGAAAAGCTAGCCGCCCATAACTATTCAAAGTGTGAAATAAACTTCATTGATTAAGGGAAAGTCGCAGTGTATTTTTAACTTGCCTCACCCACTAGAACCTGAGATTCAATAAATAAGTATAGCTAGGAATGGAATACTCAACAACCGACGAGCACAAATAGCCGAGGAAGAACACTGCAACAGGCGAAAACGACCCAAGGATCATCGATTTTCAGCTACAAAAGTCGCCCAGCGACCGTTTTCCGCCACAATATGGTACTCTTAAAAGAATTCCTTCAACAACAACACAGTTCAAAGACGTACTGATGAAATCAGTTATGATGTTGAAAGCTTCTTGTGTAATTATCTGTAAACGACCCATTTCCTCATTCAACTGGAGACGAGTTAATTTTTCCTGGAAATGAAACACTATTGTTGATATATCTTCGTTTCATTATGGACCAAGAAATCCACGAGGAACTACTCTTTACGAGTACTTTATCAAGACGCACTAAAGACGAATCAATATTTAATGTTTTTAAAGAGTATTTCATGGAAAAGGTGATCGCTTTTCATATATAATATTAGCTATAGCAGATGAAATACCCGCCATATTTGGGCGCTATTGTGGTTTTATAAGCCATTTAAAACAAAATGTCCCCGGGGCGTTTGTAGCTCACTGCGTCATCCATCCACAACATTTATCTATTCAATTCGCCATAAACGCAATAAACAAAATTCGTAGCAACGTGGTGAATACAAGGTTAACGGCGCAGTTGTGTGAAGAAAATGACGAGAACTTGCATTAATTACTTCTTCTCATGGAAGTGCGCTGTCAGTGAAATTTTTCATAAGATTTGTTTCACTATTTGAGATTACATTAGAGATTGTGAATTTTAAAGATTGCATTTTAAAAGAAAATTAAATAAAACGGAAACCACACATTGCTTATTTAACACATTCGTTTACTAAATTTAATGAGGTTAACGCGGTAACAGTGTGTCAGTCTATTTTTGATGAAAAAAAGTCCAGCACTGCAGCATTTCTTGGCAGAGTTAAAAAATAAAAACAGTGGATGACGCGTATTATTTCAGTTTCCCACAAACATTCACCTACATTCAATGTTTAAATGTTTTTCACACAGACTTTGAAACTAGGTTTGAGGATGCTTAGACACAGTGAATTATTGGTCCATACGGTGACATTGAAGAAACGGACGAGTATAACAAGAGTTAGGTAGAATAAGAAGTACGAAGAACTTAAGGTACAGTTTAGAAGTGGAAATCAGCAATCCTAGCTTCAGAGAAACTACCTGTTACTTACTCTGCATTATGGACTATTTGAGGTTTAGATAGCTTTCTATGTTTATACCTCGTGGAAAGAGGTTTCAGTGTGGTCACTAATCTTCCTAACAATAAATATATTGGAAATAACTGGCCGAAGAGAGACTTAAGGACTAAATTGAAACTAAACATTAAAAAATTGCTATCATAGCATAGTTTCATTCCTTTATATTTTTTGTGTATTTATTTTGTATTAAGAATGTCACTATATTTCCATTTTGTTTAGTTTTAATTAATAAATGTATACAAACCTTTTTTAGTTTTTTTATTTTAAAAGATTTCACTCTACAGTACACCCTATCAAAGTGGATATCTAGTAATTGAGTAATAAAATGCATTTGAAGTTGAAACATTTAAAAAAAAATGAATATTAGGAAGGCAGAGGGGTTTACCCAAAACAGAAAAAATTCGCAAGCGCTCTAAGGGACAAAAATACTTGGAGACCTCTGATCTAGAGCAGATCTTAAGGATTTATGAAATTAAATTCCACATTCTGAAAGCATTTCAACCTTCCTCTTAAGGGAACCTTCGTATGGCTGCCGAATGTCCAAGCCACTTGCTGATAGGTTAAAGACCAGTAAAGTTTATTTATTTTCCCTTTATAGACTTACTTTACAATTCTGTGTAATGAAGTGAGGATGTAAAAGGATTGGAACGAAGGAATCAGACTGAATTGAATATGTCATAGGCCGAAGATTTGTGGTTCAAATCCCGGCTAGCCTACACACGGTATGAGTAGAATTAACACCTAAAGGGATTGTTTTCTAACACTCCTACACATTTTGCATGGAAGTATTAGTCCTATTTATAATAGTGAAAAAACTGTATAAATGTATATTTGATTACTGGGGTGAGGTACACGGTATACAATGGAGGGGACACCTCGCGCACTGCGTGGGCTCCATTGCGGCTACCACTCTCCAGGAGGAAGGGATGAAGTGAAAGAACCACAGAGACTGTAGATCGCATTCAGACGGGCCACGGGGACTCGCGGAATTCTCTAACAGTTTCTGGCTCCCAGCTGCCCAGAGAGAGGGCGATGAGTGACATTTCCAACTGATAACCGTCTAGGGTACACGGGTAGTACTTTGTCCATGGAGCACGTATCCGCTCCACCTGACTAATACCGCCACTCACCACGAAACCTAGAACACCTGATAAGTGAGAAGGAAGGGAAATGAGGGAAGGAAATCGTGGTTGATGAGAAACCACCCCAACATTTGCCTATCGACCACAGAAACCATGGAAAACACCAGGTCAGAGTGGGCGATCAACCGATTGCGAGGTTCACACGTTACCGCGGAGACAACCCAGGGTCTATACTGGTACAAAACGTTTTGTGCTGAAATAACCAGAAATTCGGTCTTGTTCCGCGACGCTGTGGGCAGGAGCGTGGTGCTCTGGTTCCCAGCCACGGAGTGCACCCAGGTTCGATCCCACTCTTGGGGGTAAGTCTTTAGGTCCCGGGAATAGGACCGGTGCCCACTCAACTTCGTGAGGAAAGTGAGGGGCTGCAATAGACAGCGGTCGTGCCCTCGTGAGCCAACTTCCCGGCTGGGGGATGCGTGATGCTGGCTACATCATCTCCCCGTATCGGTTGCGCACGTGGACGCGAGACCAGCAGTCGGGTTGGTAGGCCGAGGCGCTTCGCGGGCTGTATCATCAAAGGATTTATTTTTAACTATGAAGTATATGGCGTTTAGATCCAGAAAATACACTCAAGTGTATTAACGGATACCTAAAAATATCCGATTCTGAGTGACGGTAAAAGAGAGCAAATAGGAGTAAATTTTTTTTTCTCGTTCCTGAGAACTTTCTTAAACGTTGGTTGCAGAGTTCTTGAAGACATCCATTCAATTTTTGAACACTGGAGGTTTTCGCCCCTAGCTTTTTCTCAGCATTGATGAAAAGGCTCAGTACTCATGTTTATAGCACCTCCTTTACTTCCCCATTAAATTATGTAGTCTCACTTTTGAACCGTCCTGTTGATGAAGTGGTGTAAGAGCGTTTGCTCATGGCAGATAGGAAATTGCTACACGCTGTAATTTTAGGTCCGTAGCCGTTAAAGACACATATTGTTTGAAACAAGCTATAAAGTTGGATGGACTGTTGCTCTTTACGCGGCGCTGGCAGTTCATTTATAAAGCACGTTCTCATCTTTCCGTAGCGGGTGTCAATAGAGAAATGGATACATATCTCGCTACGCGAATGTCAACACTGCGGCTTTCGGGATCTCGCGCACACATAATGAAACGCCAGCCCTCTAGCCAGATAATGACAAAAAACACTGCTTCATGATCAAAGAGAGTTTTAAAAAAATGTTGCATGGGTTTGCGGACGCAAATCCTTCATTGGTGAGCTTTTATTCCTGCTCTGTATTTAAAAGTTGAATCACAGTGGTAACATATGACACGCATTTGTTAAGAGCACGATTTCCAGGCACCATATCTAACTGAACAGAGACAAGCGAGGCGAAGCACTCTCTCGATTTTCGTAAATAAAAGCATCCACTTAGTTTGACGGCTTGTTTGATTTTTACTTTCTCTACCACTTAGTTATGGTAGCTACAGGAATATTTCTATTTCACCTAAAAATGCGATATCAAGATTTCATCACAAACACACTGAGACCCATGAATCCAAAAAAGAAAAGCACTTTTAGAAAAAATATCCAGGTCTACATCTCCCTCTCTGCTCTCTTTCCACTCTCCTCTCTCTCTCTCTCTGTGTGAACAGCATTCTTTTTATTCAAGTTCAACATCTTCCAAAGACTTGACACGAAGATTTCCCAGAAACGCTTTGTCTTTGTTATGTTTTCAGAAATAGATATGAACATTTTGGATGAAATAACATTACTTTAAGGTATTTGCATAATGAATAAAATGTATAACTTGAATTTTGTTGTAACAGCCTATTAAGTCCCCTTTATTTGACTAAATATCTTATAACTTTGTTTTACTAAGAAATCATGGATAATAGCTTATCATAGGAAAAATGTGAAGCGTATTAAAATACAAAATGTGTGTAAATTATTTTTTTTGTAGCGTTAGATTTTTCAAGATATTTCATGTTGCAAATTAAGATCTTCCCACGTGTAAGTGCACCATCTAAAGGAAACGCTTGAAATCCTACAGTTCCTTTTTTTCTTTCTTTCATACATTCTCTCCTTCTATCAATCACAAAAGCTTATAACAATGAATAAACATTTTAATGCTGTTTCTGTATGTTAATTTGACCTCATTTCTACGTAAAAACATATCGTACGTAAAGTGTTATAGAATCGCTTCTTATATGAATATGAAGAACTGACACATTTCTTTCTTTAATTATTGTGTTCAAAATTCACTCAATGTCCCAATTTTAGCACCAAATTAAGCATAATATTTTGGAGATTCGATTGCCTGTCACTAAATGCGCAGATGTTCATGTTTTATTCGTAATTGTTAGTTTTATTGTCGGCAACTGTTTTTGAGATTTTGTTCTATTCAACATGAAAATAGAATACGCATTAAATGAGCGACTCTTCCTTGTAAAGCAATACTGGATTACGAATTAAATTTCAGCTACTCAAATGGCATACCAGAGAGAATTTGGTGTTCGGAATCCTCCCCAAAAACACAATACTGGAACTGGAAAACAAATTGGAAACAACCGGATCTCTGGTGAGTGGAAAAGGCAAAACTCGTTCATCTAGGCTTCCCATGGTTGTTATTGGCGTAAGAGCACACGTTTGTCGTAGGAGACAGGGTACAGCTACTCAAGTGTCAGAGAGTGTGAAAAGTGCAGGCCTAAAGCCATATACGATTACGGTTGTCCGTCAGTTACAGGAACCAGATAAGCATAGACGACTTAATTATTGTTGTTGGTTTCAGAGTTCATTGTGAAAAATCATATTGTCCATCACATAGTTCACAGATGAAGCACGGTTCCATTTATCCGGCTATGTGAACTCAAATAACTCAGATTATGGGCCAGCGAAAATCCACATTTTATTCATGAAGCACCTATACACCCGGTTAAAATCGGATTTTGGTGCGCAATATACGCACAGAGAATAGTGGGACCATTTTTTTTAACAATGTGAACACTACAGAGCACCGACGGATTTTTATGGAGTTTGCTGAGCAACTAGACGATGTAGAGCTGAGTCAAAGATATTTTCAACAGGACGGCGGTATATGCCATACATCAAATGAATCCATGGCACTAATTGCAAGTTGCTTTGACAATTGGATAAATTCCAAGAACCTTGGCCACCGAGATCTCCGGGTTTGACATCGCCGGACTCCTTTCTATGGGGCTACTTAAAAGACAGGGTTTATGCCACACGTCCCCAGACATTAAACGATCTGAAGCACAGCATTACACAGGAGATTGAAGCTATTGACAACAGAGTCCTCCAACGAGTGGCCAGTAACATGGAACGACGTGTTGAGTTGTGCCTTATGCAGGATAAAGGACATTTTCAACATTTGCTATAGAGGTGAATAATCTCCCAAAATTCCTATGCATTTCAGGTATAATAAGTTGTCGTTAACATAATTCGTCTTGAAGCAATTAAACTGTGTCGGTTCTTCATAAATCAACTTGTGTAATATAGAATGAATATATGTGAGTTTGTCACTGATAGTGAAAGTTGTGTGAAGGGTCGCATCAGATTTTTATTTTTAAGTGCATCAATTTAATTGTTTCAGGGAAAATATAATGAGTCAATATAAACGATTTTTAGACATTAAAGCGTTTCCAAACTAACGGAATAGTGGTGGTAGGATGATGAGTAATAAAACTAATGAAATCTATGATGTGGCACTACTAGTAGGAGGGGAAACTGTCCTAAGAATATTTATAGTAGATGAGTACGTTATAAGAACATAACCTATAGTTGTTGAAACAAAAGCAGAGAATAAACTGTTGAGAATTCAAGGTGAAGTAGTGGAATAAGCGGATGGCTTTACACACTTCGCGTGTGCCTCAGTGTTAAGTGCCTTAACACACAAGCTGTTGTCAACAAGTCATGTACAGATTAGCAATGACAAATAAAGTTTTCAATAGAAAAAGAAGTAGTTTTCCTCAACCTTTGAAGATGGAGCTAGAGGCGAGAGCAGTAAAATGGTTTGTGTGGAGGGCGGCTTTATATACGAAGTGTACAAACTTGTGTGAGGGAAATTGAGAGAAAAATTTTCAACAACTTGAAGTTTGTATATGGGGAAGAATGAAGTTCGTAAAAAAAATTTGGTTTAAGATGCAAAGTATCTCTGTCTGGAAAGATGGAATAGCCATAAAAGTTGAGAGTGAACTGTGTTTCCTCTTCTTTTTTAATTTTAAAAACATATCCTAATCCTTAAGTGGTTTAAATTGGTATAATTAAACATCTTTGTTGTAGGTTTTGCTTTTACAACACTGCTGTATCACATTAAACAGACACCGTCAAATATCACACAAACAATTACAACCAACTTCACTCGAAGGTAAAAACGACACAGACAAAAACCCACGGGTTGCATAGGCAGATACACACACAAAGGTAAAAACTTTGATGTGATCACTCACAGCTTTTTCTGGTAATGACAAATACACTTCTATCATATATCCATCGTGTACATATATCCATTATGTATTACAGTAATCATATATACATATTTTTTATTCACATTACGTTATTCACAATATATACTTTACCTACGAATCATTTAAGATTAAGCAATAAGTTTTTTGTTACATACAGCAAACAGCACTATTCAAATGTTTACCGTGGTTACAACTTCTTCGATGCAAAGAAATAAAAACTCGCAAGCTTTCATGCAGGTCGTATGATGCCGCTCCTAAACGTTGGAAATGATAACTGGCACATTTCGAAAACGGCTAAAATTTATGTATTTTACATAAAATATTAATTTTAATGAGCTCTAAATCTTTAATTTACCGTAAGATATAAATAATTAAATAAAGCCATTATAGTAAGATAAAGAAATAATTGCAATAAATAATTTCTGTATATTAAATAAATATATAAAATAATAAGCTTGAGTTGTAAATATTTGTCCGGAGAAAAAGATATTTTGCCAGCAAAGTCATTAGTAATAACGAGGAGCGAACGCGTTAGTAAAAAGATTTCTGGAAGGCAGTTACTGTTATAAGTTCAGTGTGTCTGCATAGTCACATAGACAGAAATTCTGTAAAAGAGAAAAGGAATGAAAGAGGTACCGCCTAGTAAGAGGTACATGTAAGAGGTTTGAGATTCGGAGCTCATATTAAGCATTGTTGGTGGGATAGTAATATGTAGGTGGAGCTTAAGTAATAAAAGAGCGTGTATTACTAACATCAGTGTCTTGTCTTATTTCTTTTCCTTCGTGTAAAACCTGAAGGGTAAGCATTTTAACGACTCACGGCAAGTTATACTTATAGTTTTTTTTATTGCGAAAACAGTTATTTCAAAACGTAAAATTGATACTGCAGAAGTTAACAGGTATAATAAATCAATTGTTATGGTGGCGAGTGCTACATTCATAATCAGTTTTATTCTTTATCATCAAACCTTCGGTAACTCGCTTCAAGAGTTCACATTAAATTTCTCAATCAATTAAAGTCATGTTATCCTTTCAAAATACGTCAACGCATACCCTCGGAGAAATAGCCAATCACTGTAGCAGCCGGCAGAAAAATCAACAGCAGTTACTGAAGCAAAAGGTACGGCTTAAAAAAATAATAAAAAAAAAACCTGACGACCATCGCCCAGCTTTAAAAGTTATCTCTGTTAGACATTGCAGCTTAAAAGACAAACGATCGTAGAGATTAATTATTCTTTGCAAACATGAATCACTATAATATTATTACAAATTGTACAAATTAATAAATATACACTAGAACTTTTGAATTTCTATCTACATCGTGTTTAATTACCGAGTCAATGGGCTTCAGAAACTTATTTTATTGTTATCTGCCAAAAGTTCTTCAAGACAGAAATCCCAATATATATTTTAAATATCCATTTCACTTAACTAATTATAACTAAAAATAACCACTTAATTTTTTATTCTAGTTTTAGTTAAGAAGAAAACAATTTTTAAAATAAATGCTCTAGCATATTTATGTTTCTTTAAGCTCATTTTTCTTTAAAAGCCAATAGTCAAATAATCCTTTGCAACACAAAAAAATGAGTACGTTAATTTCAATTATTTGACTTTTTGGAATGCAACTGTACAATTTCAGAAAAACTATACGAAAGCTCTGTTGTATGAAACATTTGAAGCGAAAACGTTTTTAGAATTTAAAATTCTAAAATGAAGGAATTTAAACTCGAGCTATTATTATAATTATGAGGTTAAAACATCCATTTGGTACATTGTCTAAAGAAAAAAAATGTTCTCTAACTTTCCAAAACTAGACTTTATTATCCTTTTTTCAAAAACTCTCCAAATAAATTCCAGATACACAGAAGAGTTAGGAATATGATATGAGGAAAATTTTTTTCAGGACTCCTGAGCTTTAGCTGAAAGCTTGAGGAACATTTAAGAAAACTGGATCATTTGAATACTGTTAACATAAAAAAACAATGTGATGTTCTACATTCACATGTCTTTCTCTACCCTCTATTGCTTATTAGTGGGTGTACAAATTATTCTTACGAAAGTTTATTTTCCTATCTACTTTATTTTAATACGTAAAACATTTCAGGAGATTGCTGCATTACACGGTTGTATTAAGAAGGGGTACTTGTAAAGCATTAAAAGGAATAATTCCTCGTTATAGATACAAAAAAATAGCGATAGTCACTGTTTTAAAACTGGACTCTATATGTTGGCCTTAAATTTCCATACTCTTTCCATGGCATAGCGAGAAACAATTGAAAAGGACTTAAAAGAATGGCTAATTAATGAACAATTCAAATCATTAATAACGGATATCTCGGAAACGGCTAATGCAGCAAAAAAGTTACTTGAAATAAATTCTGTGTTTTAAAGAGATATGCATTTTTTGTGAAGTACGTTTTTGTCTATCGCTCAAGGTTGAACAGGACTTCACAGGTTAATTCACAGGAAAATTCAAGATATACATTCTGTTTGTCATGTAAATACCTTTAAAATATGGCAGTTGAATCAAAATCGTTAGTCATTTTTTAGAAAATTAAAACTTTCGAAAATGTTCCATGTAAAGTGTAGTTTGGGGTGGGAAATTTTCTCGAAAATTGTCTTGTCGCATCTTTAGAAGGTATTTATCTGACTTTTCGTTCTTGAGTTATTGTGTTCACAGACACACACATATGTACATATGGACCTTTTTCTAAAAATTCTTTATTGAATTCAGGGGCCTCAAAACAAGTACTTCCGGTGAAATCTCGGTATCGAATTTTTGGGTTGAATGCAATCTTCTCTACTACTAGGTACGTAGTAGAGAAAGTACAATAAAATGTAAATAAATGAGGGAAACCGCTTTTAAAATGCAATTAATATATTGTGCTAAAACAGACAAATAAAATACCAGGAGAAAGTAAATAATGTTTTTAAACTCTACAACTAATAGTTTAATCACTGAAACATTTTAACTGATATTCAACCTATGCATTGCCTCCAGCAAATAAAAAAGAAGAACTTTCGATTCAGGAAACATATTTAAGAAGGAAAAGTTACAGTCGTTAGGTGACACTACCACCAAAGCAAAGCGATTAATGGGAAAAGAGACAAACGAATGCACATACAACGTACATGGTTCGGATATTAAAGTCTGGATCCAAATAACTTCCACACACGTTGTTGGAGTGACCAATAGATGCACATAGCACTGTATGTGGGGAGGGTTATGACGGCCGTCATCTACCACAAATAACACCGTCAGCGTTTGTTTTTAATTTTAGAATTTCAAACCTATTCGTTTCCGGAGGAGAGACAAAGAGAGGGTGATGGATGCGCTAATGTTTTTATTTTCTTTTTCTGTTTGTTTTGGAGCAAAGTAAAGGGCAGAATGATTTGCTCCTGGAAAATAAACGATGCTTCACATCCACCTCATGATTCTCACTCTGTTTTACGCTTGCAACTACTCCCTCGGAACATGCTGGTTCAAATTAAAAAAAAGGGAACAACACATTTGCATCGTCATATTAAAAATAAGCGTCTCAGGACTGTTGCTAAGAATACGATGCGATATCCACTGGACTGTGTTGGATGAAGTAAAGGTAAATAGTAAACAAAGTGAACACTGAGGCCAGTTTTCTACTTCCGATATTAAAAATCAGAATAAATGGTTTATTATTTACCTTCACTTTTTAACCGAAAAGGATAGTCGGGATCGTTAAGGTAGGACTCGTGAACGCGAGGTCCGAGCTTCAAACCCCATCCAAGGACCGTCCTTCCTAATTTTTTTCCAGTTCCTCCCAGTGTAAATAACGGCAAATAAAGAGGAGCAGGAGAAGGGGGTGTGTATCTTGGCAAGGTGCAGGGATATGGAGAAATGGAGCAAAAATATTTACTCAGATCGTGTACCCCTGGAATAGAGGGTTAAGGGCATGTTGGAGACTACTGAAAGGCAGGGAAGACGGGGAGGCTATAGATAAATTTATACTGAAGACGGGACAGCTGAAATCTGAGAATGTTGACAGTACAATTTGCTCTTATGAAGAGCTAATCGTACCGAATGGGTGTTGATGCTTTAGTTTTTAAGCTATTTTATGTCATTTTCCACTTATTGTTAGTGTGTTGTGTTTATTCATCTTTCATGCATTATGGTTTGCCATTGCTTTGTGGGTTGCTTATATTTAATATATTATATATTTAAATGTGTTAGTCTTTTGTTTTCTTGTAACGGTATCATTTTCTCATCCTAATTTTTTCACTTTTTAATCTTACTCATTATTCTGTTTATTATAATAGTATATTATGATACAAGTGTTAAAAGTAGGGTTCTATTTTGAGAGTATCATCTCTAAGAGCGAAACAAAACCAATTTTAATACGTGTGTCATATACTACATTTCAGTCAGCGCTCGAATTTGTAACATCTGAATAAAATAACTAAGAAACTAAGAGCAATAACGTCAAAAGAAATGACGATTAAAACGAGATCAACTCTCATGTTCAGATGTTTTGATGTTTTTCTGATTCGTTTGCAGTCATTTTCAGTAAAATTATTGTCAACATGTTTTCCTTACACCAGAAATGAAGCGATTAAATGCTATATTATATTGCTTTGTGGAATTTGTGGGTAAGTAGTTCTAGTGTTATTATTTCTGCTGCTTCTGTAATTTCGCCTGACTCTTCCATTTAGTTTATTCGGAATTCATAATTGCCACCATTTAATCTTTATGTAGGTTTACATTTATAAGACATAGGTTAACTCCACAACGAACAGTGATAAATTGAATTATGAGGATTTGTATTGTGAAGAGAGAATGCGACCGCCATGAGAAATTAATTATGTAAAAGATATAATTAAAATTAAAACCTAATCAACCCAAGTCGAATTATTAGACATGTGAAAAAATACAAAAGGTAATTGCCATATGATTGGACTTGAAACCATTCAGCACTCAACTCAGATCAAGCAGTCACTTTATAAAGTTTCAACAAAGTTGCTTATTACAATTTTTAAAAGTTTATTTTGTTGCACCCTGTATTATTTGGAATTTATTTAATTTGTTTGGCATATCTATTTTATTAATATATTACACAGTATATCCAAGATAATTAAAATCACTTTGTTGTTGGGTAATTTCATTGTTTATACATATTTTTGCTCTTATATGGTTTGTTTCTCTAAAGTCATTATTTTTATTTTCTCATGTGAAATTTTAAAGTTGAAGAGTATATTCAGCAGATATTAAATGAACTATTCCCTGCTATATTCGATTTTGCTACTTAAAAGCATTAGCTTTCTACAGTTATTGAAACAACCTTCCATGTTTGTCATATCTTCGCTTCTATGTTGTATACGGTTTCACAGCTACCTACCCGCGTATCACTGGCTGTTGTATCACTTCCTTCGTGATCCTAATGTACTATAAGGATCAAGAAGGCAGTGGTTATATGATGTTTGTTTTTGCGAAATCTTGCAGTTTGTTATAAAATGAAAACAAAGAAAGTAGAGGCAAATTATAAACATGAAGCTGTTCGCGGTGCGACAACCTTGATGCCGCTTCAAACTTTTATCACATTTAATGTTACCTGCTCTGTTGGCGAGTTTTATGATGTCACCTGTAGCTCGTTCTGCATTGTCTTGTGCGCCTGCTGCTCTAGCGGTGTAGCTATGATTTCTTTATCTCCGGGAATGCGCGGATGCATTTTGAAAGGATAACACCAGTTTAGTTACCTGATAAATTTTAGTATTGACTAAAATGTCCAGTTTGAGAAGAGTCGCCGACTGATGAATTTACGAATTAATTACTTCCATGAGAATAATTAGGTGAAGCGTCGGTTGCCGTAAGCGGCAGAAATTATGCTCGGAAAGATCCCTCTCAATAGCCGCTAAATATTTCTAACATCGGCGCGCTCATGTGCGCTACACAATTTAAAAATTACACACGAGACTCAAGAGCCTACCCATCTCGGTAGGGTCACGAATTTGTCACAAAAGTATGCAATAATGTATGTATATATGTATCTATGATTTAGAATGCGTGCTCTCTCTTAACCTAAGCTCCGCCTACCTATCCCTACCCTTACCAACGTTAGTTCTCACGCAGTCTAATCTTAAAAACCTACATGAAAAGCCTACTCTGCGGTACCTCCTCGTATCTCAGAATTTCATTTCCTTTCTAATTTACAAAATTTCAGCCTACGTGACTTATCGAACTGCTGAACTCAACTCTCACTGCATTCCAGGAACTTTTATACCAATGTATTTCCTTAAAATGACTCGCTAATGACCTTTTTCTCCAGACAAATATTTGAACTCAAACTTGTTATATTATACATTAATTTAATAATACAGAAATTATTTATTGCAGTTATTTCTGTATCTTAGTATCTTCCTGTGAATAATTACGGTATCAAGCATCAACGTCAAGTGGTATGATGAGTAAATTATCGCTTCTTTGTCTATTTATTCTTCTTCTTCTTCTTCTTCTTCTTCTTCTTCACAAAATGTGAAGACGTTTAAAATATTTCCTACCGGTGTTTAAAATTGTAATGCTACAAAGGTTAACTAAGGTGATAATTGATCCCGGTAGCAATCTTGATTATTATATCTATTAATTCGTGCATTTAGTATTAATTCCTGACAATCCCAAGGATTATACATTATTACATTGTTTCTTTGACATGAAATAAAATACTGAAGTAGATGTACTATGATGTTGAAAACAATTACTATTACAGCTGCGTTCGCACGTGAGTATTCAGTAAGGTTTATGAAGCATCAAGGATATTCTCATCAACTGAAATTAGTAATAGATACTTTATACGATATTTCTAAGATAATAATAATAATTTATAACAAAAATGCAGGAAAACATAAATGAAAACCTGTAATTATAAATCGAGAAATGAGCAGATGTAAGCAAACCTTAGTTTAGAGGAAGGTTAAATTGTGACATTACTTTCAATACATAAATAAATTATAAATAGAGAAAATTTGTGTGTATATACCCTACACAGGTGCGCGCACACCCCTGTGTAGGGTAATATTCCTAAACACTCAACCGAATGCAACAAGTTTTTACCAGTTCTGACTATAGACTATAAAACATTTCCGAATATTTTAAAACTAGAGGAGATGCTAGGGATACTGTCATATTAATTTCACCCAATTTCAATAAATTCCCCGAATAAATATGAAAGAACATTTTGCCACTTTATTGCGAACATGGCAGCTTTATAACGACTTCCTCCCCAAGAGGTTAGTGGAGGCGCTTAAAATAATTTAAAATTGAGTTACAGAAGGGGAAGTTAAATAAACTCATACCACCAATTTTGGTGAACGTTATCAAGAAAGGAAGCATTTTTGGTATGATTATGATAGGTTTGGTACACTTGGGTTTTATTATCTCAAAAATGATAAACTGTACTAGAATTTTAAAAAGCTCTGATATCTTTATTTTGAATGCAGCCATGCAATGCTGAATGAATTATCTGCAGCCGAGAGAAATGGCTCCGCGGTAACGTGTGAGGTTCACATTCGGGAGACTCCGGGTTCGACTCTCGGTGGCCGCCCCTCTGACACGAGCTTTTCGAGTTTCTCCCTGGTTGACAAAGGCGATCTGGAGTGTGTATTCTACCGCGGATTTCCTCTCATTTTATTTGTTTTTATGTTTCAAGTTGACTCCGGAGCTATGTTTCGGTCGGTGTAGGGCAGATGGCGCAGAGGTTTGCAATTTGATATTTCGGCCCTGCTAAACGGTTGCCTATAAAGCCTCCACAGCTGGGTCGCGTTTCACGGTAACACTGGAGGGACGTCTCCGAGTGACCCTACCGTGGCCGGGTGGTTAAGTATCGAGCTCTTAAAGAACTCTGCCGACTTACCCCGGCCAACTATGCAGCCCATACGTTTCCTGCGGTTCCTTCACCCCATCCGTTCCTCCCAGGAGTGTGTACGCCCAAAGAATCCATTAGGGGTCGATGTGCTAGGCGTCTCCTCCATTAACTAGTCCTATCCTAATTCAACTGCTTGTTCAGTATATACAGATGATTTGGTATTAAACATTTAGATGATTTTAACGTGTAGAATATCAGGTGGATAGCTTTGTTAAGTATACATCAATATATCAAATATAAAATAAACTTTGTTAAGTATACATCAATATATCAAATATAAAATAAACTAATGGCCTTAAGTGTAAACCATACTATTACGGTGGTAATGGTTATGAATGGATATTTTTGTGCATAGAGGAAGTGGGTATTTTCTAGTAGATTGAAAAAAAGGAAATCTTAGCTGATGGGTTAGCAGCTATTTAAGAGGTTACTCAGGTAATGAATGGCGAAATGGGAAAGCATTGCGCTTATATGGATGCAAATTTTGGGAAAAAGAAGGACTAGCGAGCTTAATGTTTGCTACTAGGTTTACAAATCGAACCGAAAATATGGAATACAAATGAAAGATTCTTTCAGCATCAAACTTTGAACGTGTTAGCCAATGTAGAAAGGAGCTTGAAGCTAAAATTTCAACTTCTTGAAGTCAATCTGCTTTTTACTTTCCCTAGCCTGTACTTATGGTAAGTGGAGGAGGTATTGTGTTCTATCCTAACATTCCATATCGAGATTTCACATTAAATATATATGTATATATATATATATATATATATATATATATATATATTGCCATTTTAGCAAACTATTTGTACATTGATACCTTAACTCAAAAAGGAAAGTTAGTTAAATACCAACTTTGTATCTAAGTTCACACTTTATAAGTATGCGACACGAAGATTTGTAAGACAATTCTCCCACCTCAAACTAGACTTTACGTGGAAAATGTTTCGGTATATTCGATTTTCTAAAGAATATCCCCAGACATTTTGATGAAAATTCTATATGCTTAAGATATTTACATGACTAATATACCGAGCGAAATGGCTCCGCGGTAGTGTGTGAGGCTGGCATTCGGAAGATCCCGGGTTCTATTCCCCGTGGTCGCCCAATCTGACCATTAGATTTTCGTGGTTTTTCCTGGTTGACAAAGGCGAATGCTGGAGTGGTTTGCTGCGGATATCCTCTTTTCTCCATTTCCTCTCATTTCATTTCCCTTTCATGTTTCAGGTTCACTCCGAGGCTGTGGTTCCGTCGATGTAAGGCAGATGGCGCCAAGGTTTGCAATTTGGAACTACTTCTCGGCCGTGCTAGATGAAGCCTGTAGAACCTACACTGCTGGATCGTGTTTCCCGGACCCACAGAGGGACATCTCCGAGCGACACCTCTCCCCCTTAGAGGTACTCAAGCCTGGAACTCTGCCGCCTCTGTCGACTTGCCGGCCACTATGCAGCCTATAGGTCTTCCGCGGTTCCTTCATCTCAGTCGCTCCTCCCGGGGATGTACGCACGACAGATCCATTAGGGGCTCATATGTTAGGTGTCCCCTCCGTTAAATACTCATATCCTAACCTGCATGACTAAGGACATTTATATCTTTAGTTTTCTTGCAAAATTCTGAAATGCGACGTTCTCTTCATTCGAAAGGAATAATGTATAGTTGGTAAACCATAAAATATAGACAAAAACTTACTTCACAAAAATTATGGGTATAATTTATAAAAACATACAATATATTTCAATAACATTTTCTGCACAAGTCGTTTCCGAAACGTTTGCTGATATTCTTTTGAATTTTTAAACATATTATCATTTTTGAGGTGCTGTCATCATTAAATTATTTTTATAATATCATTGAAAGGATAATGCATTTCATGACCAGTATACTGCTTTTAACCTTTGACTTTTGCTTCAGTTCTCATAAATACTCTTTGTACCTACAACGAAATATGTAATGAAATTACTTTTGCAAAAATAGTTTATGAAGTCTATGTAAAAACAATCGGAGATAAACGTGGGGATGTAACATAGCGGTTTTTTGGATAAGTATTGCAGAGAATTTGTCAATCCGCTTTATAATAGTGGTGTCGTAACATTCCCTTTTTTAAAATCTAGTACTATCCATATTGGATCTGAATTCGTTTGCACACGTAGTTGTTCAATAGATGTACGGCTGCTTCGGCGGATTGGTTTTTACGTAACAGTCGCGAAATATAAGGAGTTCTACAACAAAGTGTGCCACATATTTTAAAATACAGGCAGTTCTAGAATCCTTAATTTCTGTGACTATATCGCAGTTTTCGATATTGCTCATTGAACACTGGGCTTTATAGCGGTTTTAGTCATTTTTGTCAAGAAACACATACCCACTTCCTCAATCATGACTCAAAATTCTGCGGAAGTTAAGGAATAACTCTATAGAAAATCAATCTCTCACCTCGGACAGGGTTTTGGAATGACAAACTAGAATTCTGACCACTCGACCATATAACCAGCCACAGATTAAATAGAACATTAAATATTTGCAAGCTTTTAGTTATTATAGACGAAAGTGTACATATTTCTGCTGCACGTAACTTCCTTTATGGCTCAAAAATATTTTATTTATTCCTTATATTCACAGAACATTAAGTTAAATATGTAACCGGTTATCGAATTTAAATTTTCAAAATATCCTATAAAAAGAGACATTATTTTTTTATTTTTAACCACGATTTAAATAGATAAGATGAAATAAAGAGAGGAAACATACGAGTAAAAGGGGTAATGTAAGTACACTGCTGATCCTGCTTCGTCCTCTTCCTTCTTATCCTCCTTTTAGGCCTCTGTCTGTTCCGGTCTCATATATATAAAATAAATCACTGTCTAGGTCGACCAGTTTATCTTCCTCCTTTTAGAATTAACTTGATTAGGTATTCTTTCTTAGTAGATGCCTAACCCATTTTTACTTTCTCTACTACGTATAGTAAGTAGCAAAAATAGCATTTTTGGAAACATGTCCGTGTGTGTGTCTGTGTGTCTGTCTGTGAACAGCATAACTCAGAAACGAACAGTCGGATAAACACCAAACTTGGTATTTAGGTTCAGTGTCTTCCAGAGATGCGACACGAAGGTTTTCAAGAAAATCCCCCACCACAGAGTACCCTTTACATGGAACATTTTTCGAAAATTTTAATTTTCTCAAAAATGGCTCCAACGATTTTGATTAAAATATCATATGTTTAAGATATTTTCATGACAAATAAAATGTATATCTTGAATTTTTGGGAATGTCTCCAAAAGTATTCTTCAATGTGAGCGACTTTTGGTAAACTGGTAAACCATAAGAGATAGACAAAATTTTACTGCACAACAGATGTAGATCGCGTTAAAATACACAATTTATGTCATATACATTTTTGTTGTTGAGTGAACCATTTTCGAGATATTGCTTGTTATTCCCTTAAATTTTTCAATAATTATTTTCTAAAATGGGAATTCGTTATTCATTTTTTTTGTCTTGGATATGCAAAGAGTATTAATCTGTCGCAAAGGGAATAGTGTTGCACCTAGCAACCAGCTATTAAGAGATATGTATGTGCTTAAAGGCTACTGTATTTCTATATTGCCCTTGTAAATATATATTCCCCTTACATCTACAAGAAAATTAGCAATAAGATAGAGTCTGCAAATATTTATCTGGATTAACATGAAGTAGATGGAGAATAAGCGTTTGTAAAAATAGTTTGTACAAGAGTAGAGAAAGTCATGTGAGTGTAACACATAATATTTTTCTCTGTTACTTTATAATTGTTGTATAAGTGGTTGCTCTTTTCTCACTCAACCATCCACTGCACTTAAAAAGTTCATTTCAAATGCTTGTATTGTAATATGCTACTATGGGCGTAAACTCGGCAATTTTGCTATGGGTTGCCAGAGATGTAGGGGTGAAAACCTGAAGGTTAACTGCTCATTTAGTAATATCTACTATTTATTTAGGGCTACTGAAGTAAAGCTATTTACCGTTTTTTGTTGCGCCCCTTCCTGGAGGGAAACTGAAAATCGACGATGGATCACATCATGTCGTGGTATATCCACACTGACTACCAATGTTTAAAGATTAATCGGGCATCGCGAGCATGCGCATTATCTTGCTATGCTTAAGAAGGAGTATTCGAGAAGCTTCCAAATGGCACTTCCTAATGCTTAGGACATTGTTGGAAAGGTAGAATCAGACGACTGAAAAATTCAATGCCATAGCCGGGATTTGAACCACGGATCTCCCGGTCTCCATCCGGGTTCTCTAACCACTGAGACAGCATGACATCATGCCGGTACGACAATAAATTCCCCAACTGATTCGCATTTTTCCCGGTAAACAACAAGGAGATCTCAATGCCGTACCGGCATGTTGTCATGGCAGCTCAGTGGTTAGAGCAACCGGACGGAGATCGGGAGATCCGTGGTAGAAATCCCGGCTATGGCATTGAATTTTTCAGTCGTCTAATTCTACCTTTCCAAACTTGTCCAACCACGGCTTGTGTAGAAGATCAATTAATTCCCTTAAGACATTGTATTATTATTGTTGCTATTATTATTATTATTATTATTATTATTATTATTATTATGTTACCGTAACGTTACAGTATATTACTTTTCTATTTCTAAATGATAGCCAATGTTTCACTTCCATTTTGCATTATTGGTCACAATGTGTGAGTTATGTTGTGTTTATTTTTTAAGTTTCCCTTGATTGATCCACAAATTGCTTAGAACTTCTGCAAAAATCTTTTACATATATGTCTTAAGATTCATTTTGCTTTTCTTGGATGTCTACAGTTCTCATTCTATCGCATTTAGCATATCGTGCTATGTATTCAAGAAATTCCATTGCACGAACTATGTTATGTCATAGTTTTATTTATTTTGATGATGAAAATTCGTAGTCGAAAAAGCAAAATTAGGTATATAAAGAAGCACTAAGTACAGCTTATTCAATTCCTATAATAATGTTAATAATAATAGTAATACAAAATAAGTTTTAACGTCATATTTTTCGTTGCTAATTATGACATGCAGATAAATGTAGACTTCGGACAGCTTTTACTGGCAGCTGTTGCAATCTTGATGGACGTTCGCTGCACTAAGCTACATTTAACGCTAGTGTTGGTCCGTCGAGAGCAGTTTGACGTGCACTAAACTAACTAGATCTCATACCCGCTCCGCTTCTCGCCTCGGGCTAGTATGACATTCAGCGTAATGAGTTTCCGTTCTTGATGAGCGTAAACAAAAGGGCTGCACCGTGTGAGAAGATAGCAGCGACAATGTTGCTCCTGCGAGCTCGTTTGCTAATTACATCGCTCCCAACCAAACGCCGTCGACGCTGTAGGCGCGGTTTATCTAAGAGTTTTGAGCTTCTTGACGACGCCTGTGGAGAAATGCGAAGACCATTACAAATATTTGAATTGCTATTCCATTCATATACAAGCGTGGCTTCAGTTTCAGATTTGAAACTCCGCAAGCTCAATAGAGCAATCGCCATGAATGAAGTGAGTTTAAACAAAATATCTCATGTGTTGCATACACACAACTTTCTCTACTCACTGATGTTACAAATGCTTATTTTTCTGTATACTTGTGGTTAATGGAGATAACGTTTCATTACACATTTCGTTGTGGGTATAATAATAATAATAGTAATAATAACAACAAATTGAGTTTTATTTATGGAAGTTCTTTAAGTGCTATTGCTCTTAGCGCTCCCCTCTATTGGGCATGAAAGACAGCAAATTTTGCTCACAGGCATCTTTATTAGACTTCAGGATCTTTCACTGCCGCAAATCTACGACACGGGACCACCAGTCTTACTTCCCTTCCAAAGGAAGTAAGGATTTTTACACCCGAAAAAATCCATCACCCTCCGCCGGCTTTGACCACGCGACCTCAGTAACTAGAGACTAGCATCCTAGTTCACGGGTAAACCGCTAGACAAGGTATTAAAAAGCGGATCGCTAAGTATTGGCTTTAAAATCCTATGCTTCTTGCATGGCTACGAGAAAAAAGAAATAGTAATTAACCACTTAAAAAATTTCAAGTATTTGAAAATGCTGAACAATAACAAATATCTAGGAAATGGTTATTGTCAGGAAAAAAATAATTTACATAAATTGTATACTTTATCGAAATCTGTATCTTTTGTGTAGTAAGATTTTGACTATCTCTTACGGTTTACCAATTACATGATAGTTATTTAGAGGACTAGTTACTAAACCTAATTTGTCACGTGTTGTGTACAATATTTTATCATCGATCAGAGTATTTTGGTAAAATGCTATATACTTAGTATATTTAACGAAATTTATTTATTGCGGAAACGATATGTTTAGAGAAAGAGTAATGTGGGCTTTGAACAAAAAACACGATAAATCAACAACTTTGTTGTTATGTTTTGAAATTTTGGATTCTAGTTTCATATGCGAATTTAATGTAAAAATGAGCAAAGAAGGCGATTTTCACGATTCATCAGCAAAAATTCTAAAAGCAGTCCAAGATGCAACTATTAATATACTTCCAGAAAAGTCAAGGAAAATATACAAAATTCAAAAACTGTGTGTGGGTAATGAAGCAGACGATAATGAAGATTCTTTGTTGGCGTATAACGAGAAGCCGAAAAGTATTAAAGCTTAGAGTGTTTGGAGTGAATATTCCATGGTGAGATAAACTGTTTTGATTAATGATAATATTAATATCAGTAAGATGGAAAATTAAAGGCATTTAAAATAGTATATTTTGGGTTTTGTTGAACCTGTATTTTATGTTTTGATAGCGTCTTTTGTTAGAATATAAAGTATAGGTTTAGTTGCCTAGTAACTACGAACTAAATCATCACTGATTATTATAACAGTAGATAAATGTCACTGAGAATAAAAAGTACTGCACTGGCTATTCGCACAAAATTCAAGAGAGGTGTTTTATTTGTCATGTAGATATCTTAAACATATAGTATTTTAACCAAAACTTTAAGAGTAAGTTTTGAGAAAATAAAATATAACGAAAAGTTTTCTATGCAAAGGGTAGAGCTTGGGATGGGGGATTTGCTTCAGAATCTTCGTGTGGCATTCTTTTTATATATAAGTTCCCTTGTTTTACCCAGTTTATACTGTGTGTTTACTGCTTTCGTTGCCACTTATTATCGCAATTTACAACACATAGACACACACAAACACCCATGCCCATAGCGTGACTCGAATCAGCAGACCTCAGCTTGGCGGAGCACCGGAGCTATACATTCCAGCAACCACGGCTACGAGAGCCGGCTTCTTCGGAGAATATCAAGTTTCTTATTTAACCGACTTTCATTCTTTACTTATGCAGGGTTCTCTCTCGCTCTCTCTCATACACACACGCACACATACTAATACTTTTCTAAAAATGCTTTATTTTCGATCCATGGAGTTCCAAAACGTATATTTCTGTTGAAACGTCGGTATCCAAGTTTTGGGTGGAATGCAGTACTTCTAAATATTATTATTATTATTATTATTATTATTATTATTATTATTATTATTACAGGTAAGTAGTAAAGACAGTTAAAATGACTTCTGTAGTCAGTGCTGTTTGATTTTATATGCTCTCTACAAAGTATTCTTGCAAAAATTAATTTTCCCACCTACTTGATGTTAATCGAGAAACAAATTGTAAAAATAATTTCATCCCATATTTCTTTGCAGGTAACTACAAAGAGAATACAAGAGACCGAAGCGATAGTCAAATATTAAAAGCGGGTCACTATATGCTAGCCTTGAGATGTCACACTCTTTCCATGACATTAGAATAAAGAACTTAAGACGGTGCTTCGAAGAAAAACAAAAACAAAAACAGAGAGAAGTTATGTGTTACAATCATATGACCTTCTGTACACGCTGTCGTTTATTGTATAATGCTTTTACAAACAAACCTGGCAAAAGCTTATTTTTTATAAATACTTAATATTGATAATTCAGTTAAATGTTTGCTGAAAAAACATCTATTACACATTACCCCTTAATGGTAATACTTTCGTTATTTATACTCCTTAAAATACCATATGTTTAGGATGTTTGTATGAAAAATTTAATTTTCGGGGAATTGTCTGAGAAATCTGCTTTACTTTATTCAATATTTGGGGGTGTGACGGCTTAAATTAACATATTCATTAATATTAAATGACATAAACAATCAATTGTATATCTTAAACTTTATAAAAATAGCCAATGACGTCCTCTTAATTTTGATTGGATTTTCTATAAATGGAGAACTGTAAGAGATAGATAAAAGCTTACTACAGAAAATTGTAGACCTGGTTAATATTTAAACATTGTTATACGATAAGATACAATTTTCTATGGAATTATTGGTTTGAATTTTTCTATTTTTAAAGTGCCAAGAGACTATTCTTTTATTTTTCATCATGCCATGCAAAACTAGCATTTCCAAGCCAACGTATAACTACCTGCCTGTTTTGGAGGATGGTGGTTGAAATTTCAGTTTTTTATATTTATAAAATTATGTACAGTCTTAATTTTTGTACGTGTGTTCAGGTTGTACACACTTATGTTTGACTATTAGTCTTTGAGATATTACAATTTAGTTTCATAAAATATGCCAATTTCAAACATGTTCCTCAATTTCTGTTTCTAAAATGACAAGTGATTCTTTTAAAGACCTGAAACATGTTTTAAAGAGATTGACATAATGGATCTGTAGTATCTTGACTAGAAAAAGAGAAAATTCTTATTTATGTAAACTGCATATCCCAGATTCATTCAACTTATTGTCTGTACACAAGGCTTTTTATTTCAAAAGCTATACAATATTTCATCACAAACCCCACTCTGTTTCAGTGCTGCAAGTGTCGGTGATGCTGCTTCGGTGCAGTGTGACAGGGAAAAGGATGCTCTCTGTGAAATTTCTCCGTCCCTCGACCTTCTGACGTATAAGAACTGTCCCTTGGAGGGGGGCGTTCTGCCTATCCGACTGCCTGAGTGTATCAGTCTGGAAACGTAGGAAACCTGCCATTACTCTGCCGTCACTCGTGGTCCTTCTATCTCATCCCTCCCTACTGGAGGCTCCGGTATAATATCCTCATTCCTGGATCGCTGCCTAATCCCCTTCGCTTTAGAATCCAATCCAATCAGACTCCTGCATCTCATTTTTACCAAAAACTAAATGCTAATGAAACCTCTTCCGAGGAACGTTTATCTCAAGTAGATAGAAAAACCTAGTTTTTTGAGAAGAGTTTGAGGACGGGATATAATAAAGGTAGGTAGCGAAAGCCATGTGCTTAAAATGAATTACATTTTTTATACTCTGAATGATCTTAGTATATTTTTTATAATTTTGTTCCCTATCCTTTTAAATGTTGCTGTTATACTTGAACGTTTTCCTCTTCCTTACGTTGCTTATTTTTCTGCTATTGCATACCCACTGAAATAAAGAGAAGCAGAATTCCTTTCGCTACCGTGCTCCTTTCGTTGATATTAAGTAAAATTAGGATTCATTTTCGTTATGCAAATAAAAAGGGAATAACATTACATACCTTTTACTTTTTGCTGAGCCAGAATGTAATTTAAAATGTCATTCAAAAGTCGGTAGTATTTTAATGTTTTTAATCCCGCTAAAAAGCTAAAATTCAGAGTCACGCACTGTTTCACTAAGGAGAAAAATAGAAGTAATTTATAACTATGAAAGCAAAGGAGCTATACGAAGCTGGAGTGTATGAAGTAGAGGAAAAGGGTTGAAATCTTTGAATTTAAGAAGCAAGAATGTTTTTACTGCTTTTCGAGATTATTCTCTCTGCTACACTATTTCTTCTCTCTTTTCTACTAAGTATTTCGTCTGGAGTGTCCCTAAAGCAAGTGGCTTTGAGTTATTTAATCTAAAAACAGTTAATTCTGTTAAAGTTATGCTAAGATTAGAAGAATATTATGCCAATTTATGTTTCGGATAATTACAAGATTATAGCTAAACAGCTCTGCAGCAAAACGAAGCGCGTTTTAGTGGGTTTCAAGTAATTGTGGTATTTTTTACCTTTTTAGCATGAATTGTGACTGATAATACATGCTTAACCATTCCAGACCAATGGTGCTACTTGGCATCATTGTGTGTATCTGCTGTTGGAGGTAGGGTAAACAATGAGGATCTGGAAGTGTTTATCAAAGCTTAAAATAAATAAAAAACAAAAATTATATTTTTTATTAAAGCAACTTTCTGTATCGCTACGGTTTCAACGAAGTTCTATAAACATTAAAGCATGCTAATCACTGTTTATTTTACATGGGCTCACACCATTTTTATAAAAAAAATTGTTAGCACGGCGGCCATGTTTCGAACCTGTAATATGCGATATGAAATTCTGGCGAGAATTTAGCTAACACTTTAGCTAGCTGATCCAGGATACAGAGATCAAGTAGGGAAAGCTTCTAGGGCACAAGTATCCATTGTATGTCTTGTGTTTTCAAAACTGATTTCAAGCAAAAAATAAATCGAGTTGGAAAGAGTTAAGAGATATGAGGTATTTCTGGCACATCGTTTTCGAGTAGTACACAGTGCAGAAATAGGAGAAGGGCGTAACAAAGGAGTAGACTCTTTCCAGAGTCATGCAGAACTGTATGTGAAATGAGGCCAAGTGTCAAGTGTTGTGACTTAAAAATTTATTTTAAAAGAATGTGATGTTGATTTTATAAACTTCGAGATATTCAGGATAAAATGTGTTTAAGTAAAACATTCTTTAAATACATGAAATTGGCTTTAGAATTCTTGTAAGTCATTTCCCGGATGTTTATGCGAGCAGGGGTTTGATGGTATGATTCTTAGAGAAGGATCCTTCAAGTCCGACACATGGGTGGTTTATCATTTCTTGCTAACATGTGTTACGTCAATACTAGCTAGGCACTAGTCAGCATTCTCCTCGGGTATTTAAACTATATCTTTTATACCATAATTAATGACGGGAAGATGTAAATAAAGACATGACAGTAAGATAAAAGAATGATCGAAGTAAATATTAATCATATATTAAATCAACTTATATTGTAGTAAGCCTGAGTTGAAAACTTTATCCTGTAAGAAAAAGATAATTAGCAAGTTGTGTAAGAAAGACATTAGTAACAGCGACTAAAGAACACACTAGCTTACGGATTCTTGGAATGTAGTTTCGGTTTAGCTCAGTAGGTTTGAAAAGTTACGTAGGGAACAATTCTGTAAATTAGAAAAGTGAAAGATACGGTTAAGCAACAAGGTAGGAGACGCATATGTAGGACTTCAATATTGTTCCGGGTGAGAAGGAACGTTGTATGGGTAACTATAGGTAGGCAGAGCTTAAGTTAAGAAACCACATGCTAATCAGACACACATTCATACATTGATTCGTGACCTATCCGTGACTTTCCTGAAATTCTTGTCTTTCTTGTGACTTGCTTTCGTGTGTAATTTCTAAGTTATGTAGCGCACATGAACGCGTCAGTGCTAGGAAGATTTAGCAGGTATCAAGAGGGATCTTTCCGAGCAATATCTCTGCGACCTACGGCAAGTTAGGGTTCCCTTAATTATTGTTGTAAAAGCAATTAATTCATAAATTCAACAGTCGGCGGCTCTTCTCAAACTTAACATTTTCGTCAACATTAAGATATTTATCAGCTAACTAAACTTGCGTTATCTTCAAAACACACTCACGCATAGCTATAAACTAAAGCAGCTGGGTACGAGACAACGCAGCTACGAGATGACATCATAAAACTCATAAATAGAGCAGATAACGTTAAAGTTATAAACATTTGCAGCAGAGAGTGACATCAAATTTGTCGCACCCATAACTGCTTCAGTTTTTTGTCGGCTCGCGCTCATCGATCGCTTGACTAGTACTAGCCAGCTCTCCAATTTATTTTTTGCTAACTAACAATTTCGCCGCAGACCCTAAACACGACAAAGATGGAACGTGTGACTTCTTCCGCCCTCCGGGTAGTAACCCATGCTGTCTGATTCTCTCCCTCATCAATGTAGTTTGGACTAGTTATTAGAAATATTAGTCTCACAATTAAATGTCTACTAATAGTGTCATTCCTCTCACCACCCTTCCAGCTACACGTAACCTATAACCCTCTCGATGTCATTCGTGCTACGTCCCAGTCTTCGTCACCCAAGCAAAGACCCTGAGTGACATTTACATCACAATATACATTTATGTCAAACAGCACTTCTTTCCTTTTTGTTGCATTAGCTATTTCGAAATATTTCATTCAAAATTTTAATCGATTTTGTGAAGGATATGAACCTTCATGCTACTGGTCAAGCAAGTTATGTTGTTTCTGGCTGCTGAATATAATGATGCACTTATAGTTTAACTCGAAATCATTTCTGGGCAAAAATATATCATATTCGGATAAATGAACCACTTTTTGATGAATAATATAATATACCAAGGTAGGCATGCAAATTCTGTAGAAGCAGAAACAGTAGTGTGACAATGCCACAACAGAATATTTCTCTAAAGCGTGCTACAAATTACAAATCACGAAACTTTATGTTCTATTTAAAAATAAACACTATAAACATCTGATGTGTTACATTATTTGGACTTTCTCTATAAGTTATTACTTTTATTTGTATTTCTCTTTCACAAACTACTCTTACAAAAGCTTATTTTTCTATCCACGTCATGTGATCAAGATAAGCGTTTGCATAAACAATTTCGCTAGACAAAAACAATTTAGTTAGACATTTCCTTAGGTATATACAAATACTTAAGGCGGAAATTACGTTGCCAGTAGCACCTACACTTATGCCAGTGCATCAAGGAGTGGCAGATATCCAACCGCGGACCTTTTCTTTATAAGTGTTACCTTCGCGAAAAACGGGGGGGGAGGTTGGGGGGGGTCACCGACTGCGCTCGAAAGGGGCAACTTTTTCCCCAACTGCGCGCGAGCCACTGGAGGGTAAACAGGCCAACTGCGCGCGAGCGGGTATACCACAAATACCTAAAATGATTGCGAGTCTTTCTCATGTAAATAACAGAAATGGGACACCACTATCAAATAATGTTAGTCATTTATTTAGAGAATAGTCGTGGCTGTAGGTTATAAGGATGGTAGCACTATTAGGGACTGTTGATTGTTGCGAGTATATAAAATGGTGTGCTGTGTATAAAAAAATTGAGTTTTAGTTGTGGACGCTCTTTAACTTCTATGGTCCATAGCGTCCCATTCTATATTGGGCGTGAAAGACCGGTAATTTTGCTCAGAGGCCTGTTTATCAGGCTTGAGGTTCTTTTACGTGCCGTAAATCTACGAAGGAAGCCATGCTAAGGATTTTTACGTCGGAAAAAATCCATCGCCCTCCGTTTGAACTCGCGACCTTAGGGAATTAGCAGGTGCTGTGTATAAAAGGATGTACTCATTGTGTGTATTTCCATAGAGCTATGGATTCCAACGCCACTCTGCAAGTATTGAAACGTCAAAGGGGACATATAACGTTTGGTTATCTTATGTATGGATATACATTTCGCAGAGATAGGAAAGATAGCGAGGAGTGTCATGGAGGTGCACTGTTAAAACATGTAAGTCCCTATTTATTTAAATGATACTGCTGCTCACATTTTATTTAGTAAGTAATGAAGTAAGTCATAATCACGAAATTGTTCATAGTTTGGCAAGTGATCCCCATTAGTGTAAAGCGCAAAGCTGTTACTGAATTGTCTGAAAGACCACTAAAGTTGATTCGCAAAGACGTTTCCTGTGAAAGGGTAGAACGTTTCAAGTAAAGACGTGAATTGCATTAGGAAATGTATTTTTCGCGCTAGAAGGTAAATTTTTGTCGCCTTCAAATAACGTTGGACAAAGTTTACAAAGCTTTGCAGGAAAACCAATTTTAAGTATGAAGAATGCAAACTTGCTTCAAATTAACAATAGTAACTTAAAAATCGTTTGTTTTGTGACGGAGAGTAATCTACGACTGCTATGTGAGAGTAATAATATTTTTGTAGACGGTACTTTCGATTACACTAGCCTGCATTTTCGAACTTTTTGTCAGTACGTGTTCTTGAATAAAATTTTTATGCTCATTCCAGAAATAACTTCCGTTTTTTTCTATCACGTCAGGTTTTTACACAATATAAGTAATGTTTTGACAATTTTACTAATGAGCGTAGAAAAGTATTCAAATACCATTTCACACAAGGTGAGTTTTTATTCAAGAAACATTTTATAAATACACTCAAGAACTCTTCTAAGTTATTTCATGACTACATTTTAACAAAACAAGAGGCCAAAATGTTTCATTTAATTTTTTTCAAACTTTCTCTTCTTTGACTTCCTTGCAGATCCTTGAAGATGACTGCTCCTCCTCAACATCCAACAGTAGTCGGCCATCATAGTTTCATTCCATCTCCCCTGGTACCTCCTCTCCATTTCCTTAATATCTTGGTAAAAAAGCTCACCCTGCTCTTCACTATAATGTCCCAGATTTTCTGGAAAGTAGTTGATATGTGAATGCAGAAAATGCACCTTTACACTCATATTACAACCCATCTTCTTTAAATTTTCCAACATAGTTTCGACAATGGCCTTGTAATTAGGGTACTTGTTATTGCCTAAGAAGTTTTCAGTAGCTGATCGGAAGACGGTTGATGCTTCTATTTCTCTCTCATTCATTGTCTTCTCAAAATCTTCATCCTTCATCAATTTCTTTATTTGAGGAACAACAAAAATTCCAGCCTTTAATTTATCTTGTGTACTGAAGGAAAATTTCTTGAAAGGTACTTGAATCAGGGTCCATCCTGTGGTAGAGCCCTTACAAATTGTTTCATCAAGCCCAATTTTATGTGTAGTGGCGAGAGCAATACCTTTATATCTCTATATATTTGAAGTGAAATTGTGACAAAACTGTACGTGATAGAAGAAAACCAAAAGCAGTTCTGAAATCAGCATAAAAAGTGAGGCAGAATCACTTATTAGTTTTCAGTCATCCGATATCATGCAGACTGGTGTTATTGTTGTAATCCTTTTTAGTAATACTTGACAATTCATATAAGAAATAAGGGTCAGTGTATTCCATTAGCGTTTTGCTTATTGCCACACAAAACATCAGTCTCACGTGCGAGAAGGTGTTGAATGAAATCGTAAATGCCGGTGATAATATTAATATTAAGTTCGAACCTGTAGCAGTTGTGGTCCATTATGAAAGAGCCATACATAAAACAGTTTGTTAGGTTGGGCCGTCGTCATCTATAGTAGGTTGTGGATTTCATTTCACACAGGCTTTGTGAAGAAAAATTAAAACTTTAGGGCTGTCTTCTGAATATAAATAAAGCTGATGTCAGTAAATGGTTGCACTGGGTGTTGGCTTTGCTCTCTCCCGAGGAGATAGGAGATGCCTTTGCAGAAAATCGAATGTCCATAAAACCAAAGATCCGAATGTTACAAGTTTTGCAGACTGTTTAGCAACAACGTTCGTAGATTCTGCGTTTCCTCCAGAAATTTGGGCTTCTGAAACTTTTACACCAGATAGAACAACTAATGTTTATGAGGCATTCCACATGTGTTTAGGTCTTAAATTTAACAGTGCACACCCACATATATATCATTTTGTTGAAGCTATCATTCAAACACAGACAAGCACTTTCACAAACATGAATGATACAGCTACTTACGAGGCGTATTCCAAAATTAAGGTCCGTTTGGTCATAATAACAACATTGCTCATGAGACAAGGTTTTTATTGACAGTAATATGTGCCTACATATATACTTTACTTTTCCACATAATTGCCGTTCACATCTATACACTTGCTGTAACGCTGCACCAGAAGTCTGCCGCCTGGGACTTGAACCACTTGGTAACGCTAGTCTTGAGTGCATCGTCGGTTTGAAATCGTCGTCCACCTAGCCACCGTTTAGAATGCAAAAAAGGAAATAGTCACTTGGTGTCAGTCGGGACTGTACGGAGGGTGGTCAAAGAGTTCCCATCGTGCACATTTGTGCAGCTATTTCAAAATTCTCTACACCAGAGTCGAAGCTTTTGTCATTAATTATGTCCGATTCATTCACGAGGCATAACTCTCGATGGATGTCCGCAGCTGACGATCCTTCTAACAACAAAAATCCAATCATACAGCGCACTTCAGAACTGGCAGATCTACGATTGTCGCGGTCATTGCGATCTGCTCTCACCGACTTTTAAGCGCCTACCGCCTCACATCAACACTGCGGTAGGTTCCTCAGGAGTCGGTAAACAGCGCTGCAGACGTGAAACGTCATTTAGGCCTACCATCCGTTAAATATTGTTCACCGGACCTTAGTTTTGGAACACACCTCGCACAAATCTAAATCTGCCTGCAAAAAGCGTAGACAGTAGTTAGAGGAATTACTTTTAAATACAGAGGAAGAATTATCTCACGATTACCTTTCCTATAGTGTGTTTGTCATTATTACAAGAAAGCACATCATTTAAGTGCATATTTTAACTTCTTGATAAATTCCCTATCCCAACACGGGTATTCGTTTTTAACCATACATTGAATGGTAAATAGGTCAGTATTCATAGTCTCCTGAGTCTCCAAAAATGGGAAGGAAAATGCAAAACTGACCGCCACGCGCAGTTGACCTATATCCAAAACTGACCTCGGCGCGCAGTCGGGCACTTTAAAACACGTAGAGGATTACCTTGCGCGCAGTCGGGGTCGCCCTTGAAAAACATTCTACCTCCCCTTTTCTCCCTTTTGTATCTAATCGTAATTGGTTCTGAAATGTCGACATCAGGCACAATCGCATACATATAACTGGTGAACACCGCAGTTTTCTAATTTTACCTTTTGGGGGACTGTACAAGGATTATTCAAGGCTGAAGCGATAGTCTCATGTCTAAAAAGTGAATCGCTATATGCTAGCTTCCACATTCCATTCTCTTTGCATGACATCAGGAGAAACAAATGAATGATTCCTTAGCTCTTCAAAAATTATAAAGCATTTGAAAATTCCAAAGAATAACAAGGAATATTTCAGAAATAGTTAATGCCATTGTGCTTTTGGACATTTATTGGATCTAAACTGTGTATCTTGTTTTAAAGTTTTCGTGGCGACAGCGTTTATAAAGCTGTACTCTAGAACGCACCTCTCATAACACGCATTATGAAGAGAGCAATGATAGCTCTAAAAAATTTGGCAAAAGGATCTTCACCATTGTTTTGGTGTACAAAGTATTTCTCTTTCTCTTACGTTTTACCGGTTAAAAAAGAGTATACTTGCAAAGTTTAAGAGGATTTTAAAACGTATTTCCAGCCAATTCAAGACATACAGCGTATTTGTCAAGTAAATATCCTAAACATAATAGTATATTAAAGAAATCCGTTGGAGCTATTTTTGAAAAAATAAGAAGTAACGAAAGATTTTTCTTTTAAGGGGCGGTTGGGGTTGGGATAATTCCAATAAAAACTTCATAGCACTCATACACAAACACACATACACATACACACACACACACACCGCGTGCGCGGATCTTTTTCTGAAAGCGCTTTTTTATTTTCCCTACCACGTACCTAGTAGCTAGAGAAGGTATTGTATTCCACCTAAAATTTCGATGTGGTAATTCACCAAAAATACACTTTTAAGCCCCTCTGAATAAATTTATTTTTAGAAGAAGGTGTGTTTGTGTGTGTATTGAGGCAGTGTTTTTAACCCTAAAATGGTTTCAGTCTAATTATATAAAATGTAAATTCAATAACAGCCCGCCTTAATGCAAAATGTGTATGTAAAATATATAAAAAGTGTATATTACAGTCATTGTATATATTTATATTATGTATTCATGTGTAATAATGTTATGTGGATATATTACGTAATTTAATAATGTAGGAACTGTGAGAAATAGGTCAAAAGTTGCTAACAATGAGGTAACATTAAGGCAATAATGAGTAAGAATGTTTAATAATGCCACTAGTCATTATTGGAGCAACAATACTGTAATTTTAGTTACAGTTTATAAAAATAGCTAATCAACAACCAGAAAAAGCATTAGTTAAATGAAAGTATTCTATTGGAGTAGGATTATCCAATCAGAAAGTGAAATATTGCAAAATTTACAAATCTGGAAGTCCGTTGATTGTAGACAGTGCTCATAACTGGACAGGTTGGTTGCAGATAGCGTTACTAACCAGAAGCAAAAAGTGTCCTCAAGAAATTTAATATGTATTCCTGTGAGACGAAAAATAAGTTTACGTGTTAAAAAGTACAAGTAATTAATTAAAGAATATCACAGCTCTCTATATCAGTGAAGTGCTATTTAAATCGTATCAAGCATTAATAAAAGAAGTGAAGTAAAATTATAATATGTGTAAGCCTACGTTCTTGTCGCACCACAACCGTGCTAAGAGAAAAGTGTCTAACAAATACTGACGCAGCCGAGGCAAATATAAATTTATAATATTTAAAGAAACAGTAAAAATACATTTGGGCGAAGGCTACCGGAAACTGTTTACTATACGTGCGGTTGCAACTACTACTTCAAGTTCGGCTCCCCAACATAAGAAATACAATACAACTCCTTCAATACAAACTACTACAAATTGACGCCCAAAGCGTGATGCAATACTCCTACAACAATAACTACTTCAGTATGAGAGCATCATAGCTCAAAAACGAAACGTCTGTTAAATATCAACTTAGTATTCAAGTTCAGTATCGATATGACACTAAGATTCTCAAACAACCGTTCTATCCCTGACATCCTGTTTCGTTATTTCCAATTTTCTAAAAGTTATTTAAGGACTTTGATTAAAATACCACATGTTTAAGATATGTTCTTGACAAAATGTATATTTTGAATGTTCTAGGAATGCCTGTGAAGTCCTCTTCATTTGGAATGAATTTTGTGTCATCTATAAATTGTAAGATATAAACTATAACCTAGCGACCTGCTCTTAAAAGATTTGATAATTGCTTAAGCCTACTATATCCTCTAATCCTCTTCTACCTAAAACGAAATATGTTATGAAACCATTTCTGCAAATTTTTATCTCGATTAACATGAAGTAGATAGAAGAATAAAGTTTTGTAATACAAGTTTGTTGAACAGCGGGCGTAGAAAGTCAAATGAATGTAACACACATATTTTTACAAATCAGGGGATAAAAAAGCGTGTATTTTGCTTAAATCTCCGAATTTTTGTGTGGAATACGTTACTTGCTCTGCCTAGTAGGTATGGTTGGTGAAATGTATAGAAGGAACAAAAGCGTAGTGATTTGTGACTGCATGTCTGTACGACTCTAGTGCCCTATGAATAAGGCTCTTGTGGACCCCTGGAAGGGAGAGATAAGGGAAGAGACAACCGCGACCTGATCCTGGAGACGATGTGCGCAAGCGAGGACGGGGTTCCTCAAGATTCCAGATTGAATGAATCCGACGCCGCTCAAGCCCATCCACAAAACCCTAAATCCAGGGGGTCCTCTGTAGGGGAGCTTGCTCCTAGAGCATCTGTAGCGGGGTCTAGCTCAGCAGTCCGACCGACGCCAGGGAGAAACCTTACAAAGCCATCTCTACCGCCAAGCCGCAACACGTCGAACACCGTCGCCTGGTCCTTCAAACCTGAAACAGATGATGATGAGGGAAATTACAGGCATAGGTAATGAGCGATAGGAAAGTCATGTTAGAGGAGAAACCAGCCCAGTTTTTGCCCTCCGACCGGGAAAACCATCACAAACCCATGGTCAGAATGGGCGGTCGCCGAGAATCGAACCCGGGACCTCCCGAATGCAAGTCTCACACTTTAACGCGTAGACATCTCGTAGGCTTCAGTGAAAATATGAGGTTGTCTGCACTTGCGTTATGTACCTTGATGCTGAGGGTTGAGAAATATAATTTATACCACTACTTATGATTGTGAAGTATTATATAAGTTACAAATGCAGGGAAAAAAAGCAGTATAGATTATATAATTTTGCAATGAAGCTTAAAATTTCAGTTATATTAAGCCATGTTCGTGATTTTTTGCAAAGCATATTTAGCGCGACCTTTAAAAATGACTAAATTCACGGTCGCTTATCCTTATTTTATGGCCATTGCGAAGAATAGAGAGATTAAAGCCTTATCCTATGAGATTACGTTCGCAATGACCACAAATTAATGGGCATGTCATAGTGATAATGCCGGCTCATCAACCTCAAAGCATCAGCCATGGAGAAGAGTGAAAGTAGAGCTAATGAGATCAATGAATTGAGGTGGGAAAACACAGTGGAAGAAAATTATTCGGCAGCTTGTTGTCATCTATCGTCACAACAAATACCCTGCCAAATTCTGATACTGACATGTTTTGAGGTGTTAGTGAACATTATTTTATTTGCATCCACTTGGGGGCATTCGAAGAAGTAGCATTATCTGGTCCAAACCAAACAAATTAATGAAGTCATTGTATTTATTCGCAAAATGGTGTATTTTTCTGGCAGCCTCTTGAACAGTGAAATTTGGACAGCTGCGGAGTAATTGAGTAACTAATAGTTTTGGTTACAAAATGTTTTAATAGAACGACAAAATTCTGTTTGTAAACGTACAAATATCATTTTTCGGAGAACTGAAGCTAGAAGGCTTCAGTTGCCCAGTTGACTTCCTATTCCATATAATTCGTTTCATTTGACGTAATGTAATCTTTTGTGTTACTATGAATGCTGTTTCCTGGATGCGTATTACTGGCGCACTTTCCTCGTGGACAGGCTGTCTCATAGCTTTCAAGTATTTTATGACACATATTTATATTATAAAGTTATTTATATTTTACAATCAGGTATATATACACTTATACGTATCATTTGTCGCTTAACTTCACTTCAGTATCTAGATCGTATTTCAATGGCTCTTGTAGGTTCCTTGGTATGCATAACGCAGTATGTGCCGCACTGATAGCCTTAGTTGCTTACTCAGCAGCCTTACCATTTTTCTCAATGGCAGTAGTTGCGTAGTTAACTTTCTGTATAATCTAGTTTGTTGCTCTAGACAAAGGAGGTGAACTGTTGTTCAAATAACACGTGTTACTGACACACTTTCCTGTGAGACAGGCGATCTCCATTGCTTTTAGAATTGCTCCCATGTTAGGCTTTTTCTGCAAAATGACTTTGTTTTGGAACAATTGGAAGGCTTAAGCCAAATTCGTAAAAGGCACGCCACTTGATAAATACACATTAATGTGCTTGTCGATAAGTGCCGCGTATTTCTCTTTATTTTAGGTATGTGATAAAATACAAACTGTTGATTTACTTCATTACAACCTACTTTCAGCACCGTACAACTGTCGTTATTTGATTAATACTTTGTCATACAGATGCCATCTGCCGGGCATATATATTCTGGTGACTGGCATTTTGGTTAATGGTAAGAAATACCGACATTTATTCGGAGACAGAGAAAAGATGAAGCAAATTCTGTTGTATACATTTAGATGGCTCTCTATACCTACCATAATTTATTTTTGTATACCTTCTACTAACTATTCTTAGAAAGTATATTTTTCTATCTTCCCCATGTTAATCGAGATAAATCTTTGCAGAAATATGTAGTTTCATTAAGATTTCGTTGTCAGTACAAGGTGGATGAGAAAACTGAATCGATATTCAAATGTTCAAAAACCGTGTGGCTGTAATGTGGTGAGCACATGAAGATTTGGGTTGGTAGGTCTGACTTGAGTCGGCCCTCCTGGAATGAGTTGGTAGTCATTTTCAGAAGGGTGAACTCAACGTTGGCAGTGTTGTTCTAGAAAGAACTACAAAGATCCAGAATATTCAATTAGCTTGAGTGGCGCCTTGACCGAAACAGTGGCGGGGATGATTAATTATAAAATAAGTGATTTATCTTGATTCGACCTTTTAACTATGTGACCTTCAGAGCGCAAAGTGCTCCGGACATCTGCCTCACGGAAGGGATGAGTTTTGGGTGATGACTTCTGTGTGACCATAATTTAAAGTTCAGCTAACGCTTGTTCAAAATAGCTTCTTTTGCATTTCTCCCTATTGACCCCGTCTATCATCTGAGTTGAAATCCTTAGCTTTGCATGCCAAGCGAGTATATGTTCCCCCATTTTCTATGTCCTGAAGTAAGGAAAGCATAGTAAAGTTGTTAAATTAATCTATGGTCGTGACAATATACTGGCCCAGAATTCCTTTCTCCTTCTATGACCCAGTGAGGACCAACTGAATAAGATAGTATTTTAAAAAGACAGAGTACTCAAATTCCAAACCAATAACAGCTGCTATAGTGTCCTTCCCCTTTATTCGGGTTGGGAGGTGTAGTGTGAAATAGTACTAAACCCAGTTGAAATGAGTAATTGTTGGAAGCACTAACGATGACCCCATGGAAAGCTGAACGAAGAGATTGCAGGTTATGGCATAAATACGTACAATTAAATCGCTTAATTGAAAATTATATATAATACAACGTATCAGTCATTTATTTTAATGTGGATGCAATTAGGACTGCGGCACGTGTCCAAGAGTAATGACTTCTGCTACTCATGAAGCCATACCTGTATGATACTGAATATTAAACTGATTATAGTTTAAATTAGAACCGTAATTTAAATGTAAAAAATAATTTACATAAGCAGGCATGAAATATTTCACCTTTAGGAGTGTGGTATAACAGAAATAGCTAAAGCTAAAACTTGGAGCTATTCCACAAGATGGCTGCCTAGCAAATTACAGAATTTCAAAATATCCACTTTTAGAAAGCTTTTAAGGTACAACACATCTACTGCTACAGTTAGCCTTTAAATCGTTACCAATATGCTCCAAGCCCTAGTTTTACATGAATTCCGCCGCGAGAGAGAGAGAGAGAGAGAGAGAGAGAGAAAGAGAGAGAGAGAAACACAGTACAAATAATAAGACATGAGTGAACTTAGAAAATTCAGATATTAAAATCCAGTACCTGAATTCAACTGCAATGTGCAACCAAAATGCATATCTCATGATACTTAGCTCAACATAAAAGTCCCAGTTTTTCCATGCGGCATTTACAATGGCTCTTTTCTTCGTCGAAGTTCTATACACCGCTGTTCACTTTGGTTGGCAAGCTGGCTCAGACTGGCTAAAGATAGGGGAGGAGGAAGAGGTAATCACAGCACGCCGTGTAAACTCGACCGTGGAGGTGCTGGCTCTTGTCACATTGTAGCCAGCATCTTAAAGCATAAACAGAGATATGTAACTCTGATCCACTCTGTTACTAGCGAAGCGGCTGCTTACTAAATTTATTATAATTATGTTAAGTTAATTTACTTTATTGTACCTTGTGTTTCAAAGTATATCGAAATTAATAATATTTTTTTTCTTGAATTTGAAAGATTTAATTAATAGTTTTAATTTTTGTGTTGTAAATATTAAAAATTTTTAATTTTGATTCCATTACAGCGAAGATACGTTTAGTATAGTAAGTGACTTACAACCGTCACACAACGGTATCTCGGAAACGACTGTTGCCACAGAAAAATTATCTGAAATAAATTTAAGTTTTAAAGAGATTTGTATTTTATTTGTAAAGCTTTAGTCTATTTCGATGGTTTACTGGTTAAACAAAATAGTAGCAAATTCTTTCAGAAAGAAGAGGACTTACCGAACGAGGTGATTCCGTGGTAACGTGTGCATTCCGGAAGTCCCGGGCTCGATCCTAGGCCACTACCCGCTCTGACCAATTTCGTGGTTCCCCGAGGTCGGCAGGCGAATGTTGAGGTGGTCTTTTCTCTACGATGATTTCGTTTCCATCATTTCCCTTTCCTTACGTTTCCTTCCCATCTTTCAAGTGTGCTTCTAATTTTCCTAGCGTATGGTGGTGCCGGACAGTTGGCGCGGATGCATATTCAATAGAGGTCTGCGAGCTTGAAAATGTTAGGGACTTCCGCGCACCTCTATGTCCTGTCTGCATACGGATTTTAATTTCTCGTGGTTCCTTCAACTCATCCGTTGCACCTTGAGGCAGTATTTTTAACACTTAAATGTTTTCAGTCAAATTATATAATATCAGCCAGCGTTAAAGCAATATGTGTATGTAACAATATATAAAATGTGTATGTTACAGTCATTGTATATGTTTATATTATTGTATACATGTAATAATGTTATAATGTATTACGTAATTTAATAATGTAGGAGCTGTGAGAATAATAGGTTAAAAGTTGCTAACAATGAGGTAACCTTGAGGCAATAATGAGTTTGAAAGTTTAACAATGCTACTAGTCATTCTTGGAAGCAATGATGTAATTTTTGTGACAGTTTATAAAATAGCCAATCAACAACCAGAAAAAGCTTTATTTAAATAAAAGTATTCTATTAGATTAGGAATAGCCAATCAGAGACTTGAAATACAGAAATTTACAAATTTAGGCGGAAGAAATCAAGTTAGTTGCTTGCAGACAGCGCTCATAACTGGACGCGTTGGTTGTAGACATTGTTCCTAATCGGGCGCGAGATGCGTCCTCGAGAAATTTAATACGTATTCGTGTGAGACGAAAACAGTTTACGTGTTAAAAAGTGCAAGTAATTAACAACAGAATCTCACAATTCTCTATGTCAGTGAAGTGTTATTAAAATCATGTCAAGAATTAATAAAAATGAGTGAATTAAAAATTATAATCTGTGTAAGCCTACATTCATCAGCCGCATCACGCCCTATTAAGAAATTCATGTCTCTATAAACAATACTCACGCAGCCGAGGCAAACATAAATGTATAACATTTAAAGAAACGGTCAAAATTACAAAGTTAATACTTTTTTAAACGTTTTTAGGACGAAGGCTACCGGAAACATTTTACCATAGTGCAGTTGCAACTACTTCAAGTTCGGCTCCCCAATACTCGAAGTACAATACAACTCCTTCAATACAACAACTTCAGATTGACGCCCACAACGTGGGGCAAATAACGTAAACAAACTATCAACTTCAACCTGGTGGTGGTAGCCATAGCAGATATGCGCAAATCGCAGCGCGCGAGGTTGAATCCCTTACCTATGAAGATGACATCCCAGGTTATTTCCAGAAAATTCAAGATACACATTGTATTTGTCATATGTATATCTTAAACGCGTCTTTTTAATCAAAATCGTTAAAGCCATTTTGGAGAAAATTTCGAAAAAACTTCCACATAAAGGGTAATTTTGCGTCTTTGACAGTCGCTGAACCCAGATATCAATTTGAGTATATATCGGACATTTTGTTTTTAGCTATGCTGTAGACACACACACGCTAGCGCGCGCGCAACTTTTTCTAAAACTGTCTTTTTACTTAGGGCCTCAAAACATGAATTTCCGGTAAAATCTCGATACAGTTTTTGGGTAAGAACATTCGAATTGGTTGGTGGATGGAATTTGAACCTCCCAAATGTGCAACGAAGAGGCTACCTACTCCGTTATTTATTTCATTTAAAGGTTAAAAGCACCGTAAAATGCGATACAACAGCTAAAAGCGTGTAACAAGAAAGAGAAGGCGCACAGCCAAATATCAGCACAAAAAGGGAAGATATAGAGAGAAGAAAATCAAGAAGCTGCTTCCAGTACTTTAACCTAAGTCGAAAGTTTTAATTGGAAAGTTTGAAGATGTGGTCCATCGTCTTAGAAGCAGAAAGTTAATCGCGAAATCCTGGGACGCCCAGCTGCGCTGTCCAATAGCTCGTTCATGCTGGCGAACGTCCCACTGCGTACTGATTATTTCTTTTGTTTTTGTTGCCCATAACATGATGTAAGTACTTACAGAAAGGGCTTCTTCACAACGGTGCGCTTGATATACTACTGACATGAAGCGTTGAAACAAGAGGTCAAAGTAGGTCACCATGCTTCTTGACCAGCGCAGGAAATGGAGGGTTTGTGCTTGGCTACGCGACCCATAACTCTTTTTTCGGAAGAGAAGGAAAAATAAGTACCCTCTCTTCTGCGTCAAGCCAAACTATCACTAATTCTTTGAAATACTCAGCAATGCTTTTTTCATAAGTTTTGTTTTAACAAAAATGTGTATAATTCAATGGTTTCTAACGATCTTGTGAATTTTAAGAAGGTTATAATTATAATATTACTAATTAACACAATAATTCATTACGACTATCAAAACTTGGGATGATGTATATTCTAAATGCTGTGGAAGAACAATTTCTTTCTCCGCTTCTTTTTGCATTCTCCGGTGCTCATTTAGGACAGAGGAAGTATTTTTGATATCGCAATTTCACCAAAAATTTAAGTTTTCAGTTATCTTGAGGTAATAATTTTTACATTTTTCTATTAATTCAGTTCTCATTTTGATATAAATGATAATGCATAATGAGTGTTTTGGGGCGGAGTTTCCCTTTAGTGCGATTAGGTCTGGGACTAAAAAGCTTAATGTAACTATGGTAGAAAAATACAAGAAGATGAGGCAGTATTTTTAACACTTAAATGTTTTCAGTCAAATTGTATAATATAAATTCAATAACAGCCCGCCTTAAAGCAATATGTGTATGTAACAATATATAAAAAGTGTATATTACAGCCATTATATATGTTTATATTATTGTATACATGTTCAATAATGTTATGTGAATGTATTATGTAATTTAATAACGTAGGATCTGTGAGAATAATGGGTTAAAAGTTGCTAATAATGAGGTAACAATGAGGTAACTTTGAGGCAATAAAGAGTAGGAATGTTTAATAATGCTACTAGTCATTGCTGGAGTAATAATAATGTAAATTTTGAGACAGTTTATAAAATAGCCAATCAACAACCAGTGAAAAGCTTAAGTTAAATAAAAGCATTCTATTGGATTAGGAATAGCCAATCAGAGTCTTGAAATACAGAAATTTACAAATTTAGGTGGAAGAAATCAAGTCAGTTGCTTGTAGACAGCGCTCATAACTGGACGCGTTGCTAGCAGACAGTGTTACTAATCAGACACCAGATGTATCCTCGAGAAATTTAATACATATTCATTGTGAGATGAAAATACTGTACGTGTTAAAAAGTGCAAGTACTTAATTAAAAAAATCTCACAGCTCTCTCTATATCAGTGAAGTGTTATTTAAATCGTGTCAAGCATTAATAAAAGGAGTGAAGTAAAATTATAATCTGTGTAAGCCTACATTCTTCACTCGCACCACCCTGCATAGAGACACATGTCTCTAACAATAATATTGACGTAGCCGAGGCAAACATAAATATATAATATTTAACGAAACAGTCAAATTACAAAGTTAATATTTTTAAACATTGGGGCGAAGGCCACCGGGTACCATACGTGGTTACAACTACTTCAAGATTGGCTCCCCAACAGTCGAAATATAATACATCTTCAAACTGGCTTTCCATACGTAGCAGCTACCAAACCTTCTTCTTCAAAGAAAACAAAGCAGGGAATTAATAAACTGTTTCATATGTAAGTATATAAAACAGACTTTTGAAATTTTATAAGAGAAAGAAATGTAAAATGCCACTATCAGTACTACGTAGAAATAAAATAATACAATATGAGTAGTTATCTAAAAAAACTGACGAAGTTACTGATTCTTAAAGACTCTTAATTGTCGAAAAAATCACTTATAGGAAAAATAACTAAAATTAGCATTGCAATTCCAAAATAGTGGTGAGTCAAAGGGGCACAACTCAATAACCACACAATATACATACGAAAGGTACACAACTTTTAGAAAGAGCAAAAAATTGTGATTTTAACAACACACAGGTCTCGTGTTGCAAAAGTTTGATCTAATTCTCCATATAAGTGTACAATAGTACAAAATTTTTACTTGAAGTTTCCAAATTTTTAAATGTTGCGGCACAGTGACACCAACAAATAAATGCAGAAAAATGAGACGTTCAAAAGTTAGATTTATATACCTTTTGCCGATGTTCACAAACTGATTTATTTCAGTATGACGTTTTTTGTTACTGGCCTTCGCCAAAGGCAAAATATACCTTCCTAAGTTTCCCACTCCTTGCTATCTTATGAAGCCATGCTCTGAACATTGGCATTGGCAAAATAGGCACTTAAACCTACCATCACACACCCCATTTTCCCGCTTTTAAATTTTGAGGCCACTATACTTTGCTACAAATCTACAAAGTCACCTTAGGATATCGATATATAACGCAGGAGACACCTCGCGGACTTAGTATTATGAATTGGTCCCTTCTTTGATTCTTGTAGAGTACAGGATGATTATTACTTGACTTGAATTTATGAAGTTTGCTGGAAGATCTGTCATTCCGTTGGTATTGTATGTTTTGTTGAGTTCGAGTCTCGTGAAGAGTAGGGATACAAGAAATAGAATTTGAGTCCTTTGTAATAATGCATCAGGTATGCCCATAGTGTTGGTATCCATAAGAATACAGTTTCCTTATCAAGTGCCTGTACATCTTGCATCAGTTTATCTTTTATTAAAGCATGCCGAATGCCTTGGAGAATATTAGAAAATGACTGATGTTGGGTGAATAAAGTTCCCATGAAAATATTGATGAATTATTTAATAATTTAGCGTTCCATACACTAAACTGGTAAAAGTATATACATTTATGATGTTTTAATTATTGTATCTAACATTAAACTACTCATAGGTGTTCCATCTGTTGTTACATTGTTAAGCAAACACTGCTGAGTATTGTTATATAGCAAAAAGTAAAAATGTGGTGGCATTTATTTAAGTCATTATCAGAAAATAATGTTGGCTATATTTATGCCCAACTTAGTGATCTATACCTACAGTTTTTCCTCCTCTCTCTTCTCCATAACGCATTCTATCTTCCTAGTATATCCCCAGTGCAACATGTGTTTCTGATAGAACAACAATTCATTTTTCAACTGAATGAAGCTGACTTTCTAACACTGTTAGCTTGAGAATTGTAAGGAAGAATGCACGATTTTAACAGATCAAGTATGACAATCCGGAGGATTTGGTGGATGTGTTGCATATTGTGACTTTGTCCAGTTTTTCAACTGTCACTTCTCAATTCTCAGTCACTTCGCTGTTTTTATCTCCGCCACTTCGCTTCTTCGTGACATAGCATCCTCTTCCAGAACGTTCACTTCACTCGGTAGTTGAACACAAGAAATCCACAATCGATCGATCCGCAGCAGCCTTCACTGCACATCACAGAGGCCGGCACCAACTCACTCGGAGAATCGCACTTGATATCGCATGGGAAATACACCTGCCTACTCGCTTGCTGACTGACTGAAGCAACAAACTCAACTCACTCTGCTCTTGCGGGAGCGCTCGCTTAATTAGGCAGTGGAATCCTCCACAGAATATTCCAGAATTATTTTTACACATATACTGGAGGAGCGGGAATACATTTCCAAGGAGTTATCTGCCAATAGCGTGACCAGCGTTACGCTGGCAAGTGGCACTTATCACTGTTTACTCCGACTGCCCGGCGCCGACCTCCCGATAAACTTGGACCATAGTCATTGCGTCACAATATGTTGTAAGCTGATAATAATACCGATTATAGTGACAAAGATGATACCGTTTCTGAAGCAATATATAGGCAATTATTCTATTTTAGCATCCTGCTAATCTGCATGTTTTACGGTAGTTATGAGAAATGCAATGTTATCTTGTGCATCCAAATTCATCATTCTTTATGTTCTTCTGTGGTTTTCTCTATTGTGAGGATACTCTTCAAGCGTCATCCACAGTTCCATAATCCCATCTACTCTTCATGTTATGTATATTTTACTGCTATTGTTCTTAATATATATGCTATTATTTTTGTGTGAATTGTCGATGAATTACCTTCAATTTTAATTGAAGTAGTGCCTTGAATATTCTACCGTAATTATTGACAGGAGGATATAAATAATTGAATAAATATATGATTGTTAAAGATAGATAAATAATTCCAATAAATAATTTCTATGTATCGAATTAGCGAGCCTGAGTGAAAATATTTGTCCGGAGAAAAAGGTCATTTGGGAGTTATATTAAGGATAGTCATTAGTAACAACCGGGTAGTTAGCAATTACGTCAAGATTCCTGGGATGCAGGTGGTTGAGTTCAGTATGTTTGCAAAGTCACGTAGACAAGAATTGTATATTAGAAAGGGAATAAAATTCTGAGATTTGAGGGAGTCACCGCATACTAACAGTGTCAGATACGCATACGTAGAGTTTTAAGATTGAATCCCATAATTAGGAACGCTGGTAGAAGTAGATATAGGTAGCTTAAGTTAAGAAAAGAAATGCATTCTAAATTATTTAATTCTGTGACCTACTCGTGTGATTACTCTTGTGTATGTTTCTATGTAGTGTCAAGTGACACGCATAAGTTAGAAAGACTTTGCGGCTGTTGTGAGGGATCTTTCCGAGAAATATTTCTGCGACTTACGACAACTGATGCTTCGTATAACTATTCAGAAATAATTTAATTCAACAGTAGACAACTCTCTTCAAACAGAATATTTTAGTAAACATTAAGACTTATCAGCTAACTAAACTGGTGAACATTACACTCATACATTCCCCAAGACAAAGAACTCGATATACCACGGAAACAGTAGGTAACATTAAACCGTATGTAAATGGATGCAGCTTCAAAATAGCAGTGTCAAAAAAATTGAAGAAAAGGGTACCGCTTCAAATCTGTCGCACCACAAACGGCTCCAAATATAAAGTTCATATTTTTAAATAGGTTAAATATAAGTTTAGAAAATCTTCAACTCTTCAAAGAATACGTAAACATGTTCTGTGTTCTTTTAATTCTTGCGGAGCCTCTCTACTGTATTCACCGTATTCAAACTGTGATAAAGGCATCTATATGTACATAAGGCAGGTAAGGCTTTTCGACCTCAAAAGAACTTAAGTGTCGACCTTGTGGAGAGCATTTATAGGAGTTGAAAAGGGCAGTGGTGGGGGAAGGTACTTTGAGACGCTCGTAAAATCGTAAATTGTGTTTGTGTGCTGCTTAAAGGATCTCCGTAAATGGTTCACAGCCGAGCCACCAAACTGAACAGCGACATCAAAAGAGCCAGCGTCGCTTAAATATCTGAGACAGACTAAGTAGCGCCACATGTGGGCACATATATGTCTAAATTAAAACTTATGAAATACTCTAAAATTATTGATAATGTAAAAGTGAACATTCGAATTTTCCAAAGTTACCTTAATCTTGTCATTCCAAGAATTGGAACTGGATTAAAATAGAAAAGAATATGATGTACAACACTCATAAGCCAGGACAAAAGGAAATGAAGTAAAACTGTTAGTTGACTTTACGCAGTGACATCATAGGTAACAATCACGCCCATCCCTCGTACATTGTGTTGGCGTTTGCAGACAGCACTCAACGGACCCATTTACCTACATCCATGTCAGTGATTCTTGGCTGCTGTTGTTTACATTCCTTGTATTGGTTGGAGTGTAGATAAATTGAAGCCTTGCACTCATGAGACTATCTGTAACCATTACAAATTTGAACAACGCATTATGCATTGTTCATGTAAAAGACTAGCTGTTTTGATGGGCGTAACACGGATGTATTATACATGTATTTCAAAAATAGAGGCATAATTGCAGATATTTATTCCCAAAATATAGAAAATACATGTGTCCAGAAATGCTTGGTTTCTGAGTTATGGCCTTCAAAACAGTGATATTCACCGGAACGTATTTATTACCACGGGTAGCTTTCTTCACAAAAGGTGTTCAAAGTATCCACCTGCTGCCTTGAATACAGGGCTCACATCGACGTCTCATGACCATGCGAGCACAATCCCAAATTCTAGAGATATTGTGCATTTCCTCACAACATACCACAATTCGATTCTGAAGGGATTCCATGTCCGGCATCTGAAACTAATACACCAATGCTTTTAAATGGCTGCACAAGTAGAAAGCGACAGGGCTCAAATTAGGCGAGCGTGGTGACCAAGCAATCGGGCCACCTCTACTTACCCATCGATCAGGAAATCTTCGATCCACGTACCGGCGACCAGTACGACTGAAGTATGCAGGAGCGATACCATACAAGAACCGAGCTTGTTGATGATTTCTCAGTGGAGTGTCTTCATAGGTATGAGGTATGGTGTTTTCCAGAAAGTTCGTGTGCGCCTGCCCCGTAAGTCTGTTATCAAGTACATGGGGTCCAGCTAACCGATTACCAACGATACCGACAAACACATGTTGAGAATGAGCCTTACGTGGAGATGAAATGGAACAATTGCATGCGAGTTTTAGTATGCCCATATATGCTGATTATGGAAATTTGTAAGGTCATCTCGTGTGAACTGTGTTCATCTGTAAATAATACTAAGGCACGAAAGTTCGAATTTGTAGCACACTGCTGCAAGAACCACTGTTAGACATCAATCGAGCAGGGTAATATGCTGGTGACAGGGCCTGTACATGTTGAAATGATAATCATACAACTGTTGCTCTTGCAACAGACTCCAGGCACTCGTAGGAAGAACATTCACTTGCAACGCTAACCTTCGTGTACTGACAGAAGGAGTCCTGTGCACAGAATCCAGAATCTCCACCTCTACATCTGGATTTGCAGATCTTGGTCGTCTCCTCCCCAAACCAGGGGATGTAAACTTTCTGTGAGCGCACAGACGGCGTTGAAGACATTCAAATATCTTCCAACCTGGACATCTTCGCTGGGGGTACTCCTCTTGGTACAAACGACGAGCCAGCGCAGCATTGCCGTCTGCCTTACCGTACATGAAGTGCATTTCTTTCAGCTCCTGATATGAGTATATGTCACTCAGTCGAACGCCAAACACAACACTTAATGTACCCTTCGTCTCGGAATGAACTGACAAAGTGTTCTGTTAATACCTTCTGTCACGATAACTACCGTGGGAAGAAAAACATTCCGGTGAATATCACTGTTTTGAAGGCCATAACTCAGTAACCAAGCATTACCGGACACGTGTTGTAATGGGTTTTTTTATTGTCTACATATGGGGAATGCATACTTGAATTTATACCTCTAGTTTTGGAACACTCTGTATAAGTAAGGGATTGGTAATAAGAACAGAGGTGCTTTTGAAAATCCTGAGAAAAGTACAATTTTCAATCATAGCTAACACGGAAATGTCCAGCATTTTGTCCAGAACGGTCCACAATACTCGCACAAGTATCGCAGCCTCCTGACAGACTATCTCCACAGATGCTAGAAGACATTCTTTTGCAGACTAGGAGGAACCTGTGGTACCAGTCCATAGTGCAAGAACTACTACAGCTTGTCTTAACGGATTGTTACCAAATCGTTGGATTGGACGAAGAGGAGCTGTTCCTTGGCCGGCCCGTTCACCGGATCTGATCCCTTTAGACTGTTTTCTATAGGGAAGGCTGAAAGACACTATCTACCAACTATACCAGGTGTATTGGAAGCGTGTATTGAAGCTGCCGGTCGTCATTTTGAACACAATATTTGAAGGGCTATTTTCTCTTTACTTGTAAGAATCCATAGAAATATTGTAATTCCCTTTTGTTTTTCTTTAGTTTGTGCTACCACAGGTTGTACAGTAAAAGTTTCAAAATAGATTTCTCGTAAATCTCTTGCACTATAATCCTGCTAAAAATACGACTGACATTATAATTTGCCCTACCTTTATTTTCAATGTAACTAGATATTGTTCCATTTAAAAAATTGTATGTTTTCTCAAAAATACACTTTATCTGTATTATTGAAATCTATTTACAGGCTCAATGTACGAGCCTCTGACTACCAATCAATGCTATGAAAACCGCACCTCAATAGCGCTTTCCATTTCCGAAATATTTGCGGTGCAAGTTTTAGGTTATTCACCTGTGTAGTTGGAAAAAAGTTTACATAGCCTTTATAAGATTTTTACCAACCTCTATGATGATTGTGGAATATTTGTCCATAGAGGTTAAACTTCAGATTTCCACATAAGTGTTTGCAAACATGGTAGGGGTAGTTTATGACTGTCTTAAGGTAGCTATAACTTGCTTTTGGTTCCTACAGTTTCTGTGTACAAAGTTTGTATAGAAGGGTCAAAACACTGCTGAACTACATCCTAGAATTTGAGAGTAAGTGTAGCGGAATTTGTGAAAAATTTAGGTAGTTTATCGTTTTGGCCAAATTCTAAATCCCAAGAACATCAAGTATTTTGAAATCATACCAGACATGTTCCATGGTAACAAAACCTCTGAAAAATGAGAAGGAACTTTGGTAATTTGAACAGGATATGCAACTTCTAATTAATAACTCAATTTTAAAGGATTTTAAGCTTCTCCACAAACTCCTTTGCAATGACAGTAATTACAAGTGTACCGTGTTAGCAATAAAGAGACAAAGTATCTTCCGATATTCATAATGAACATGACTAGGACTAGGAGCGTAGGGGCATTTAGCACCTCGACTTAAGGATGTATCTCTTTTGTACCTAGGCTCCTAACGGGGCGCCCCCGAGAGGGGACGGGCGAGTTGATAGGAGGCAGAGGGCGGGCGAATCAGGAGACTCGACGAGCAGAGGGCAGGGTCCCTGCATTTTTCAGGTTCAAATTCCCGGGTGGCATCTTGTACAACTGGCTCCCCCCATGCAAGCTTGCACATCCCTGTGGGAGACTCGGGACAACCCCTATTCCCGGGAACGAAGTGTTACAGAGAGCATCCTTTTCCCTGCCACGCAACGCCGAGACTCTCGCCGACACATGGAACCCTGAAACAACTAAGCAGATGAAAGGCAAAATGGAATAAAAAAGGAGAATAGATCGAGGGACAGGAAATTCGGGGGATGTAATTAACCTTCCCAGCATACACCGACCGGAAAACTTTCGAAAATAAACCATGGGTCAGGAACGTCGGCCGCGGGAATCGAATCCACGACCTCCCGTTTGCGAGGCACATGTGCTACCGCCTGCGCCACCTCCCTCAGTTTCATAAGGAATAAAACGGGATTGAAGCTTATTCTGAAACTGACAAGCTATTCTTATTTTCAATAACTAACATTCAAATCAACGCTCTTTGGCGTATCTCGACAAAATTTAGTACGGTTAACCGAGCGGGATGGCTCAGGCGGTAACGTCTGTGGCTCGCATTCTAGATGTCATGGGTTCCATTCCCGTGGCCGATCTTCCTAAACCATGGGTTTTGAAAGGGGATATACCACACACACACATATATATATATATATATATATATATATATATATATAAATTAAGAGTAGTACATAATAGTATAATTCAGCAAGGAAACCATGTTAAAGATGTTAGAACATTTAACAACGAAAAGATGTACAAAGTAGATTGTAACTTAGATAATTAATGCACGGGCGAGCTAACTAATTCCAGGAAGAAGTCCTCCACCTTGCCCCAAGCTAATGAACACAGGACTTGGATGAATGACGAGAAACAGAAAGAAACATATATAGAAAAGAAAGAGACAGAGACATTGAATTTTTCCTGACGCGCCACTGGGACGCGTGTGCGAAGAGATTTGGAACAGAATATTTTCTTACATAGTAAAGTAATACGGTCGGAGTACCAATTAGAAATGTTGTTACATTTAAAGGCGCAAAGTTGAAGTTTCTGTATAAATGGGAGAGCAGGCCCCAGACTCTTACTGTCTTACTTGAGTAAGAGGTGCAAAACGACGGATACACGTGTGTGCATATAGAGTGGGGAAGGGTGTGCAGCTAAATTATAATCTTAAATTACTAATCTCTATAAAAGTGGTGGGAATTGTTATAAACATCATAGATTTGAGAGGCTAGCCGCTCATAAGTATGCCATTTAGTAATAAATAACATTTTAAGGGAAATCCAGTGTGTCGTAATTTTGCCTCACCTACGAAAGCCTTGAGATTAGCGAGATTAGATAGATAGGTGATTCACTAGGAATGGAAAAATCTTTAGCCGCTGAGCAGAGATAGCCGGAGACCAGAACGCTGCAGCAGAGTATTTCATTCCAGAGGAGCAACGATTTCCCGCTACAGTTTTCCGGGGGTTTACCCAGTTGCCAAGTAAATGCTGGGAAAGGTAATTAATTTTCTGTCTCTCCATTTCATCTCCATGCTCATTTCACTTCCCGCATCATTTTCTTGGTTTCTTTTAGGGTTGCAAGTGTCGGAGAAGGTCTCGGCGTGTGCATGACAGAGGAAAAGGATGCTCTGTGGAAAGTTTCGTCCACCAGACTGCGAGCCGTCCCGGGTTCCGGGCTCACCATCAAAGCAACTACTACTATACTTTAAACTCCTTATGTAGAACGCTGCACTATTTAACATTTCTGATCAAACATATTTTATAATTACTGCGCAATAGGAAACGACAAAATCATGGGTTATCTTAAAACTCTCAAAAATTGTATAAATGTATTTTAAACGATATAGTACATTACATTCTTTTAAAAATTACCCTTATTCTTTATTTTAAACTTCTTATAGATAAAGCTATACCCTTGGCCATTTGGAATAGAAATTAGGTATTTAAGACATATGACTTAAAAGTATATTGCACATATAGAAAGGTTAGAGTCACTCTGAAAGTTTTTAAGAACGAGCAACAATGAATTGCTTTTTATAACTTCAGATTGAAGTTCAGATGTGCAAGTCTGGGCGCTCTCGAACAATGTGCATCGTCAGCACCGCGTGTGTATGTATAGCAGTGTTGCTGCACCACTCACTAGGATGGATCTCAGCGAGAGAATTTCCGTGCTATGATTTTCTATGACCTTAAAAGTTGGTTTTAGGGGAGAGAGAATGCCTTGAAAGACCGTATTGTGCATTTGGGGATCTTTGCCCTTCGCAATCCACCGTTTATCGATGGTATGCAGAATTTAAAAGAGATAGGGATTCCCTCGAAGATGAAGACCGAGCAGGACGACCGGCTACAGCAACAATGGATGAAAACGTGGTGAAAGCAGATTGCACATTGCGGAAGATCATCATTGCACATATGGTCAGATTCAAGAAACCGGCAGCAGTGAAAACAATCCTGAAAGAAAATCTTCAGGTGAGGAAACTCTGCAGGCGTTGGATCCCCCACCACCTCACAAATGAACGGAACAAGCACGTGTGCAATGGTGCCGGAAAATAATTTAAAAATTCAATAGACGAAGAACCAAAAACATATTTAACACTGTAACAAGTGACGAAAGCTGGATTTACCATTATGACCAAGAAACTAAACGACAGTCATTGGTCTGGGTCTTCCCAGGAGAAAATCTCCAACAAAAGTGAAGCGAACGAGAAGTGTTGGCAAGAAAATGATCTGTTCCTTCTTCTCAGTAAGTGGCCACATTGTGACGATTCCTCTGAGCGACAAAGGACCGTTATTTCCAGATAGTACACCATAAAATGTCTGTCACAAGTCTTCAATGAACTGAAAAAAAACGACCTAAGACTGCTTTGCGTGGAATTTTGTTGCACCATGACAATGCCTCTACCCACACTGCACAAGAAACAACCCAATTTCTGCAGTAGTAATATATTTGTCCCATTCTCCCTAATGTCCAGATCTGGTCCCATGCGATTTTTTGCTATTCCCCAAAAAGAAAGAAAGAAATCTAGGCCAAGGATTTGAGTCGCCTGAAACCGCAGTAGCTGATTACGAAGAATGTATTTACATTCTCTCTAAAGATGAATGGGGTTCAACATTTGAAAACTGGTTTGAAAGCATCAGACTGTGTATAGAATACAACGAAGAATATTTTGAAAGGATACAATGATCAGATCTAAATTGTTAATATTTTATTTCTTCCATTCTCAAAACTTTTGGAGTGATCTTATATACCCCTTAATCATAATCCACAAACCTAATTTACAATTTTGAACTATTTGAGTATATGGACAAAACTTTGGACATTTATGCTTTAGGTAGTGCGTGTGAAAATATTAATCATGACTTTCAAAAGCAACCCTATTCTTATCTTCAACTTCTTAATTAAAATGCATCTGTGCAAGACCGGTTAAGACATTATATAACAAATTCTGTCTGGAAAGGAAAACAAAAAAAGCGAAAAGACATGCTTTACCCTTTCTTTCTCGCAGTTATTAGGGAAACACTAGCGTTTAAATATTGGTAATGAAATATAATTCTAGTCGGCATTTACGTACGTTAAATCATAAAAGGGTTAAGGCGATATATTAAAATTACTTCCACTGCTCACTATTGTTTTATTTTATATAGTCTTTACAAACCTTTCTTACTAAAGCTTATTTCTCTATATACTTCATGTTAATCGAGATAAACACAGAAAAAATAGGTTCATTATACATTTCGTGATGGGTTCAGAGGAGAATAGGAGAAACCGAACAGACGATCAGGTTATAAAAGCGGAATGTTTTATGTTGGCCCTAAAATGCCAAACACTTTGCATGACCTAGCCAATAACCAATAAAATATTAAAATATTTGAAATAAACTTTGCGTTTTAAAGACGTCTATATTTTTTGTGTTGTAAGTTCTTGTCTATCTCTTTAACATTTACCAGTTATACAAAGTTAAACAAAATTCAATTTAGAATGAAGATACTTCAGAGTATTCCCAAAAAATTCAAGATATTATCATGCAAATGTATTTTTATATTATGACGCAGTTATGTAACATGCTATCAATTTGTTGGCCTTAACCGGCGGGCTTGCAAGAGATAACTATCGCTCTTGCCCAGCTTAAACACCAGAAGCATTATCGAGATATAATTAGAATCTTCTGGAAGTTTCCCTTCTTCCCGACTCTCGAACATTCTGGAACTCTGTGGAAAATTCCATTGGCTATATAAGCGAGCGTTTTCGTACGCTGAGTAGTTAATAACGATATACCGAGTGCGTTTCTAATGCGACAAAAGTGCTATTGTTCGAGACAGTTTGTGTCGTCTGTGCGATGTGCAGCGAGTGTTGCTATTGCTAGGGATGAGAGACGTCTTGCGTTCATTTGAAGAAGAGGCTGCGTCGTCCGAATTTTATTACGCCGTTACGTCACGATGAAAAGCGAAGTGACGAATAATAGAACTACAGCACAATAGTGAAGTGACTGAGAACTAAGTGAAAGTGAAAATTGAACTAGATCACACTATGATAAAACTTAGAGAAGGTCACAATATGGAATTTTAATAAAAATCAATACAGTCATTTTAGAGAAAGTAAAGAATTTAGGAACCTATCCCATGTAAAGGTAGTTTGGGTGAGGGATTTTATTGAAAATCTTCGTGCCACATATTTGGAAATAGTTACTGATTTTAAATAAGTTTGGTATTTATCGAACATTTTGTTTTTAAGTTATTCTGTTCACATACACACACATACACACACATACACATACACACTCATATACAAGAACGTTTTTCTAAAAATGTTTTTATTCAGGGGTCCTCAAAAGGTACATTTCCGGTGGAATATAGATAGAATTTTTGGGTGAAATGCAATATCATCTCTACCTGCTAAGTACACGGTAAGGACAGTAAAAAACATAAACACATTAGCAAAATAGTGGTAAATAATTGATCTGTTTAAAAACTTTTGGCAAATCAACATAGGTTTTTGGGAGATAAGAATTTCAACCTAATAATACTCCCCTCCAAAATGTATTAAGTATTTTAACATTTGTCACCTCCTAACCATCTACTTTTAAATCTCGGAAAACGGTAAAGAATCTCAATACCAAGAGATGGTGATGTAAGGAGGGCACAAAGGGCGAGCGGCAGGAACCAGCGCTAATTGGATAGCGGAGGGGAATGAGAAGCAATTAACGTTATGTATATGTACACGTGTTCCCAATGTAATCTCCTGATATTGCGATCAGCGCGAACAAGCCTAATGATATTTCTACATAATAATTACAGCAACTATATTCTGCTATATGTAAATATTGTTTCATAACCGGTATGCGATTGCTACACTTAAGATATTCTGAGCATCATATTACATAATATAAAATCATTCTTATTAAGTATATATTTTCATTTGAGCATCTTCCTATTGATATACATTCCAAAATTCGTTGCGGTAGTCTTTCTGTCGTTGAAAATGTAACTCGCTGACGACGGATAAACTAAACTGTGAAATTGTTAAATTCTGATAATCTATTCTTCCTCATATTTATTCACCTTTAATGTTATCTAATTTAAAACCCATTTCTGTAAATTTTATTTGAATGTGTTGACAAACTTTTTCTCGATAAGTGATGAGACTGCTACCTGGAGTTTTATATATAGTTATTTTTATTTTAAAAACGTGTTTAACCACTAATATTCCATTTATTCCTTTTATCACTGATCTTTCTTTGTGATTCCATCATTCATTCTGTTTGATCTCATCCATGTTCCTTAATTCTAATATTTAAGTATTTATATTCATAAAAAACTTTGATTAGATGATTTTCCAACTTTTCGTTTTTACTTTCCCTACTACATATAGTAACTAGAGGAAGTGTTGCATTCCACTCAAAAATTCGATACCAATATTTCACTGGAAGTACATATTTTGAGGCCTCCTGAATCCATAAAAGAGCAGTTTTGAAAAAAGTTCTGTGTATCTGTGTGGTTGTGAACAGCATAACTCGGATAAATACCAAACTTGGTATTTAGGTTCAGTATCTCTCAAAGATGCAACACGAAGATTTTAAAGAAAATTCCCCATCCCAGACTACTTTTTACATGGAACATTTTTCGAAAATTTTGATTTTCTCTAAAATGGCTCCAACGATTTAAGATATTTTCATAACAAACAAAATGCATATCTTGAATTTTCTGGGAATGTTCCCAGAAGTTCTGTTTTCTCTGAATAGCTTTTCCACAACTGGTAAACCGTAAGAGATAGACATAATTTTTCTACGCAAAAGAAATGTGGATCTCGTTAAAACACACAAATTGTACCTTATAATTTTTTTTGTCTAGTAAACCACGCCCGATGTATTCTTGTTATTTTTGAATTTTCCAATACTTATACTTTTCTCACTTGGAAATTCGTTATTCGTTTTTTTACGTTCTGGATATGCAAAAGGAATAGATTGCTCCACATAGCGACCATCTCTTAAAAGATTTGACTATCACTTAAATCCTACCATATTCTCCTTGCACCAGAAGAAAATTAGCAATAAGATTGACATGAAGATATCTCGATTAACATGATGTAGATGGAGAGTAAGCGTTTGTAAAAACAGTTTGTACAAGAGTAGAGAAAGTCATGCGAGTGTAACACATTGGATTTTTCAGTTATGCTTACAGGCAAACAGACACACAGACAGACACATACACGGACCTTTTACTAAAATTATTTTTTTCTTATTCAGAGGACACAAAACATATATTTCCGGTGAAATATCGGTATCGATTTGGGTGGAATGCGCTTCCCCTATTTACGCCGTAATAGAGAAAGTAAGAAGCCTACTACACAAACAATTTAATCTCAGTAAACACACATTATATATGTGTTTGTTTTTTAAATAGTTTGAAATAGTTCGTTTTTTAATTTCTCTACCAAGTACCTAGTAAATGGATCAGGTATTACATCAAACCCAAAACTACGATATCGAGAGCTCAGTAGAAATACGTATCTTGAGACCCCTTGAATTAAAAAGAAAAACATTTTTAGTAAAAGGTCCGTGTATGTGTGTCGGTGAAAACCATAACTGAAAAACAAAAAGTCGGATAAGTACCAAACTTGGCATTTAAGTTTAGTATCTTCTAAGGTTGCGACATGAAGATTTTCAAGGAAATACTCAAATACTCTTTGCTTGGAGGATTTGTCGAAACTTTTGATTTTCTAAAAAATTGCTCTAAAAGTTTGATTAAAATACCATATATTAAAATTAATTACATGACAAATAAAATGTATATCTTTAATTTTCTCGAAATAGCCTGTGAAGTCCTCTTCATTTGGAAGAATTTTTTATAATCTTGTGTAACTGGTGAACGTTAAGCGACAGACGAAAATGTAGTGCACAAAAATTGTAGATTTCTTTAAAACACTCAATTTATTTAAAATAAGGTTTTGGGGCATAAGCCGTTTCTGAGGTATCCTTTATTAAACATTCAAATTGTTCATATCTTGGTTATTTTCCTCAAGTCTTTTCAAAATTCGGTTGCTTTTGTCGTGATTGCATGGAAAAAGTATGGAATTTTAAGGCCAGCATATAGCGTCCAGTTCTTAAACATTTGACTTTCGCTGTTCTCTTTGTATCTATAACGAAATGTGTAATGTAGCTATTTGTGCAAAGATTTGTTTGGATTAAAATAAAGTAGATAGAAAAACAAGCTTTAGGAAGAATAAATTGTATACCTACTAATAAACGGTAGAGGGTAGAAAAGTCATGTGAAAGTCATTCGAATACGTGTTCGGTTTTCAAGTGCACTACTAGGTTTCTATTTCCTTCTCTATCGTGATCATGGAAAGAAAAGGTTTTCAAAACCGTCTCATTGTGACCCCATTTTAAGGATTTATCGCTTGAAATACCTACATCCCCCTTGTATGTATCTACAGCGAAATGCATAATGAACCCATTACGGTAAATGCTTGTCTAGTACAAGAAGTAGATAAAAATAAGCTGATTTAAAAATATAATGTAGAAGAGTGAGTAGAGAAAGTCTTGTAAATATATCGCTTCAGATTTTTTTTGTATATGATAGGAACTAGTGTATTATCTCGTTCTTAATTTTTGCAGTTTGTGTGCAGTAGATTCAGTTTTCTAATCTGATTTTTAAACTCGATGTTTATTTTGATTTTATACGGGATAAGCGAGTTAGCATAGCGTTACGACGCCGAGTTGAGCGTGGGGGTCAGTGGAGTCGAGCTAGTTACTGTTCAAGGCAAGACGTATGTGCGCGCGCTACCCATACAAACAGTATGGCGTCCTCACCGACAGACATGGAAGCAAAGAGGTAATGTAATCCCTTTTTATTAATAAACCCACTAACCACCCACTCCTGTTTAATGTAAATTACTATAGTAGATAGTCCCTTCCCTCATCCACACCATGTAATAGTGCTATTAATAAGTATATTCTGATATATTTTTTTATAATTTCTCTCAGCTGCGTCCCCCGTCTGACCTCGTAAATGTGAATTATTAACTTTAAGATTCTCGGTAACCTCATCGCTCTACCCCCTCCCCCCATTGAGCTAGTTAATAAAGAGGTCACGACATTTGGTGGAGGGCCGGGTATTTTGAGATTTTGAACTGTACACTTTTTTTTCTTCTCTAAAATGTAGCGTTTTTGGTCCTCCACGTGTTCGTTAGAAAATGTAATTATTTTTGTTGACTTAAGGGTAAGGGTTTTGGTTCTGTAATTTGTGGTTTCTTTCTTATAAATGCCTCTAATATTGTTTCTGGAAAGTCCCATGTTTGTATTTTAATTTCAAGCTCACTTTTAAATTTTTTGCATTGTCTGTCGGTGGCGTGGCGGTAAAACTTTTGGCTCCATTTTTCCCCTTACCATGGCTTCACTTCTACTAAATTCTGTTGCTGTGATACATTGTTTGTACTGTCCATTTTAAAGTACTTATTTTTGTGAATTGTGGAAAATTGGGCGATATTTGATACTTTGATAATGTGGTCGTCACGTGTTAGCTGGTGTGTTTGGGGATGCTGTTTTCTGTGCTAATTGGTAGTAGTTCTGGGAGCTTGTAATTCTATATTGCATTGATTGTGATTTTCTGTTCATTACTATATTTTTGGGGTGCGTTTTTCGTGCAACTTTTATGTACGCAAGTGTGTTACGTAATCTCTGCGTGGTCATACAATTCATCACTAATTCTAGCTTGTGAAGCCAAGCTTTTACAGCACGTGTTCTGTGCGTTTATTTGCGTGTGTGTATAAAAGGTCAGGTGCATGTATTTAAAAAAAGAAGGAATACATTTTTGAGCATCGTACTCCGGTAAGCACAAATTACGAGTTTAGCATATTCTGCTCTCCATAGAATAATTTCAGCGCTAGTCACAGTAGGTGTGGCGTAATTTTTTTAACTTCCAGTTCGAGTTTTTTCGCTGAAGATATCAATTTGTTAATTTTTTTTCTTCCATGTGTACACTCTGTTTTAAAACCTTGGTTTTGTGTCCAAGTGGTTTGCGTGTCATGTCTGTGTAAACAATATTCTGGTATAGTTTTCAATATTTCGCCGTGGGCGCTTAATTATATTACTCCTGGTATTGGTTCTTATCTGGCTATGTTCTGATATTTCTAGTTACATTCATGCGATGCTATAAGTGCTTAGTTTGGTGTAATCTGTAATGGTGATCTTCCATATTCTTTTCATTTACTGGTTGAGTTTATCCTTTTTTGTGCTACCACAATGCCTAAGCGACGTACTACGCAGAAATCTGATATGGTTATTGCTCCAGTCAGTGAGCATAATGAAGTAGAATCTATTTCCAGCATTAGTACACCTGTTGTTACCCAGTTATTACCAGTGATGTCTAATCCGCCTGTTTCGGTGAGAACAATGCAGTCAGCTGTGTGTCGTCCGGTCATTGAACCCTCTTACTTTGAGAATTCAAGTAAGTTATCGGCATATGAATTTCGTCAAAATTTTGAAATGGTCGCTACTGCTAATGGTTGGTCTGAGGAAATGAAATTGAAATGTTTTCCATGTTACTTAAGAGATACTGCTGCATCATGGTTTCAAACTTTTCGCCACCGGCATCCTCGCCACGATTGGCTTTGCCTATCTACACAGTTTCTAAATGCCTTTCAGATGACTAACCAGAGTGATATTTTGGAAATGAAACTCAGACAGCGTGTACAGTTAGATGCTGAACCTGTTATTAATTATATCTATGATGTGTTATCTCTGTGTGATCAAGTAAATCCAGCTATGTCTCAGTTAGAACAAATCAAACACCTGCTTAAAGATCTTAAACCTCTCTATGTACAGCCTTTGCTGCCATTAAATCCTCAAACTGTTGACGAGGTGATACAAATAATTCGACGAGTGGACAAGGCACAATTTTATATGCAGAACCGAGAACATCTAGTGTCTGCCCAATCTCAGGCTGCAGTGGTTACACCACCCACTCCTGTATTTAATAATGCATCTGTTCCTGCTGTTACTTTACCAGCTACTGCTCAGAGAACAAATGCTTCTTCTCTTGGGGACGTACCAGTCGCTCCCATGCAACAGCTGATTGATCGTGTAGAACAGTTATGTAACCGAGTTAACCAGTTTCAGTTACCACCTGCTGTACCATCTTCAGAGAGAACTTCACAGCTTCCACGGTCATCTGACTTCAACCGGCAGGACTCATCCATCACCTGCTATAGATGCAACAGGCAGGTCCACCTGACTCGCTTCTGCCGTAGCCGCTTTCCTCAGTCAAAAAGGACTGGCGTCGAGCCTCATACGACGAGACTTAGCAGCATCACCAGCACCGCTGCACCTCAACGGGATGTGGCTGCATTATCAGGTCAAGTCTTACAGGTTATTGGTCATATTACCCAGACAGAGGTTTCCATCTTGCTCGACACAGGAAGCGCCGTTAGCATTGTAAATGCTGCCAATGTTCTTGATCACTCTACATTGAAACCCATAGAGATGTTGCTTCGAACTGCAGGTAATAGGTTACTTGATGCACCTTACCACACTGCTCTAGATTTTCATATTAATGATGTTCTTTTTCAGGAAGATGTATTAGTTGTAAAAGATCTGTCTCATTATTTAACTTTAGGCAATGACTTTTTGCATGCTCATGGTGTAGTAATTGACTATGCACACAGCTTTATAACATTGAATTCTTCCGAGGATGATGTTTTTACTATACCAATTACCCTAGTACAAGGTCCTTTTGTTGATATGGCAGTGAATCCTTTGCAAGATAATGAACGTAATGACTCTGGTGTTAAAAAAATGGCAGTTGTGAATGATGTGAAAATTCCACCTTTATCTACATGTTATATAACAGTTAAACCCTCGTCAGACATTAGTATTGAGGTTATGTTTGAACCTACTGTCAACATAATGCAGAAGAAATATCTTTCAATTCCACCGTTGTTGTGTCATTCTGCATCTGAACTTACTATACCAGTGCATAATAATACTGCAGTTCCACAAACACTGTTTACCAATACAGTTTTAGCTAAAGCTTATGATGTTGCATTAGTTCAGAGTAATTCTGTTGTATCATCAGATGTTAACCCTCTGCCAGCTTCAAATTTTAATTTTAATGTCAATGGTAAACTACTTGAAACTCAAAAGGCTGAATTGCATTCTTTGTTACTGAAATATAGTGATCGTTTTGCCACCACATTGCAAGAACTTGGTACTACTGATGTTGCAGAGTTTGATAATTAAAGTAACTGACTCTAAACCAATTAAACAAAGACCTTACAGAGTTCCCCATAAACAAAAGGAAATCATTGCTGAACAGGTTAAAGAAATGCAAGATGCTGGAATTATTAAGGAATCGCAGTCCTCTTAGGCTTCTCCTGTGGTGCTTGTTAAAAAGAAAGATGGTTCCATGAGATTTTGTGTTGATTATAGGAAACTGAATGCTGTTACAAAAACCATCTCTTTCCCTTTGCCATTGATAGATGATTTGTTAAGTTATTTGGGGGAGGCTAAATGGTTTGTCTCATTAGATTTGCTATCAGCATATTTTCAAGTACCTATTGCAGAGGATAGCCAGAAATATACTTCCTTTGTTACTTTTCAAGGTCAATATCAATTCACACGCTTGAGTTTTGGGCTGGCGAATACTCCTAGGTTCTTCAGTTCCATCGCAGACAAGTTGTTAGGTGATTTGAATTTTAAAAAGGCAATTGCATATTTGAATGATATTGTCGTTTTTGCTAAAACCTTTGATGAGTTGTTACAAAATCTTGAAGCTGTTTTTCAACGACTAGATAACCATAAATTTAAGCTCAAGCCATAAAAGTGTTTCTTTGCTATGCAAAAGATCAAGCTCTTAGGCTTTGAAATCTCCAAAGATGGTATTTCTCCTGGTTCTGATAAAGTAGTTTCCATTCAGAATTTGCCTCGTCCTAAAAATGTCAGATATGTAAGGAAGGTTTTGGGATTATTTAACTTTTACAGGAAATTCATCAAAGATTATGCTAATATTGCTCAACCACTTATTCAATTGACTAGAAAAAATCAAAGTTTTATTTGGGAATCTGATCAGCAAGCTGCATTTCAAAAGTTGAAGGACTCATTAGTTTCTGCTCCTGTCTTAGCTCTTTATACTCCTGGGGCATTTACTGAATTAACTCTGATGCCAGTGGACTAGGGGTTGCTTCTGTATTGTATCAAAAGATTGATAATGTGTTGAAACCAGTGGGCTATGCTTCGAGGATATTATCCAAATGTGAACGTAATTATAGTGTTCCTGAGTTGGAATTGTTGGCCATCTTGTTTGGACTTACTCACTTTCGCAGTTTTGTATATGGCTATAAGGTTAATATTGTGTCTGATCATCACTCCCTCTGTTATCTGAATAATTCAAAAGATTTGACTGGGCGTCTGGCACGATGGAGTTTGAAATTGCAAGAATTTGATTATACTGTTTCCTATAAATCTGGTAAGAAACATCATGATGCTGATGCTTTTTCGAGATTTCCTGTGTTGCAACCCAAAGAAAGTGAACTTCAGCAGTTCGAGGAACTTCCCACATGTTTATTGTCTTCAGTTGAAGTTGCTCACCAACAGAAAAAAGATCCTGTGTTACTTGAACTTATCAATGCTCTCCATGATCCTCCGTCAGCCCCTGCTAAGATTCAGAGACAAATTTCAACTTATACTCTTAAATCAGGAGTTCTTAATTGTAAAAATGCTGGGTCTACTGGGTCTCTCCATCTGCTTCTGCTTCCAGAGGCACTGAAACATGAAATTCTATCTTCGTGTCATGATGATTCTCTTTCAGGTCATTTAGGCTTTTCTAAAACATTTGCCAAAATTCACTCCAGATACTATTGGATTGCGATGAAAAAAGATATTGAACATTTTGTGCGTACCTGTCCCAGTTGTCAAACAAGAAAAGGATCTAAGAATCAAAAGCCACCAGGTTTATTACAACCAATTCCTGTTACTTCTGTAGGCGAGCGGTGGGGTATTGATTTGCTTGGGCCTCTCTCACGCTCTCATTCTGGACACAAGTACGTCGTCGTTGCGACCGAATATGCTTCTCGCTGGGTTGAGTCTGCGTCGCTTTCTTCAGCAACAATTCCACAAGTTGCTAAGTTTATTTTGCATAACATCATCTGTGGGCATGGAGCCCCTGCTGCCTTGTTGTCTGATCGTGGCTCAGTTTTCCTGAGTGAAGTGACACAAGAATTGTTGAGATCTCTATCAGTGTCTTCTAATTTTACTAATGCTTACCATTCAGCTTGTAATGGACTAACGGAAAGATTCAATCAAACCCTCTTGAATATGCTTAGCCATTTTTTGGACACTAATCAAAAGAACTGGGACTCAATTTTGCCCTATGTAATTTTTTCTTATAATTCAACTGTTCAGGAGTCTACTAAATTCTCACCCTTTTTCTTGATATATGGTCGAGAGCCTTCTTTACCTAATCAGGTTCAGTTGCAAGCTACATCTAATGACCTTTCTGTGCAACAAACTTTATAAGAGATTCAGAAGGCACGTGAGGTTGCTGTTGCTAACATTACAAAGCAACAAGTAAAAAAAAGAAGCATTTGATGCCAAACATAGAGATGTGATTTACAATGTAGGTAAATTAGTCAAAGTTTTTACTCCTATAAGAAAGAAAGGTAAATGTACAAAGTTGTTACATAGATATTTTGGTCCTTTTGAAATTATCCGACAGATCACTCCTGTTACCTACCTTGTTGGTCGACCTCATGCTCCTCGTACCAAACATCAGAGTGTTCATGTGTCACGCCTTCACCCCTACTATGATCCTGTGGGTCATTATAGACTGTAAATGTTGAGTTTTGTGATGCTATTTTTATTGTTTGCCTTAATGTTCGCATGAAGTATGTATTACATGAAACTGGAAAGTTGCACCATTTTGTGGTAAACAGTATAAGAAAAACAACCTGCAAGTATGTACTTACTGTTGTTTCATTTTCAGGAATGTTATGTGACAGTATTGTTTTGGTAATGATGTGCTTTGTTCTGTTGCATTCGTTTGGTTTGGTTTGATTTTGGGTTTCATTATGATGCTGTGATCTCTTTCTTTGCAGAAAATTGTTGCATGAATAGTGTGTGTGTATATGTTTGTGAGGTTATGTGATAGTAGATGAGTTAATATTTGCCTCGGTGGAAGTGCCTAAGAGTAATCCCGACGGTGTAATGTGAGAGATGAGATGAGTTGATGACAGCTTCGGTGGAAGTGCCAAAGTGTAACCCCGATGGTTGAAGTGTGAATGTTTGAGTTTTCAGGAGGGCTAACATGTACCTGGAAATTTGATGTAATGACTTGAGAGATTTTGCTTATTGGTGTTGCTGAAACGTGCCCAGCATAGCGTGTGTGTTGTATTCACACGAGAGAGTAAATGCAATGAGTTGAATGCAATGAGAATAATTTTTTTGTGTTTATGCAACAAGTTTAGTACCATCTTATATAGCGAGTTTTTAATATCATCTATTTTCCAGCTTAATTTTGATTCGGAGGATGTGGATGCAACAGTATGATGCCATGTTATTTGTGTCATTCCTGAAATGTTAATGTGATTTCTTTAAGTTTATGCCAATGTCAGGTATTTTTGACTTTGCAGCCAGTTGAATGAGACACGTCAGTGCAGATATTTTATTTTCTCATTAATTACTGTGTACGAGAAAGTGGAAAGCTAAGATGATGATGATGATTGAAATAATGATAATAATGATCATAATGAGGTGGATGAGATAGTAATGTCGAGGAGAATTTATATTTGACAGTAAAGCATGAGTATTGTAGTTGAAAATATGTAATGAGGTGTAGTTTGACGTATGTAATGTGGATTTATTTTTGAAATCTGTAGCAATGCACGTACTAGTTTTGGGTAGTTATTTAAGTGAGTGTTGTGTATTATTTGGGCCATGTTCAGTATGAATGATTACATTTCATTGTCATGTATGAATGTATTGTAAGTGCACTTATTTCTTTTCTTCATTAGTAGTACCAGCTGGTCATAAATAATATTGGGATCCCAATTAAGTTTCTATATTTGTGTTGTGTTATTGTATGTAAACAATGAATGTGAGTGATGTAATGTTTATGTATTCTGGCCCTTTTATGTCTCTGTATTTGGATTCTAAAGCGGCTTTTGTTAAATTTTGGATGGTAACCCCTTGTAAAATTCAGTTTTTATGTCAATGTGTAGTCATTTTTTTTCTTTGCCCCATACTAAAAAAAATTGATTGTTTGTAAACTTTTTGGCATTTTCAAATCTTATTACTGTAAATGACATACTACTTGTTTTTTATGTATGATGATCTTCTGGAGCACAATTTCTATCCTTCTGTGATTTATGTTATAGTGATTTTGCTGATTCCGGAGCTCGGGTGTCCAGAGGAGTAACCCCGCTCTACAGACACGCCAGAGGTTCCGGATACATCAGAGGAGAGCTGTCTTTCATCCACTACACTGCAGTGGCATAAGGAACCACTATTTTGGGGGGCAATCCAAGCTAGCGATTGCTCCCCCCACAGCTTCAGCGACTTGCAACATCAGAAACACTTTACAGTTGAGAGTTCGCCGTTGTGGGTGATGTGGAAATTCCACCCACACACAGTTACGTCGGAACAACCAGGTGCAGTGTATTGTGTATGTAACAGTGGTAGTACGGTGTAGTGTGCGTGTGCGGGGTACTCATGATTAGGCAATATGTCTTAAACTAAATCGTCGGTGGCACTCGAGACTCCATGATGTTTGCATTATTATCACATTTTCACAATATTGTTTTTAACTTCTTCTCTAAGACATTTCTGCTCCATATTACCTTTGTAGATACCCGTTACTGTTAATTTGTTTAACGTATGTCATATTTTTCTGTCTTTGTAATTGTCTACACATGAACCACTAAAAAATCCTCCTTGTGTCGACGAGGACGTCGACCTGGGTGGCCAGGGGGAGATGTGACGTACGAGCATTTCTGCGTATGTGACCTGACTGCCCGGATCGGGTATTGCGCAAGAGGGGAGGGGATAAGCGAGTTAGCATAGCGTTACCACGCCGAGTTGAGCGTGGGGGTCAGTCGAGTTGAGCCTAGTTACTGTTCAAGGCAAGACGTGTTTGTGCGCGCTACTCATACAAACAGTATGGCGTCCTCACCGACAGACATGGAAGCAAGGAGATAATGTAATTCCCTTTTATTAATAAACCCACTAACCATCCACTCCTGTTTAATGTAAATTACTATAGTAGATAGTCCCTTCCCTCATCCACACCATGTAATAGTGCTATTAATAAGTATATTCTGATATATTTTTTATAATTTCTCTCAGCTGCGTCCCCCGTCTGACCTCGTAAATGTGAATTATTAACTATAAGATTCTCGGTAACCTCATCGCTCTACCCCCCATTGAGCTAGTTAAAAAAGAGGTCACGACAAAATCCTAAGTATACAACATATACGAAAATACTCTGAACGTAGGTAAAATATTGCTATACACCGGAATGAGGGCAAAAGCTTTGCAGCTAAGATATTAAATTTAGTTACCCCGGCATAAACATTGAGGGACGTAGCATCAGTGGCAAGCGAAAGATACCAGGAACCTGCTGCACAAAACTCAGCGGGCGTGGAATATTTAGAACATTAAAAATATATAAATTCACATGTACCTCTGATTTATTATACTTAACAAGATGCTTTACATTATACGAAAAAGGTTACAGGTGAACTCTGGTGGAGATGCCCCACGCACACACACCATCACATATACGCAACAATCCCCTCTGAAGATCTACATTAGTCTCTGGCTACAAGTGACGCCAAGCCACCACACAAAGCGGCTCTTCTCTCGACTTGCCTTCATCCCCCCTCCCTAACTAGGAATATGGAGTTGCCGGGCTGGACAAGAGCTTAACACACAAACACAAAAATTACCCCAACAATTTTATACACAGCAATAATGTGTCCGACACGACAATACACACACACACACACACACACACACACACACACACACGCTACAATATTGTAGACAACACATTACGAATTAGGTTTAGTAACTAGTCCTCTAAATAAGTATTACAGATTTGCATGTGCTTCAGTAAGAAATTCTTGCAGACCTAAGTATGATATAGTTAGGGGAGTTTGCAGGGGCCATAATTCTTTAAACCTTCACATATATTATATAAACATATTAAAAATACCTTGCATTTTTAATACAAAAGAGTAAAAGGGCAGATCATTATTTGAAAAAATACGATAATCTCGATAAGTTAAAACATTTATTTTCTAAGATACTTTTATTGTAAGCTAAAATTAAGTTTGTTTTAGTTTTATATAACAGATTTCATTCTTTCGTTACGCTTTTATCTGCTAATGAACGAATGATCTTCCTTAAGAATTACACATCACTAGCAACAGCTAATCATTCCGCTAAACGGATAACAACTTCGTCGCGGCCATCTTTAGAAACTCAGTGTGCGTTTGAAGAATGTGTTTTGTTTACGTAATTTTATTTACGTAATTTATTAGCCTCACGCTTGGGAAGTCAACTTGAAGTAGATTGTCTTTACGTTGTTTATTTATTTCCACACTTGGAAAACTAATTTAAGAAAGTGTTTTGTTGTTGAAGTTTGCACTACGCTTTGGGAGTTAATTCAAAGAAGATTGTTTGTAACGTAATATGCTGCTACGTATGTAAAGCTGATTTGAAGATGCATTTTTGTTGTTACACTCCAAGTTTTTAGAAAATATTAGTTAACTTTGTTATTAAACTGCTTCTATAAATAGTACTTATGTTTATGTTTGCCTCTGCTGCTTCAGTATTGTTTTAGAGTCACGTATCTCTTAGACAGGGCGTGGTGCGACAGCAATGTAGGCTTACACAGATTTTAAGTTTAAATTCACTTCTTTTTATTAATCCTTGACACAAACTAAATAGCACTACACTGATATTAAGACCTGTGAGATTCTTTAATTTAATATTAGCACTTTGTTAACGCGTATACTTATTTTACGATTCACACGAATACGTAATATTTCTTTAGAGAACACATCTTCCATCTGGTCACTACCCAGGTCTACAGGCAACTGAATATATTTCAACCGTCAAAACCCGTAAACGTTTGTATTTCAAGTCTCTGATTGGCTTAACCTAGTCCAATAGAATACCTGCATTTTACTAAAGCTTTTTCTGGCTGTTGATTGGCTATTTTTAAACTGTCACAACATGACTAGTAGCATTTAAACTCTCAAACTCATTATTGCCTCAAGGTTACCTCACAGTAACCTCATTGTTAGCAACTTAAAACTTATTATTCTCACAGTTCTTACGTTATTAACGTATGTAATGCATTCACATAACGTTATTAAATATGTTTACAATAGTATAAGCATATGCAATGACTGTTACATACATTTTTTATAAATTATTATATACATATTGCTTCAAGGCGGGCTGTTATTGAAATTACATATTATATAATTTAATTGAAATTATTCAAGTGTTAAAAATACTGTATGACATTCTACTGTGTGCAGCCGTTATCAATATTTGAAAGAAGAGGCCGCGGTTGTCATACATTGCTGCCTTACAGAATGTTTTTCTACAAAATTGTAATGGCGAAGAAAATGTTGTTATATATATGTTTTTATATATTCATCAAGATATCCTGAATTACTGCTAACTTTAGTCCTAGAACAATAAGGAGAACCGATATGAGCAACGAATAATAAATATTTTGTCATACATTCTTGCAGAATCTCATTCTGGCATGCGTGGCCAGCACAGCACTGAAATTCATATTGTCTATATACTTCTACATTTCCGTGTGATGAAATGCGTTCAAATATCTCATTCAGCGCTGTAGCAGAATTCGGGCACAACACCGATAGGACATGTGAGGTTTTATTTTTGCTCTCAGTACAAACACAATCCAGCAGGAAAGCTCATCTCTCCGAGGTGGTTCCAAAGCAGCACGTATGCTTTATAGGGAACCGATAAATCAAGTCCTTGTCTTCCTTATACTATACCTCGCCAAGGTTTCAATTTCTTTTCAAAGTGTGTACATTTACTCTGAGGTACATATGGGTTCGGTTCATACACTGTAAACATTGACAGCTGAATAGCACCGAAAGAAGAGCTCTGGAAGAAAATCTGATAAGATATATGTTCACTGTCTTTTACGAACGCCCGCAGATTCATACTATTTACAGAAATTTTAAAGTGTACATTAAAACATATCTTTGTTAAATTCACACCATTTTTATAAGCTATACGGTTTATTCCTATTTATCTATCTGGTTTATTTTAATGGATTAAACCTTTGCAAAAAGAATTCAAACCAATATTATCGAATATCTCGCAAATGGTTAATGCTACAACTATGTTATTTAAAATAAACTTTATGGTCTAAAGGGTTGGGCATTTTTGTGTAGTAAATTTTTGTTTATTTCTTATAGATTACCATGTATACAAACTTATACAAAATTCACTCCGAATGAACAAGTTTTCACGGTTATTTGTAGAAAATTCCAGGTGTACAGTTAAAGAGAAGTAAACATATACTTATCTTAAACATACCAAATGGTAGCAATAAAAACCATTAAAGCCATTTTTGAAAGAAAAATAATAACGAAAAGTTTTCAAGTGAAACATAGTTTGCAATTGGAATATTTTTTTGAAAACCTTCCGTGCCACGTCTTTGGAACATGCTGAACATAAATGCAAATTTTGTTATTTATCCAACATTTCGTTTTCGAGTTATCCAGTCGTGCGCGTACACATGCACGCACACGCACACACACACACAACATACAAGCACAAATGCGGACATTTGTTTATTACAGGGGCCCAAAGGCGTGCATTTCCTGTAAAATGTCGACATTGAATTTTTTATGATATACGTAAGTGGCAGAGAAGGTAATAATGAACATCTCGAAAACGGAAATGGAAGAAAAGAGATAATTAATTTATTTATTTGAAGAAGACCGCTCGCCTCTCACCAAGACGGGCCGGATTTTATCCCAGGGAACCGCATGGGGGATTTTTGACGCACAAAGCGGCGTCTCAGCGGGTCTTCTCCGGGTTCTCCGGTTTCCCCCGCCATTCATTCCACCAATTGTTCCAACATTACCTTTCCTTTCATTCATCTTACCGTCATTCCATATCATCTCCTTCCTCGCTCTCACCCGAAGCTTCGGGCTGATCACCCATCCTGGCTGTTCTCTGTGATCCATAGTCTGTGCTCCCCGACAGGCGTTTACCAGTTATGCAATATTGTACAAAATTTCTCACGAATGAGAACTTTGCAGGCTATTCCTAGAAAATTAAAGATGTACATTTGATTTGTCACCTAAATATCTTTAATATGTGTTATTTTAATCAAAACCTTTAGAGGCATTTTTCAGAAAATCAAAGAATTCGAAAAATGTTCCATTAAGGAGTAGTTTAGGGTCGGGGATGTTCTTGAGAATCTTCTTGTCGCATCCTTGAAGGATATTGAAAGAAGATTATTCATCCGACTTGTTTTTGAGTTATGCTTTTCACAGACACAGATACACACACAGAGCTATTTCTAATTTTTTTATACAGGAGCCTCAAAACATGTATTTCCGGTGAAATCTCGGTATCGAATTTTTGGATAGAATACAATACCTTCTCTACCTACTATGTACAAAGGAAATCTTCGGCGTATTTTGTATCATTTTCTGGGGTCTTTTGAGGCGTGTCCTTCACCTTACCTAACGTAGAGAGTGGTGGCTTGATAACACAGCAATAAGGGGGAAAAGAGGGGAGGTTGATGCCTTTGCTTTTTCTGGTGTTATTGAAACCCAAACGTGTTAATTGTCCCATAACCAGTCATGCCGTATACTAGCGAAATTACTCGTGGACATATAGTGGGTATGTGGGAGGCTGGTCACACTATTACCGCAATTACAACGGCAGTGTATGAAAGTGCTTTTATAATAAATTACGAATAAAAATATTCCAGGAAAGTGGGGAAGACGGTCTGGGCACTCCGCGTAAAACATCTGCAGATGATGATAATCGTTTACTAAATGTAAATTACACTTTTGTTAGAATTGGCTGATCGTGTTTAGAAACTAGAGATAAATGTGTATATGTATAAGGTTTACCGAATATGACACACATATTATGGCAATAAAATTGGGGTACGTTTTTGTCTATAATCCTGTTGTACTTCTATGCTCAGTAATGCGTTAGTAAAGGTATATTAACCAGTTGTAGTTTGAATTAGAGGGAAAACATGCTGCTTTATTTATTTATTATTTATTTATGTATGCTTCTATGTAGCAACAAGCATTGATACCACTGTGAGAATACAGTTCTGTTTATTTTGTGTTATAAAGTATTGCTATTTATTTAATAAATACCATTCAAGCTTTAATTTGAGAATTTTCTCACACTGCACATTCTACATTTCGCTAACCTGGGCGCTCATCAAGTTTTCCCCTTAACTTTTAACCCTTTCAAAGGCGTGTCCTACACTAGCCAATAAGGTATGGGCTACCTATCACCATAAGAGGTCTGTATGACAAACTGAAGACCCTTGCTCTACCTCTTTCTCTTTTAGACAATACGATGGAGAGCGTAAACACATATGTAGTTTCTACGCCATTTTGTACCCTTTGTTGTGGTTATTGGTGCAACTATTTAGCAGATGGACAGGAGCATCCTTGCACCGTGGCCTAAAGCAACCATTAAATGGCTATGGCTTTGCAAGGCCACGTACAACGATAAATAATGTGACATAGACACTGCGAGGTGCAGTGAGATTTTCTTTGGCGCTCTTAGTATATGGTAGGAAAGTAAACATGTAGATCTCTTTAAACTCACAATGTATTTAAATAACATTTTTGTAGCATTAGACTTTTTCCAAATATCCGTTGTGCTTTTTTATTTTTAATACTTATTCATGTTTTTAAGTACTTCTAAGATTCAGGTGTTTCTTGTGTCATGCAAAGACCGTGGTATTTCAAGGCAGATATATAGCGACCCCTGTTTTTACCTGTAACGAAACTATTTTGGAGATATTTATCTTAATTAACCTGAAGTAGATAAAGAATAAGATTATACAAGATGCTGTATAAAATAAACAATAATAGGTAGTCTATAGCACATCACTGATTTTACCCTAAGCCATAAATTAAGTGCGCACTACTCAGTATTCGAAGCTGATATGAATATTTTCTACTCCCTCAGACTTGATACGAGTCCTGCAGCTGTTGCATCCCAAGAGCGGGTTCACAAACACATGCACTATATTTTCTCACCTTGCATTCATGTGCATGTAAACTGTGTTAACAACCAGATGCTTAACTAGGCTTTGCCAATTGGATACACCTGGACCCAGAGCTTGCTGCCCACACATCTGGCGTTCACGTAGCACCGGGAAACTTGTGTACCTGGAAATCTCGCTCTAAATAGCTTCTAATGCACGGGGATAATACAAGGCATTATGGGAATGTTTCTCGGTAGCAGGGAAACCTTCCCCCACTATAGACTTCGAACTCGCAAAAAAGCAAATAAAATCTAGAGTACAGTCAGCGATATAGTTACCTGGAAACAGAATTGTAGTATCTCCGTTCTCTAAAAGTGGGTATACTACCCAGCTACACATTCTAGTTAAATAAGCAAAGCAAAATGGCGAGATATAAATCGAAGTAGTTGATAGGTTGCATAATAGAGACATTCATAATTTAGACAACAGAGCAATTAAGAATGTGTTGTATTCATTTAACTTTCTCTACCCTATAGCATTTATTAATGTATATAAAAGCTTATCTTACGAAATATTGTTGTTCTGTGTACTTCATTTTAATCGAGATAAACAAACACAAATAGCTACGTTATACATTTCGTTATAGATCCACAGGGAATAGCGACAGCCAAATATTTAAGAAATGGACCCTAATCGCTTCATACTCTTTCCAAGCAACTGAACGTCGACAGGGCTTCGAAAGAATGAGGAAGTATTGAACCATTCGAACCATATAGCTTGGCAATGCTTAAGGTCAAAAAAAAGTAATTTGAAGCGGATTGTATGTTTTAAAAAGTCCTACATTTTTGTGTGGTGCATTTTCGTCTGTCGTTAAACGTTTATTAGCTGTACAAGATTATTATACAAAAATCTCTCCGAATGAAGAGGACTTCTCAGACTAGTCCCAGAAAATTCAGATATGCATTGTGTTTGCCATATAAATATTATTAATATTTTAACTAACATCTTTAAAGCAATTTTTGAGAAAATCCAAGATTTTGAAAAATGTTCCATGTAAATGGTAGCTGGGTGTGAATTTTTGTGTGTAATATAATACTTACCCTACCTACTATACGTAGAAAATAAAATGAAAACAGCTTACAGGCTAAGAATTTTTCAGCTACATTAAGTATGAGCTAGGATTATTTTAGTGTGTAGGTGGTTAAATTACTGCCTTTCTTTGTATATTCACCAGATAAAACAATTGATTAAAGCAATACAAAACCTTCATGGTTATCCTTGGTTGAGCACCTGCCGGCTGTGCGAGAGGTCCCAACTTCGATTCCCGGTTGGTGTGGGAATTTTTATCTAGCCAAGACTATTACCTATCCTCCCCAGAGTATGGAAGTGAGAGAGAGAGAGTGTGTATGTGTGTTTACCAGAAATCCAACGATAAGCGAATACGAGTTAACACCATTAGTTATAGGCAATATATTTCAAAGGAAAAGCCCATTGTAGTTAAATGGAACTTTCATGAAGAGGAGGTCTTGTTTAACATGAGCGCTGGAGTAGATATAATAGGAGAGATCCAGAACAATGGGCTATTGTTCTGGTCAGAACAAAGGAATTAATGACCTATTGTTCTGACTTCAAGCCCCGCCCCCTCCTTTGAGGCCTCACATGCCGCCCTGGTCGCGCGTGCCGCTAGCCCCGCCCCCTTCCCTTTGTGTGCTCACTTAATGCCGACAGGGTCTGTGCCGGCAAGTCCTCCCCCCTCCCCCTGTGGTCACGTGCCGGTGACCCGCCCCCCTCCCTCCCCCATACGCGTGTCCTCCCTCCCCTTTGTGTTCTGGTTGGTTCCCTGTGGATAGGTGGGGGAGTGTGTATTGATCCTATACGTCGGTCGCGTACCTTCCCTAGGCCTAAATCCCTGCCGTGTGATTGGCTTGGGGTAGGGGATGTGCCGCTCGGGGTGAGGGGTTATATGTGGGGGTTCTCGGTGCGTGACGTTGGCGGTGTGGGAATGCGATTCTCGATGCCTGCCGCACATCGACAAATCGTTTGAGTACATAATTGTGTCAATCAATTAGGTAATGTGTGTTATTGAAAAAAGAATCAATGTTTATATACCGCTATTGCAATTAAACGCTGTTCGTCGAGCAATTAAGTATTTTTGATTGATTAATTGACTCGCTCGCATCTGACAGCCCTCGTATATGTATAACTACGCTCACGGTCTTAACCTCTCTCCGGCAACAGCCCGACATGTAATGGAAAGCCCGCCAGCCGACTTCTGTCTGGTAATAACTAGTTTCACCCCCCCCCCTCCGCGACTGTGTGCGTGACGTCACTAACAAGCTTCAACGTGTAGACTAGCCCGGCTCCGCTCTGTCGGCGTCGGTAAATCATGTTAAAACACGCTCGCCAAGGACTTTCCTTGGTATTCAAAAACAGACGGGAGGCTTCTGCCTGGAGGGTGAATAACAGGTCTCAACATGCATTCCACCCCTCCACCGCTGCGTGACGTCACCGTCTACAGTATATAAGGAACGTCGGCAGCCGGAGCGATCATTTATTGTTTTTTCAGTGTTCGTTCAGTGATAATCGAAATGGCTGGTGATCATCGTGCATCTGATGTGAATGATTACTGGAGCGAGTGCGGGGAAGATTATTTTCACTACGTATACTTCCATACCGAAACATGCAATGGTTTAATGCATTCAGTGTTGTGTACTCAACCGTCGCATCATGATCAGATGACTACACTAGAAGTGTGTACAGAGAGCTGTCCTGTTTATCGAGGAGCGAGCATGTAAGTAATATACATATTTCTATAACTCGGTAATATATTGTATGCATGTTAAATGAAATCTAACTTGAAATTATTTCATTCTTTCAGTGAAAATCACAGAGGTGTTGATGTGGAGGATCTTAGCGATGTCGATGAAGCTGACGATCTCTTCGTCTCGAAACATCTAGCTAAATGTGATACAGAGTCGCGCACCGGATACATGCATTCTGTACTTTGTACTAACCCGGCCCAGCATGAACGCATGACATCCTTCTTCCTATGTAACGACAACTGCGAGGTCTACCAGCGCAGAAAGAGAAAACTCGAGTAAGTAGAAGAAATGTTAAATTACATATTCATTTACTGCTTCTAATGCTACTCTGTGTCTAACCTAAAATTAAATTATTACAGACTGCGAATGACTGCGCCTAAGGTACCCGTGCCAATAGAGGAGCTGGATCCTGAGAGACGCGATGTCGATATAGTGGAATATCCAATCGCTGAGCGCCATACACAGCCTATGGAGGAGGATGCCGCTCCACTACCCGACATTACTACTAGCCCTGATGATAAAGCAACGAGGGTACAGGAGTGGATAAATCAGACGACTCCAGATTGCTCGCCCGAGATACACACAGAATCGTGCAAGACCGTGAAGTGAGTATGACACTCTTTGATAATACTTTTTGTGTGACAAGGGGAGAGGATTTTTCTAATATATGTATTTTCTCTTTCAGACGTATGAAATCATTAACTAAACCTATTTCTAACATTGTTTTGAATATATGTTGCAGGGGTGTGAGGAGGGAGCGGAGGAAGAGACGGAACGAGCCCGGGGAGAAAAAGCAGAAGAGACGGTGTAAGAGGAGGACTCTCAACGAGGGTCCTATGGTCTTCTTATTCATTGAAGATACCCCGGAGGAGCATGGAGAATCGATCACATGCGCTTGATGACGTCAGCATCTCCCCCTCCCATTCCGTGAATATCGGACTATACTATGACACCCCCTCCCTCTACATAAACTGCGAAAGTGATAAATCATTTGTTTATATTACAAAATCAGACTGGGATATAATATCCAAAAACATTCCAATGATTGAAGATTACCTACGCCAAGAAAAAACGTTTGCGTGTGATGAATATTGTGACAATGTAATTTATGCATACAATATTATTGTATTTTTTGACCATTCAATTCATTTCATAAATACATGTTTAAATAATAATGTAATATCTTTAGACATTGAGGGTGTAAGGAACCTAAAACGGCTATTGCCCTATATTGAAAGACATTTGAATATTTTAAATGATTTCTGCAAGTCAGGAACAACTAGTTTTTCAGGGAGTAGGAGGGGGAGAAGGAAAATGCTTGAAATGTATGCTAAAGTCAATAAAAGAGTGTTTTAGTATATGAATTCAATTTATTATTCATAAACTTATCCTAGTACATTCCTTTACAAAACCATTCACCCAAACATATACATAATTATATAAGTGCTTGCATCAAGTGAGAAAGAGGTTTGTAGGTAAATACTTTGTCATGTAGAACCAGGCAGTACAGTGACGTCTGGGCTGGTATATTTGCAGATGCTTGAATCTCGATTCTGATGTTCACAGCTCCATTTATAACCTCCTCGGGTTGGTGAGAACAGTCTATTACGAATAATGGTGCACGGTGAAGAAAATCCTTTCTCTTCAAGAGGGGGTAATTATCTCTTTCATAATAAGAACTTTGAAATTTACAGTACATTTCATATAGTGAAGCAAACTTTGAATTTTTAAAGTCCAAGTTCAAATCGTGGTAGGGGTAGCATTCACTGTTGAGGAATAGTCTCAAATTAGTAATGTTGCAGTGATCAAACTCGTAACTGTTCTTGCTATAATCACCCAATCTTGCAGTCTGCGCGCACACTATGATGAAGCGAGGTTTCTCGAGCTTAGATGTTGTTGCTACATTCCAAGTGAAAGATCTTGTCTGGGGTACAGCAGGCTGGGTATGAAGATCCATAGATCGAAAGGCAAGGTGTAGAGGTTTATCAGACTTGACAATTTTTAGAATGTGAACTCTTTCAGCATCGGAAAGACGAATTACAGGCATCCTCCATTCGATTCTAGTTAACTTTACATTAGCTTCCTCTCCATTCGAACTCAGGACACAGTTTCTAGAATCTTTGGATCTTATGAGAATCAATTCAAACTTGCTGTTGAGTATAAGCTCCTTGTGATCATCAGCAAATCCTAGGAGCATCGAGAGAGGGACTACAGCATTGAAAGCTCCATTCGTCGCGTGTACTATATCAACTTCTTCACCTGGATAGGCCCATACAGCATTCAGCAGCCGATTCGACTCCATAGGGTTGAGAGTCACATAATTTCGTATAGTTGTAGTAATTCCAGGATTCCTTGTTCTGTCTATAGTTGTAGCATTCATATCTAGACGTATCTCATCAAACATGAAGGCTATAGCATTATTAGCGAGCTTCGCTGTAGTAGGCGATCCATCTACCTTGGTGAGAGCACCTTCGATGTAGAGATAACTCTTGTTAGGTAGCGTATACAAATCTTCAGCTTGGCATGGTATTCTAATTTCATCGTTTACATCCAGAGCGGACGTGTTGTATGGAAGAAAAATATGCTTCTCCTCCTTGGTGATCTTGTCGTCAAAGGCTGGAACTTCTGTCACGTTTAAGATATCCATTATAGCGTTCTGTAACCTAAACCCTCGAGGAACTTGCGGTTAGCACGTGTTAACTCCTCGGAAGCTGGAGAGGTAGTATGCTTCGAACGTGGTGTACGTCGTCTATTATAGTATTTGCGATGTCTTTTAAAATGTATTGCCATTGCGTCTTATGTGCAGTCTTGTAGTGATAACTTCGTTCCTGAAGTTGATAGCCTTTCCGTGTTGATCTACCACTCGAATAGTGATCTGGTCTATATAGTTTGTATCTATGACCGGTAAATATATCGGGTTCGAGGGTTCTTGAGAGATATGATAGCCAGGTGGAACAGAAGGGAAAAACTCGTAGAGCGAATGTCCACTTTTACCGTCAATGAATGAGCCTGTTGCAATACTGCACTCCACACGTATGATACTCACTTTAAATATATTCACAAGATCGTCAGATTCAAACGCTTCTCCAGCAGGAATTATTTTAGTGTCTGTGAATCCTAGAAGCGAACCAATAGATCTAGCCTTAGAAAAGTCTATTGTATAAGGACATTTAATCTCAGCCTTCATTGTATTATTGTTAGGCCTTATGAAGAAGACGTCATCATTCAATCCTAGTTTATCCTTTAGGAATGCATTGATATCGGCAATCTCGTAGGTTCCATGCGGGATGACAATGGTTTCAGGTTTACCATTATGAATATAATGAAATCTATTATTACTTTCATCGACATTTGGTATTGAATAGAATGTTTCAAAATTCAAGAGAGCAATCTCATAATGACCTGGAGGATCTAGCTGTAGAGGCGGGTTTAAATACGTTGAAATAACAGTGTCTGGCCCGCTCACTGTAACTGTATAACTCATCTTGACGATGTAGCAGCTTCTAGGATAAAAGAAATTGCAAGCACAAGTGCCCGCAGATGACTGATTCGAAATTCTGGTATCTCTGTGTATTATAGTAGATTTTAACACCTTGTAGATATTTCTCAACCTCAGGAGGCGGTTTCAAATTGCCGAAACTATCAAAGTAGTATGCGACATCACCTTCTTTCCTTATAGCAACCCAGTGTGTTCCTTCATTATCGGAGGTATCGAGATTGGTAATAAGTCTCTCTTTGAAGCGGGGTTTTAAAGGAAGTTTGTCAATCATATAAACTCCTCTAAAATAAGGAATTTTTAAACGTTTAGCATAATATTCGATGGCCACGTTACTTAGGGCTTCCTCCGGTATATGTACAATCCTCTTCCACCGTTTTTTGTCTTCTTCTTTAAACCCTTGCCTTTAGATCCTCTTTTTTTCAAGGACCTTGCTATTTTAGATGCAGCGGCTAAAGACGACATCAGTGGCATTGCAGGTAAGAATCCTCCTTTATTCCTCTTCTTACACCTTCTCTTTCGGAGCCCCTTTCCTCGTGTCTCCATCGCCTTGTTATGCCTAGCAACTTCTGCTAAGTGCCTATCAGCAGCCTTTTTTTTATTGACTGCAGAGGCTATCTGAGCAGCGCCGCCTGCTGCAGCACCTAAAGCAGCAATGATGGGTATCAGTGGCAAGAACCCTCCTCTCTTCTTCCTCTTTCCGGCTCCCACTGTAACCTTTCCCTTCATGATTGCAGTTACTAGCCTTGCAGCTAACCTTTCACCAAAAGTTGAATCTGATGACTGCACCCGTTTCCAAGCCTTCTCTGCAAGAATTTTATCCGCTATTTGTCTTGAAGCGGTGTCCTTATTCTCAGCGTACGCGAGGTCGTGCTGTTTGCAAGCTTCGTCTAATTGGTTAATTCCTGGGTCTCCTCTTTTTAGACGTTTTTCCAATTTAGTACCAGGCCCGCAATATCTATATCCAGGTAAGTGAGCTTCAAAGGGGAGCGAATTAATTATGGAATTAATAATTCCAGAGCCGCGCTTATACTGCAACGACCTTCCTCTCTTAGCTCTCATGATATACTAAGCGAGTAATTGCATACATTAGCCCTTTTATATCATTGCAATCAATCATTAACTACTTTACATCCGGTAATATATAAACATCGCACACGCATTTTACAAGTTAGTTGTTAACATGGAGCTTGTTAAGCAGCACTGCTCTCTACCTATTCAGGTATTAGACTTTGAAAGTGACTTTAGAAGCGATCGCCATGGCAAGTTATTTCCATCTAATGTCAGAGCTCTTATTTTAGGGAGCTCCAGTGCAGGGAAAACAAACGTATTACTCAATATGCTACTCCATGAGAATGGACTACGTTTTGAAAATTTGTATATTTATTCAAAGTCTCTCTATCAACCAAAGTACCAATACCTAATTAAAGTGCTCGGAAACATCGAAGGTATAGAAGTGAACACCTTCGAGAACGGAGATGATGTTTTGCATCCTTCTGAAGTCAAAGAAAATTCAATCTTTATATTTGATGACGTCATCACTGAAAAGCAGGAAAAGATAGCATCCTTTTACAGTATGGGTAGACATCGAAATGTCGACTCTGTATATCTAGCACAGTCCTATGCTAAAGTTCCAAAACATTTAATTCGCGATAATACAAACATGATAATACTCTTCAGACAAGACAATTTAAACTTAAAGCACATTTACGAAGATTATGTAAATACCGACATGACCTACAATGATTTTAAAGATCTATGTAAGAACGTTTGGGAGAGTTCTACAGAAGGAAGACCCTTTGTTGTGATAGTTCCTGAATTTCACATGAATGAGGGACGATATAGGAATGGTTTTGATGTATATATTAAGCTCGACAAAAAGAAAATGATCATTTGTAGTTAACCATGAGCATCGATAGGTTCGGTTCTCAGAGAACTGGGCGGGTTAGAAGAGTGTTTGATCGTTTTATCATAAACAGAGATGTCAAAGGAAACTATCAATTCAAGAATAAGAGATTGTGCAATGTTCACGATCCTGAAGATAATCATGACGCCTCCAATAAGAATTACGTGGATGCTCTCGAAATTAGGATGCAAGATTTCTCTCAGCAAGCTGCTAACAATGTTGAGGTTATGGTTAAGACCCTGATCGATGAATTGATTTCAAGATATATCCTCAAGAGAGATAAGGAAAATAACATAGTGATCGATAAAGTTAGATTGAAGATATTGCTAGATCCTGTTCACGATAATGATGTAGTGAATAAAAAGTTCATCGTTGGATATGTCAATTCACTCACGCAGTCGAGAGATGGTAATGGTAACATTATATTCGACAATAAGAGAATCATTGATATAGCGGATCCTCTCGGAGATACGGATGCTGTAAATAAAAGATATGCTAGAGCTATGATCATTAGGAAATCGAACGAGACGCGACAGCAGTTAAACAGGTACTTACCAAAGGAAATCGAGATGCAAATAGGCAAGAAGCTGCTAGACATTACAGCAAATCTGAATAAAACTACGAGTAAAGTGGATACTCTAACAACCTCTACAAAAGACAGAGTGGATTCTGTAATGGACTCTATTAAACAAGTTACCGCAGAGCTTGATAGAGAAAAAACAAATCTTCAGAATCTTTGCAATCAGAAAATTAGTAATTTAGAAAAGTTAGCGATGAAGCGAGTTTCAGATTTAGAGGCTACATTCAGACAGTTAAAGATAGAGGTTTTGAATACTCTCAAAACTGATTGCTGCAATGATAAACTTAAGAAAGTGGAGGATAATGTAAATATGATGATGGACGCCTACAAAACTAATATGCAGCAAATGACGAGTCTAGAAGAATCGGCCAGAAGCCAGTACGCTAATACGGCAATCTTTGCTGAAGCGTTCAAGACACATACACAGGAGCATAAGAAAGAAACCGAGCAACTGAGAACTTCGATAGAGATGTTAGCTAAGGCTATCGACACGATGAGAACTCAAGCTGAACGCAGACTATAAATTGAAGGTAATCGTCTATTTCCTCATCATTTGTAAGATGGATAGTGAAAGCATAAGACTTAAAGAGTCTGTAGCCGAGCATACCAGGGCTGTAAAAGAAAAACTGAGAGCTCTAAAAGGTCTCAGGTTTGAGACTCAGCATGTCATGTCCGAAGCTTTGAAGCCTGTAACCACCCCCCTCAAGGATATTTTGGACACTCAACGAGGGTTGCCGGTGAAGAACGTCAAGAATGAAGATGGTGATTCTACAAGTATTTCTACTTACCTTCAACACGTTCGCTCAAAAGACAAGGATCGTATTGATACATTGTTCGGCGTGAGATATCAGGATGGAAGTTATATGCTTGGAAATAAAGATATTCATTTTATAAATAATCAAATATTGATAGGTGATGAAACGTATGAGTCTACCGCCGGTTTGACGGAGCTCATCTTTAAGCGAACGCCTCAGATTTCTGCATACACTAGTGAAGACTTGGAGACATACGCTAAGATTATGAAAAGTACTTTTCTTCATAGAAGTGGTTACAGCAGACACGGTCGCTTGAAATCTGGTAAATCGTATAAATACAAGAATATAATACGACCCTTGCTCAATACACATTCAGGTCTAGGACTGGCATGGAAGGAGCATAAGCCTGATAAGGAGGTTGACTACGTTTTCTGGAGAAATCCTAACACATTAGTGAATAGACTGAGGTTACTTATTGCTTCGAGGGACGCTGGTAATAATAGCCACACTCGAGAGATTGAGGAAATTATCAGGGAATTGAAAGCATCTAAAATTATAGCATGACCACCAAACAGAATATCGCCAGAGAACTTCACGGCTCGGCGAGGAGGAACTATTTACGACGGAAAATTATCAGCAAAGGTATGAATGATTTATTACAAATTGATTTGATTGAAATGATACCCTATGCAAAAGTGAACAAAAATTTCAAATACATTCTGATCGCAATCAACTTTTACTCTAAAATGGCATATGCAAAACCCTTAAAGGATAAGGGTGGAGTTAATGTTGCAAAGGCTATGGAGGATATATTACAAGAAATGGACGTCCCTCCCCGGAATATTCAAAGTGACAACGGGAAAGAATTTTATAACAAGTTCTTTAAACGATTAATGTTTAAGTATAATATTAACCACTACAGCACCTATACCAATGTGAAGGCTGCGGCTGTTGAACGTTTAATTCGAACCTTGAAGAATATGATGTACCGCGAGTTTTTAGTCCAAGGCTCATACAAGTGGCTAGATCTTTTACCTAGAATCGTTGTAAAGTACAATGATACTTTTCATTCAACTATCCGCATGAAGCCTAATGAAGTGAAGAACAACGATCTTCTTCTGACTGTGTATAATTATAATCAAGACCGAAGAGAGAAGAAGGCTTCAAGGAAGTTTAGTGTTGGTGATTATGTCAGGATATCTAAACATAAAGGACATTTTGAAAAGAGTTATGAATCTAACTGGAGCGTTGAAATCTTCAAAGTTTTTCGTGTGAATCGTACCAAGCCTACAACATACATACTAAAGGATAGGAATGGTGAAATCATAAAAGGTGGCTTTTATGGACATGAACTAAAAAAGACTAACTATCCTAACACATATTTAGTAGAAAAGGTTATACGTAAACGTGAAAACAAAGTTCTTGTAAAGTGGTATGGTTTTGCAGATACTCAATGGATTGATATAAAGGATTTGGTGTAATGTATGAAGACTTAATAAAGACCAGTTGTTATGATTGTAAAATCATGAGTATTTTTTATTTTAAAAATCCTTCATATTTTCTCTTTTTTTGAGGGAAAATTAATATATAAAAACCCTCATACACAATTTAAATGGATATATACAAAGACATTATCAGAGGGAAAATTAATATATAAAAACCCTCACATACTTTAAATGAATATATACAACACATTATCACAGGGAAAAAATTAATATATAAAAACCCTCATACATACTTTAAATGAATATATACAATGACATTATCAGAGGGAAAAATTAATATATAAAAACCCTCATACACACTTTAAATGAATATATACAATGACATTATCAGAGGGAAAAATTAATATATAAAAACCCTCATACACACTTTAAATGAATATATACAATGACATTATCAGAGGGAAAAATTAATATATAAAAACCCTCACACACACTTTAAATGAATATATACAATGACATTATCAGAGGGAAAAATTAATATATAAAACCCTCATACACGATTTAAATGAATATATACAATGACATTATCAGAGGGAAAAATTAATATATAAAAACCCTCATACACACTTTAAATGAATATATACAATGACATTATCAGAGGGAAAAATTAATATATAAAACCCTCATACACACTTTAAATGAATATATACAATGACATTATCAGAGGGAAAAATTAATATATAAAAACCCTCATACACAATTTAAATGAATATTTACAAAATCCAGATTGAAAAAAACAAGATATCTTCAAATATTTACATATTTACAAGTTTAGGCACTAGCAATCACCAGGTCTAAGGGAATAATGGCCCCACGCTAGAGTCTTATAACTTCCCTCCATCAACTTCCTCTTATCGTCACCTCCCTTCAACGCCAATTTATTTGTCTCAATTGTTGTAATTTTGTGGTGTTTACTCCGAAATGTTTTTTGTATCGAATAAATTTTTAGGCTATGGTCTTTTAAACATTCAAAATAATGGCCGAAATCTATTTTATCCATGCCTGTCCTGGTGATGCCCTTAGCTTTCTTAATTGTCTGCCCTCCATATCTGTAGGCGTATAGCTTCGCTCTAATACCGACATACTCCTCCATAATCAAGCCACCCAATTCGTCCTTGAACAACCCAATCTTTTTCCTATTGGCTTGCTTAATGCCATATGCATTATCCTTTTCGAAGTTTGAAGTGTCGAAATATTGAGGATTCTCCCTGATGAACTCATAGATATCAGAACTCGTTTCAAAAATAAACGAGTCTGTATCCATGTAATTCAGCAGCAAGTCTTTTAAATTTGGTTTCATGATATTGTAAAAGAAGTCATACATGATAAATTTTGAAATGTCCAAAATTGCGTGTCCTATGTAAATTGGTTTGTTCATATGTACTTCCTCTCTGCCCAGTTCGATTCCCACAAGATTTTCCTCAAAAATTATGGTGCGTAGGTAAGTGCTGCGTGCTATTAACTTCTTTGCCTGTTTCCAGGTTCCAACTATTTTGAAATCCGTGTACTTTCTAACATTCTCTATAAATTTCCCATATACGGCGTTATTCATCTTTTTCCACAGGTTTTGGCCGAATTTTGACTTTTCTTGTGCTCTCTTCTCGGTGTTGACGTCGATATATGTCTTCAACCAGTTAGACTGGTCGTAGGACACCACTCTGTGAATATGTCTCACAGTTAGACCTTGCTCGATACACTGCTGCATCACCCTGTAGTGCAAGACATATTTGCTTTTCTGTTCTAATGTTGCAAGCAGTTTCTTGTATTGGCCGTTCGGTGGTATTGCGCTCTGTGGGCAGAAAGGAAGTTCGTTATGGGCGTCGTGGATATGGTCGGGGTATTCGATATCAACCTCTAGCACATATCCAGTCTCTGAATTTTCTTTGACTTCTGCGAAGTTTATGCATTCAATTTCTTCTCTCGTGAGCCATTTCAGATTTTTGTATGGTAGGGCAGACACCATAGAAGCTCCATATAAGTTGTTTATGTCCCAATAGGACAGGTGTTTAACAGGAGCATGCTGGTCAAAGTTGGACATGTACCTGTGGTTAGCTTTGGTGTAGCCCTTCACCACTGTGCACAGTCCGCCTCTAATTCCCGACTCGAAAAATTCCAGCATGCTCTTGTCGGATATTAAGGAAAGTTTCGCCTTTGTTATCTTCAACATAGCGTCAAAGGCGAGTCCTGGTAATGTATAAAACCATGCTGGGTCAAGTTTATACATTCCCAGGATGAGATCTCGAAACTTTTCGAAAATATCCGCCAAGAGCAGTATATCTGTTTTCAGGTATAGATCGCTGTATTCTCCGAGATTCCGGATATTAAAGACCTCCCAGACTTTTACAGCATGCCTGTATTCCTCTTCGGTAATGTGGCTGTCAGTGAGAGTACTGTAGAAGGCCTCCTTCGGTGGTAGAGAAGTTTCTTCGAGTACGGCAAGGCTTGACACATAATCATATGGGAATATTCCCTTGCTCTTTGCCAGCTTAAAATGCTCCTCAACAGGATATTCTGCCCTTGTTATTTTAAAATCACTCTCCTCCAGCATGTCAGCCAGGCTGGACAGCTTGTCGTCAAGAAACTTAAAGCTGTCCAGAAACCTGAAGCTGATGTTCCTGTAACGTTTGCTAAACGCTATATACCTCTCACCACTTTGAGCGATGCACGATACGGGCTTATTATCATATGCCAGGCGTCTTATCAAGAAGTGGCTGTCATAATTAGATAGACAATGAAAAAAGATCGGTATGAAATCAGGGACCTTTCTATTCAAATTGCATCTATTATGAGCAGCACCCAGATATTCCCCTGTCACATGATCGTGATCCCTCACGCGCAAATCGCCCACAGTGAAAGCAGCAAGGCATATATGACACTCTGAGGCATTGTCAAAATTCTGTTGCTCTTCAAGGGTTAAATCCATAGGTTTAGGATTGGAATACACATCGATGACGTCATCAGCAATTGATTTCAATTGTTTGATAAAGTCATCGACGGCATTTGGACCTCTAAAGAGAAAGAACTTTGACAATGCCTCGTCATGCCTACATATCACCTTCAAGGCAATAGACATTGCTTCATGCTCTTGAACGGCTCGGGTCCAGCTCGAGCTGCTTGAGGGCTCGCAAGAGTGAACCTTCGCCAGAACAGATTCAATGTCTGCGTATATAACAAATGGTACAGGAACGCTCTTGGAGAATGCTTTAAATTCAAGGTATTCATCCTGTTGAGCCATTTTAAGCAGCTGGCATTTTCCACATCTTAATCGGTGCGTTTCCAAGGCCTTTTCATTGGTGCATCTCTTGAGACAGGCCTCACATGTCCATATTTTACCGTTATGTTTGGTGACTTGACTGCTTACAAGTCTGGACAAGTCTTTAATGAGACAGTAGTGGGACTTTTCCCCCTGCTCAATATATAACAGATTGGTATGGTGCTGCTTCTTTTCAGCTGTTTGGTATAGGGGAATAATGTTCTCATTCTCCTCCTCTATACCAAACACTGAAATGGATACTCCATTGTTCTGCTTTTCAAAGCATTCAATTTGATGGAAGGGTGTCGGAAATTCGATACCTTCATAATTGAATGCCTCGAAAAGCAGTTCCTCCGGGTATACTGCTGTTCTATAGCCATTTGCCTTCGCAGGGTATTTAGAGGCAAGCATACACCATGCGAAGCAGAAGTTGTCATCATTCTTTATGTTTATAATTGCAGTTTTATTCCTGATTTTCAATGGCAATTCGATGTATGAACCTGCATGTAAAGGGTCATAGTGTGTAAAGCCCATCACCAGGCTGAGTATCTTTGACAAGGACTTCGATGATGCTCCCCCCTCAAATTTAGAAATGTTTTCCAAAATATCCCCCGCAATTGAAGAGAAGATCTGATTGAGATCGCTTGACGGAAGAATCAGTACAGGCTTAGAATTAAAGCCAGTGGAAAGACTCTTCTCTTCATCAGGTTTGCGGATTAAATATTCAAGTTCCAGGGAACAATGCATCTTTAATCCACTCCTGCTTTTCTGCAAGACGCTTTCCACTTCTTTAATAATAAGCTCTTTGCACTCATCTAAAAAGACTCTGGGCTCGAGTATTTCTAATGTATTTTCTATCCTACTATTAAAAATACGTCCCTTGAATGCCGATTGTATGGTATTGCTTCCAGTCCCTGGCAATTACTAGCACTAACCTTGGCCTTTTTGATTGTAAGCTGCTCGCTCCCGTCCGATGCCTGCCCTCTCTTTCCATTCAAAGTTGTCGCATTACTGGATGATGATGAGGAGGTTGACGGTGCAGCGGCTTCATTGTTTGCGTCTGAGGAGGTCGAGGGTGCGGCGGTTTCATCGTCTGCGTCTGAGGAGGTCAAGGGCGCGGCGGACGATTCTTCACCTATCTCCGGTGATGTCGACTGCTGTGTTGCCAGATCCATGGGCTGGCTTCCAAGGTCACCCAGATCATTTCCTGGAATAATAATAATATTAATATTAATAACAATAATAATATAGAATGTGAAAAAGAAGTTCATAAAATGTGGAAAAAAAATTCTTACCATTCAGTGGTTGCTGCATGTATGGGGCAGGGCCCCTACCATGCTGATTTGATGCAGGGAAGCCTTGTGGTGCCGATGGCGCGCAATGGCCGATACCGCCTCCGAAATAAAGTCCATTTCCTGAAAATAATAACAATAATATTAATAATAATAATATAGAATGTGTAACAGACCTTCGTAAAATGATGATAAATTCTTACCGGTCGGCGGTTGCTGCATGTATGGGGCAGGGCCCCTACCATGCTGATTTGATGCAGGGAAGCCTTGTGGTGCCGATGGCGCGCAATGGCCGATACCGCCTCCGAAATAAAGTTCATTTCCTGAAAATAATAACAATAATATTAATAATAATAATATAGAATGTGTAACAGACCTTCGTAAAATGATGATAAATTCTTACCGGTCGGCGGTTGCTGCATGTATGGGGCAGGGCCCCTACCATGCTGATTTGATGCAGGGAAGCCTTGTGGTGCCGATGGCGCGCAATGGCCGATACCGCCTCCGAAATAAAGTCCATTTCCTGAAAATAATAACAATAATATTAATAATAATAATATAGAATGTGTAACAGACCTTCGTAAAATGATGATAAATTCTTACCGGTCGATGCTTGCTGCATGTATGGGGCAGGGTCCCATCCCTGCTGATTTGGTGCCAGGTAGGTCTGGAAGCCTGGAGGTGGCGGTGCAGTGGTAGCGAAGCCTACTGGTGCAACGGTCGCGAAGCCTGGAGGTACCGGTGCAGCGCTCGCATGTTGACCGATGCAGCCTCCGAAATAAAGTCCGCTTCCTGTAAATAATAGTAACAATATTAATAATAATATATAATGTGTAAAAGAAGTTCGTAAAATGCTGATAAATTCTTACCATTCGATGCTTGCTGCATGTATGGGACAGGGACCCAACCATGCTGATTTGGAGCCGGGTAGGTCTGGAAGCCTGAAGGCGGCGGTGCAGCGGTCGCGAAGCCTGCTGGTGCAACGGTCGCGAAGCCTGGGGGTACCGGTGCAGCGGTCGCCTGTTGAGCGATACCGCCTCCGAAATAAAGTCCATTTCCTGGAAAAAAATAAATAATAATAATAGTATAGCATGTTTAAGTATAGAGTTCTAAAGAATCTACACTCTATACGTGAAAAAAAATACATGTTTTAAACACCCTTGTGAAAAATACATAGCATTCTGGGAGACCGAAAGACTTATGTGACTGCATATGGGTGAGAAACTCCCCTTAAATATATCCTTTTTCTCCTTATACAATCCAGAACTCTATGCTGTCGGAGGCATGCCTTTGTGTGCCAGAATCGACATTGTATGTCTACTATCATGTAATTTTTTTTAGTTACAAATGCTCGAATACCAGTCTGTAAATTCTTACCGTACGATTGTTGCTGTATGTACGGGCCAGAGCCACCTCCATAATGATTTGGAACCAGGAAGGTTTGGAAGCCTGGCGGTGCCTGTGCAGCGGTCGATGGATGGTCGATACCAAAATAAAGTCCATTTCCTGAAATAATAATATAGAATGTGTAAAAGAAGTTAATATGAATTGTTACATTACTTTTTAAAACACTGAAGAATGCTTACCATTCGACTGTTCGGATGCTTGAATCATTACGGCATTTGATGAGCGATCCTGCAGCCGGCGTTGGGTATCCTGCTGGAGCTGGATGTATGCTTCAGACATGTTAGCAGAACTGATTGCTGAAAACGCAATTAATTTACGCGTTAGATTTTTATTTATTAAAGAAACGATATATTATTAAGTTAATTTACTTTACTGCGAATACCTTATACAGGGAAAATGTCGATGTATTTTAAACACCTGAGAAATTTCTATTACAGATATAAATCACGTGTATTTCTCGACACAATCATGGAAAATATCTCTTTAACATGATGGAAACAGACTGAAAGTTTTTACTAAATAAATGCGAGAGAGGAATGAAACATTCACAGTGAATGTTCGACCAGTGCATGCAAGCATGAAGTCTTCGGATCGATTACCGTCGGTTACCCCGGGAGAAATTTTTATACAGATCATTTTTATTCGATTCGCAGGGTTTTTCAAGTAATTGTATTTCTCTAGAAAGGAATATAATTCACCCGGTGAAAACACGTATTTAAATATCCGGAATAATAATTACTCAACAATGTGAATACTTAACTAAACTGATCACATTTTTGAGAATTCGCGCAGTTAGCTATTAAATGCAGAATAAGCTTGCCTAAAATGAATACTTAACTATTCACATTTCAGAAAATTCACTTGTCTAGCTATTAACTTTTTAGAATGCTCAGCTATTCGCATATAAATGCCATGCATTAAAAACAAGAACGCGAATATAAGTTAAATGTAGAGAGAAATAATTTAACTTTTAAAAGTAAATGAAGTGTTTTGTTACAACTTACCAGACATGATGTTCGTTGAACTTTCACTTTGAATGAGAAAAGTTTGCAGAGACCTTAACTCGTTGATTTCAGCGGAGAAACTGTGAGAATTCCCGATGAAGCAGCCTTTTTATAGTGTTCTTTTGCGATATAAAAAATGTATGAGTGAAAGTTTAAGATATATAATACAGCAATTTTGATTGGCTACTCCGAAAATTCGAGAAGGAGAGGGAAATGCTAGCCTCGCACAGGGGCATTTCGTGAGCACGTCTAAACCTGTTAAGGGGGAAATCCTTCGATCACGCCAGCGTTCCTTAAGGGGAATGTTTCTGCGTATGACGCTAGAAATAAAAATATATTTTATTTTTTACATGTACCATTAAAATTCATTGTTAATTATTGTTACTTTACCAAATTAATTACAGAGTGAAAATAATGTATTGTTTCTGTAGATATAATTGTCCTCGAACCAGCGACCTTTCGATTGTGAATAGATACGTTACAGATGTTTAAAAAAACGTCTGATGCTATGTGATGGCTTTAGAATTCTATTCTCTATGCATTACCACGGGAAAAACGAATAGCAAGTTACCATTTGAGAAAAGTTAAAAGTATTTGAATATTTAAACCAATATCAAAAAATCTGATGTGATACACTCACATGGCTTTCTCTACTCTTGTACAAACTATTTTTACAAACACTTATTCCCTATATGCTTCATGTTAATCGAGATATCGAGATGTCGATGTTATTGGTAATTTTCATGACGATACAATGTGAATATGATAGGTTTCAAGCGATAGTCAAATATTTTAACGCTGGTTGCTATGTGCCGCCTCCCATTCTCTTTGCATGTCCAGAACATAAAAACAAGAATAATGAAATTGAGAAAAAGTATAAGTATTGGAAATTTTAAGGGAATAACAAGCAATATCTCGAAACGATTTACTCATCAACAAGAATGTATATGTTATAAATTATGTATTTTAACGCGATCTCCATTTTTTTTTGTGTAGTAAGTTTACTAACTATACAAAAGTAATTAGAATGAAGAATACTTTTGGATACATTCCCTGAAAATTCGAGATATACATTTCATTTCTCATTACAATATCTTAAACATATAATATTTTATTCAATATCGTTAGAGTCATTTTTGAGAGAATTAAAATTTTCGAGAAATGTTCCATGTAAAGGGTAGTCTGGTGTGAGGCATTTTCTTTAAAACCCTCGTGTCGCATCTCTGGAAGATACTGAACCTAAATACCAAGTTTGGTGCTTTATCAGCCTCTTCGTTTCTGAGTTATGTTTCACAGGCACACTCGCAGACAACCATGCTTTTTCGGATTCAGAGGGTCTCAAAACATGTATTTCCGGTGAAATCTCGGTATCGATTTTTTTCGGTTGGAATACAACACTTCCTCTACTTACTATACGTAGTATAGAAAGTAAAAACTCTGTCGCAAATACTTAATGTCGCACAAATATTACTTGAAATGAATTTTTTTGTGTGTGTGTATTAAGTTTATATTAACATGTTGGAATATTCAAAAAATATCTCTCGAATGGATGGGGTATTTAAAATCGTACTCGTCCTATGTTTACTAAGCCCAATCTTTTTAAAAATGGAATAAATTAAGAGTAACGAGGATTGTTTAGGCAAGGCTCCATATTTCATTATTTAGAATTAAACAAATGCTATTAGTCGTAATAATCATGCACATACGACAGCAAGCAAATGCGCGAGTCAATTCATATACAATTAATTAATAAAAAAATATTTAATTGTTTTCATCGATCAGCGAGAGCCTTATTTTAATAACGTATGTAATATCATTCTGAATACTTTTTATTCTTCATATTACTCTCGCCAAATCATATTTCTTTGTTTAACATCCCGAAAAAAAAATCAGTTTAATTTTTTGATATCATGTTTGCATTTCTTGTACGCGAGTATTTAAATAATGACAAAGATACAATCGAATGTTTAAGTACAGAATCTATACAGTATACGTTTAATTGAAAACTTAAATCATTAATATTCTTCATGTAGAATTATATTAATTATCGGGAAAACATTTTTTGTGGTAAGCTTAAAACATGTCTAGACAGGTTTTTCCGCTGTGTATGATGGAATTTCTGGACAGAGGAAGCTCTTAAGAAAATCTTTTGTGCCGGTAATTGTTATTTACCCCGAGGGTCTGTGGTTTTTCAGAGCACTTAGCCTGCTTAATGAACTGGAAACGCCCGTCATTGTTCACTAATGCATCTATACAGAACTTTCTTCTGAAGACATTTGTTTTTCAGAGCACTTAGCCTGTTTAATCAACTGGAAACGAGTGTCATTGTTCACTAAGAGCTCTATACAAGACCTTGTTTTTACATTCTTCTGACGAAAATTAATGGTGCGGGAGAGTTTGCCGTTGTCTGCTAATGTGTCTACACACGCATTCTTCAGGGGTGTACACCATATTTCTTTCAAGCAGTGTTCGCAAGTGAATAATTCGTTGAATTTCTCAAAGTTCGCTACGTCTTTAGAAAGAACATTTAAAACGAATATAAAATTTATATTTGAAGTCTTCGTGCGTGTTACTTACAGGTACGCCTGTTTTGAATTGTAATTATTACTTCTCTAGTGTGAGAAGAGACATAGCGGGCTTTTATTTTTAACGTCAGTTGAAGCGTACTCCTATGTGCTGGATACCCCTAGCCATTAAGAGCAGGTAGTGGGGAAAACCCACGCGTCCTGGTTTAACCGCCTCTCATGATGGACGGGGCATTGCTGTCACATTGCGTCTTGTTTTTTCGTAAAGGGTTCTCGTGTTAACGTCTCATACAAGCTATTTGCAATTTCGCTTTAAGTTGCTTTTTAATTCATCTAAGCAATGTAATATTTTTTATAATCCCGCAATTCAAAAGAAGAATAAAACACACGTTATTAGCCGTAATAGTTATATACGCGTAATATTCTCGCATATACGATAACGAACAGTTGCGTTCGATTCAATTACATTAATCAATAAAAAAAAACTTAATTGTTTTTAATCGATAGACTGCGCCGTTTCATTAGAAGTGAGATATTCATGGTAGATGAATAATTTGGGTGAGATATCTCTAGGCGCGCGAGTCAATTACATTAATTATTCATTGTATTCATCGATCAGCGAGGGTCTTATTTATTTTTTATTTATTTCATAATCAATTCCTCCGGAGCCAACATGAACGCACCTCGCATGTTAATTCGCCTTTATTTTTTTTCCAGAATCATATTTCGCAGAATTATATAGAGTTAAGATGGCCGTCTTGCGTACACCTCGAATTTAAATATGGTGAATTCGCAACTTTCGGGTATGACCACCAGGGGCGCTGTGAGCAAAACACTCGTTGGAGATTCACTCGTATTACCACTTGGCGCGCTAGTGTAGCTGGCGAACTGAAGCGGGAGTGGAGGGGATGCGGAAGTCGACTTGCCAGTCCAAATATCGAGAGTTAGTCATTCCGGCGAAACGTCTCGCAGTGGAAGGTTGCGGTCGGTGTTCCACCGCAATTATCACGCGATAACGAGTGTTACGTCAAGTCTGTCCTTTCATCTATGTGTTGTAATATTCTTATAAATCCAAAATATATTTTCCCTCAAAAGTAGAATTAAATAAATGTTATTACTCGTAATAATTATACACGTGCTACCACACATATACGATAACGAACAGTTGCGCGCGAGTCAATTAATCATTCAAAAAATACTTAAATGTATTCATCAACCGACTAGCCGCGTTTCATTGCAATAGTAGTAATATAAGGGGGGGTTTAGGACCAGGTGCGCGCGAATTCAATCAAAAATACTTAATTGCTCGAAGAACCGCGTTTAATTGCATTAGTAGTAATATGATGGGCATTCTTTTTTCAATAACACACATTACCTAATTGATTGACACAATTATGTACTCAAACGATTTGCCGATGTGCGGCAGGCATCGAGAATCGCATTCCCACACCGCCAACGTCACGCACCGAGAACCCCCACATATAACCCCTCACCCCGAGCGGCACATCCCCTACCCCAAGCCAATCACACGGCAGGGATTTAGGCCTAGGGAAGGTACGCGACCGACGTATAGGATCAATACACACTCCCCCACCTATCCACAGGGAACCAACCAGAACACAAAGGGGAGGGAGGACACGCGTATGGGGGAGGGAGGGGGGCGGGTCACCGGCACGTGACCACAGGGGGAGGGGGGAGGACTTGCCGGCACAGACCCTGTCGGCATTAAGTGAGCACACAAAGGGAAGGGGGCGGGGCTAGCGGCACGCGCGACCAGGGCGGCATGTGAGGCCTCAAAGGAGGGGGCGGGGCTTGAAGTCAGAACAATAGGTCATTAATTCCTTTGTTCTGACCAGAACAATAGCCCATTGTTCTGGATCTCTCCTATTATATCTACTCGCTGGGATTATCATTTTGCACTACACGATGATTATTGCTAGAGATTTCCATCAGTGTTGCTTAGAAAATTGATCTACTCATAATTATCGTTGCTGTTTATGACACGTTTGCATATAGAAAAATCTTAAAACAGTCATTGTTAGTATGTAATTATTGGTTACTTTTATTTATGTGTATAACTATTTGAAGCACATTCCTTAAACTGTCCTTATGTTATACTACTGTGTGTGATGCGTAATAAGGTATACTGTCTGCTCAGCGATGTTTTAGCTGGCAGGGTGGAGTGGCATATCTCTTAGATAAAGCTTTAGCTTTAGAGGTATACAGTATGCGGAACTCGTGACGCGCGTGGCGCGTAGAGAGGAAAACAGCCAACAATATTTCATTATCGCGTGTCTTTATCCCTCACTTGCCTCAGTTCAAGTAAACGCCACCTCCTTCTAGTAACTAAACTCCTACCTGCTTGGAAGGGCTCCCCCACCCACTAACTAAATCTTCGCTGAACAAATAGTATAAAACGTTAAAAATATTAACTTTTATGTCTTATAAGCGTTTCTACTAATTTATGTACTGTCTGCCGCCATTTTATCTTTAATTTAATTACACCTATTATTATTCTCAAATCATAAAGACATTGGTACTTTATATTTTATTTTCGAAGGCTGTACTAGGTGGAGGAAGTATTGTACTCCGCATAAGCATTTGGTATAGATATATCACAGGAAATACATATTTTGAGATCCCTGAATAAAAGAACACTTATTTGGTGTGTGTGTGTGAACATCATAGTTAAAAACGAAATGTTGGACAAACATAAAACGTATAAGTTCAGTATCTTCCAAGGATTCCAACGCAGATTTTCAAGAAGTTTCCCCCATCGACTATCCTTTGCGTAGAACGTATTCCTTGTTTTTACTGTTTCAAGAAGGGCCAAACCGCCACAGGTTTGTCGAGTTCTCCACGATTCCACCAGAGGAAAGCCTTCTATCAGCAATCTGCCGGTATGACCGGGTCATAAAATTTGGAATCCTTAAGGACCTCTGTGCACCTCTGTCGACCGGTTTCCTGTGGTTCCTTCACCTCATCCGTACCTCCTGGGATAGGTAGACACTAACAATCCTCGTTGTGTAGAAGTGCAAGGTATTCCCTCCGTTCCCTCATTCATTCATGTAATTGCGGTTGTTTTTGCAAACGTCAGCTCTTATCAAACTAATACAGAACTTAATGCTTTTACATTGTTCTTGTACATTTGTGTACACATGCATAAATGTTTAAATGAAATCTATTTACATAGTAGTTGTAGTAGTAGTAATTATAATAAGTTATTATTAAGGTTGAGACCATTTTTATGTCTAAAAATGCGGCTCCTTATTCTAGTTGCTTGCTCCATCTTTTAGCTGATCGTCCTCGACTTCCATGTCTTTGTGGATTATAATTTAGGATCGTATGCGGCACTCTCTCTTCATTCTTTACTTATCGAAAAGAGTATATCCCGCCACATGTCTAGAAATTTCATTTCTGCAGCTTTCAATCTTCTTAGCAAACTGTTAGTGAGAGTCCGACATTCCAAGCTGTAAAACAAAACAGGTATAGCTAAAACTTTGTAAAACTTTAGGAGGTTTTCTCTAGGGGCTTTCTTTGCTAATCTTCTCTATGATGGAACAAATCTAACTTTCTGTTAAGTACGTTGCTCTGCCATTTCCTAAGAAGTCTCCTAAATAATTAAAATCAATTACTTGTTTATTAAAGGATTATTTACCACTATTTTGACTCTTATTGGATTCATTCCATGAAACTCCAATTCTTTAGTTTTACTTAGGGATATTTGTAGCTTGTATTGAGCAGCAATTTTTTCTAATTGAAAAACGACTCTTGTTAAGCTGTCCTCGTCCGTTGCCATCATTGCCTGCTCACTTGCAAAAAGGAATATATAATTTTCTAATATCAACTCTAAGGTTAACTAATAAAATGTGTTGCCATTTTCTTATGACGTCATAAATGTGTAAGTTAAAGCAGGTGATAAAGGACACATTGTCTCACTCCTTGATTTATCTCTTATATTGACAGCAGACTATTTCCATTTTTAATTCTTATGTCTGTTCCAGCATATAGACTTTGAATTGCTCCTCTTATGACTTGGAAAGCCTCGCTGTTTCATTATGTCCCATACTTTATTTATGTTTACTTAATCAGATATCAATTAATATAATAATAAATAATAATAGTAATAAAGTTAAAATATCCCTGCGTTTCTCATTTCATAATAATCAATAAGGAAAGCATAAATCGGGAAACTTAAATACTGAGACTTCTTATCTATTCCTATTGTTAACTCGCAGCATTCTTATTGTATTAGTGCCAAGTCAATCTGTGTGACAGTTATCATCATAATAAATATTTATGTAAAGAGAAATATACATTTTTATATAAAGTTATGCACCACTGAGAATCCCATTCAGAGCTTGTACAACGTGTTCCTGCTCATACACATTAGAGAAGCACTTTATTTTAACTTTATCAACACTGTAAGCCCATTCATGCTTAATAGTCCCAGAAAAGGCGCTTGTTCTAATATCTGCGTGTAATGTTTGTTGATGATAATCTCAGGTCTGGAGCAATGGTAACTTCATATCTTTCTTGCTTGTCCTAGATGTATCAATAGGTCAGAAACTTTATTTCTTTATTTCATTTCCAGTGACCTGCTATTCAGAATTTGGCAGGACACCCCTTATTTACATTTTGTGAATGAACAGCTAACAAATCCATAAAACTGTAACGCTGCCCAACTTGAACTCATTAGGAAATTACACAAAAGCTAAAAGAGAAACAAAAAAATGACGGGGATGACGGTACGCACAAAAGGGCACGAGCAGGGATATACACCATGTTTGTTCGCATATATATCCCCTTCCCTTTATCTCCCCGTCCTCTTTCCTTTTCGTGTTGGGTTATATTACGTATTAGAACGATGCGACATACAATAGTTGAGCGGCGCATTTTCCGATTCACGGAATGCTGTTTTACGCATATTCACAGCCGCTTGCGAGATATTCACTTTGCCATTCTGTGTAAACATGCGTATCTATGCTGAGGAAGAGTTGAACCATTATAGTTGCTGTTTGAAACTAGCACTCAAACATAAAGAGTGCAGAACTTTGCGAATGATCAGTAGAGAAATAAAAATAAATCTGATTTGTTGCGTTCACATGATTATCACTGCCTACTAACCCTTCCACAATCTATTCTTACAAAACCTTATTCTTCTATCTGCTACCGAGCGAGGTAGCGACGTGGTAACGTGTGCGATATGCATTCGGGAGGTCGCGGGTTCGGGTTTTTCGTAGTTTCTTCGGGGTCGGCAGGCAAATGCTGGGATGGTTTCTTCTCTACCACGATTTCCTTTCCATCATTTCTCTCTCATTTCGTTTCCTTCTAATATTAGAGATGCACTTCTAGGTTTCGTGGCGTATGGTGGTGCTGGACACTTGACACGGATGCCTGCTGAATGAAAAGAGTATTCACTGTGGAGAAGAGGGCTGCTTGTTGGTGGGTGGTTTATCGCCATCTCTAGGCAGTGGGTGGGGTCTGCCAGCTTGAAAATGTTAGGGACCTCCGCGCGTCTCTTTGGCGGTCTGCCTTCGGCCTGTAGCTTCTGTGGTTCCTTCACGTCATCCTTTCTTGAGGGTGTTAACCGCAATAGATCTGCACATGTCGCAACGCGCAGGTGTCCCCCTCCGTTGAATCATCTCTACCTCTCCTCTTCGTCTTGTATCTGCTTCTTGTTACTATGGATAAGCCTTTACTTATTACATATAGTTTATACATTTCGTTGCAGGTGTAGGAAGGGTACAGTAGGCTAAAGCGATAGTCAAAAAGTTTCAAAGCCGGTCGCTAAGGATGGCTTTGAAATTCTGTTCTCTTTCCATAAACACAAAAAAAAAAAATAGAAACAGAAAACCAGAAATCGATATGCAGTTGAGAAAAGTGTAAAGTGTTTGAAAATTCAAACAATAACAAGGAATATCTCCAACATGGTTAACGCTACAAAAAATTTATTTAATATACAATGTTGGCTTTAATGAGATCTAAACTTTTCGTACAGTAAGCTTTTGTTTGTCTCGTAGGTTTTATAAATTATTACAAATGTCATTCAAAATGAAAACGATTTCACAGGTTATTCCCAAAAACCTCAATATATTTAAGGCCACACACACAAGGGTAGTTTGGGATGGGGAATTTTCTTGAAAATCCCCGTTTCGCATCCTTGGTAGATGAACTTAAATACCATGTGAGGTATTTACTGTTTTTTCTTTTTGAGTTATGCTAATCACGGACACACACACACACACACACGCACTCACTCACATACACATTCGATTACATCATCTCACATACGGACGTGTTTCTAATAATGCTTTTTCAAGGGATTCAGTGAATCTCAAAACATGTGTTTCGGTGAAATTCCGGTATGGAATGTTTGGGTGGAATGCTATACTTCTTCTATTTTGAAGAAGGTATTTTGTGTTCCCACGTATTGGGAGCCAATTTTGAGAAAGGTGGTTCGTTACGTTATTTGCACCACGCTTTGGGCGTCAATTTGAAGTAGTTTGTATTGCATTTCAACTGTTGGGGAGCAGAACTTGAAATTCGTTGCAATTGCACGTATAGTATCCGGTTTCCGGTAGCCTTCGCCCCAAGTTTAAAAATATTAGCTTTGTAATTTAATTGTTTCTTTAAATATTATATCTTTATGTATGCCTCAGCTGCATCAGTATTATTTTAGACATGGATATCTTGGCAGGGCGTGATGCGACAAGAATGTAGGCTTACGCAGATTTTTTAAGTTTTAATTCACTCCTTTTTATTAATCTTTGATACAAAATAAATAGCACTTCACTGATATCGTGAGCTGTGAGATTCTTTTTATTAATTAATTACACTTTTTACCACGTAAAACTATTTTTGTCTCACACGAATACATATTAAATCTCTCGAGGATGTGTCTCGCGTCCTGTTACAATCACTGTTTACAGGCAACACGTCTGATTATGAGCACTGTTTGAAGGCAATTGAATAGATTTCAACCGTCTAAACTTGTAAATTTCTGTAATTCAAGTCTCTGATTGTATACTCCTACTCCAATAGAATACCTGCATTTAACTAAAGCTTTTTCTGGTTGTTGGTTTGGTTACTTTTTATAAACTGTCACTAAAATTACATTATTGTTGCCCCAATAATCACAAGTAGTACTGTTAAATTTTCTTACTCATTATTGACTCAAGGTTACTTCATTGTTACCTCATTGTTCGCAACTATTAACTTATTTTTCTCACAGCTCCTACATTATTAAATTACATAATATATTTACATAACATTATTACACATGGATACAATAATATAAGCATATGCAATGACTGTTATATACATTTTACAAATTATTGCATACACTTATTGCTTCAAGGCGGGCTGTTATTGAATTTACTTATTATATAATATCAGTAAGGGAAAGTAATTAAATATACCAAAAGTTGGATGAACTCTACGTGATCTAATATTTATATATGAGTGATTGATTGGTGTAGATTAACATTACTTAAAACTTATCTTCATATACTACCTTCATGCATTAATAGGCTAAGTATTGTAATCGTCTCAGGAGTTTAGCCATGATCTTGTGGTTGACATAAGCGAACCTGAGCCAGTGCTGTATTGCTCTTCCCTCTCGCTCTATTGTTTTACACCCTGTTCCATAGGTACTTATCCTTTCTTTCCGGGAACACTAAATATTACGTGAAGTGCATCAGCAATACATTATATTACCGCATCAAACAATGCAATTAAGTTCATACTTTCAATAAGTAAACCTGTAAAAGCTGCATGCATGTAAAAACAAAATATATTATGACCATAAACATGTAAAACTGCACTTGTTGCCAATACCTCTGAACTGCTGGTGTTGTGCTCTTTGCATCGTCGGCAAGAAGCTCCCTAGTCCACTGCGCGCTTGCAGTTCAAGGACAAAGACATTCTTCTAAGTCAACCACAGTAGTGGTAGTAGTCGCTGTCTGCACTACCACAACACGGATTAAGTCAGACATCATAAACTGATTGGTGATTGAGTTTTAACATGGTTTTCTCAACCCCCTCAACGCTGCAGCTGCATTGTGCGGGTACACAGGCCAATATAGGAACCTTGCGATTTAAGTTAGTATGGCATAAGTAGTCCCGCCCTCTCCAAGCGCTACCTCTCTACTTTTCTCTCTTTCACATTATTCTAGTCACTTGACTGGCAAGTTAATTATGTCATCTCAAAGATCGGCGGAGCGTAACATTGCCAATGTGGTTTTAGGTTCTTGCTAGTTGATTATCGTTAAGTTAATAATTAAGATATTATAAATAAGACTGGGGACAATAGTCAATTTATTTAAGAGCTCATTCAGTACTATTGCAACATAAGAATAATTCTGTTATAACAATAATACATTAATAATAATAATAATAAGAAGAAGAAGAAGAAGAAGAGTGGGTAGTAGTCGTGGCAGTGGTAGTAATAGTGTCATATTCTCCGAATTTTTTATTTTATTAGTTTTATAATCCTTTCCTTCAATGGCAGCAATTTTTCAACTGTTTCAAGCACAGTGTCTGTAAAATTATTTTACTTGCATTGTTTGGAGAATGTTTATATATCGCTTGTCAATGTTAAACCGAGTGAAAAATAAATGTGCGAAGACGTAAAAATTAAAACTTTAATGACGAAGTACAGTAAACGCATTGATACGTACTGTCTGGTGCTTTTATTCCCTCTGTCAGAAAATAAGCCTTTTCACCGCAATTTCAGGTAGCATGTAAAATGTTTGATGCTTTAAGTGTATGTAAAAATCCTATTGTAAACACCACACTCCAACTGCCGATCTTAAATATAAAGTTTGATACGTATACGACTTTGGATTTTTAAGTTATGAAAGAAGCTATGAGAGCGAAAGAGTGAGGTAGAGAGGTTTTTTCTCTTTATTCAAAACAGTATGTACTCCCGGTGAAATCTCGAAATCGAAATTTTGGGTGGAATAGGATTCTTTCTGTACTTACGGCAGAGAAAGTAAAAATTTGAATTTTCCGTTTGCCTAAAATATCTGATGGATTTTTTAAGTGCAGACGAATACTTTCTGTTGTCACTATGGGTCTAGCTCTTCGTTATCCTCCTAAAATTATCAAATATAAAACGGAGTACCATTAATATTAGTATACTCAAAATAATGAATCATCTGGTTCTTGTCCTAGATTTAAATGTAGTCTATATCGTGTTGAATATATTCACAATACGACGGGAAGCACTGGTGCAGAAGTAATTATTACTGTTCCCTCCCACAAAAATTAAACTTTCAATCATTTGTTGACATCGAAATAGTTATTTTTAACATATTAATACAAAACCTGCTCCAATGTAATTTAAAACAATGCTTCTTTATTTAGTTATTCTGACAAGCTTGTTGTTACAGCCATTCCCTTCAATTCATAGAGATATTATTTCAATTTCCATTCGTATCTCATTCAGCGCATTGTCATTCGGATTTTTTTAAACATGCAACATGTTGACGAAGCTTAATTAGTGATGGCTCTGTTGTTTTCATGCCTATTAATATATTTAATTTTTCGCTCAACGCTACTAAAATATTACCACGAAGTTTTGTTATATTCCTGTCACAGTTATACGTTTGAAACTGCTGAAATGAAAAAAAATGATAATAATTCATGGGCACTATTAATAACTTCTGTAATTTCAATCAAAGTAAGGCAAGCTAGAAAAGCATATATAATATAACTATATTATACAGACTACGCTGCTCTGCACAGTGGCGTTTTATTTTCTCTAGCGCGTATTACACGGAAAAAATCGATACTGAGATTGTACAGAAATACATGCTTTGAGGCTCCCTGAATCCATTTTTATAAAAGGTGTGTGTGTGTGTGGTGTGTGTGTGTCAAAAACCAAAGGTCGTATAAATACAAAAATTGATATTAAGTTTCAGAGTCCTTTCAAAGGTATGACATTTTGGTTAAAATATCTTATATTTAAAATATTTATATGACAAATAAAATGCGTATCTGAGTTTTCTGGGAATAGCCTTTGAATTCCACTTCATTCGCAAGGAATGTTACTTTCTCTTCCATGTACATAGTAGATATAGAAGGTATTGCATTTCATCCAAAAATTCCATATCGAGATTTCACCAGAAATATATGGTTTGAGAAACTCAGAATAAAACAAAATTAGAAAAAGATCCGTGTGAGTGTGTATTGGTAAAAGTTGGAATAAATACCAAACTTGGTATTTATGTTCGGTATCTTCCAAGATGAACTAAGAATATGTTCAAGAAAATCCCCTAGCCCTTACATGATACATTGTCAGCTATCCGTATTATTTATATTCTCAAAAATAGCTATGACAATTTTGATTGAAACACCAAATATTAAATATAATTACATGACAAGTAACATTCATATATTGAATTTTCTACCAATAGGGTATAAATCCTTCATTCGAATGTATTTTGTATAAGCTTATGTAACTGGTAAGCGTTAAGCGATGGACGAAAGCGTACTAAACAAAGCAATGCAGATATTTTTAAAATACACGATTTACTTCAAATAGCTCTTTCATGTCATATACCATTTCCCAGATATCCGTCAATAATGGTTCTAACTATTCTATACCTCTGTCATTCTTTAAATGTCCGTTCGATATTTAGTATGTTTCCTGCAATTGCATGGAAAGAGTATGGGAATATAAGGCCAGCATATAACGTCCAGTTCTTAAACAATTGACTATACCTGTTCCCTTACCGAGGAAGGTGGCGCAGGCGGTAACGGCGTGTAACTAGCATTCGGGAGTTCATGGGTTTGATTCCCATGGTCGACCTTCCTGACAAATTTTTTTAGGGGATTCTTCGGATCGCTAGAGAATGCTGCGAAGGCTAATCCCCTGAATTTCCTGCCCCTCCATTCCACCTCTTTCCCATTTCACTTCACCTTTCAATTGCTTTGTTTTTTCAGGGTTCCAAGTATCGGCAAGTGTCTCAGCGTTGCATGGCAGGGGAAAAGCAGGCTCTCTGTAAAACATCGTCCCCTGGAATAGAGGGATCTCCGAGTCCCAGCCTCCAGTGGGATGTGTAACTCTGCAGGGTTGTACCAGCTGCCACCGAGGAGTTTCAACCTGGAAAATGTAGGGACTTTGCCCTCTGCCCTGTCGTGCCGTGCCTCCTGATGAGGCCGCCCTCCGTCTCCTCTCACTTCACTCCTCCCACCCCGGAGCGCCTCGTTAGAGGCCAAAAGAGATGTCCTGAGGGTCGAGGTGCTAAGTCATACTTTCTCCCTGTGTATCTATAAAGAAATGTGCAATGTAGCCTTTACTGTAAAAGTTTATCTCGATTAAAATGAAGTAGACGGAAAAATAAATTTTCGTAAGAATAGTTTGTATACCCACGAATAAGCGACAGAGGGTTGAGAAAGTCAATAGAATGTAATAATAAGGTTCTTTATAATATTGCATAACGTGTAAACCATAAAAGTTAGACAAAAGCTTGCTACACATAAAACATAGCTCATTTAAGTATTACACAATTTGTGTCGGGTAAAGTGACTTGAATTGCATAGCCAGGCAATAGCGGGCCGCTTTTAATCACCTGACTATCGATTCCGTTTTTCTATTCCTGATTTACCTAGAACTGAATGTATAATGCAGTTATGTCTATCTCGATTAACATTGTGTAGATAGAAAAATAAGGTTTGGTAAGAAGGACCTGTAAAGCTATACAAAAAAAAACGACAAGAATGTCATGTGGGTACAACGCATTTGATTTTTAAATAATGAATGGCGATTTAATCATACATTCACGTTCCCTTTTATGAAATTAACATGCTATGATCCAAAATAGTTCTTAACATCTAAATCCTCCCATTCATTGTTTATAACTGTAATTTCTAAAGCTGGATGATATTCGTAATCATGGAGAAAAGAATCCTCAAATATCTGTATAGTTCCGTAAGGGTTATATAATCTGCAAGTATGTTTTAGTGACAAAGTAATTTTTCATAGAGTTCAGTCATTTTGAGCTAAGCACATCAGACTTAATTTTCAAGCTCTATTTTTACTCTAGTCTCGCATTCATTTAATAACGTAAAAGCATCACAGTTTTCGCACTAAGGTAATGCATACAAAGCGGAATGGCTCAGGCACTAACGTTGTGGCCCACATTTCGGAGGTCCCGGGTTTTTTTTCGGGGATTTTCCGGGGTCATCAGGGGAATGCTTGAGTGGTTTCTTTCATACCCTGAATTTTCACTTTACTAATCATTTCATTCGCATCACTAAGTTTGGTCTGTTTCAGGGTTGGAAATTGCGGCGATGGTATTTCGGTGCAGCGTGTCATGGGAAAAGACTGATCTCTCTGAGCTTTCTCCGTTCCTCGGCCATCGGCTGGTCTTGTAAACTCTTAAAAATTAGCATGTATAAGTTTTTAAAAGTAGCAAAACCTTATGCTTATAACACTTGTTACATTTTTTTTTTCTTCACATAACCGAGGTAGGTATTTGGTGACATCAACTTCGTATCTTAGTACAACCCCGCCCCATGGATAAAGTAATTAATCCGCTATGTAACTATTCTCTAATTGAAACATAAGACAAATTATATAATATGAAGTGTCATAATATGTCCAGGTACTTTTACGATTACACATGTTAACATCGGTTATCCACACACAACAAAAAAGTACCAGAAAAACTTGCTTACACTTTTTATAAGACCAGGCGTTTTGGTCAGCGGCACTCAGCTGCAAAAAATAATAAAGAAAACCCAGTAAATCCATTCGAAGGCCATAATGCAGATTCTGGCGTGAACACGCGAAAAACAAGAAATGAGTAAGAGAGGTAAAACATACCTTTTCAGAACTTTTTATATCCTAATCTATGCAAATTTACTTTGTTACCCTTGACGTAATAATTCTATACTGACCTAAAGTAAAAAAAAGTATATTACTTTTAGTAAAACTGGATCGATGCAAGTTTAAGTAGAGCTGATGCAGCAATTCATATAAATTAAATTGAGTTTTATTTATGGACGCTCTTTGACTGCTGTGGTTCTTAAGGTCCCATTCTATTACTGGGCGGTAATTTTGCTCAGAGGCCTCTTTATCAGGCTTGGGGTTATTTTACGTGCCGTAAACCTACCACACGGGACCACCGGCTTTACTTCCCTTCTGAAGGAAGCCATACTAAGGATTTTACGCCCGAAAAAATCCATCGCCCGCGACCTCGAAAACTAGAGGCTAGCGTGGTAACGGAGCACGACAGCAATATAGCTATATATAACACTAGAACTATAGCAATGAATAGGAAACCCTATCTCCTGCTTAAATTCCTTCTATAAAATTTTATGATTTCTAATAATAATTACAAAACATTGTCACGTAATTTTACAGTCAAGATGGGCAGATTTATTACCAGTAGATCATATAAACACAGAGGCTAGACGTAATTTTGATCGACTCCTACATTTATTTAAGTATACTTCATTCTTTGATGCGCATTCGTATCTGAAAATAAATAATTAGCAGTTAAAATATGACCATATATGTGCGAGCTAGGTGCTTGTATCACACCCAGAGCAAAAATCCTCCATGACCATTGACCGTAATCAAGATAGCCTTCCTTACCCAATTCTCGTTTTCCGGTGTAGTGAACGAAGAGTTCCACGTTGCACATTTCCACCAAGTTTCCATTCCAGCACCAATAGGAGTGGGCTAGAAGCATCACATTGACCAAACTAGGGACGAAAATTGCTTTTTGTTGTGATAAGACTACTTACAGACACCTCTATCTACTCAAGTTGAAATTGCACAAGACGGTCCTTTGCTGCTTTAGAACTCAGGTTTGGTAGCTAATATACCAGCAGTAGAAGTTGTTGAGAATTCAGTGTTACAACTGATGTAAAGTTTGATGTTTAACAAACATACTGGTTTCTATACTCGTAGGAAATCAACACACGTGTTCTTTAAACATATGCATATTGTGGGAGCTATTTATGAAACTGTGTGCGTCACTTTTACTTTCTCTACTTTCAATGTGAATGGCCCGAGAAGTCTATAGTTTTTTAAGTAACAAATCACAAGACATCGACAAGCTTACCACACAAAAACCTAGAGATTGTACACGCTTTATGTCAGACAAATTATGCTGCACCATTAGTCATTTTCGAATAATTCTTTGTTACATATATAGTTCTTCCAGGTTGAACTACCGTGCTACATCTATTAAGCATCTTACATTATTCTTCTTTATCCCGAATGGGTTGATTAAAAACAAACGACTAACTTAATATGTGTATACAGCTGTATTTTGTTTTATATACTGTGATTAAACCAATATTTTGCTCAATTTGTAACGATTTCTAGTGAAAAATTAATCGTGAGTAAAGTAACATAATTACGCAAGTGAAAGCCTTACCAGTTTGATTAGTCGTTTATTGTATTTTCAGAAAACATAAAAATGTATTTATTTGTGTCAAATCTGAATATAAAATCTTTAAGAATAATACAGGAAGTAGCTAAGTGATAGACATAAATGCAATAAGCGTAAATAAAGTTCCTTTAAGTACAGAGATTTTAAACTACTGCCGATAAGTCAAAGAAAAGCAGTATCTTTGGTCAATTTTTACTTCCTCAACCCGTACCTAGTAGGTAGAGATGGTATTGCAGTCCACTCAGAAATTCTACAGCAATGTTACACCCGGAATACATGTTTTGAGGTCCTCTGTATCCAAATAAAGCATTTTTAGCAAAAATGTTCCCATGTGTGAATGACTGTGAACGACATAACTCAAAAACTAGAAGTCAGATAAACACCAAACTTGGTATTTGGGCTCAGTATCTTACAAAGATGCGATACGAAGATCTTGAAGGAAATACCCCATACAAAACTACCCTTTACATGAAACTTTTTTGAAATTTTTGATTCTCTTAGAAATGGCTCTAATGATTTTGATTAAAGTACCACTTTTAAAGATATTTACATGACAAATAATCTGCATATCTTAAATTTTCTGTGATTGGCCTATTAAGTCCTCTTCATTCGAAAGGAATTTTTTATAATCTTGCACAACTGGTAAACGTTAAGTGATAGACGAATACGTATTAAAGAAAAATGCCAAGCTCTTTAAAACCCACAGTTTAATTCAAATAGCTTTCATTGTGGAATAACCCATTTCCTAGATGTCCGTTATTAGTGGTTCGAATTGTTAATTTATTGCTCATTTTCTTAAAGTCCCTTCACCATTAAGTTGTTTCTCGTGATTGCATAGAAACAATTTAGAATTTTAAGGCTAGCATACAGCGTCCAGTTCTGAAACATTGCGTATCGCTGTTCTCCTTGTAACTATAGCGAAATGTGTAATGGAGCTGTTCCTGCTAAGGTTTACTTGAATTAAAATGTAGTGGACAGAAAAATAAACTTTCGTATGAATAAGTAAGTAGTCGTACGCTTTCACAGCTGGAATCAAGATTATAACTTATGAATCTTCACCAAAAGATTAAGACTATGCCACTGAAGATGTTCACCGCAGATGTGCACGAAACACCTGGACGTCAAAACTCCAGCAGACCAAGGCTTATTAGCCCGGAAGAATTCACTAATTATAATTTCGTATTAATAGTGTGTATACCCACTAATAAACGATGGAGGGTGAAGAAAGTCATGTTAGTGTATCACATTAGATTTTTTAAATGATGTTTAACAACTATTCTTACTGCATACGGCAGCACAGACGGTGGCAATACATGAAATAAAACGGTAACTTTGAAAGAAAATTTGGAAGGAAACGTTCCAGGCCTAATTTTTGTGTACTACCACAGCATTTGCCAGTTATGAGGACTGAGAAAAACCTGAAGAAAACTACAATCAGAGAGGACGGTAGTGTCGATTTGAACCGCGGACCTCCCTTTCGGAGATCGTGCCTTAACGAATTCAGCTACTCGTGTGGTAGCCTTTGGCGAAGGCGGATAAAATAAGGACCAGACTAACGAAAATCTGGTAAGGAAATCTCGAAGAGCTGCGAAAATTAATTAAAACATAAGCATATAAATGCATACTTTTTCATTGGAAAGATACGCACTTTCGTTACACACGTTAGTTGTAACTTTCAGAACCACAGATTTTTTTTCCACTTCCTTCAAACCGATTTCTCCCCCTCCCCCGTATTCCAGTGGAGAGAAAGGGAGAGCTAACAGTAGGAATTTCTAGTTACCCAGCTTAGATGACAAGTGACAATCGCGGAGGCCGCTGAATAGGGTGTAGCTGGGAATTTTATTAAACGTCGGGCTGTCTGCTAGTTCGCACGATAATTGCAATTCGGTGCTGGAATCCCAACAAGAAACGTCAAGAGAGAAAGGCTCCCTTCCTCCTAAGCTACTATTCAGGCGTGGATGATAACAACCAGAAAGAGCGGAGAAAACGAAAAGAAATAAATCCACCAGACACGTGTACCATGGAAGTTCTCGTAGTAGCGGATGAATTTATCTCTCTTTTTATCCACTTACACCGTTAGTGTGTCTGTATGTCAGGTTAAGTGAAATTTCAAGGTAAGGCAGCGTTGTAAATGATCATCATTGTTTCTTGTTATTACTTCAAATCAAACAATTTATTACTGTACTATATTGCATTAATATTGAAGAATTTCCCTCAATAACATTGCAATGCCATTTATAAAGTGTTGATGGTAAAGAAATTATCACAATATTACATCTAATTAGGTCTGCAATCTTGGAAACGAAAAAAAAGAAAGAAGAAAAAAAAGGGCAGAAGTTAACTGCAGTACGGTATATAAACCACTTCACTTCTATCTACTGATCTAACAACACCGATAAAAGTCTACACCTGAAAACACCGTGTTAATTATTTGTGCATCCCGGGACAACAAACACTCCAACGATGCCAGTCCTCGTAGACATGATCGCAGAGTCTTTGACTTTGGTACTCCGTCGCGTGGAGGACCGCGATTTCGAGTCCTAGTCTGTGTAAACGTAGATATGTGCGAAGGGTAAAAGTAAAAGTATAAAAGCAAACCAAATGACAGGAAAATAAACTGGCAAAATAAAAAAGACATAAAACAACAACGTTTAGCAAAATTCATTAATAATAATAATAATAATAATAATAATAATAATAATATGACAATTTAAAATTATTTGATAGTATACATACACTACATGATATTGGAAATGTTTACTTTCCATATCGCCTGCATTAGTAAAGCAGAGAAGGTACTCTATTCGACCCAAAAATGCGATATCGATATTTCAACATAAACATATGTTTGGACGTCCTGTGAAACAAAATGAAATGTTTCAGAAAAAGATTCGCTTGTGCCTTTATGTATTTAGAACATAATCAGCAACGAAAGCTCTTAACAAATACCAAAATCGTATTTAAGTCCAGAATCTTTAGAGATACAAGACTTTCATAGAATCCCTGATACACCAAACAAATATTTCCATGCAATATTATTCCATGATTTTGTTTCGACAACAGTGACAATTTTGATTAAAGTGCTATAAATCTAGATAATTATACACATCAAGACTCAACGTTGTAATCACTTGTTTTTAAACAAACGTTGTTAACCACTTTGAAGAGTTTTACAGTCTGAATGTACAATTTAGTGCAAACTGCGACGATTTTAGTTGGTATTGAAATGCATACCTCTCCCTCTTAAATTATTCTGGAAACTTTACTTATAAATTATTCACCTTAATCTAAAATAAGGTCGACTCTGAAACCATATTACGCAGGGCTAGCTAAATGGTATTTACACAAATGAAACAACATTAAGAGATGCTATCTCTGATCTCCGTCCGTTTGACCGAATATATGATCACTCATTGGCTTGCTTTTGTGTTTGTTTGGGTGTTTTTTAGGCCAATCACAGAGAAAAGCGATAAGGCCTTGGGTAGATTCTAGTGTTAGGCAAATAGAAAAAAAAATACCATTGCGATTTAGGTCACTTCAGCTACACACAATTATTCTCCCTACAGATCAAAAAGACACCCGCTGAAGTTTGGACCATGCTGCAGTTACGAACCCTTCGTGCAATAATTCGTTTAAATTCACGAGCGCATTTAAGATTTTTTGCCTGCGGGCCAGTCTCTGGAGCACTTTTGATCGTAAATTATTGATTAAATTCAGGAGCTTAATACAATACAATACTCGTAGAATAAATAAAAAGAGGAAACAGGATAAAGTATAATATCCGAGGAAGGAGAAGATACTTCAAAGCACGACGCGGAATAAAAGATGCAGAGCGAATAAAAACGATCTGCATTCACTCCTCGTTTTCTCTGTCTGCCAGTAGCGTCCGTCACACCCATCGCCATCCTTGTGACGAGTTTTCCTGCCATTATTCCATTTGTAAATTTAACTTCTCTACTTACAAACCTCGGAGTCAGAATGTGATATTGAATCACTCTGAACTGAAGACAGCGAAATAAGAAAGGAATGCAAGGAGAAGTTATCAAAAGAATAAGAATTAAACGCAGTAGTTTCATGACATTCTGTCCTTGTGTCATATAGTTTCAAACACTTTAACAAAGAAGCTAGAAGTAATTATGAATTCCTATTAGCCACAGCAAGAAATACTAATGTCAACAGTTTGCTCCCTTGCACCAGCGGCAGGGTGAAGATATTGATTTACACCACAACCCCATTCTTGAAAACCTCTCCTTGTTTTATCTGTGATGAATGATGGAGGTAAAAATTGCCGAGGAATAATAATAAATGAACTGTCAGTCATTTAATCACCGTAATTTCTCACAGGCTGTTGATGGATGATCTCGCGAGGCCAAAGTAATTGTTCCAGATTTTTCACTGTGACATCTCACTTCTACTAGGCCTTTCCTATCTAACTCAGTCATATCGAACTGACGCGAATTAATTTGACACGCTGGTAGTGTTTTCTTTCATTAGGAATGAATTAAACGGATATGTCAATATCCTTTATTACACACCCCTAATTGCATTTTCCTTACGTTTTTAAATCTTCCACGGACAGAAACAGCTTCACATACAAAATGTGAACGCTGTCAGCAACTGTGTAGCTACTTTTTCGGCCATCGAACAAAGAGAATATTGCATTCGCCAAACTTTGGTGAGGTTTTAATTGAAATGCTTACTTTGGGACCCCATGAATCCGAAAGGAATGTTTGGAAAGAAACGGAGTGTCTAATATGTGCTTGTGTGTATGGGTGGGTGTGTGCGCGTGCACGCTCCTTTAAATGCGTGATAGATATACACAGAGATAGAGGGACAAAGACGAATGGACAATGGCATAAAAAGGTAACATCGTAATAGTATAGCCAAAAATAATATATCTTAAACTTTCTGAAGGATTTAAGGCGAATATTTTCGGAGAACTTATTTGGTCACAAAATTACCATAAAATACTTTTAGACAGCCTGGCCTAAAAGTAGAACTTGCAACACACAGCACACGAGAGCTTTTGACTATCGCACTAGTGCGATAATCTTCAGTGTGACCAAGTTTGGATTGAAGTCCAAACACATGGCAATTACCCTTTGTATTTGCACATTTGGTTTCATTACCTTTAACTTTTCAGCATGTCTTTTTACATGATTAAGTTCTCATGGTGCTTGTATTATTTGTCACACTTCAATTTATTGCCATTCTTTATAGAGTTAACCTATACCTTATATTGACAGCCTTTCTTTGATCTAAAACGTTATTCTTTTACCTACCATAGCCTACAAAAAGATTAAATGGTGGCAATTATAACTTCAGAATAAAATGAAATGGAAGAGTGAGGTGAAATTACAGAAGCAGCAGAAAGAATACCACTAGAACTACTTACCCCCAAAAAATCCAGAAAGCAATATGATATAGCATTTAATCGCTTTAATGGCTGGTGTAAGGCAAAACGCATTGGAAATAATTTCACTAGATATGACTGCTAGCGAATCAAAAAAGCATCAAAACATATGACATCTCGCTTTTTAACGTCATTTCTCTTGTTTCAAGAGCGCTTTCTAAATGTGATTACTGTTAGTTTCATGAATCAATATAATATTATTGATATTTTACAAATTCGAGTGCTGTCTAAAAATAGTATATGCCACACGTGTTAAAAGTGGTTTTATTTTGCTCGGCCTACGTCCTTCATTTCGCAAATTCCTACTCGCAAAATAAAATCCTAATTTTACCCTTTGTATCATAATCCACTACTAACTTCAAAGAAGTAACCAAGAATAAAAATGCCTTACCTTAAAATTTGATTTATATTCATTTAAAGCAGAAACGAAATAGGGACATCAGGTTTTAGTTTTGCTACTATGCATTGCATTCCACCAAAAACTTCCATATGGAGTTTTCACCGGAAATGGCGTATTGAGATTCCCTGAATAAAAATAAATTAAAAAAGGATGTGTGTTGATATACAGTATACGAGTGATATACAGTGTAGTAAGTAGTCAATCTCTTACCGTTTACCTGTTATACTGTGTCTCCCAGAGCACTCATATCCGCCGTTTTTCTCTAAAACTATAAGATACTTTTGTTCGCAAAAACAGCTTAATAACCAAAACCAATGTAAAGAATCGATTGGTAGCATTTCCATTTTTCGGGACAAAGCAGAAGCAGAGGTACTCCTAGTCAACTTTGAAATTTTAAATGGAAACATGGGTTGATTGTTATGTATGTCATACAGTTCCTCAGATGGTGGTACCACAAGTGTTTGGAACAGAACAAAAGTTCAGTATGTCGTCGCAACCTATTAATTCTTGTAAAAATTATTTGAAACAAAATCCTAAGTTATGGTAACACTAGATACTTAAACAATAGTCAAGATATCGAAAACTATGCATCAGCTCTTTTGAATACGCTTCAATGACACTTGCTTGAATCACTCTGTATTTGAATAAGATTGCCAGGAAAAATGTACCAAAGTTATTTTTTCTGATGAAACAACAGCTCTAAGTCTAAAATGGTATTATAATGTTTTCATTCATTTATGTACGTAGAATCATATTGTAAGAGGATGACATCTATAGCCCTTCCATATGGTTTCCAACAATATTTGTGGCACAGTGTCTATCGGGTGTATGGTAGATCCCTGAACAAATCCGTAATATAATAAAGCTAAAATAAAGGTTTTTCTGGTAATTTCGAACACATTATTCACGCTAACTTGTATAATATATAAAAAATGAATAAGAACACCTGAAGTTTTATGTATTCCAAAGTTTATGTATTTTAGCATTAATTTATACGTGTATATATTAATCAATCAGTTCTTTAATAAAGATATTTGAATTTCTTTGAAATACGATGTATATGTTAGATCCCACGTGGAAAACAGACGGAATTGCAACTTAGTTACTTCCTTGAAGAAGGATTATCATGGTGGGCTAAATAAAAAATATAAAAAGGAGTCAGTTGTTATTATTTTGGTAATGTTGTTACTTTCCTGTCAGCGGATGACGATACTTAAAAACTCTAAAAGGTACAAAGTTCCTGCCTCTTATATTCCGTGAAAATAAAATATTTTGTTTGTGAACAAGGCTATCAATTGCCAAAATCATAAAAGCGCCTGTCAAAATTTCGTTCCGCAGAAGCATTTACATGCTAGAAAATCTACTGACATGGAGATATCCCTTTTAAGCATTACTAAAAACCATCGGTTTCGGCCGGGTTTGAACCAGGGCCAGACTGACTGACTGAGGCGCCCAGACGGAATCTCAATTCCGTGCTCGGGTTGGTATCCCACTTGGAAAAGCTCAAGTGCCTTTTATATTATCATTGACGTTCTTAATATGGATTTTTTTTCATAATATGGAACGAAAAACTCTTCTCCACCAAGTAAGTTCAGTGCTCAGTCATTTAAGTAATGTGCAATAGCATAGTAGACTGAAAACTAAGAATTCCGGATATTATTTGGGTGTCGACCGAAGCTATGCCTTTCAACTCACTTAGACTGGAACTAATGAGCCAGTGTAAGTTTAGCTTATGGCAGGGTCATCGCCGGCTTCATTCCGGAAATTAAGTCAGCCACTGTATTACATTTACCTATATTATCACGGTGAACAATACAAAGACGTGCATATTAAAATTTATCGTGAATAATGGGAATCCTTAGGGTGATTTTCCCTTTTACTACGCAAATCCATCAAGTACTTCATATTCGACAGCTCATTCACCCTACTTAATGTAATTTAAACCTTGGGGGATGCACTGCATCAGCGTTAGCGAACGGCTTTTCCATTGTTCGTCATATTAGCATTTTGTTGTGGTAGAGAAGAGAAAGTGCCAGAGGTGTTAGGGGCGGCGAAGGGGTGACGGGGTGAATCCAGACGGCGCGCCGCGGCGCTGGCAGAGCAAGAGACGAAACAGATTATGAGAGCGTGCTGGAATTCACGTTATGGGCTGCAGTTCAGCGCTTCTCAGAGCTAAATGACATTCCGTGCATGGAACCATACCTTAATATAACCAATGTGTTAGAATTATCCAACAACCAGCACACTTTAAAGTGCACATCAATTATTACCGTAGCGAACTAGAAATTATCTGTATAAAACTAGGAGAACACAGATAAAAATCTGATGTGTTGCACTCATATGGCTTTCTCTACTCACTCCTCTCCAAACTACTCTTGCAAAAGTTTATTCTTCTATCTACTTCTTATTGATAGATATAAACTTTCATTATCATTTACAGGTAATTTCGTTGTAGGTATAAGAAGAACACAGAGCGTTAGTCATATTCTTTAAAAGCGATTGCTCTGGAATGCCGTGCACTTTGCATGGCCACGAGAAAAAAAACAACAATTGTTCACCTCTTGAAAAGAGTATTAAGTATTTGAAAATTCAAATGTATGACAAAGAACATCTTTGAAATGGAAACGCCACAAATAATGTTACTTGACATTATTTGCGAGTTTTAACAATATCTAAATTTTTGTCTAGAAAAATCCAGTACAACTTTTGTATAAAAGTAAGTCAAAATGGACAGGACTTTAAACACTATATGCGGAATATTCAATTCGTTTTATTTGTCAAACAAATACCTTAAGCATACAAATATTATTATGATCCCGCGCGAATTACCTACAGGCCAGCGGTGCAAGCGGAATCAGAGGTTGCACAGCCCTGGCCGATCCTCTACAGAACAATATGCGTCGTTGTGTGGCGTTTTTTGGCTCCAGAGAATTTCTTTGGGCCGTTTCGAGAAGGTTCCGTTTCTAGAAGGTTTTGCTTTGTCTGTGGGTTTATATTAGAAGGTGATAAGTGGAGTGCCAGTGTAATTAAGTTGTGAGTGTGACTCAGCAGTTCAGTTGTGATTTCATTCGATGGGGCAGATGAAATGTGTTCCAAGTATATCCCAAAAGTTCTCAAGTGTAACGTTTCCGCTACGCTAAGGGCCTAAGTGATAAATAAAGTATGTTTCGCAGTAACTGAGGCTCTAACTTGTTATAGAATTCTAATGAAAATCGTCAAGGGCCATTTTTGAGAAATTAAAAACAATGAAGCAATTTCCATGTAAAGTATAGTTTGGAAAGGTAGATTTTCTTGAAAATCTTGGTGTACTTGGAAGACGCTGAACTTAAACACCAAGTTAGGTATTTAGCCGATCTTCATTTTTTTAATTATGTGCTTCACACACACCATTTCCTAAAATCATTTTTCTTGGATTCAGGAAGCCTCAAAACATGTATTTCCAGCGAAGCCTCGGTATAGAATTTTTTGATGGAATCCAATAATACCTATAATTACTATAAGTAATTAGTAGAGAAAGCAATGATATGTATTACAATCAAACCACTGTGTATAATGTTTTAGTTTAATAGTTATTTTAGGAATTATTCATTAAAATTACTTTTCTGGTGTGTTTCATGTGAAACACGATAAATGCTTGCCAAAATGGTTGTTATATCTACACATTTTGTTTTAGCTGCACAGAAACATATAGGAGGTTTGGACGACAGCAAAATGTTCAAAAGCTGATGTGTTGCATTCAATAACTTTCTCTGCCCACTTTCCTTCATTTTTTGTCTTCAACAAACTATTCATAGAGAAGAATATTTTTTTTGCCTACTGCAATGCTCTTGATAAATATTTACAAGAAAGGTACAAAGGGATTATAGGAGATGTGAAACCTACAGCTTTACAAAATCCATTCAGAATGAACAGACTATTCGTGAAATTTAAGTTCTGCATTTCATTAGTAACGCAAAGATCTTAAATATCCATTTGTAATTTTAATTAAAATTCTTATTAGAGCCATTTTTAAGAAATAAGGACCACTTTTGCATACAAAGGATAGTTTGAGATGGAGGATTTATAGAAAATCTGGTATCGTAATCTTGGGAAATGTTGAACTTAAATGTTAATTTTGATACTCATTTTACGTTTTGTTCTCTAGTTATGCTGTTGACGAACACCCGCTTGCATGCAAGCTTTTTCTAAAAGTGCTCTTTTGGAAGGGGAAAGGCGTCAGCGGACCTCAAAGTTTACATTTCCGCCGAAATCTTAATGTCGGATTTTTGGTTGAAATACAAACCTTCCCCTCTCTGCCGATTAAGAAAGCAAAAGGGGCTTCTTAACCGAACGGAACTCAAACCATCGAAGCTAAAATCCAACGCAGGTTGTCTAGAACACTAATTCATCTTACCTCAAGGACAAAACGCAGCTTTTCGAAATCTTATATAACGAAATATTTTTTATGATTTTGCTTTTCAAGTTTTATGTATTTTCTTTGCGCGAGTGCAACAATTAGTAATTTATTCCGTTAGACACTTAAAAAAATAAATATATTAAAATTTTCGCCTATGTTAAGAAACCTGTTTTCTTTGGCAAAAGTGTGGATGCTTTTACGTTGGACCATAGTCTGCAGTTTGCATGGTTGGTGAAGTTTAGTGGCGACCGCATGTACGATGTTACACTGCTGGCTGATAAATGTGTAACATATGATCATATTTTGTTCATAAAGTAATGCCCAGAACACTTTGTTTACTCCCTAGAGCCTCCGTAACAGGAAGAGAGATGACTGTAGCAAACAAATCGAGATTACGTGACAAGCAGTAGGCGCTGAATTCATTAGTTAAAGAGTTGTTTACCAACGGTACTGCGGCAACTGTTACGTGATATAAAGCGGTCCTTCACCACACCTACAGCAAACGAAAGTGTTTACGGTATTACTGTTTAGTACTTTGTTACTTTACAGTGTAAACTAAAAAACGACGGCCTTGTACATAAATGAAAAGTACACTGAGATGCTTTTCATCTATGGAGAAGCCTGAAGAAATGCTTGAGGGAGGCTTGCCGGCTCTATAAACAACATAACCTCAACAGGCATCACCCAGACCACACCATCTTTCCAAGATGGCGTACGTCCTAATAAACACCCCCTTGTGGAGGTATGCAAAGACGCCGTACACAAATGTTTGAACTCTTTCCAAGAGCTGAACATCGCATAACAGAAGTATGTGATAGAAGTTGGCGACAGTAATTTTGAGCAATTGTAGTGGTTGATTAAAATATTTTCTGTATACTTATAGTATTTCCACTCTCCTTTTTACTTATTAGCTGTTTTTATCCATATTTTAGAGAAACTAGCACGGAGACAACATGTTTCTGAACATGGGACATTAACAAATGACCATATAGTACTCATCTTCGATCTCTGTAACATATTTACTTACACCTATATAAATGATTACCTTGAATATAAAACTAAAATGTGAAGTACAGCGAACCGAATGTGAAAAATCTTCGACATTTTTATTTGCAGCCAACTTTTATTCAATCTCCGTCACATTTTTGCTACATAAGCTAGCAGACAATGAATTCCTTTATAACTATTTTATAACAAAATGAAGCAAAACATATAATGATACCATATTTCGGTTTAAATTTGCACATTAACTGTACATGAAGGAAGTGCTGATTAAAAAATCGTTATAATTGAATTCCTGTCTGTGGCACAAAGAATTTCATTTTCAAACATAACGAAGTGCCGAAAGAAATCTAAATCCTAATGAACCTATATGCAATCTGCAACAATCCCGCATCACTGGCGTCCAAAGTTTGTTAGCAGCTGCGGTGCGTCCTCGTAAATCCATATTTATCCCGAAGATAAAAAAAGGCACAAAAAACAAAGCCCACAAGCTTAATGCACTACTCTCCCCTTATCCTCAATACATATTTATGTGATGGTTTTGATACACTCTAGCTAATCTGCCTGGTGTAGTGTTAAAAGTGGGTCGTGGAATTTGCATATACATACGCTGCAGGTGTACAGCTTCAGAGTCTCTCAAATTAAATGTTGTGTGATACTTTATACACATACTTTATACACTACATCTTTTCTGTACGGAAAAAGTAACGCATGCATTATTAATCCTTATTCTAAGCTAAGTATTTGCTATTTTTTATAGAAATTATTTGTATAAATGTTCTAAAGTACAAGAATAGTTTATTTCATAAATTATAAGCGCTAAGTACATAATTTATATTTTTAACGCTTTAATTATTAAAACCTGAGGTAACATTCTATATATTCGGGGTGTTTCAGTAACAGCTGCAGAAATTAAACAGCATGTAGGAGATGTTCTGCTGAACAATTAGAGACAGTGAACATGGGGACTGAGAAGCCAGCTTAAATAGACATGAGAGTTGGGCCATATCTTCTACCTGCCGTCTGAATTGACACCAGTGCTTGCGGTTCATGCAAGGAGCTTTACGCGAGTTGTTGGAGGATGTACCATTGAGAGGATGAGGCTGTTATAAGATGATGCACCACTCCATTTCAGTGTGGATGTCCACAACTTTCTCAATCCTATATTACATGGTCGCTGGATAGGAAGGGGAGGCCCTGTTCCATGGTTTGCATGGTCCACTGACCTGCGTCTTCTTGTTATTTTATATGGAGATATCTAAAATCACTTGTATATGAGACCCCAATAGAAACTTGTATGGAAATAGTTGCAAGGACTACAGCAGCCTCCAATGTGAATCGAAATGTGTCAAGATGTATCTGTCAGAATCTTGTACACTGTCGATCATAAAAAGTTGCCCATTTCCCTAGAATTTCATACTGTTTTTTCCTCCGTACGGTTTCACCTTCACGTACATAAACTTTTGACACCACTTCAGCAGGTTTCAGTTCTCTATGTGACTGGCCTGAAGAGTAATCCAGAGAATATAAGCTAACAATTCTACAATGCTTATACTCTATATGGAATATAGGGTGGTTTGAATACCACTTCTATGAATGGGTTTCGCTAGATTGGCACGTAAGGAAATGCTAAACCAATCTCAAATAATTCGGTCTTCTAGAATAAGGGGTGAAGAATTATTAGCGCGTATGGTTTAACTGAATGACTAGACAGTTACATACATGGAGACTAAGGCTAAATATTTTGTCATCACTAAACGGCAATAAGAAAACGGTAATGTAGAATGAAAATATAAGGTTTAAGTTGCAATGTGACCCCTTGAAAGTTCGGCTACATTTTAGGGGAGGCAATGTACCCTACAAATACAGTGTTAGAATTATGCTCGAGAAATGGAAGTGATCACTCTGGTAGGAGGTGTGGCTAGATTATTCAATACCAACGTAAACAGCTCCGTTCCATTATAGGCTATATTTTATGCACACCAGTGTACACCGATGTCATTCCTACATTGAGGCCGGTAGCGGTTAGATTTTAGCAAGTGATATGAGGTACAAAATGGTTCGTTAATATAAGTGAGTTAATGGTGGCAGTTGGAGTTATGTTAAATGATATAAATTTGAATAAACATTACACAACAGTAAACATACACATACTTAGTTGTAAGTAAGTTGGAAAACAGTAATTATAGAGTAATATAATGTCACAATAAAAAAGGTTGATACTTACGATTTGTTTTTTGAGTTATGCTGTTCACAAACACACACGCACAGATATTTTTCTAAAAAACAAAGAAAAAATTGTTATAAAAAGTAATAAAAATATATTGGTTTAATAATGCTAATAAGTGTGTAAGCATAGTAGCTAAAATTGAAACATCATATGTATATACCAAATCTGGACTTTAAGACACGCGTCTTTTGTTTTTTTAGACGATACGCTTAACATTTATCCGTAGATTTCTTCAGTAAGCTTTTGTCTGTAACTATAAAACTGTTGGTATATGTAGCTTAGTATTTGAAGAAAATAGAGACTGAAGTACCTAGAATGTATGAAATCTAAAACAGATGGAAAAAAATTATGATATGCAAGTTTACTCCCATACTTCTTTAAGTTGGCTTCCCAGACACCAGGTTTCCAATCTCAAATTGTACAGCAGAGCATCCCCTATGTGTTGTTTCATTTATGCACGCTTTGACAGAAACATACTATATATGTTAATTACAAGTGGAAAAATACATATGAGAGCATACGGTCAAACCTACTGAAAAACGTAAGCGATTTTCTTTCAAAACTGAGATATTTAGAAATTAGTGGTCAGAAAAGGAATATCGCTATCAGAATATTAAGTGTAGTGGTATAGTGGTTTTGAATCTACTGAACGCCATCTATAATCATCCTGGTGATCTAGTACACGTCCAATATGGCTGCGCCACTGTTTCACCACTACAAATCACTCGCCAAATATGGCGGTGCATGATCTTGCAGCATATCTGTTTCAAGAAGTCTTGCCTGGTGGCCAACCCTGCCCTCGCTTCACCCCCGCGTGGGGGCATATAACCGCCTAGCCAAAATCTGATGATGAGAACTCGACGGGACACCCAGGAGGAACAACGCAGAACAGCTCATTACATATAAGGAAGTCTACTCTGAGCCAGGGGTGAATTATTGTTACATTAATGCAGCAAGTAACCCGAATTTGAACTATAATTTACAGCCAAAGCGAATTTCACATAATACTTAGCCCATTTTAATATCCTAGTTCCTCATTGCCAGAAATAAAGCGGCCCTTTGGCCGAACGGCTGCTTAAGCCCTTTCTTCGTCGACATTCTACTCAAGACTCTTTCTTCAGTTTGGCTGACAGGCAAACACAGGCAGGCTGGAGAGAGGGGAAGTTCAAGAGCCAATCACAGCACGCCAGGTAAGCTCGGCCGAGAGGTGATCAAGCGCTCAAGCCATGCGGCTGTTCGGAGAAACTTGCTCTGAACTCATTGTAGCCAACATCTTGAGGCATAGCCAAAGATATACAACTGCGCTTTCTGGTTACACTGCTATAAGTGAAGCGACTTGACAGATAAATGCTTACTCTGATTCCATTACCGCGAAGAACATGATACATTCAGGTTAATACGTGACGTACAACCATAACACTAGCAATAATATATCCTAAGTACCATTTATCAACATTTTAGCCGTTACTGGCCATGTTACTTAAAATGCCATGTCAATAATTGATTTTAACAGAAATTCTAGTTGTTTAGGGTTTTACGAAGTGCATCCTATTTTAGATAGATCAATTAGTTTATTCTGAATAGCTTCTTCATCCTCAGTATGCAACAATGGTTTAAATATGCGTGTGAATTAATTGATATACCCCTATTTACAAACAATCTTCATTCTCTTATCAGACGTCAATGTACATATTAAAATGACTGGGAGATATAGTCTTATGTGCTCTTTATTTCAGCGTTGCGTGCTTATATTTATTGTTTTCTCTACTAAGAAAGTATTGTATTTGATTAAGAAATTCTATATTAATAATTTGGGGGTTTCATTGTCATTATTAGACATATTGTTATTCTATATTGTCATTGTCAGACATACTGTTGTTTTCGTCTCTCAGTCAGTTTCGGTCGCAGACTCTGATCACGCCAGCCCACTTTGATGTTGACTGGGATGCCGTCACTCCTAGCTAGTAGTTTTTGATAGTCACGAGTGGTGGGGATATAGCGTTTGTCTTGCTGAGTATTCCATGAGAAGCGGATCGCTCGTGCAAGCCGACTTTTAGATTGGTAAATATTTCCCTTCTTCTTTCATATTTAATAATGTAGGAACCCCAAACGGTTGGGAAATAAATCTATGAATGTGTAACTAGATTTGTGTTATGGATTTTGTAAAGTGAAAACCCACACCTTCCTCTTAAACTCCACACCACGTTTTGGTCCTCCACAGCCAAGTGAGTATACTCACCTCAATGTACGTGCTAGGTACTAAAAATTAATTTAATTTTCCATCTGAACCTTTAGGCTTCTACCCAGCATGTAACAATATAACTTTTGAAGTTCCTGAGTCCAAAGAAAAGTATTTTTATTATGGCTTTTACAGTTTTTTTAACTGTCACTTTCTCAGCTCTCACGATCAATTTCCTAGTTTTTATGTAGTTGAACTTCACGGGATTTCGCTTCACATCACTCTGCCACTTCAATTAGTTCAACTAGTTCAATTCTCCGTCACGTCACTTCCTTCGTGCTGTAGCCGCTTCTTCCGAACAGTTCGCTTCACTCGTGAGTCAAACGCAGGTCATCTTCAACCAGTCGCTCGCAGCAGCACTCGCTGTCCATAACAGCAGTCGTCACAAACTCGCACGGGGGCTCGCACTTGAAGTCTTACCAGAAACTCACCCACCAATTCCCTCGGTTCACTCACTGACTGACCGACGCTATTAAATCCACTCAAATAGCGAGAACACTCGCTTATATAGGCGGCGAAATCCTATGCAGAGCATTCTAGAGCTATTTCGACACACGTTTTGGAGGGGAAAGAAACTTCTAGAAGGTTCTGGTTATCTGTATGTAGCGCGTCCGGTGTTTACGCAGGGGAGCAACACTTATCGTTGTTTATTCCGACTACCCGGCGCCAACCTCCCAATTACCTTGGGCCAGAGCGTTGGGTTAAATTATAAAAAGGTCCGCGCGTGTGTGTCTGTGTGTATTTGTGAAAATTGTATAACCCTAAAACGAAATGCTGCATAATAAAATTGTAATTTAGTTCAGCGTCTTCCAAAGATACGACACGAAGATTTCCGAGAAACTTCCCGTATCAAAAACTAACCTTTATAGGGAAGATGTTTCATTTTTTATCTCCTAAAACATGGGTCTAACGCTTATAAGTAAAACACTATATGTTGAAAATACTCGGATAACAAAACTTAAGATCGTATAATTCTGCGAATAACTGGAAAGGTCCCCTTCATTGTGAATTAATTTTGTATAATTTGTAAAACCTAAGAGATAATACACAAAAATGTAGACTCCGGTAAAACACAATTTTATTATATATTTGTAAATTTGTGACATTTTCGATATCCCAGATACTATTCGTTAATGGTGTGAATATTCAAATTGTTTTTTCAAGTGCTTAGTTGCTATTTTGTTTACATTCTCCATCTCTTACCTAGTAGCACCTACTATAAACATAGAATTCCACCCATAAATTCCATGTCAAGATTTCAATGGAAATATATTTGAGGTCTCTAGAAGTAAGTCACCCCCCAAAATAAAATTCCAGACTAATCCCGTGTGTGTATGAGCAGTATAGCTCAAAAACGAAATGTTAGATGAATACAACACTTGGTGTTTAAGTTTGGGATCTTCCAAAGATTCGACACGAAGATTTCTAAGAAAAATCCTCCCCACCACAAACTGGATTTCTTTTTTTTTTTTTTTTGCTAATTTTTATTTTTATAAAAATGACTTAAGTATCTTGAATAAACTTCTGCATATTTAAGATATTTACATGGTAAACAACATGTATATATTGAATTCTTTTGAGAATAATCCTTAAATTATCTTCAATCGGAAGAAATTTCGAATAATTTCGTTAAAAATTGGTAGGAAAGAAGTTACTTCACAAAATGTTTAGATCTCCTTAAAACGTTTATTCCAAATAACATTTTTCGTGGTGTCAGCCAATACTCAGATATCCGTTATTATTGGTTTTGAATTTTTCAATAATAAGTCACAGTTTGAAGTGCTGTCAGATTTTGTTGCTTGTCAAAAAAAAAAAGAAGATAAAAAGAAATATTCCGTAAATCTTACGTTAAGTAAATTACTTCCCAACGATTACTGTTCAACAGAGGAGGAAACACACACTTTCAAGAAAATAAACATGAGCGTTCCTTTCTATAATTCAAGAACAATTTATCCTTTGCATTACCGAAATTAAACTCACCATATAAAGCTTAAAGAAGAAGAAATCAGCTGTTCCAGATAGCATTATCAAAAGTATTAATATATTTAGAAGACAAAGTAACACCATTCTTATTTAAGTTACTTATGACTGCACCTGGCAAGGTCGCTTTCCACTCTGTTGGAAGGAGGCCAATGTTACTACTTCTGAAGAAAAGCTTAGATAAATGTTCTAAAGAACTTAAACCATTTGTTAAATACCTTACAAAAATATTTGAACAACTACTATGTAAGAGAATAAGACAATATAGAATTATGCTTGATTTAAATGAAAACGAATGTGGCTTTAGAAAGGGCTTTTCAACCGAGGACGCCGAAAATCAAGTGATAAGTACAGTTAAATCCTCAAAAGCTAAGTATACTATTGGAATCGTATAGAAATTTCTGGTGCCTTTGAGAATTTGTGTGGTCTCATGTTTTTGAGGGGTTAAGATCAAGGAATTATCCTAAATATCTGTATGCTATATTAAAAAATTATTGTACTGATAGGAAAGTGCATATCAAAGGAATAAAGGATATTGTTGAGAAAGAAATTATCAAAGGATGCTCTCAGGACTCGATCTTAGGGACGCTGTTTTGGAATATTGTATTGGAGACACTATTAAACAAACTGAATAGTGATATGGATATAAAATTCCATAGTCTATGCCTACGATGTGTTGTTTATGGTAGAAGGAGGTAATAGAAGGGATTTGAAAGATTTCAAATAAATAAACAACCAAATTAAGTATTTGATGTAACACATCAAAATTACAAATATCCCCCGCAAATAGATGTTATATAATCTTAAAGGGAAAATTGAAAAGGGACCCAACAATTAAATCTGATAATCACAACATTAGAAGACAGAAATAAATAAAATATTTGGGAATTTTTAGGCGAAAAATTGAATTCCAAAACATACGGAATACATTCGAAATGAATCTGAAACTATAACGATCAAATTAGCCAGAATCATTCAATCAAATTTCAAAATCTCGTTAAGCACGATTACTACATATAACAATATTATTATTTTTGCGACTATTATAGCGTATGGTTGAGGAGTTTGGGGATTTCGAATGAATGATGTACAAATTAAAACCTTGCTAAGAAGAACACAACTAAAAATTTTACTAAGATTTACAGGAACAGTTAATAATACACCTACAATGGCATTGTTATTTTCCACAGGAATCTGGCCAATAGATTTAGCGATGAAATTGAAGGGTGCAATTTTTAAGTTGAAGAAAGGTGAATTAGTTACGGTCAAGGATGGAATTGGGAACATATACAAAACCATAGCGGAAATAAAACATAATCTAAAGTCAAGTTCGCAGCAAGAATGGAAAAGTATTGACACAGGAAGGAGAATATTCATTTGTTTACCAACATTTCGGAACGGTTAAAATTAAAACATATCCTACGAACAATTGGATTAATACATTATTTAACGGCACATTATAAAATTTATTAGAAGAAAATTAATAAAACACAGAGAAAAATGTGTTTTATTGCAATCAGTACGTGTAATAATTAAGGAACCCCGGAGCATGTATTGTCTGAATGTACACGTTATTATAATGAGACAATACAGAAAAAAGCAAGTTCAAAGTGATACCAGATAGCATATATTTTACGAAGTAAAAATTTATACATTAGACTCGATATATTAGCTAGAAAGATTAGCAAAATAGCTTGGGGACAAGATATTGGACAAGATGAAATTGTAATATTAGAATCTGTAATAATTAATGAAGAAATAAGAAAATCTGAGATAATTCAAGTCCTACGTACAGCAAAGAGACTGATACAAACTTCTGATAATCATACCTTGGAAGTAGTATATAAAGTGGTGAAAGAGAAGAAAATAATAATTTAACCGTAAGAAATAGTCCTGGAGAATTCCAGGCAGAAAATGGGGGAGAAAGGGAGAAATTGTTGAAATTAAAGAAGAATTGGAGAAGAAGAAAGAAGAAGTGAAGTGGAGGATGGAGGAGGAGATGGAGTCTATAGCAGAGAGGAGTAAAACGGGCGAGAAAGACAATGGGCGAGGAGGATGATAATCAAAGGGAGGAGCTGATAGCAGATAGGAATATGAGCCTGAAGGGGGAGGTGGTGAATAGAGGAGTTAGGGAAGTTGGAATAATGTTTTAAGCGAGAAGAAGAAGATAGCGGCAAGGGAAAGTGGAGTGAAAACAGTGGTAAGTAAGTATCAAGTGAATGTAGTGGTAAATTGAGTGAAATGTTATATGTTAAAGAGAAAATTAAGTAATAGTTTCATAGAAGAGCGATAAATATAGTGATTGTATCAAGTGAAGTGAAAAAGTATAAACATATTATTTGAGTGTTAAGTGAAGTGTATGCAAAAATATAAGGGAAGTTAAGTTTAATCCAGATTAAGCGATAAGTTTAATACAATTAATAATCTCTGTAATTTACTTAAAATGTATTAAGAAAAGTGAATGGTTCAATTATACATTTTGCGGAAAGTGCATTGTAGTAGTAAGTATAGAACATACAAAAACTAGAAGCTAGAATCTTGAATTTCATTATGAATAAATCATAGTAGAAAGGATAAATAAAATATGTATATCAGTTGGAATTTTGATATGAAGTTATAAAAAAGCATTACAAAATTCATTATCATTAGTTGAAAACATATACAGTATGGGTACAGGATATCAGTGGTTAGAATGTACTTTAGATTAGTACGAAATATTTTGTTAAATTTATTTGTTTAATTTAATAATTAATTACTAATAATTGGGAATATCTGGATACCATTTGTTTTATGTTACCGGCTTCCAAAAAAAATAGTTGAATATATCTTTGGTTTTAATTCCAATTGAAGTTATTAAATTTTGGATACTTACCTTATTATCCATATTTTATTCATTTTATCTAACTTCTTTTATTTAGTAGATTATACGAGTAGTAAAAATCTGTATAATAGTGATGTATAAAATGGAAGAAGTGTTAAATAAATCACAGATTTGGAATACAGGTCCTGGTGTAGGAAACAAGATACCAAGATAGCATACTGCGGATTATATTTTATTTTTATTTTATTTTATATCTCACGATGTCCTAGAAAGAGTATGGAAATTTAAGACCACCATATAGCGACCGGATTTTAAACATTTGATTATATATTTGGCTTTCTGTGTCGCCCTTGTTCATAAAACAAATGTATAAACGTTTGTCTCGATTAGCATGAAATAGAAAAATAAGCTTTTCTAAGAAGCTACATAAAATTAATTAAATTGGGTAGAGAAATTATGTAAATGTAATACATTGTAATACATCGTATTTTTGCTCTGCTGTCCAGGTAAAGAGCTGAGTTTCAAACCCATCACATAGTGATCCACTTTTTGAATATTTGATTATATGTAGTTTCACCCTGCTTTATCCCGCTGTTATGTTCAATGAAGTATGAAATAAAGTCATTTCTGCAAACGATTATCTGATTAACAAGAAGTAGATACAAGAATAAGCTTTTATAAGAGTATTTTTGTAAAAGAGTAGACTTTTCATTGTTTATTTTTTTAGTTCCATTTATACCCCGCTTTAACTACATTGGTCTTATCGGCGGCCTTTCCCGTGGAACTTATTGCCTGTTGGCAATGGTGTTAACTCGTATAATTCTTGTCGTTGGGTTTCTTGCACTTTGGTTTTTAAACACTAGATCATACACACACTAATTCATACTTCCAGACTCTGGGGAGGATAAGGAACAATCTTGGCTAGAGAAAAATTCCCACTCCGCAGCCGGAAATCGTACCGAGGACTCCTAGCACAACAGGCAGATGCTCTACCGACTGAGCTATGGGGTCAGCCTAATTGTTCATTGTTTTATTAAAATGTTCGCTTTTTCATTATAATGTGTTTCTTTTAAAGAATGTCACCTTTACACAATTCATAATTTTGAGTGAATCTACCCTAAGCTTATTAACATACATTGGTATTTTCTGAAAGAGACCGTCCGTTCTCTCCGTTAATATGCAACACATCATTCATTGTTTAACCTCATCTTATGTAGGACTTACACCCCAGGACTTATAAGCGGGTGACTGGGGTCAGAGGCCCGTCGAGGAGCAGACAGAATGTCCAGGATGGGTGATCAGCCCATGGATGAAAGGAAAGGTGATGATGGAGCAGTTGGTGTAATGAATGGCGGGAGAAACCGGAGAACCCGGAGAAAACCCGCCCAGACGCCGCTTTGTCCACCACAAATCCCACATTCGGGTCCCTGGGATTGAACCCGGGCCGCCTCGGTGAGAGGCGAGCGGTCTAACCACTCGGCCACCCAACACATCATTACATATTAAACTAATACAACTTGTAGCAATATAATGAAAATTAGGAACTGAAAACAAGTTTTGCCCGTATTTTAAAATAAAGAACGCTTGCTAAATCATATATAAAATATCAGGTGCATGGGAAATGCGAGTTAGCTTCCAGAATACAATAAGGCTTCGGAGGCAGGTAAAGGCCACCTTCCCTGAGGGCTACCTTCGGCACCAATACGCCTGGGCACAGCTTCTTTGTACAGCACTCCTATGTGATACGAACAAAACGTCCAAAGATTAGCTAGGGTAGAAGACTACGTACCCTATCTTAGATTTAAAACACCAGCGTGAGAAATTCAACCGTCTTTGGGGGTATAATAAAATATAAATTGTCAAACAGAACAAATTTAACGATTTTGAGAAGCAAATAAGATTGGCACGAAAATGTCACGTGAGTAGAGAAAGTTAGCAAAGGGACAAAGGAAGGTGAAATTTATATCATGGCCGAAATAAGTTTTTCTTGGACACATCACTATGCTAAGAACCGTGCTACAAAGGGTAGACTTCGGATTTATAGCGTGTTGTGTGCTGCTCGGGATCAAGTCAAGTTTTCTATTGTAATTCGTTCGGCTGCATAGCCTACGATCATCGCGGCAAGATGCGGTTTAGATTTTGTAAATTTTATATTTTATAACGGGCATATAAAGTAACCAATGAGCGATGTTTGTAATCTGTGTAGAATGGAGGGGTGGCTAGGAAACATCCCTTTGAAAGAGTTTCGCCACGATAGGTACACAAGACTAAACCAATTACAACATAATTCGGCCTTGAAGAGGAAGCAATGAAGAAATATTTGCACGTCTGTTTAAACTGAATGACAGCTGCGATATTTTCGTACATATATGAGAGCTTTCATCAGCGACTTGAAGGAAAAGGTTGAGGTATTGTCGCTATTAAACGGCAATAAGAACACCGCAGTTAAAAAAGGTAGTGTAGTATTAAAATAATCTTAATGTTGTAATGTTACCCATCGGCAATACTTTGCGAAGGTAAAGTACCCTGCTATTCAAATCGCTAGAGCTAATGTCAAAAAACAGTAGTAGTCACGCTCATGTGAGGTGTGGCTACATTTTGCCAGTGCCAACACAAACAGCTCCGCTCCATTATGGGGCATATTTTATACACGTCAGTATAAATCTAACATCGACAAACGTATTTTCATAGTCTAAAGATGTCCGGTTAATATAAACATATCATAATTCTTGTGACTCGAGGAGACTAAAGGGCAAAGATTGTCAAAAGTTGGCATATCTAGTTCTCTGTGCAGCCTTGTAAATTGGTATTTCCTCTTTAATTTTATATAATTTTATAATTACAGCCGCAATACTTACATTTGAATTATTTTTTAAAATATTTCATTTTCTTTTAAGTTTTGCACGTTAGAGAACAATTCATAACTCCTACACACTTTGGAGTAGAGAAGTAGGCTTGAGCCAATCTTTCAAGAAAGTTTTGTTCCACAAGTTGACACTACCTTTAAAAATGGCAGATTCTGTCGGCCCAAGACAAGTAGTTTCTTATATATATATATATATATATATATATATATATATATATATATATATCCTTGGAACAGATCCTTTTTTTTTAATTCTCTGATATAAATGGCCAGTTTTTCCAGAAACTACTCAAGGAAGCTAATAACATCTTACGATGATAAAAAACAACCTCTAAGTGCTATGAATCTACTTTAGTTTTAATAATATTGTTGGTTATTTAAAATGACTACTGATAAAAGTTAACTAAAAGACGGTATAATTTAGGAAAAATGTGTTCATTAGTAAGCAATCATATTAGATTGAATTAGATTAATTAATTTAGAATACATGCATCTACATCCGGTAAGAATATCAATATGATACCTTAAGTAGTTAGAGATAATGGGTCATGAATTTAGTAGATTTAATAGGCTGGATAGGACTTTTAATTTTCCTTAAGTAATTATTGTTCATCCCTAATCACGCCTTTAAGATTGTACCTCAAATACACTTCCAAAAGAATGCAGAAGCAGCGCCAGAAAAACCAAAGTAAATATCCTCTAACTTTTCCAAGACAATTATTTAGAGATAGGTTTGGAAACCTAAATATTTGTTCTGGAATCTTGGCTTCAAAACTTGGCAACCCTAATCTGAACTACAGGGGGCACTATTACTTGAAAAGAACTTCTGCTACAGAGAGGGCAAACATCAGTAAATTCTAAACATAATGAGACAATAAAAGTAGGGGAATGAAAAATAAAAGAAATAACCTAGTTTATGTTCAGCATTTTCTTCTAAGTCAATAGTATAGTTCTGTTTGGTACCACGAAGAAGTGACATTGTATACCACAGCCAGTAATGAGAATTGTTGGGCTTTTCACAGTTGGAGGCACTTATCGATCTTGCTGGGAAGTTGGGCCTCTAACTCCTGAGCAAACTTCTGATAAGAACACAATTTAACGTGCGCTGCATATAAAGTTTACATACGTTAGAGTTTATTCAGCTGAACGAATGTAAACTGCTGTAAGTGGGAAACCCAATTTCTATTCGTAACTTAATGAGAAACCTGACGCACGAGGATTTGTCAAGTTGTGTCGTTAGGGCACGTATGCCTTTTTTCTATTAAGTACATTTATTTTCCACGTGGTTACAGTAAAGTTAATGACAAAATAACAGTTAGACATTTCAATGTGATTATGTTCGTTTTCATTTTGTTATGTTTCAAAGCCCCTGAATCTTTTGTAAGATACTTTTACTTCCCCTACTAGTTACCTATGGTAGCAACAGGTAGTAATGTATACACTGACTAAAATAAATTATGTAATACTTCACATAAATTTGTTTACAATGACAAATTCACATATATACATTATGTATTACACTATTCATATAAAAGTAATTCTTTTATCCTTGCTACTAAGTTACATGATATATTTTTGCCTAGAAATTGTTTCAAATTAAGCATAAAGCTTTCAACTTGCGGAAACAACGTGTTAAAAAGCCTTTGCAATGGTTAGGAAATACAGTGAGGAAAAAGGAAGAATAGAAAACTTACAAAATTAAAAAAAAAATTGAGTTTTAGTTATAGACGCTCTTTAACTACTATAGCCCCTAACGTTCCATTCTACATAGGACATGAAAGACAGGAAATTTTTCTCAGAGGCCTCTTTATTAGGCTTAAGGTTCTTTTACGTTCCGTAAATCTACGACACGGGAAAACCGGCCTTACTTCCCATGCTAAGGATTTTTATGCCCCAAAAATTCCATCGCCCTTCGCCAGGTTTGAACATGCAACTCGATGCATGAGGCTAACATGTTACCTCTAGACCGGAGAACGATGCAAACTTTCAAACATGTTCGTTAGATGACAATTAGAAAAGGCCTAACCTTGCAATATGGAATATTTTGAAAACGGCAAACACCCTGATAAGAAATTATACAAAAGTCAATCGAATAAAGGGAAGATAACAGGATATTTAACGAAAATGCAAGTTATATTAAACTATAAACTAAATATATTTACTTATACCATCTACTATATAGTATATATTATATACTATATACTAAATAGTAAATACTAAATACTTACTAAATACATTTCATTTCTCAGTTCAGTATTCCAAACATATGGTATTTCAATAAACATCATTAAAAACGTTCTTGATAGAACCAAAAATAATGAAAATGTTTCCATGTAAAGGGTATATGGGGTGGAATATTTTCATGAAAATATACCTTATAATGTGATGATCTTAAACACCTAGTTTGGTATTTATTCAGCTTTTCATTTTTGAGTAATTTTGCTCAAAAACAGAAGATATACAGAGAGACATACAGATAGACTCACACACATACACATACACACACACACACACACACACACACACACACACACAAACTCTATTCAAAAAATGCTTTATTGGGATTTTCAGGGAACGACAAAACTTTCAGGTGAAATCTCATACCAAATTTTTTGGTGGAATACAAACACCTACTGTCTCTTAATCTACTATGATCAGGTAGTAGGTAAAGCAAAATTAACTTTTAGAACAAATTCTTTCTGTGTGTGTTTGTGTGTATGTGTATCAAATAAAATATATAATTTCATCTTCCAAAATTTAACATGTAATTGCTCTTAATAAGGCAACATCTCCAACTCGATTTGATAAAGCAGTTAATATTCCAGCATTGTAAGACTTTACATTTTGATAATAAATAACAAGGTGTGTGTGTTTGTGTGTGTAAACAGCACAATTAAAAACAAGTCGGATGATTATCAAATTTCACATTAAATTCCAGCATATTTCAAGGGTGAAACGCAAAGATTTTCAAAGGAATTCACCCCATTGCGTTCCATGTAAAGTTTTACAGCATTATCTTTTTCAAACCACGTTGACTGAATTATTTAAACTATTTGGAGACTAATCCCAGTATATTTTGAATACTCTGTGTATATCTGATAAATTCATACTAACTGAAAACGGTATAATTTTGCATAATTAAATAATGATGTAAGAATAAGCAGAAGTTCACTCTAGCAAAGCTGTAGAATTCATTAAAATAACAGAATTGATGTTCATTTTTTTCAGTTTTTGTTATCAGTTTTCAATATATTCCATTTTGCATATATAGACTTTCCCAAATATGTAATCTTTTTTTCTATCTCTCGTAAGAGACCGTCAATAGCCGAATATTTGAATGCGGTTTATACATGTTCCATGTAAATTAAACTGCAACCGAACATTCCTGTCGGTAATTAATTAAGCTATAATACACATTCACGTCAGTAATTCATTAAGTAATGATATGCGCTAAGAACCTAACGATTATCACTTAAGATAACTAAATGCATTAAAGCGTTATTTTTTTCTCTCAAAGGTTTCCGTGTTTACCCAGTTTATTATTACTGTGTTTTACTATATCATTTACCGCTTATTACCGCCATTACACAACACACAAAGAAACACACAGTGAACAGCTGGTTACGAGCACAGGACCCGACTTCTGGTTCACTGCTGATTCATCTTCGTCACGATGTTAAAGTGCTTACCTCCATGATGACTTTCGAGTCAGGGGAACATGTAAAAATCACTTGGGAAAAGATTTGTTGTATATGGAGGATGAGAGAAAATTTCCCAGTTGAATCTTCTGAGCTCCGCCTGGGTCAAGATTCAACTTGGAAGTTTTCTCGTATCCTCCGTATTCACCCCAAGTGATTCTCACATGTTATTTCAACTCAAAGGTAAGCACTTTTAACGCCGATGATGAAGTGGAATCAGTGAACAGCTGGCTGCGAGCACAGGACCCGACATGGTAAAACACTGGCTTGGAACAACTTGTGTCACGTCCCCAAAAATGCTTGGAAAAACATATTCACTATGCAGAAAAGAAACAGAAGGATTTTTCAATATAAATAAAATTAATTAAACACGATCAACTGTGTATAATGTTCCTTATACAATAGAGAAACTTACTTATTGTAAGACCCTCGTATATACAATAGTTCATCTATTCGAATTGTTCGAAATATTTGAATTCCAGAGCTATTCGAATATTTCGAACATCCAGTCCGTTATAATTTGAATTTAGATTATTTCGATACATTTTTAAATTTTCGGGGCGGGCCATAAAGATAGTGGTAAAATAGTACAATTATATGTGTTTTATTAGACTGGCTAAAAAGAACTGAAAACTATAAGTATTACGTTTTTCACTTTCACTATCACGTACCTAGTAGTTACAGAAATTCTATAACACAATTTTATTGGAAATATTTGTTTTGAGGTCCCTGAATTCAAGAAAGCATGTTTAGAAATAGACCAGTGCGTTCTGTGTGTCTGAACAGCACAACTCAAAGTCGAAAAGTCTGATAATTACCGAACTTTGTATTTAAGATCAGCAAGGATACGACACCAAGAGTTTCAAGAAAATATCCCACTCCAAACTCCCTTTACATGGAAAGGTTTTTGATTTTTTTTATTTTCTCAAAAAATATTCCAACGATTTTGATTAAAACACTATGCGTTTACGGTACTTACATGCGAAAATGTTTATCTTGAATTTTATGGGAATAGCTTTTGAAGTGATTTTCCTTTTGAAGTCCTCTTATTTAATTTTTATAGCTGGTAAACGTTAAAAGATATACAAAACATAATACCAATAAATGTAGTTCTCTTTAAAACACAATTTATTTCCGTTATCTGTTTGTGCCAGCAACCGTTTCAGAGATATCCATATCATTGATAGATTTCAATACTTTTTAATTGTTAAAATGCTCTAGATATTCAGTTGTTTGTTTCGTTGTCAAGGAAAAGGTATGGAAATTTAAAGCCAGCATATGGCATAGCCCCGTCTTTAAACATCCAACCGTCAATTCGGCTTGCTCTAATCCCTTTATATCTACAACGGAATGTATAATGAAACCGTTTCTGCAAGGGGAAAAATTAGCTTTTGTAAGAATAGTTTGTGGAAGCTCCATAAAAATAAAACGATCACATACATAAAATGATGTGAATGTAGCACCATTTTTTTACTTTATAAAGACGAATGAATGGTATAATATTTGCTTTGAGTTTACAGATAGATTTTTACAAATATTCGCACGTTTAGAATGGAATAGTACGTGGAACTATAAACAACAGTGAATATTCTTGTTGTAGAAAATATTAGAACAATTTAAACACAATAGAATTTGAGTAATTTGAGTGGTCTAACATGTTCAGTTATCGAAACTGATCACATGTACAATACGATTCTTACTATCTTGTTTGAATGCTTCCTATAGTTCGTATCTTTGAGTAGGTACGTTTAATAACCCCATCTCGGAGGTCATGAAATAATTTTTTTTTGTTTATACCAACATTTCAACTCAGAACTGAGTAACCAATGAATTAACCCTATCACTGAAAGGGGTATGTATAACAAGTTTGCATAGAATCACAGTTTCGATTAAGCTAATAAATAAAATATACTCTGCTCTTTTAGATACCGCATTTGCAACTGAAGTATTTCGCGCAATAAGAAGTCCGAGATAATATTTTATATAATTCGTAAGTTTATGTTGGTCCTCCCTTCAGAATGAAAGGAAGACGGTTTATAAAAAGAGGGTGGATCTCTCCGAGACACGACTAAATTACGAAACTTTTCTCTCCGGGTATGCTGACCCACTCAAACAAAACTTGTAAACTTTGTTAAATCATTTTTTCCGCGGCTCATCCCAAAGCATCGCTAGATGAAAGCTCACCCAGATGAACACAGTACATTTTGCCAACTTTTATAATTAAAATGTACTTACAGGGAGTATAACGGCTCAGGCTCCATTCTCGTGTAATTACTTGTCTATTTTAAGGTTTAAGAGGGAGGCTTTTCTCCCGCTATCCCACAATAATCTGCTGAAAGAAAGTGTTACGTAGAACCTTACGGTTCTTTATTAAGGCGTCATTCATCGCTTATATCCGGCAGGGGATATCACGTGTTTCCAAACAAAATTTCTTTTACAAAGTAAACTTCACACTAATACGCCAGCGATATAATAGTATATCATGCAACAAGGCTATAATGGTAGTAATTAAGACACGAGTATGTTTATGAAACGAGAGGCAACAAGTTCATAACTTTCATACAAGGGTCTTAATTACCATTATGGTCAAATTATATGCGACAGTTTTCGGTTGACCACACTATAATTAAAAACCTTGAGTTTGTAAAAAAATATATTACCTTGTTTTGTGTGTAATTAAATGCTGATCGAATGGCAGGACTGATGGATCTTGAGTATGTTTGCGAGTAGTGAAACAGATGACAGCACTGTTGAGTCCACTTGATGGTTTGCAAGTAACATGTAAGCAACGCCTATTGAAGCAAAGGAAATGAACTCAATTCATTACAATACTAAAGTTAAAATGAACAAAATTTATTTTATTGTAATTACACGGTCATGGATCTCAATAGGCTGCTGCTTTGAAGGTGTTAAAAGGTTTGGGCGATAGGGAAGCTATTTTTGCCACCGTGAAGGATCATGAGACCCTGAAGTATTATGGATGCCATACCAGTTTAGTAACGCCACATATAACAGCGTATTATAGTGAGGTCGACCAAAAATAATACGTATATGCGACTTATGGATTACCCACCATTGATTCCAAACTGTTTCTTAAGTGACAAGATGTGTTTAGTAATAATTGGTTACAATATTTTGCGTCTGTGGTGTTTTAGTGTACTAAAGGTGTACCTGAATATCAATTGCGAAATAATGATTTAAACATTTTATTAGTAATTTTCTCACTCTCTTGTTTATGAAATTCCAGTACCATAATCAGGGTTCTCACCGTCTTCCCTTAGTTCTCTTGTGGTTCCTTTTCAGGTGAGTTCAGAAATGTATCTTTTGCACTTTACAAAATGCAGACATACAAAATAAAAAGGGGCGTGTCCTACATAAGCATGAGTGGTATTAATATGAAGATTAAGCATTGCATATACTTAAAATTAGTATTTTGTCTACACATTCTTGTATATCTTAAGTATTCAAAATACTCAAAAACCCTAAAATTGATTTTTTGTCAATGTTGATTACTGGCTTACATTAAGGAATTTACAAATCTCCGTTATAGGACATTGCACATGCTCCGATAACGAATAACCTGTACACATATAAGCACTCACTTCATTATTGAAATTTCGTCGTGTTATTGAAGTCACGAGTTCTATTATAACGCATTTTAATGGAAATGTCTACTACTAGGCAGTACAGATAAATGTCTTATGATGCAAGCTTTCCTCTACAGCACTGCATTATAATTTGCTTATAGGGGCCAATAGAAACTAGTAACGCATTATTCCTTGGTGGCTTAGTGCATAATTGTATTGTAGAAAACCTGGGTTAGATTAATTCCTGGAAACTTAGTATTTTAATATATTTTAATATGCATTAAACATGTCGGGCATGGCTAAGAACCATTAAAATTACTTTTATTTTAACTTTATTAGTCATGATTAGCACCCTTTTAACATTCTGGGCACTCCCTAGGATGATTTCGCTAATTAAAATAACATAAAATGTTACCATTAAAATAACTAAATCACGTAGGATTGTGTAAATGAATACTGCAGTCAGGGCCAAGCAATGCATGAATATAACTTAAATAAGGAATAGGCTTAACTGAGATACAAACCGGCAAAAAAAACCTATGTTGCATTCACATGGCTTTCTCTACTTGGTCTTCTATATTTATAAAAACATTTACTTTTACCTACCCCTTGGTAATCAAAATACACTTTTATTATACATTTTGTTGTAGCTATAACAAGAATACAATAGGCTAAAGCGATAGTCAGATTTTTAAAAGCGGATGTCTATGTAATGGATTAGAAATTTCATACTCCTTGCATGACCATGAGAAAAAACGAATGACAACTTGCCGCTTGATAAACATTCAAACCATACGAAAGAATACCCTGAAAATTGTTAATATAAAAAAGCCTTGATATAAATTGCGTGCTTTAAGAGTTCTACAACATTTGTGCAGTACGATTTTATATATGATAATAAGTGAAGTGCCCATAAGTGTGCAGAATGAACATAACTTTAGTTTATAGCGCTAAGTTCTGTCGCTGTTTTTGAACATTTGTTGCAGTTCAGCACGTGGTGTTTATCACATTTTAGTTTACAAACGCACCTATCCATCACTGCATGAAAATTGTTTTTGTAACATATTTGATGGTGGAAACTATGCACGGCAAGCCTCGTTACGACGTTGCTCATTGCTTGATTCGGTCCTGGCGCTTGTTGCGAAGAAGCCCTTCCTAACCTGGCTTTATTCTTAAGGCTTTCTGTGCCATTAGCTCTCTTATGTCTCTGTTGCAGGGAGTAGTAGCTTGTAGTAAAAATCTTCCTTCGGAAAGGGCTCTCTCGTCAGAATGTACACATATCTTGATGGGGTGTATTTCGACACACCAATTACTCGCCTTCACTTCCTCCCATTCCTTTAGGTCCTTCTTGTTTTAGGTTTTCTTGCATTGGAGTATGCCATATGTCAGAATTAAGACCATTTTTGCTCCGAAGAGCTTCATTACCACCTCTAATGTGATTTGCTGTGTATCATCTATATCTTTGTGGCCCTTATGGCATCTCTTTTGCATGTACCCCGAAAGTGATCCGAGTTGTTTGCATATCTTACAGTTCACCAATTATAAAATGCAATCGTTTTATGGAGAACACGGATCGCGCGTATGCGTTTTTTTATTCAATAACTCCCGCGTTAGCGTAATGTTTATTATTTATGTTTCTATATTGTCCTTAAATTCGCCTGTGGTGTAAGGATTGTTCCTATGAACATACTTTTAGGATTCCCTACAAATAGACGTACCAATATTTCAGGGGTTTACGGTGAGATCTCTGTATCGAATTTTTGGGTGGAATACAACATCTACTATGGGTGGGTGGCAGAGAAAGTAACAAACGCATTTTTGAAACTGTTTCTGCAATAAATCACCCCTTATATTTACTATACTTCTATAGGATTCGTTTTGTCTGTAGTTGGCCACATATTTCTAGTTTCATTTCAAAGGAGCAGAAGTCTCGGCAGGTGTAAGAGATTTTGTGTAGGCATCAAGAAGTGTGCTGAAGCAAATGGAACTGCTGAGTGCGAGATAGGGAGGGAGGGAGGAAATGAAGAAGAGGGCACATACTTTTCATTTGTTTTAGTTATAGAATGGGGGATGGGGTAGCTTTTAATCACCTTGCAAGAAGCAATTACGGCGGAGAGAGAAGACAAAGTGCGATTCATCCTTCTGGAGAATTTAGACAGTAGATGAAAAACAAACGCTGCCGAGATCGTTTGGAAAAGAGCGCGAAAAGAAATGAGGAGCTGGGAATTGTGTAGCTGAACTTTAAACTTGCTTCAAGGAAAATCAATTTCGCCTTGGCTCGGGATATTGCTATAGAAATGGTGACATTGTTTGGAAACCTCTAAGGCTCAAGCAATGAGTTTTCAGCAATAATGAACCACTGAATATTGGAAGATCGTTAAGTCTGGTTTCTCCCTAAAAAAGAAATTATTGTTTACATTTCCTTAATAATGAGGTATGAGCTGGAACTGGGTATAAAATCAATACTTTTCTAGAAGATCAGTTTGTTTTCATTCTGTTTACTCTATCTACCATTTATCTGCAGTAAATAGAGGATGTATGGTATTCCACTCAAACATTAGAAATCCAAGTTTCACCGGAAATACACGCTTTGAAGTCCCCTACTATAACATTTTAGGAATATGTGCTTGTGCGTATATTAACAATAGAGCTCAAAAAACAAATGTTGCATAAATACCAAACTTGGTGTATAAATTCAGCATCTTCAAGGATACGATACGAAAGATTTTCAAGAATGTTCTCCCACCCCAATCCAAACTACCCTTTAAAAGGAAAGATTCCTAACTTTGATTTTCTAAAGGAATGTCGAACAGGATTTATTCAAATACTTAATGTTTAAGACAAATGGCAAATTAAGATATGACAAATACGATGTGTATTTTTTAATTTTCTGGGAATAGCATGTAAATTCCTCTTCATTCTGAAGTATTTTTATAAGATGACGCAGTAATTTGTATCAAAAATTATGTAAATGTCAAGAGTAATTATAGTGTAATTATGCATTATTGTGTGACATTGATCTGAGATGTTTGATGATTGTAAGCATTGTCGAGAAGTGGGTTTATACGGCCTTACTGAAACTGACAATAATAGCGTGCAATAATGTAGCGAGGGGGTGAGCTGTTTATCATTATTAGAGACGAGCAAATGACGTAATATTGGCGCGTTTTTCTTAGGAATTTGCGGGAACATTTTTCCTAGAGCATATGTTTTCGTAATTTTCATTGGATATAAAAATAGACGCTAATGTTGGCGCGTTTTATTAACCAATAGCAGCTCGGTTATAATCTTTAGGCATATCGGAGTGTGGCAGTATAAAAAGAGCTAAGTCAGAGGTAGATCCCTACAGTCCATCGGAAACATTTGTACATTACACGTCGTCTCCCAGTTCATCGGAAACATTTGTACATTACACGTCGCTGAGTTCAACAAAAACAGTCATGGTGAATACATAGCATAGTTTATCGATTCGCAGGTTACGCGTAGCAATGTTATGAAAAATCTCAAGTGTCGTAAAGTTAATTACACAAAAAGTTGAAGTTCGCGAATTAATAATGTGCAGTAAAGAAGTTATTATAACAGTTTCAGTTTGGCGAGTGTCAAGATTAATACGTGAAAGTGCATAATGTGTTACGACAATAAAAGTATAAAACAAATTCTTTTATCAGTGTTATCTTTGGATAAACACTCCTTTCCGTTTACACACCTTGATTAAGAGATTTGCTTGACCGAGAAATCATAGCTAGCCGGAGGACAGTGAACCCAAAAATTAAATACAATAATAGGCGCTCAGTAAAAGATAACACGAAGTGACCGCGACAAATTGTCTTTTATACTTGCGGCAAATAAATAGTAGCATTCTTTCAAACAAACACTAATACCATCGCAAATTGGCTACCACAACGTGGAACTTAACAAAGAATACTGTCACATATTTGGCTCCCAAACGTGAGGCTCAATAAATAAAGAAACATAAAACTGTCGCATATTTTGGCTTCACAACGTGGGGCAAAACACAAGTAAACACAAATACATTAAAACCGCCGCAAAGAAATGAACCATAATAGGTGGATAAAACCTTACTACTTGTTAATATGCACCCCCTCAATAAAGCATTTGTCTGCAGTTTAAAAAAATCTAGTAACTAAATTAATGGAGGGAAAAATCTACTTCCTTTTTGGTCAAAAAGATCAAATGGTAACACCGTTTACGTGTAATGGCGGTTTTTCAGATACTTCATTTTATTAATTTTATAATTTTTGGAAAAGTATGCCAAAACAAACTTTTTCATACGGGGTGTTTTCAAAATTATTTTTTATGCATCGGGTAGAGCATTTTATTGTGCATACATACACACACTTTCATTGACATGTGACTTAAACTGGTGGAGAAATAAATTCGCGAAGTCGTAACAAATGAGCCCAAAATGAGGAATTAAGACAAAAACGTTGAACATTTTCAACTTTGACATTTTATTCCTCCATAAAATAAAATTATATTTTAACCACAAAATCAAAATCAAGTAATACGCACAAAAACTGCTTTACTCAATGCATGTAAGATTGAAAACACCACGTACGAAAGAGCTGAAATTTTGGCATATTTCCCCAAAACTTATAAAACTGATAATATGAACGATCTAAAAAACCGCAAAAACATGTAAACTATACTGCCATTTGATCTTTATGTCCATGATTATATTCCCCCTCATTAATTTGGCTGCTAGAATTATTTAAGGCACAGACGAACACTTCCTTGAAGGGGTGTATGTGAACTAAATGTTTTGTAGCAGCATCCATTTCCTAGATTCTAAGATTTCAACTCCCAAATACTTTATACATTATGTTCTGGAATCGCCGTCCACATTGTTCGGATACACAACTCAAATGATGACAATAGGGATGGTAAACTATTTCTACTTGCTTCTGTTTCAGGTATTTTATTAAAACCGTTCTGGTATTAGTAACACTTTCACCACTTAAGAGGCAAGTGTATTTGGTGTACTAACATTTAACTTTGATTGTTACATGATTTGAAATAATTTATAGGGAATAATTTCCTGTAATTAAATAAACTGAATAGAAGAATGAATGTTTACTTGACTAAATTTATAATTTAGAAAATGTAATGTGAGCACGGTCGCCCACGGGGGGGGGGATCATGACACAAGTTACGTCATCTAAAGGAATTCAATATTTAGAGAATACAAAAATATCGAAGTAAATTAATATAGAAATATAAGCACATTTATTAAAATTTTGAATTGAGTATTGTAATTTTCAACTCAAATTTTGTTAACCTTGATATAATGTAGCATATCAAATTATAATTTTTGGAAAATTATAAAAGGAAGTATAACATTATAGGTAGGTATTAGTTATTCAGTATATAGTGCGTTTGTACTTTCTATGTTGGTTTATTTGGATAGATACAATAGAATACATTGAAATACCAAGTAATTAAATGCACCATATATTTTTATTTGTATGGTGTACTGGTATCACAATAGCTACTATATTACGTATATTCCAGCTGCAAAAAAACGAAACTGAAAAGTTTAAATTGGGCAGAAAAATTGGTGGGGGAGGATGATTTTTTCGTAGAGAATGCCTTTGGGAGATGAGCACCCCTGATTGTGAGTACCGTAACAAAATCATAGACTATATTTGAAACAAAGATCTCAAATACTTGATTTTCTACCCAGAATCGTGTCATTAGAGCCTCAAATTTATTATAAAAATATCTGTTATGAAGCCTTAGTTAAGTTATTTAGCTTTTACTTCCACTTCATAGATTAGGCCATTAGCCTGTTCTGATCCCGCGCTTTTTTATAGGTCGACCAACATTTCGTTTTCCTTTAGAATGATATTCGAAGGCTTGCTTTGAGATTGATTCTATTGTTATTTATCCTTTGAGCGTTGTTCCTCCCATTTAGTATTTTTGGCGAAATTTTATCATTTAAAGAAAATGTATTCAGTGCTATCTTATTTATTCATTAACTTAAGGAGTATCCTTTCAGCGATCTAAGGAATCTCATTTCAGATGATTCTATTTTGTTTGTGTAGCTTATTTTATTCACCCAAGTCTTCTTCCATACATCAAAGTTGGCATGGCTATTCTCTTATAAAATTTGAGTTGAGTCACTTCTCGTACCTTACCTTTCGTGTTCGTCGAAATGTTTCACTCATATATTAAAATCTGTGAATATATGTTTTCACCTCGTCGTTATAATTAAAATGCCAGGGCGGATTGATAAGTCCATGACTTTGACGATAGACAGCGTTCTAATCAGGGGTTTCTTGTATGCACCCAAGTGTTAAGGTATTCTGCGTATAATTGCAGAAATTCTTCGTCATTTATTTCTTAGAACATTGTTGAGAGCGTCTAAAATAAGCAGATTTTGCTTCGTATAAAATGGAGAAAAGTGAATTTCTTGTTGTGATAAAGTACTACTTTTTGCGTGGTAAGACGGTGAAGGAAACGGAAGAAAAGCTGAACAAGTATTATGGGGACTCTGCTCCATTACATGGCATGGTTCACAGAATTTTGATGTGGCCGCTCGAGCACAAGAGATGCCGTGCGCACAGGATGGCCGGTTGAGGTCACAAGAGAAGAAATGGTGAACAAAGTTCACGATATTGTTGGAAGACTACCGAGTGAAAATCCGTGAGTTAGCCAAGACCGTAGATATCTCGAGTGAACGGGTGAATAACATTCTGCACGAATTTTTGGGTATGATAAAGCTGTCAACATAATGGGTGCCGGGATTGCTCACAGTTCAGAACAATCGTGTGACCATTTCACAGAGATATTTGAACATCTCCGAGTGCAATCCAAATGAGTTTTTGCGGCGTTATATTACGGTTGATGAAACTTGGAACCATTAGTATCCAGCTGAATCCAAAATACAATAAAAGCAGTGAATTTCTTTCGGCGAACCTGCTGCAAAGAAAGCGAAAACCATTCCCTCGGCAGGAAAAATCATGGCAGCTGCCTTTTTGAATTCACAAGGGGTGATAGATATCCACTACCTGGAAAAGGGTAAAACGGTGACAGGTTCATATTATGCCGCAATGCTGGATCAGTTTCACACGGAACTGTTAAAAAACTACCCCATTTGGTGAAGAAAAAGGTTCTTTTACCAGAATAATGCAGTCATTGCCATCGCAAAATTTGTAGAATTGGGCTACGAACTGCTACCTCACCCACCATGTTCTCCAGATTTGGCTCCAAGTGACTTCTTCCTCTTCAAAACCTGAAAAATTGCTCGCTGGGAAGAAATCCATGTCCAGTGAACAAATTATGGCAGAAACAACCTCATATTTTGCAGACTTCGAAAATCATATTCTTTTAAAGGGTTAAAAGTTGGAGAAGCATTATATAACGTGTTATGAATTGTAAGGAGACTATGTTGAGAAATAAAATTTAATTTTTGGAAACCAAATGTTATTTTCTTTAAAAAGTCACTGACTTATCAATTCGACCTCGTATATATCACAAGATAAGTGAAAATTGAAACTTCTTCTATTGGTCGATTGTATATCTTAACTCCGATACTATATTTTCCTTGCTATGCCATAACTTTCGCTTTCGTTCTAGATAGCTGAAGATTGTAATTTTTGCAGATGGTGTTTAGCATATGTACCTACTGATCTTATAAGTTTGTGTTTATCTTCCTGCAGGATAACTTAATAATCTGAAAAAGCAAGGTATTTATGTACTTTGTATTACTCAATTGCATCCCATGGTAAACACTTTTTTTCCAGTTCTTATTACATCTATCTGTATATTGAAGAATGACGGACAGAAGCTGCAACATTAACGTAATACTTGCTTAATTAATATTTATTCTGTTAATTTATATCCCAGATATAATACAATATTTGTCTTTTTATATATAACAGGGATAATTAGGATAAGATGTTTTGGGTATCCATTTTTCCTATTATAATCCATAACTGTTTTCTGTCTATCCTATGAAAAGCCTTTTCGTAATCGACAACGGCAATGTAGTTATTAAAGTTAAATTCTCTTCTTTTTCCCAATATATATTACAGGCTAAATATGTATAAATTTTAACACTTGTTAATGCTTGTCAAAGAAAACTTGTGTGATTCATATTGGTGATTCATCTAAATGTGTGTGTTATGAGTACTACGACGTGTTGCACAAGCGCTCATTTCAGGGACTATATCTAATCACAGCTTGTTTGTATTCAACCTTTTGTACACAAAAGATCACAAACAGCAGTTAACACGCTTGAGAATAAAATTCCGATGTTTATTTATCCCCCTAGGGGTTGTATAACAGAGCTTGCTATTTCTGCTCTTTTCGTTTGCATTTCTGTCCTCTGTAAATTAAGTTCATCGCTGTTACAGACCATTTAAATTTTGTGTGTGTGGTTTTTTGAATTTAACATTAAATCTAAATGGGTATTTACCCTTCCCATTGAATGCTACAAAAACCTGTTACATAGACGCATAATTAAATTATTGGTTAATTAAACTACCATAACTATATATTAGGAAGTGATCGTACGTGTAGAAATTAATAAGCAGTTAAACTACCATTTTAGTTTTGGAGCTTTTATTTAGAGGAAACTACATATTCTGCGAATTTTTCGCACAAAAATACATTTTTCGCATCAAATACGATGTCATTACTGCAGTATATGACAGAACAGTAGTTAGTCTCCTTATTTTATTTTCCCGACATCCTTCCTTTAGTTCCTAGATTCCTTACACTTTTTTCATTTTTATTTCGTATATATCGTAATTTTTGTTAGAGTTAGTATGTTGCAACTACGCCTTGAAGTCTTGTGCTAGTATTTGATCCAGACAGTTGTGTTACCACTTTCTGTGGAAGGCGTGACTAGTACTTTACGTCACATCGTTTCCTTTAATTACTGTCTGTTCATATAAAAGCACATTATGTCAATGAATGTTTAAATAAAATAATTAATTCTGATTTAATGTAAACCTAAACTGCGAAATCAAACACTCATATTTGATTTTTATTTGTTTTCCTTGAATACTCAGGATAATCACCTAGTTTTTAATATATTATTTATTTATTTGCAACAGCAGACTACAAATTTAATTTATACTTTAAGCTTGTATAAGTAAATGTTTAACACATTTTGTTTCGTTCCTTATTTCAAACTTAAAGCAAGTGTTTAGCTTTAGTTTCTTTCAAAAATTACAAATACACGAAAGAACTGCAGAAGTAAATGCTGTGATATTCATAGTTAATTCATAGTATTTATCCCTATTGTTTGCAGCTATTGTTTTCTGTCATTTTTCGGAAGGTGAGCGAGAATATTTACACGAGATATGCTGCCTGTTTGAGAGCAGAAGGTCAACATTTCCAGCATCTGTTCTAAGGTAAGGATTTTAGTCCGCCTCTGCCGGCGTAATTTCCCCGGCGACTGCCAGCTGTCTCGCGCAGTAGAGAGAGGCCGCGAGTGGATTCGAATATAATTTAACCACCCAATCTTATGACAAGTGTTCTGTACAACCACAAGGCGATAGGAACAGTGTGTTGATAATGAAGATGGACATTTTGAACTGCATTAGGCTATATAAGGTCCTACACTATCCATCTTCTATCCTAACTTGGAAGGCCTTTAGACCTGTTCTCAGACTAAAATTGCTCTGTCCACCTCATACGGGGTCATTCAATATATCTTCGTCCAAATGATTTATGAAATAGTGCTTGCCATGGTAATCTCGAAGGTTCCATCCCTAGAACATGATCTTTCCGTTTATTCTGATACCTTTTTGTTTATTCCACTATGTTTCCATTTAAATCCTCTCTTATATACACATGCCGAAGTCGATCCTTTATACTTACACCCAATACAGACCTTAAAAGTCTCATCTGAGATGCTTCCAATCTTCATTTTTCCTTGTGTTTTGTCACCCATGTCTCACACGCGTATTTCAATGGGGGTTTAGATGCTATTCTATATATTTCCTCATATTTCTACCAAAGTTTCGTTTGATACATCGTTGATTTTATTATATTACGTTTTAATGTTTTCTTCCGTCTCTGCCTTTCTATCAATTACTGATATTTCTGGTCCCAAATATTTGAAGGTGGACACCCGTTCAATTATTTTTCCTCCGACTATAATCTTAGTGTGGACTTGTTCGTAACCTATCGCGGCCATAATCTTTATTATTTCTCCTGAAATTTCCATACTGTAATGTTTTATTATCTCATTCAAATTAAACACTGCTCTATCCTAAAATAATGTTTATTGCGTTGTAACAGACCAGGAACATGCAAATGTATTTCGGCTTTATGGGCACCCTGTATTCATTTAGAACTCTCTCTCCTTTAAAGAACCATACTTATACCCTTACAGAGGTGCGGTGGTAACAGGTAGAGAAGCTCATGTGTGTGGTGCACATCAGAGATTTTAATTTAAATTACCATAGAATTATTCTATGACTTCGGTTCTTGGTCCACTCATTATGACAATGAAAACATTCAGAACGCTACTGTTTTCAGCTCAGTTTTTAGGCCGTCGTTTATCGATCCACCAACATCAGTAATTAAATTAAGTGCTCGTTATAATTCCAACAGTGCAGTGGCCATTGTAGCATGGTTATATATGGAAATGCAGTGGTTCTCAACCATATTTAGCTTGTGACACATTTTTTTCCCGTGGTACGTCGAGTGACAGGGTGTGCGCGTAAGTTATGGACAATCTGTTGAAACGAAGCCTAAAAAATAGCCTGAACGCTAGTGCAAAATGACAGAAGTGGGATTAGAATCACAAATCCTTTGACGTTTGTGCTGTTATTTACTGAACTACCTTATCCTCCTCCCTGAACGAGACCAGAAACTATCTACTCTGATGTATTCCGTTACGGTTGTCTAGTCTTACATTAACGACCTGAACTAATGCGTTTTTAAACGGAGGAATTGCCATTAATTCATGCACAAACACACTGTTATAAGCTCAGGATGATTAGTTATTTAGGAAAATGAAATTTATTTACAGAAAGTTTACACCCAGCGTAGTGCAGACGCGGTAACGTGCGCGACTTACATTTGGGAGGTCCCAAGATCAAAGCCCGGGGCCGACCAACCTGACCACTGCTTTTTTCCGGTTTTCCTCGGTCGCTAGGCGAATACTGGGTTGCATAATTTGAACCGCCAATTTTCCTATCTCCCTTTCCATTACTATATTCCATTCCCTTATTTAACCTCATGCAAGGCATTAGGTTGATCACATATCTTGAATATGCTATGATCCAGAGCTTACTTGCTCTTCGATAGGCTACTGACCCAAGACATTGGCTTGTAAATACTACCAAGAAGATGGTATTCGTTGAAGAAGTAAGCAGTTTACAATTTCAATATAATTTTACAACTTATGTTAAAAACAGAATTTAAAACAAAATGGCCAGAACAAGTAAGTGAATTACAGTATTTAACTTGCAGTTCTTATGAATACGACACTGAACGAAACTTAGAGAAATTCTAGACGTTACGTGGTAAGGTCAGAGAGCATTTTAGGAAAAGCAGCAAGATTTATATTTAATAAGACAATTACAGTTTTACTTTATGCTTCAGAAAACTTGGGTATTGTCCGAAATTTTAATAATACTTTATTCTAGGAAATGACATTTTAATATACGTCAAAGTTTCACTTTAGAATATCAAGCAATAACTATTTATACATTAGGTATAACATTTAAATTTCCGTCCAGTAACAGAGAAATAGATAATTACAGGAATAAGTGGACGCACCATCAGGAATATATAAAAGGAGATAGACAGCCGAAAAATATAAACTTTTATACCGTTGAAAGACCATTGAAAACACACTGGAATTGGGCTCGTACCTAATTCTTGAATGGAGATAATAGTATTATTTCACATTAACCTTATGTGCGTGGAATCTGCAAAGGGTAGATTCCAAATGTCTTTAGATTTAAGCCAAACGTTCTCCGAGTTGGCGTATGTTTCAACCCCAAATTAAACATTCCCCTTTATCAACATGATTTAAAATAAAAATATATCTGACGAGTCACGAAAACTTTACCTCACATAATTCCTTATACATTATATAATTTATATAAAACGGAATTCTTCTAAGCACGTTAAGTCTCGTGATAAATTTTGGATCAGAAGTAAGCTCAAATTAAACAATGGAGACGTAGTTGTGAAAAAATAAACAAATTCGAAAAAAAGAAGTATCATGTGAGATGTTTTGAAGCATAGCAGTTTAAGCTGGAAAAACTTGCAGTCATAAAAAATACTTCTATTAAGAGAAATTCTATAAAAACTGAATTTAACATATATTGTAAGTCTCCGTGAACTCTAAGCTGTTCGTGTGCTGCTTCTTCTTCTTCTTCTTCTTCTTCTTCTTCTAGGTTAGGCTATGAAGCCACTTCCGACGCAAACATCTTCCCATCTGGCTCTAGATCGCACTATTGAATGCCAACCTTTTGGCTTGTATTTAAATGTCTCTTCTGTTATTGTCACCTTTCATCCTTATTATTGTTGAAACCACTGCCATTGGATATTATGTAATATCTCCCATAATTTTGTACCATATGTCCTCCCCGAACTACAGTCGGCGCATCCAACGTCAAAAAGCTGTTCTTCCACTAGACAACAACAAAACTTCTTGAAGCCACTCTCCAAGAAGCGGGAGTTAGCCTACTGGAGAGTGCGCGATGGATTTCTGCGCCTCACTTGAGGTGACGTCAGCACTCGTGACTACGAAGAGTCAGGACTGCCCTGCAAGGAGAGTGGCAAGAGAGACATTACGATAGCCGACGCGTTTGGTCGTCCTTTTCAGAGCTACGAAAAGATGTAGAAAAGAACTTTATTAAAATTCTTGTTTAAATTCTTTGTTAAATACATAATAACTTTATGACTTGTCTAAGTTTATTTTTCGGAGGAGGAAGTGTTAGGAGGAAGTTGGGAACGTAATGCGAATGTATTTATTGATACATACTCTGCATCAGAAAGCAAAACTCTACATAATGTGCAGTATTTTTCTGTAAGAGAAACCAATTCTTAAGCGTTGTAATTATTTTAATGGTTTTAATCCTTTTTAAGGTGTATATGGTTTATGTGATTGTGCACACCAAGTTAAACATTAGATTTCTATTTGAAGTATACTTGGACAACATTTGTGAAGCAGAAATAATTTGAGCAATTATGATGAAGTGTAGGTAATTAATGCCATGCGCATAACTTAAACAATTTTAATCGACATTGTTACCGCTATTTTTAGTAAACAAAAAACTAACACACAATTTCTCATGTAAAAGGTAGTATGGGAGTGGCCAGTTTTTCTTCAAAATCTGCATATCATATCCTTGAAAGATACTGATTTTAAATGCCAAGTTTAGTATTTACCCGACATTTCGTTTTTGATTTAAGACACACATACACACACAACATGCCCACACATACATGTATTCCCAGTGAAATCTCGATATCGAATGTTCGGATGGAATCCTATGAGAAACAAGAGAAAGACGACTTAGCGCTTCAAAAAGTACACGTATTTGAAAACTCAAACTAATAGCAATGAATGTCTCGGAAATGGTTACTACCTCAACACACTTGACATAAATTGTATATTTTAAAGAGACTTACATTTTTGTATAATAATTTGTCTATCTCTTATGATTTAACAATAATTGTACAAAACTATAGAAAACTCATTTAAAATACAAAGAAGTTATTAGCAGAAAATTTAAAGTACCCTTTTTTTAGTCATATAAGTATCTTAAACTTTAACCAAAACCCTTAGAGATAATTTTGAGGAAATCAAAAGTATCGAAATATCAATGCAAGGGTACTTCCGGGAGTGTTCTCTTAAACCGTTTCGTGCCACATCTTTGGAAAATGCTGAAGTTAAGTTTTGTATTTGTCTCACATTTGATTTGTGAGTTATCCCTTTCACACAACATACGCACAAGCGAACTTTTTCTGAATATAATCTTCATTACCATAAATGTGCTAAATAAAACAGTTACAACTCATCACACAATTGAATATCGGTTTTAAGTAAGCACCGATAATATTTTAAAAAATTAGAGAACATTATTTTCCAAATACTTTATTGTCATTTATTATCTTAAACCTTACCTACCTCTCGACTTAGTCACCGTCGTTATTCAGGCATTTGTCGTACGGGAAATTGTCAAAGAATGATGCCGTCTGTGATGAAAGCCAAGTCTGAACTTCTTGTTTCACAACATCATCATCGTTGAAATGATTTTCCACCAAGGAGTGGATATCGTCTGCTTGAGTTTCCTCTTCAGGGGGAATGTTGTGTTCCTCGACTCCACGGATTGTTGCTTTGGTTCAGGAGTGACGTGAGACACCCAAGTCTCATCACGATGTGCGTTAGCAAATCATCGCCTTCCTCAGCATAGGAGGAACTTTCCTTCTAATGTAAACTAATAGTACTATTCAGTATAATGAGCAAACTAAGTTTTTAGGGATATTGATAGACAGCTCTCTAAATTAGAAACCACTTATCACTAATACAAAAAGTAGAATAAACAGGGCTCTTTATGCAATTAGAGTATTAAGAATCATATGTAATACAAAAACTTTACTTCTTGTATATAATTCATATGTAAAATCAATAGTAATATATGGCATAATGTTATGAAGCTGTAGATCAGAACTAACAGAAATATTCCTCATACAAAAACAAATAATAGGAACCATTGTAAATGTAAGTAAGACCACACATTGTAGATCCTTCTTCACTGACTTAGAAATACTGACAGTACCATGCATATATATTCTGGAAACAATCTGCTTTATACAAAGCAATTTAAACCTATTTAATATTAACAGTATAATTCATACTTACTTTACACGTAATTATAATCAAATCAGTATAGAAAATAACAGAACTTCTGAAACACACCAGTCAATTTTCCACACTGGAATCCTATTGTATAATGCAATCACAAAAGATACAACCCTAAATGTAAACGGTTCAAGCATATGGTAAAAAAATTCTTTATCTTACACTCCTTCTACAGTATAAAGGAGTTCCTTGAACACATCAATAACTCAAACAAAAACTGTGAGAAATGCAAGTCATGCGTCTGTAAATTGTTTCATGTAAATTTCATTTGTAAATATTCAAACATTGCAAATAGCATACTTGTAATATTATCTATTTTTTATTTTTTATATATTATATTTGACGAAATCTAATTCTGTAAATGAATATTATGGTGAATAAGAATGAATATGAATATTCCGTGAGAAAAGTCAGTGCAGTGGCAGATCGCTTGTTGTTTTGTTCATCAGTAAGGTTTTTGGCACCCATCCTGAGGACAATTTCTGAAATCCTAAGTGTTCTGTCACAATATTTTAGAGGGCTGACCCTGAAATTTGTGGAAATGTGAAGACATCACGGATATGGTGAAACGTCTGCCCTCGCGAATGTCTTCTTCCACAGCTTGCACCAAATCATACGTGATCACAGATAGTCGGCCGCTCACGATATTCATTAAAATGTCTAACCCACATTCCATCATTCATTATTGTTTCCCCCAAACCTCTCAATTTTCGCAATGAAATGTTTGCTGGCGTAACATTTCTTGCATTTAAAATACGAATCACCGATCTCACTTCACAGTCGGCGGGTTGTTCGATTATTTTGAATACTTTGAAATGCTCCTAGCTATTCTACAAATTACTCTTAAGGACAATTACAAGTGTCGTCTTGATAGTCACGCTAAATATTCACCGAAGACGTTTTAGCTAGGTAATACGATTATGATAACACAACTTTGTTGGAGATAATAAGGCAGGCTGAGACAACAGCTTGATTAAAAATAAGGTCGATAACTATATACTGTTACATCCTGGGGTGGAAGCCAAAAAGGTTTTCTAGCTAATATTACATTTTAGTTACCCCAGCATGTACATTGGGGGACAGCTGCAGAGGCAGCAAGAGGCCCAGAATCTTAAACAATACATTCCAGAGCAGGCGTGGGATAATTATAACAAAATACACAGAATTTCACATTAATCACATTACCTGTGATTTATTCAGTATAAGCACATCACACACATAAGATAAAGGAAGAAATTGAGGGGATATGCTACACACACACGAGGTTATATTCACACAACTTCACATTCAACCTTTCAGACTCAACACTCGACTTAAAAGTAACGCTAACACACAACACAAAGAAAGTAACGCTCACTTCCCCCACTCTCCACCGTTAGCTAGGATCACCAGCTAGAAGGTGGCGAGTCGCCACACAAGACGAAACTTCAAAACCACAGCCGAAAGAATTACTCCAAAAATACTGTCGATAACGACGCAGTAATGTGTCTGGCGTGACAATACACACACATGCACGTCACAATATTGTGAGCCGATTTTTTTGCTGCACAAGAGATATTTTATATTTGCCACATTTATATTCATGACGTGGGCGCTACTGCGCAATTTAGTTAGAGCCGGTGGTAGGCGCTATGGTGGTTTTCCTGCCTATAGAGGAGAAGGGGGGGAATGGGAAAGTCTTAAATGCCGTAGCTGGGTATAGTTGAGTGCAAGTTCCCCTCTCATGTCCGTCTCGCCGTTCTGGTCGTAGAGCTTGCGTAACTTGATAAGTGTCCTGCTCATCCTACTTTGGTTTGGGCTATGTCACACGTAATAGTACTGGCCGAATCTGACCGCTTACAATTACCACGTTTGCTCAAGTAATTTGAGTAATGGGGGATGGATTTTTAATTACGAGAGATCCAGATGATGGTCATATATAAAATTAATTTCGTAAAGTTAGCAGGTGAAATTGGGCATCATAAATCTATCTAAATTTTTTGGAAACCATCTGTCTAAGACTTATATAAACGAGTTATAGCTGTGCTGTGTTCGCATCCAGGCAACTCTTCTCAAATTCTTAACGTGATATAATGTTTATATGTGCTTCAAAATAAACTATGAACTTACTTCAAGATTTTTTTTGGTCAGCACATGTAAAATGTTTCTGGTTAATGTGTGTACATAGTAGATTTGTAAACTAGTTTTCTAATACGGTAAATACATACATACGCTTGTACCTAGCCGTTTTTCTGTCTTATACGGACCTATAGATAATTACCCTTTATTTATGTAATAAATGGTTATATATAGAGGGGGCGCAGTGCAAATGGTCATGCTATAGCAAAATGATACTCGTGACCTTTAAATTGACAATCAAATATAAATCATCCATAAAATATTCATCCACAAACATTCCTTAACGTTTACATACAAAATATCGGTTTGATACCTGCAGCAAATATCCTTGAAGGTTCGCTATACAACACTATCCTTAGGTTTGTACTGATTGCAACTATGCTTCAAGCATGTCAACAAATGCTAATCATACTTACAAAAATAGTTAATTCCATATGCTAGGAGGTTCGTGAATTGTTTCTTGAGTACAGATAGAGACTGCCTGATAGACAGAGACGAAACAACGGCTATGTAATGCAATCGTGCTAAATGCCGAATGCAATCTCTGCTTAGGAGGTTCATAGTTCATATCGTTTTAAATAGTACCTTCTCTAACTTTTGATTATTGTAGGAGGCATTTCAACCAAACATTGAACATCAATATTTCATCATAATACAGGTTTTGAGGTCCGAAGAAGCTATAAATGGCACTTGTGCTTATGAGGACCATAACTTCAAACCGAGAAGCCAGAGAAATACTAAATTCGGATTTAGGTCTAATACCTTGAATTGTGGTCTAATACGAAGACTTTCAAGAAAATCCAACATTCAACATTTACGTGGAAATTTTTCGTTGTTTATTTCTTCAGCAATGGTTGTAATGATTTAGATTATAATAGCATATTATGCTTGACAAGACGACATGCAAAAATTATCTATAGACACAATTTCCTGTGAATAGCGTGATTGAATTTTGTATAGTTCTGTATAAGTATGTACAACCTTAAGGTAACCAGAGTGTTACCTACCACAAAGTTTTTGAATTCTAAATTGTTAGTTTAAACATACATATCACGAGGCATTTATATACATTCTACGATTTCAAAGATTATCAACAGCGTTAAAACGGTACGTGCGAATGCATTTAGAGGTTATATCATGCGTTCTTTTGGTTTACCTTCAATTTGGATTTTTAAGCATATAAACTCAATGAAGCTGCAATACGGACAACATTCCTTCACCCACTGGCTGTTGCACTATAACTTAATCTAAATATGGAATATGCGGGTGCTTACGACAGTATAGTATCAGATCATCTCCTTCCTACCATTTTAGTGAGTATGGTCATCTTCGGATGACCATGCCCACACTCCCAGCCTCCCACCCCACACTTCCCCTCCACTCGAAAACAATCATAGATTATTCCTTATGAATCAGTTGGGCTCCAATTTTAATGAAAACTCTTTTACCTGATTTTCATAAGCTTGTTCATAACTATGTAATTAAACTAGTTTGGACAAAACAAAACCGTAATAAAAGGTTTAAGAACTTTTCTTGAAAAAATGTGAAAATAAAAAACGAATATTTCAATAACAAGGTATCAACTTTAAAAATAATAAATAGTGCACCTATTCTGACCTTAAATTCTAAAACTCTTATTGATTGCCTGACTTCAATTCTCGTCGCAAGGAGTTTTCAAAGCTTTGTGCATTTTAGTAATAGCATTTTATAAAATATATCAAACTTTAACATAAACTATCACTATCATTAAGAGCATTATACAACTGTGAAACTAAATAACTTCATAATTAAATAAATTTTAGTTTCTGTATCAGATCCCTTATTAGATACACAAAACTTGGAGCTTTTTCAAATATACAATTTGCGTTTAGTAACTTTTGTGTAGTTTTAGCCGTTTATTAAATATTTCCTCTCACAGTTTGGAGTCTCGCAATTTTTCAAGCTACAAGCTTTTGAATTGTTATGTCCACTCCTTTGTTTCTCATCAGGCCATGCAAAGAGCATTCAAAGCATTAAGTCCAGCAAAAATATAGCGAGTTTAATTTAAAACATTTGACGGTCGTATTTGGGTGTTTTATGCTTCTTTGTCTTCACAACAAAACGCGCCGTGCATAAAATCATTTTGGAAAACATTTGTTATGCTTAACAGAAACGTGGAGGTAAATCATATGGGTAGAGGGAGGGGATTATAACACATCGGGCTATTTTTTTTTAATTTTTCTTATAAACGGAATGAAACCATTCACCAAACGTTTTAATCATTACCGAGAGGAAATAATTCTTATTTTCTCCACCATGTATATAGCAGGCAGAGAAGATAAGTACTTCATCCTACACATTTGATATCGAAAGTTCAACTGAAATGCATGTTTTGAAGCCCATGAATTAAAAAGCGCTTTTAGAAACGATTCCTTACGTGGTGTGTGTGTGTGTGTGTGTGTGTGTGTGTGTGAACACACAGTCAAAAACATAGTCGGATAAAACGTGTTTTTTTAAGTTCAGTATTTTCCAAATGTGCAACACGAATATTTTAAAGAAATCCCCCACCCCAGAGTAAATTTTACATGGACAACTTTTATTAAAAAAGTTTTGATCCTTTCAGAAATGGCTCTAATGATTTTGATGAAAATATCAATTATTTAATACATTTACAAAACTAATAAAATGTATATTTTGTATTTTGTGAGTATAGCCTGTAAAATCTACTTCATTCGAAATGAATTTTGTATAATCTTGTATAACTGATAAACGAAAAGGATAGACGAAAACCCTATAAAAATGTAGATGTCTTTAAAACACACAATGTGTTTCAAATAAGCTTTTTGGGGTATAAGCTATTTTCCTCATATCCGTTACGAATGATACGAATTGTTCAATACTTAGCCATTCTTTAAAGTTTCGTCAATATTCAGCTGTTTCCCCTGATTGCGTAGAAAAGTATGGAATTTTAAGGCCAGCATATAGCGCCCACTTCTTAAAATGTTGACTGGCAGTAAACCGTTGTATCTATAACGAAACGTGTAATGTAGCTATTCCTGCAAAGAAGCCTTATTTCTATTAAAATTAAGTAGAAACATAAGCTTTCGTCAGAATAGTTTGCATAACCACTAGTAAACGACGTGTAGACAAGGTTGCCTAATTATACACATTAGATTTTTAATATTTGTTATAAGTAATATTAAGTTTTCAAACGTTTTTGCTGAATATACGAACGAAAAATAAACGAACCCCAAGGAGGTATAATGCTTATTCTTTTTGTATATATACTTAAATGCTAAATTTCGCCAATTTATGTTCGAAAGAGATCAATATAGTAGGACTGGAAATTACTTTTGTGAGTTCAAATGGACTAATGAATAGTACGATTGATTCGTTCGTTCATTCATTAATTAATATTTTCTATCTTGGCTTAAAAAGTATATACTTGAAATACATTGTGATGAACTATCGTCGCCCTCGCTAGATGTGGCGAGTATAGGGGTAGTTCAGATTTTCATGTGAGAGGGTTAAAGCTTGGCGGAGGGGCAGCAGGGTATAGTAGTGTAGAAGAGTGGCAGTTATTACCTTTTGACTCTAGATACAAAATTTGCTTTAATTACTCTATGATCTATACTACACTACATTGTTTGTCACAGATGATGCGGCTGCTGCAGACAGCTGTAACAATGCGCAGGTCTGGCGGTCCATTCTTAATCGTGCCTATGGCCTATATCAAAGTTGAAAACTAACAAAACATAGATAAAAGAGCCGAGGGTTACAGAAAACATGACAGGCAGAGAGAGGGAGAGAGAGAGAGAGTGACGTCAAAAGGCTCTAACTTTAAATATAGTCGAGAATGCTGATCTTGAGCTTCTTTCAGCTATGATATGAGCGGTGTCAGCATGATTTGCACATTTCACTCACGTATCCATGAATATTCGGAAATCGTTCCCCTTAAAAATCATTCGACTTACACTGCTTACTTATGTATCAGTTATCGGAAATAGCTTGCCAAAATTTCTAAAGCCAATTTCACCCTTCCTCTTAAATAAACTTTGTCCTTGACATCCGCGTTTATCCTGAATGTTAAAATTATTATCATAGTCTTATAAATTAAGGTCACAATATTCTTTTTCCTCTGGCACATGCCTTGGTACATATATTTCGACACCGAAAATACGAAAATCTGGATAAATATCAACTTCACACCTGAGACAGACATTAGTCAGCGAAGACTTCTAAGGGAAATCCTCTAACACAAACAAGCATTTACGCAGAAAAATTTATTATTTTTAATTTTCACATAAAGGAATAAATGATCAATGATTCTGGTTTAAAATTTATATAGTTAAACCTCTAAATCCAATCTCTGTCCAGAGGGGTGAACTACGGGAGGTAGTGGATAGCTTGATAGTGTGAGATACGGTGGGGACATCGTGTGCTATAGTAAAGGCAACTCTCCTAAGGGAAGGCTACCCTGAAAGAAAACCCTGGTCCTCCAGCTAAAGAATTGTGCAATTCGGTTGTAACCCATTCACGTAAAAGGTTATTGCTGAGAAGTAACTTAGTGATACAAGGTTGTACAGATTTAGTGGCTACAAAATCAGCAAAGAACGGGCAAAATAATTGCAGATTACTGATTGAACTTCCATAGAAACTTGAAATGTAAGAAGCCTGCATACAAAGCACTATGAAGTCGAGTTAAAACAAGGGCTAATAGATGATGTAGTATTGACAGAAACAAAAAAGAAATTGCGAGGAACTAAACATTTTAGTGCAAATACGCTCTTCTATAGTGGAGTAGATATTGAAGCACGAGCGAGAACAGGGGTTGCTATAATGGATGATAAGAAATGAAAAAAAAATAGGCGTATTAATTAAAGTATAATAAAAGTCAGATTTAACATGCCCCGAGGTTATATAACAGTAATGGGAGTATATAGTCCAGAAGAAGGATAAACAAGAGAAACAGAAATATTCTATAAAAAATACAAACGTTGTTAAACGATAAATATGAATGATTATAAATTCATATATAGTGATTTAAGCGCCAGAGTAGGAAATATAGCTGTTGCAAATGTATTGGGGGAATATGGAGAAATAACAAAAAAAGAATCGGAATGTATGTTTATTAATAGAGTTCTTTTATTTTAATAAACATAGAATAATGAACATTTATTTTAAGTAAAAGAAAATACATAAATATACATGGAATAATAGAGGTATATGCTCATTAATAAACTACATATATGTAATGAAAAATCTTTACAGTTAGATATTGATATAAGGGTTTATAGAGGATGAGATCTATACAGGGATTGATATATGACGATTGCAGAAATAGAAATAATTGCAAGATGAAGACTACGTCCTCAAAACAAACAGGAAAAGAAGAAGGAAAGAGATCTCAGGTACAAAGTATGATTTTTGAGAAACAATAGATTGTAGATTTATATCAACAACAGTTAAATGATAAAGTAGTGAGAACGGTAACCGATAGAGATGTATATAGAAAGTGGGAAAATATAAAGAAATGTATTGAGAAACAGCAGAGGAAACATTGGGAAAACAGAAACTTAATAAGAGAAGAAAATGGCAGTAAAATAATACCAACTAAAATATATCACATAACACAGTTACAGCAAGCAAGAGAAACGTATATACAAGCAAGGAGCGCAACAAAGACATTAGTACGGAAAGCACATAAAGAAGGATTTGTAGGAAATATCGAACATGATGCACACGGGAGACAAGACATGACATACAGTATTTTGATACATTTAAATCGAAAAGAGAAAAAAACCGCCCAAATTAATTTAAAGATTTTTACCATCATAAAAACTATGGTATGAGGTTTTATGGAGGAAGTGGTAAAGAATATAAATATTTACGTAATAAAGCAATCGATTTGATAACATTAGAAGAGCTAAAAACCGTGCTGAAGAAAAAAAAATAGTGCCGGGATAAACATAGAATTGTTGAAAAGAGGCGGATTATTGTTAAAATTGCGTCTGTTGCATACAATAAATATAAAATATATTACATGGGTTATCCCAAATACTGATATCTACAAATATTTAAAAAGGGAGAAGGCAATAATTCCTAAACTATAGAGGCATTGGTACTCTGAATTCTGCTTATAAATCATATGCTGATATATTAAATAACAGTTTGAAAACTATTGCATAAACAATTTTTTGAAAGAAGAATTAAATAAATAAAATCTGAATATACTATACCGGCATCTTGGTTACTACACCGGGGCATACATTCAAACTTTACATTTATTCTCAAACACATTTATATTTTAGATACATCAAACTTTTTCAGATAAAATAACTACAAACTACACATTGTCAATAATATAACAATAATTTAAGAAAAATAAATAAAAAATAAAGGAAAGTAGAAATTATTGGATTAGAGTATAGGCCTAAAAAGTAATTACAATTCTGAATTCTATATTATCTACACTTGCTGGAAATCCGCAAAATTAGCAACTGGTAACCAGTTACTATCTACTCCTATGTAACTATATTCACCGGAACCCAGGAAAATGTATTGGTAGCCAGCACAAAACCTTCTACTAAACTACTAATCAGTTTAATAAGTTTATTTATATTTGTATTTTATTTAAAATTTTCCTTAATTAAAATGTTTTATAAAGTTAAAGTTATGTATTTATTACATTTCATTATTCTCATAATAATTCTTTAATTTTGGAAGAACAGATTAAATTCAGAAGAGGGCGATTATGCATGGATGATATACCTAAAATCCAACAAATAATTGAGAAACGGAGAGAATATAACTTGCCACCATCTTTAGCATTTATTGATATTGAAAAGGCTTTTGATCTACAGTTAACCGAAAAAATTATGGAACATAAGGGACAACAAGAGATATCCGAATCATCTAATTAATTGTATTAGAATGTTATGTTGTGACACAATAATAATAATAATAATAATAATAATTATAAAGGAAAATAATTTTACGAGAAAACCTATTGTAACAAATAGAGGCTTAGGACAGGGTGCAGTTTAGCTACCACGCTTTTTAGTACATAGCATAAGCGTTTGAAAAATATAAATGTAAAAAGAATACAATTCTATATATCGAAAGACAAATCTTAATGTGTTATTATGTGCAGACGACCTACGCATAATAAAGGAAAACAGAAAATAATCTTCAGAAGCTATAATGGTTCAACAAGATTTCAGAAGATTATGTACGGTTCAGATTTCAGTAAATAAAGCGAATGTAGTGGCATTCACAGGGAAACAGCCTGTAAGAGCTAAAATAGTGTAACTGATCGAATAATGGAGCAGATACAAAACTTTATCTATCTGGCTGTGATATAAGCTATAAATATACAATAAGATACACAGTAAGTTCCATAAATATCAAAAGATGTGGGGAACTAAAAGAGGAATTTTAAAAAATACAAGCTAGGGAACACAACTTAAATTTTATAAGGTAATGACCGTCCCAGTAATACCCCATAAGAGCGAAAGTTGGGTTTTAAAACAGAGAGATAAGTCACATTCAGGCAGCAGAGATGCAATTTCTGAGAGCCGTCAAGGGTGTAAGAAGACTAACAAATGCAGAAATAAGAGAAGACCTATAGGAGAAATTATTAAAAATCATAAACAGAAAAATAAATACCATCTTAACAGAATTGATACAAGCAGGCTACCAAGAAATTTGTTAAATTAGAAACCAAAAGGGAGAAGCTCGATACTGTAGTGTATGTGTGTGCATTGTTGCGTCGGACACATTATTGCTTTGTAACATGACATTGTTGAACTAATTATTTTGATTGAGGTATGAATTCCGTCTGACGCGGCATCCCTCTCTCTCTCCTCACCTCCTGGTCAAGGAGTGAGAGAGAAAAGGGGGTGAAGGCAAGTAGAGGTACGAGCTTCTTAGTCTAGTAGCGTGGGTCAGTCGCCTGTGTCTTCCAGACGAGTGAATGAGCGTGTGTGTTTCGTGTGAGTGTGGAACATCTCCGTCCAATGTTTGTCCTGTAATCGTTTGTGTATGACGTAGTGGCACCAAAGCAAATTTATAATAAACCAAGGTAATGTGTTAAATGTAAAAATAAGTGTACTTTGTTATGGATATCCCACGCCTACTTTAAATTTGTGCAGTTAAGTTCGTGGTTCTTTCGTTGCCACTGCAGTTACGCTCCCCAGTATTTATGACGGGGTAACAAAAGTTAATATTTTTAGCTGCAAAACCTTTTGGTTACACCCCTGTGTATAACAATACGAAGACCTATGCCAGGATGGGATTGAGACTGGAACAAGCCAACGGCTTAGCTGAAGAATGAAGTGCATTCTCTTGAATTTTCTGTATAATACCTTTCAACTACCTATACATATATTTTCTTCTGATTTTTGTAAAAGTTTGTATAACTGGGAAACCGTGGGAAATAAACAAATGCGTTCTATTGCAGAAATCGTTAAAATATAGATAGTTTACCTCAAGTAAAACTGTTTTGGGTACTAACTCTTTTGGATATGTTTTTGTAGTTTTTCGTTAAATTTCCCAATACTTTAATTTAGTAATAAATTAAGGCACCATTTTGAGCCGCAAGTATGTGCTGCCCCATAATAGAACAGAAATTAATGTGTCTACTTGAGTGAGAGAGGGATATTTTGAACGCTATAGTCAAGTTCAATTGCTCTTTACTTTTCTACTATACTGCAGCGTTGCAGTGGAAGATCTTGAGTTAGTAAACCGCATTTCGTTTTCAGATGTTTACCTTATTAAGACACTGTAACAACATAGGTGAAAAGGAATGGCCACAATCTACGTAGTGTAACGCAACAACTGAGATTTGTAGAAGAATGAATGGTAATTGGGGAAGAGGGTTGTGTAAAGTGCCGGTCACTAAAAATATTTCTGATAGATATAAGATTCTTTTGTCATGAATATTTTGATTAGTGTCAAAACGCCGGAGCGAATCCGGAGATGGTTTATCCTTGCAGTTTATCCTTGATGCAGTTATCCTTGAATGCGTCATGATGCAATATCCCTAAGGTATTTAAATGTTGTCTATCATCCAAAAGAATAAATCTCACATCCAGAGCGGAGCGAATTCACGAGAAATAGATAACATCAGCTTTTAATGGAAGAGGAGGTCGTGATCGGATGTACTTTCCCCCATTTTGCATGGCCACTATAATATTTATTTATCACTATTGCAAAGGTCATTAAAGCTCCTTCCTTCCACTTTAAGTATGGCGCTCTATTTGACAGTGTTAAATAGGATATTAACTAGTGTTTATAAAATAATGCTCGTGCTGTTTAATCTATAAAAGGGAACTAAATCCCATAAATAAAACAAAATAGATTACACAAAATACGAACTTGATTACAGAATTTTCATTCGCGTATTTTACTTTTTATGTGGAAATAATGGTTAATAATTTAAACGAAACGTTTAATTCACTGCTTTAATATTTAATTACTAATTCTTGAGTTCAAAGTTTAGCGTATAATGTCCTGGGCATTGTTAAAGCCTGTTAGGCAGTGCCACGTTCCAAATTGTTAAATTATTTATGCTTTGCAACTACTTTGACTTGAATCGTTCGTTAGACATTGTGAAAATTACTTTTGTTTACTTCCTAAAATTGTAATATTATATTATTTTAACTATTTCATTAAATTGAACAAAGATTTCCGCATATTTTCATCATTCTCCGACAACAATATCGATCCTATGCAAATATATCACTACAAGTTGGTGTATTATAATTTCATAGCGCTTTCATTTGTTTCAGCATTCTTCTATTATTTTGCTCAGTTATAAAGCAAATAAAATTGGTATCAAACCACACTGATGTCTCAATTCTGTATTGGCGTTTAATTCTTCTTTTTCTTTCCGCATGTTTATCTGGGTATTATTGTACAATCATTTATTGAAATTAATTAAATTCTGAGGTATTTTATATCACTTTATTATTATACTCCACGATTTTTTGCAGTCCACCCCATTAGAAACGTTTATGTCATATAAACAGTTCTAATCTACAAACAGGTCCTTAAATTGCATTCGGCAATTGCATTCAGCCCTTTTCTCAAATTTCTTTAATAGTACAGATAGCGAGGATGAAGGATCATCCCTTCCTGAAACATTTTTCCCTATTCTTCTGGGGCATTCCGTTCTCTCCAAGAAGAGTCGTAATTATCTTATTTTTAGTCTTCCTCCATACTTCCAAAGTTTCATATTGATATTGTCTACCACTGGAGATTTTCTATATTCTGTTTGCCTTAAGGTTTATTTCAGTTCCAACAATATCATCTTATTGTGTTCACTAAGGCATTTTGTAATTCTATCCATTTCCACGTTTACATTAATGTGTATACACAGCATTGCATAATTAAGGATTTATTAACGATGGCAAACAAATATATTAGAGGAAGTAGTAATGGGGTGTACCAATTATTCTGTTCATTGTACCTTGGGAACGCTTATTTAAAATTAGACTAAAATTAAGGACAATGAGTCAAATTTGGATTTAAAAAAACGCCGATTTATTTCAAACAAGAAATTAAATATTTGAACCAGTCAAAATAATAATAATAATAATAATCTCACAATAGATAATAGCAGAAAAAGGTTGCCTTCTGTAAGTGCGGCGTCCGCTTGTAAATACAATCAGCACCACTGACTTTAAAAATGTATAATTTCTGTATTTCCTACGCCATGGAGCTGTGGTTCCTGGCTACGGAATGCGCCCGGGTTCGGTCTCACACATGGGGTGCGGATTTTAAGTTCCGGGTATAGGACCTGTGTCCTCTCAGGATCGTGAAGAGCTGCGATACAAGGGATCCTGGTTTCGAGAGCCAGCTTGTCTGTTAAGGAATTCGTGATGCTGACCACTCCTCCCTGTATTTTTTGATAATCGCCCACCTCTGTCGTGCGTAAGTGGGTGTGAGGCGAGCAGTCGGGTTGGCAGATGAAGGTCCTTCATGGACTGTAGCGCCACAGGATTTATAATTTCTGAATTAAGAGGGAAAAAGGATTAATCATAATGAAATTTTAGACAGGCCCAAAGGAGTTATAGACTTAGGTTTATACAGCTACTTCATTTGATTTTTTGTTACAATGAATACTTTTCATTCCAAAGTTGTACCATATTTTATATACAGAGATCACATGTGAAGGTTACACATCCTTACCTATAATACATCGCATTAGTTACTCTGGTGAAAAAACAAATTATCACAGGTGCCCTTAAGGGTGTAAGTACGTTTTGCTTGAAGTACAACGTCTTACTTCGTTTCAATTAGATAACAACAAATATATTCTCATAATTGCTCACACTGAATCATGCATAACATACACACATTATCAGCTCATTCAGAACTCAATTTTGACATACTGAAAGCATTTTTTCAAAGTTTGATATCTGCTAATGATTTTGATTTAAACAGGGGGGAAAAATCGACCTCACAATTTATAAAGCTTCTAAGAAAGCGTGATATAAATAAGCAACGCTCTGTTGTCCAGATATTAAATCATTATTATAAAACATATACAGGGTGAATCACCTAGTATTTGAACCGCAAATATTTTGGAAATGGAAAATTCTATTAATGTGCACTTTTCACAGCATTGATTTGTAGTCAGGGACTCGTACATTTAGTCTATAAACAGATTTTAATAATACTGGGAAAGTGTATTTTTTGAGCAAACTTTTTGAGTGATACTTGTGCAAGTTCATTGTGCCGTCTATGAACAAAGGACCTATGAGCTGATGGTTCACTATCCCACGCGTTTAAACTCCATGGACGCTGACGTTCCACCTGACGAAGACAACGGGGATTGTCAACAGACCGATACTGCATGATTCTGCGGTTTACCTGGCCATGATTAGTAAATGTTTCCTCAGCACTAAACAAGATACATGATGAATCTGGAGTATCATGTCTTAATGCCCATGTACAAAATTTAACATGATTCTCAAAATCGTTTCATGCAGCTCTTGATGGAGAGAGAGATGTGATAAGGATGGAACCTATGTGGATAGAGAATGCGCAGTGCACTTGGCTGACTTATGCCACTTCCACGTGCGATTTTGCGCGAACTAATTTGCGGATCTACTGCAACGGCAGCCAAAACATTAATTTCTGCCGCTTCTCCAGTCACTTGTTTGTTTCTGTTACGTTTTATAGGTGTTACAGTAGCAGTTTCACGTAATTGGTTGAAGAGGTTGATAAATAATTGCCGAGATGGTTGACATCTATTGGGATACGTTTACGCATACATGTACAGGAACGAACTGCGCTCTTCCACTCTCAATGCATCATGAGTATGTAGGCTTTTTCTTCATTAGTAAACCCCATCTTCCAGTCACGACTTACTGTTTGAACTGTCAGAAACTAACTGACCAGAAAGTAGCAATGCAATCAATGAACGAAAACACAATGCAAACCAACATAACAACATCGTACCTAGCAACTAAGCAGGTTGAATGGGACAAACAATTGTCGGGGTGGATACTCTTCAAAATTCGATTTCTCGTAAACTACTTGCACTAGAATCCTGCAACAAAGACCATTGACATAATTTATTGTATTGATGTAACTAGGCATTGTTCCATTTAAAAATTGTATGTTTGCTCACAAAATACAGTTTCTCAGTATTATTAAAATCTGTTTATAGGCTAAATGCACGAGCCCCTAACTATCAATCAATGCTGTGAAAATTGCACATCAATAGTACTTTCCATTTCTGAAATATTTGCGGTGAAGTTTTAGGTGATTCACTCTGTATTTTCTCATAATCAGACCGAGATATTAATTTCCGCGTAAACATACTTTAAATAATGAATACTTATTGTGTAAAGTACGTTCTGCATTGCTTCCTCCCCAACGTCCACTTAAACGAAGCAACGTTGTATGCACGCGCGCGTGTTTAATTTTGGGTAAGAGTATGTTTGTTTCTACGTATCCGTTTTATCTTAAAATAATTAAAATAATATCAAGAACTTATCAAGAGCGTGTACGGTCCCCGACCCATGCGACGACATTATAAGTATTTGTACATGTTTTTTCATTAATAAGGTCATTAATAAAACTACTACCACGAATATCACCACTATTCAATTTTCTCTCCTTATAAAGCGGAAAAAACTATTCTTTAAATCAAGTCATTGAAAGTCGTTGGTCTCTATCACCCATAAGAGTTTATTAATTAAACTCCTTCATACTTCCTACATCTACATTACAACTTTTAATAGAGAAATTATGAATACATGGCAATAGATGTATTCCCCTATAAAATGAAAATTCGAAAAGCTGTGTCTTCACAATTTTCAGCCAATACAAATTCTGAGATTTTCACTACTCGAACCTCAAGAATGGGATTAGGGTTCTATAACGCAGACTTTCTGAATGAAAACTGTTGCCATGCGACTGCAGCAAGCGGTGACAAATAGCAGTGTGCGGTTCATGTACTGTATGTTTGACCCTGTCACATATGCCATATGGAACAGTGCCTTGCTGCTCCACTTTTTATCTCTTCGCACACGGATTATATATTACCTCGGCTATGCAGAGGAATATTTTCATGTAAAAACGCCAGACGCTCTAGACGCGATAAAATTGACAACCTCCAAGCTTGATCTTCGTAAGCTGTGCACTTTTACCTGAAGCCTTAGTAATTATAGTTTGGAACTAATTCAAATTTCTCCATTCTTTGGCTTCACTAATTTTGCAAGCTTTTATCAAATCTTGGAGATTCCAGTTCCTAACTCACCCCTTTACATCACTTTCCTTGCATTCAATTTTGCTTTGGTTGCCCAAATCAATATGAACGTGAAAATCAGTTTCACAGGATTCACTTCCAAGGAGGAAAAAAGAGCTTCGTCTTTTCATTTTCCCAGATTCTTAATGAACTTTTTGGTCGACCACATTATAATACGCTGATTACATGTGACGTAACTAAACTGTTATGGCATCCATTATAACCTTGCTCAGCAGCTCGGGCAGCTCCCCTATTGCCCATACCTTTAACACCTTCAAAGTAGCGTACATTCTCTAGATAAACAATGAAATATATGTATTTAAAATAAAATAAATTCTGCTCATTGTAACTTTAATATTATAATAAACTGAGTTCATTTCCTTTATTGTAATACGTGTTGCTTTCACGTTACGTGCAAAAATCAATAAAGTCTTCTTTAATTCAACAGTGCTGACGTCTGTTAGCTACTTGTAAACACGCTCAGGGTCCTGCCATCAGTGATGCCATACGAACAGCACTTAATTATACACTATGTGAAGTCGAACTGTATGGAAATAGTTCAAAATCTAGTGTATGGCATGTCCACTAACGTCCACAGAGGTATCCGTTACGACGTAAGGTGCCTGTTTTAATACCTCTCTCTCCAATCTTTGAACATTATGTGGATTGGTGATGCCTGCTGGCATAAGTTGTTAATAGAGCCGGCAAGCCCGTCTTCCATTCCTTCGGGCTTCCCCGTAGAGGAGAAGCATCTTGATTGCCCTTCATTGTGCACTATGCTGTCATTGACTATACCCACTTGACAATAGTCAGACAAGTGTACTCTAAACTACCAAAATAGTAGAAAGAAGAATACCATAAACACCATGTTGGCTTTTAACTAATGAATATGACACCTAATGCTTATCGTGGAGTCCATATGTTTACATACAGACATCTCCCTTTCCGTTTCTGAGACTCGAGAGTTGTTTTTACGGGGATATATAAAAAAGAAATTATCGCCTTTTACTCATGTATCTACCATCGAGTGAGAGAATTTATAACACAGCACAACATAAAAACATATTTCTCACTTAGTGTTGGATTTAAACAGAATGGGGTTGTTCAGATTTATGTTTTTGTAGCAACTGTATAGTTAAACGACAGGCTACAAATTTCAATAGACTGGCTTCTAAACCGCATATGTCTCGGTTTCGGGGAGAGGGAGTTTTTCTGTAACTAAATCATTCCCTATTCTTCGAAGAACTAGGAAATATGATTGTGAGAATAAATGTGTATTTAATGACAAAACGAATTAAAACAACAATTCAACGAGTTATAACTCAGTAGTTATTTCTCAACTCAAAGCCCCTTATACGATACTAGAAATTAAAGGGCGAGCTATAGAAATGAAGCAATACAAGTAAGATAGTAGAGAACCTTAGATTAGGTACATTCAATTGAGCAAGAAGCAAGGTAACCGGAATCCTAATTTAATTTTTGTGAAATCAAAGGAGCCTTTATAAATGGTACACTAACAGAAAATCAGTAGAGAACCTTAAATTGGACCCATTAACTTTTATGATTAATTAACATCCTACAACCGGGTAGATCATATCGGACGGTGAATAAAGGAAATATTTAAAATGATGCTGAAATGGACTCTGGGGTTCCCAGAGCTTAGAGATACCCGACATGTTTCTTCTCAGGATAAGAAAACACCTGAAAAAAATCTTACCCAGGTAACTCACCCTAACCGAGATTTGAACTTTGGAACTCTTGTAGGTGAGGCTACCCACAGAGGTGGGCGACACATTCAGTTGAACAATGACCAAGGGAATGTAAATTAATTTCTTTGAAAGCTGATTTTCATCTTTAATTTTTGTCCTCTTGGTTCAAACAATAAAGCAACGTACTCTGTAATTTTCTCACATTTTCAACTCTGATGAAAGAAAGCTACACTCTCTCCAAAGTGACTACAGCAATTACGTATCAGAGATGCTACTGAGCCTTTCCTCAGTTTGTTTCCATCAATTTTGAAACACAGCCTTGGCATGCATGGGAAGGCAGCAGCTGGTGCATTACTAGAATGGATCCACTTTTTTTTCTTGCTGTCCCTTGGATGTCTAAACTTTACAAAAAAGGAAGCACAGGTTTGGGTAGACGGCACATGCTACCTAAATCCGATCACGATTATTGATTTCTCATTCTCCTTTTGAAAGCTGCATACAAAAGAATTTTACGTAAGTGGAGCAGGTCAAACAATACGACAGTCTCTAACGTGTCATGCATTAAGAATGTCAACTGAAGCAATGTGTTTCAAAGCCCTATTATTAGTCTTGCTGTACACGATCCTTCACTGCTTCACAGGAAACTTAAAATTATTATTTTATGAAGAACACATTGTGTTTTCCACGTCATGTTTGTCATTATTACAATGGGTTGCTTTCAGAACGAACCATCTCTAATTTGTGGCTTCCAGGAGCTGATTTGACAAAAGTTTTGGGTATAAAAAATGCAATAGAAGATCAATTTGAACAGTGACAGGAAAAACAGAACACTTTGAGCTATTAGTCCAACTTATTCTTAACTGCTCTTTAGCTGACCCAGAATACTGCAAGGAAAGAATTAAATAGTCTGCTTTATTGGAAATTTAGATACCTATGCTTAATTTATGGATTAAGTTTTAATAACCTGTTGCGACTTCTCATTCTTAAATTCAACATTTCCTAGACCGAAAACCATTTCTCACATTTTGGTGCATATAATAGTGTGTATATCTAAAATCAGCGGTTACTGAATTAAGTTTAATAGTTTAATATTTTATAGTATTCATTTGGGGTTCTATCGTCAAGTGGGAATGAAAAATGGTGTATTTAACACAAACGTAGCGTACCTATATCGTGGTGGCTTCTCATCGTGGGGGAAGCTGAAAGCAGTGCAAGAGAGGTTTGGTGGCTCAATCACCAAAGTTACCCCAAATGGCGTCACCCAGCCCACACTATACCTCCAAGATTGGAGAGGCGTTTAAGTGAAGCAAGCAGCTTTCGTCCTAACAAAAACTCCTGTGGAGGACCATGGATTCGCCGTACGTCAGAGTTTGAACCTAATGAATTTGACGGCACCATTTAGAGCACCTTTGTAGCTGATTAAAATGTTATTATTTACTTCAGTTTTTCCTTTTTACTTCTTCCTGTCTTTTGTGATACGTATTTCCTAAGTCCTCCTCAATGTTTTAGAGCAATTATCCCATAAAGAAAGCGTTTTTTGATTTGGGTTTATTAACAAAATATGATCACTTGGTATCAGTCTACTTAAGATCTAGCCTTGTAACCTAATATATTTATTTAATCTATAGAATTCTTAGGTAATAGTTTATTTTATTATATTTAAATGATTATGTTTTCCGTCTTACGTAATTGCTGTGAATGTGTGGCTAGAAGTGATTATAAACTAAACAGGCGTGTTTTAATTGCATGCAAGTTATAAAAACATCATTCACCTATTTTAAAATAAATCGATTACGGTTTGTTACAACCTCATATCAGGTTGTGATAAAATCAAGAATAATTCATTTGAATGTAGTTGGGATCACTAGCCAGGGATTTGAACAAGAATATAATAGATACAAAATAACGAATATTGGAAAGGGATATCTCCACAGAAAACGTTATTCGGATAAAACTACTACTTTAACAGCTAATGTTTTATTATCATAATCCATTTATCCTGCGAGTTCTACTTAAAAGAACTCAACCGGCTGTTTACTGAAAATTCATGATATTAAATAATTATTATAAGATAGTGTCACAAAATATGAACTTTTAAACAAGACCATTAGTGCATTTTTCTATGAAAAAGTATGTTTGGACTGGGGTACTTTAGCGAAACCCTTTACCTTATATTTTTGAGTATAAATTTCTTATTTATCTGATTATCCAGTTTTCAGTTACACTCCTCATAGACAAGCGTGGTCAAAAAAGAAAAACCATAAGATAAATATCTGAGGAAAAGAAAATTTGGCGACTGAGATGGATTGATTGAAAAATCCAACTGTGTTTCATTTTCTACCCCAAAAACAACATTATATATTTGAAGGACCTTCTGCTTTTCTTAACATCTCTAGTTGCTTATACCAATCCTGAAAGACCCGGCTGCCTATTCACAGATTCTTTTAAGTATCCGCTAACAAAATGTAGATATAGCAACTAAAAGGGCATGCGATAATGGTCTGTATATTTTAAATAAAAATAAATAGGTTTGATAAAGGAGACACGGCTCAAGAAAATCAGGGAAGTAAACAAAGGAAAGCCACAGACAGAAAGTAGAACATCAAAGAGTGCAGAAAGGAACTGCGAATTCCTCGCGGCTAGCACCTTTGCAAATGGCATGCTGTCATAAGATATTACTTAACATCTGAACGAAAGCTTTCTGCTCCTGTTTTGTTATAGCTTTAGGCGTGTACTTGAAATCAGATGTAAAAGCTTTGTTAGTCTAAAGAAAGCCGCAGACATATTATTTTTCTTGCACAGTCATGAGGTTTATGCAAGATAGAAGCTGTGTGCTACTGCAAAGAAGTTCCGTTGTGTAGCTATGTCCAGTATTTTTAAAATACGCAGTCAAAAGTTTCAACGAAATTCCCCATTCCAAAGTTATTATTGTTATCATCATTTAACGGATTATTTTATTTTTTGTAGGACTTACCCAAGGACTTACAAGCCAATGCTTTGGGTCAGTATCCTGTATAGGAGCAAGCAAACTCTAGTCTAGATCATAGCATATGGAGGTTGGGTGATCAGCCAAATGCCTGGTATGGCGGTGAAGAAGAAGGAAATGAGCTGTAGTGGTGAGGGATGGTAGGAAAATTGACGGATCAATTATCCATCCTAGCGACCGAGGAATATCGCGAAAAAACCTTCGGTAGAATTAGTTGGCCTAGCGGGTTTGAACCCTGGACCTCCCAAATGCGGGTCATGGACGTTATCGCCTGAGCTGTTCCGCTCGGGGCATTCGAAACAATGTTTTAAAAAGGTTTCATCTTTTATTTTAAAATATTCTCAAGACTTTGAATAAAACGACTGTGGTTGATAAGAGATAGGTCTATGTTGGGGGGTGGGGAGGGGGGAGGAACGTAAAAATAAAATATGGAATTTTAATGAAGAAAAGTTTTGTGTTGTTTATGTTTGCTTTGCCAGACTGTAAACCTTGTCATCATGTAAAAGCATTTGAAGCAAACTGTTCTACTTTCTTCCTATAAACTCAACATAATGAGAACCTGAATTGTTATACAAAGAATTGATTGACGTTTCCGTATGTTGCATTTAATTTCGCAGAAATAAGTATATATTGGCCCGTATAGAGAGAAAGAGTTATTATTCTACGCTTGTAATTTTTCTGAAAAAAATTGATTGAATATTAACTTTAATTTTACATACAATTGTTACTATTATTGTTTTAATTAGTTTCCTAGAAAGGATTAACCAAACAAGCTTTCGTTGTTGATATGTTGCATGACGTTAATAGCTTTCATTTAAATTATTTTCCATGCATACGCATACAATGGCAACAAAAGTAACTGTAAACCTATTTTGTAATAACATCCTAAGATCAGAAAATTGCCAAGAAATGATGGAGCCATCAGCGCCTTCACCAGATGTCGTGTAAAGAATAGGGACGTAGCACAGGATGACATCGAGAGGATTATAAGTTGCGATAGCTGGAAGGGTGGTGAAAATGTGACACTATTAGATATGTAAGTGTGTTCCTAAGAGAAACTTTAATGTTTCTAATAACAAATCAAGCTACATTTCATGAGGGGGAGAGAGAGAGAGTTATACAGCTTCTGAATTTACCTGATGGATAAAAGAAGTCCGGCATTTAATCTTCGTCGTGCCTGGGGCCTATGTCGATGTTGTGAGGTAGCATAAAATAAATTTAAGAAACTGATCATCATAGGGTCCTGCTAGGTAAGTCATAGACCAAAGGCCAGCCGTCAAGAAACTTTGTTTAAATGTCCGAAAGAATGCTGACTAGTGGTTAACTAGCAACTGACGTAAGCCTATGCCAGCAGAAATTACATAACTCACCCACTGGGTAATCTTTCTTCTAAAAAATAATGCCACCAGACCCCGGCTTACATCAGCATCCGGGAAGTCGTCCTCCGTGGTTCAGTGGTTACCATACTTGCCTCTAGTTCCTGAGGTCGTAGATTTATGGTACGTACAAGAACCTCAAGCCTGTTAAAAAGCATCTGAGCAAAATTACCGTGTTTCACGCCCAGTATAGAATGGGGCGCTAAGGACCATAGTATTAAGGAGCGTTCATAAATAAAAAAAAAGATCCGGGAAATGACCCGCAAGAATTCTAAAGCCAATTTCCTGGATTTACTTGAAGTTTGTCCTGAATATCTCGAACTTTATAAAATTATATATATATCTCACATTCATTTAAAATAACCTGTTCATCACAACGTTAAGATTATTTTATGTATTATAGTAAGCCAACAAGAACCAGAGTAGCATTTGTTTGACCTTTAAGTAGCATAAAACCAATAAGGGAAGGATGCGAGGCATTGTTAGTAACCGAGAAAATATGTGTATACAATTCAGTTGGGAAAGTAACAGCAGAGCAGACGTAGGGATAAGAGACAGAAAGTTAGAATCGCGTATACATTTATGCATTACAATAGCAGAGAATTGAGTATGATATGAAGAAACATGCAAACTTGAGCACACTACAAGGATCACGGATTTTTCACTCGAAGTCTCAGCATTGTTAAACTGCTAGGTTTACAAGCCTCACTAATGAATGCAACTCGGAACTGCAGATGTTTTATTTACCTGACTGTCTACTGTTTCCATAATCGTTTAATTCCTCTTTTCGCCGAACGCACTCATAGCGTGGTCGTCTAGTATCCACACTCAAACCCTATGTCAATACAAAAAATGTAAAGAACAGTGACCAAGAGTCACTGATAGGGATGTAACCATCTGGTAAATGCTGTCTGCAAACCTAATGACTGTACGAGGATTTGGGGGCGTCTCTACAACGGCCCTGACTAAAGTCCAGATAGGCCTTTATTTCCTTCCTAATTATAGAGAAGGGCTTAGAATTGCCTATGCTGGTTATTACTATGCAAGCAATTGTATTTAGATTAAAGTGTATTATAGGCGAATCACTGAATACCTGTAAGATGAAAACGCAGGTGTATGACATTGGACTATTTATAGTTTTATTCAGAGGAGTATGGACCATAAATAAATTCCTATAAATCAAAAGTTATTAGCGGTTTAGTGTCCAATTCATACTGAAAGAGGAACTCTTGATAGCAAATACGGCAACGTAACAATATGCACATTCTCTTGCAGGGGTAACTTTGAGTGTGTTGGGAACCGCCCCCCTCCCTTGGTTGCTCAAGCCACCCTCTGTTTTGAGGAAGGAACGCATGGTTTTCGCGTCACTGGCGCCATCTAACCAACCCTTCTCGTCCCACGCCCCATTACTTCAAGACTTGCAGGCAAGGACAGAGTTTGCGCGGCATGTCTGATAAAGCCCCGCATGGATTAATGTGTTCTGTGTTTATTCGGGCATAGTAAGTAGACGGGGTCAACAACACAAGCCTCTCGCAGAGAGGCATCGACCACTTCCCAACTTCGATCAAATAAACCACAGGCGTCACAGAAGGAAAGATTCCCCTTCGGACAAAGACAGCCTTGGGATTTCAGATCTTAAGCTTTAACGAAAATAAATATTTTATTTCCATTATTTATCTCATTACCTTCTTCCTCGTTTTAGATGCTTTCGTTATTCCAGAGCTCATATCACTATCGGCGACTCCGCTTATCTGTGTGCATAAAGTAACACACCAAAAATGCGAATACGAAGCTGAAATTCTAGGGCGTAACTGAAATCAGGTATAGTTTCCCGTAGCTGATTGAAGAGGAAATTCTAATCACTTTAACTTCATTGATTTATTAAGTCTGGGAGACAAAACAAAAAAGTCTGCTTTTTCTACAAGGAAGCCTTGGGCGATATCTCTCCCAGTATGCGTAGTTGAGCCATTTTGTGCTCTCCAAAGATTTTCAGGAATCCTTCCATCTAGAGTTTTATTAAACACAATTACTTTTGAATCTGAGGTCTCCTCCAGTTTCAATTATCATCAAACACGTATTGAAATACGAAATGATTGCGGTTTCATTTTCCCTTTCGACCCCATCCTGAGAATTGGGGTCTCTCTCTCTATCCACATCGAGAGTGAAGTGGTTTATTTGTAGGTAGTTGGAAAATGCTTCATGTTTATATGCACAACGTATGGGAGCCGATTTGTCGCGGTCACTTCGTGTTATCTTATTTCTGAGCGCCTGTTATTGTTTTACTACTTTGAATGTTGGGTTCATTGTCCTCCGGCTAGCTATTATTTCTCGATCGAGCACATCTCTTGAACAGGGTGTGTAAACGGAAAGGATTTTGTTACTGAAGGATAACACTGATAAAAGAATTTGTTTTTACACTTTTATTGTCGTCACACATTCAATTTCACATATTCATTCTTGATACACGCCAGACTGAAACTGTTATATTTTCTAATGTTATTATAATCACTTATTTGCCGCACTTTATTAATTCGCGTATTTCACATTTATGACCAGCTTTACGACGCGAGAGATTCTGTAGAATTGCGTAACGTGTACTTTATGTATGCTTCCGTTGAACTACGCGACGTACAACTCACGAATACTTATGTTGAACTGATCGACGTATTACACGCGTATGCTTCTTCTGAACTGAGCGACGTATTACCTGCGAATGCTTTTGTTGGACTGACGAAATCTGCCTCTGACTTTAGCTTTTTATACTCCCACACCCCGATATGCCTAAAGATTATAACCAAGCTGCTATTGGTTAATAAAACGCACCAACATTAGCGTCTATTTTATATCCAATCAAAATTATGAACACATATGCTCTAGGGAAGATATTCCCGCCATTTCTACAGAAAAGCGCGCCAATCTGACGTCATTTGTTTGTCTCTTCTAATTGATAAACAACTCACCCCCTCGCTCATTGTTACCCGCTCTTATTGTCAGTTTCAGTGAGGCCGTGTAAACTTATTTCCTAACAATGCTTATAATGGACAAACATCTCAAATCAATGCCATACAATAATGCTTATTTACACTACAATCACTCTGGCATTTACATTATTGTGATACAAATTACTGCCACAAGAGAAAGGATTTTCTGAAAATCCGAAGGTCACTACTACTTAGTTTAAGATAATAACTTGCCACGTTCTGTTTTTGGACTTAATCCAGTGTTCTGCGTGCTGTCCTTGTCAGTTTTGCAGATTTGTTGTCACTGTGTCTTCCTAATCCTGCAAATGGGGTTTGTGCTTACTTTGGCCAGCTATCCAAGTTTTCATTGCTACTTATAAATAGTGGCTGGAAATCCAGGGTCAGTCAAGTTGACGGAAAACTTGCGATGTTTTTGGTTTCCTATAATACTTTTCTTATTTAATGTTGGCAGAAACTCCTTGTCATCACTAGATCTAGGCAAGAGAATTGATTATTAGTTTAAGTCCGTCACACACGCTTTGGTCTATTAACAAAGATCAGGACTAGGTGAGCGGCGAAAAGGGAGGAATACAGAAACACTTCACCTGAGTGGCTGGGATGAATGCTTCGTTACGACGGTCCACACCAGCCCTTGGATGAACCCGTCTCATGTTAATTTGATTTGATATCAGACATCTGGCACACAAACACTGATTTGAAAACAATTTCTTTAAAGCTGAGGAGCGAAAGAAAAGTGAAGAGAAAGACAAACATTAAGTAGAGTGCTAGAACGTGCTAAGGGACAGAGGCAGAGAATGTCAGAAATGGTTTAGTAGGTTCTTACTAAAATAAACCACTGCGCATTATATCAGCACGATTCCATGCATTGGACTGCATTTTATTCCTCTCCTTCAGGCCTCAACGATGTTTGATCTCATCTTCGCTGCGGATCCATCAGTGCTGCTTAGCTGTTTGAGTAGATAAAGATGCTACGGTTCCTTTAGTATATGCTCCGATTCTCCGCCACGCATGCCTGATTGCGTATATTTCTGCCTGAGTTACTATAGACAGATCTCCTATAAAATAATATTTCTCAGGCTAGACTGAACGTACTCCATCCCCAGTAATCTCTGAAATTTTTCTCCTCAGTGAACCCTACAATAATCTCTTGTGCGTGTTATATTTTCCTTCACACCATTGTGCCGATGTTTTTCACGGCACAAGTTATATTTAGTATTTGTCCCGTTGCGGTTAATTTATATTTATACCGAGGGCGCTACTGCGCTATTTAGTTGGTGCCTGTGGTAGACATTATGTCGTTTTCTTGCCTATAGAGGGATAGGAGGAGAATCTGTGGAGAGTCTTAAGAGACCGTAGACGAGAAAGGTGGAGTGCAGGTTTCTCTCTCTTGAGAGTCGGGCAGTCTTGGCTGTGGGGGATCGTGTATTTGATAAGTTTCCTGCATAGTGTCCTGGATTTTGGGACTGTTACGCACAATAGGACTGCCGAATCTGACCGCTTGCAACTGCCGTTTGCGCTCAAGTAATTTCAGTAAGTGGGATTTCTGAATTACGGAAGTTCTAGATATTGGGCGTGTATAACTGTAATTTGCTGAAGTTTAAAGCTAAAATGGGGCGTTATAATTATGTCAAATATTGAAATTGTGTCAAGAGTTATATAAATTAATTGTGTAAATGCTATACTCGTATCCAGGCAACGTCTTAAATTCCTAACCTCGTATAATGTGATATTTATGTGATCTTCAAAACGAACTATGAACTATAATGCCAAGATATTTTGGGTCAGCATTGTGTAAAATGTTTCTGTACAACTGCTATATATATGTATATATATGTACATTGTAAATTTAATGCGGAAAATGCATGCACAAACTTGTACCTTGCCGATTTTTCTGTTTTGTACGGGCCTCAAGTAGTTAATTATCCCTTTTTCTTATTTAATGACTGGCTAGTGATAAATCTGTGAGGGGGGCGCAGTAGACGATTAAATCTTTATTAATACAAACCGATATTTTCCAATAAATTCACCGAGCTTTGGGAATATTTTCTTACAATTATTTCGAGATTGAAGGCTGAAAAATAATTACCTTATGACAACAAACAGGTTACTAAAACTAAATTAAATTGTCAAAGGGAAACAATCGGGATGTATTCACTATGGTAATTACATGTTTGAATCTTACCTTCATAAAATAATCAATATTTATCATTGCAGTTACTTACCTACTTCATTTTCGTAGCAAACAATTTTGGAAGTATTATACCAAGCGAAATTGGGTGAATATCTGACATTAATTATCTTAATAACAACCAAACATCTAGTGATAGGAATTTCATGCAAACGTTTTCCACACTATTTTATCTAAACGTACCCTCTGTGTCCAAATTAAAGCTGTCATACCTTAAACAATTTTAAAGTATGGAGAAATCGTATAGTAGCTTATGTTGTTACATCCACACTTATGTTTAACTTGTGATAAAAATAATTTAAACTGTTTTAATATAAAAAAGTCAACAAAAAAAAATAAAAGGGACATTGCAAACCATTTCAAACCTGCCGGCGTTCTAGCGGGCCGTACTATGCGTTTACTGGGAAGATGCGGCACCGATGCAAGCGGTGTATGGCGAAGATTAGGCCTACCGTCCCATACAAATGATGTGCTGATGACAGGTAATAAGAAAACATAACCTTGATTTTATAATTTATCGGAGCATATGTCGATGCGAAGATTACAACGCCCAGAAAACTCTGAAACACCTTCTGCAACTCTCTCTGTCTGCAGCTTCATTGAATACTAGCCTGATTTAATTAAGAAATTCTTGAAGTGTATGAATTTCTTATATACACTTTCTGTTTTAAATCCATCCCACATATAAAAATCACATTATTCATTGCTTGGCATTGTACGGCACCATTGCAAATACTCGTAAGTTATTTACTGAACTCGCGTGTTTTCAACAAGGTGTTAGATTGACTGAACTTTCTGTCGGCCGACCGGTACGCGTGCGTGGCGATTTACTTTATTTCTGTGAGGAAGCGACCGGTTCTCCCCAGTAAACGGGGGGCGTATGGTCTGCGAACGCCAGTAGGCTTGAAAGGTCCACATTGTATAAATAAATGCATTACACTTTGTGATAAGCGCTAAAAGGCTCGGAAGGAGAAAAGCATTATTGGTAAACTGAAGCGAAAGATTAAAAGCGTTTCTTAGATATAAAAACAAACATTTGAAGAAATTTCATACATGGGTACCCTTAACAGGAAGTACTGTTACGTAAAGTCTGTTGTGTTACTTCATTACTTTTTATACCTAATACTATTTATTTATATATCTATTCAGCAAACTGTTGTTGCAAAAACTTATTTGTCTAGCTACTTCATGTTATTCGAGATTAACGTTAGCAGAAATGCTTTCATTGCACATTTCGTTGTAGACACAAGGGGAATATATGAGGCTTAAAGCGACAGTAAACTTTAAAAAGAGTGTCTATATGATGACTTCGAAATTCCTAACAAACGAATGGTGACTAAGCGCTTCAAAAATATATTATACTATCGAAAAATTCTAGTCAATAACAACTAAGCTCTTAGAAATAATTAATGACATGTAATGTATTTGGCATGCATGTTGTTTTTAGCGCTATCTGTAATTTTTGTGTGGTAATATTTTATCTCTAATATCTGGTTGCATACAAATATACAAAAGTAGTTTAGAATGATGAGTTCCCAGACAGAGAACATTTTTGGATAGAAGATATCTAAAATATGCTAGAGATAGTTTTAATAAAATCAAGAATAAGGAAAATATTTCTATGTAAATTGCTGTTTAAGGTGGGGAGTATTTCCTAAAAAGTTTTAAATCCTATTCTTACAAGGGGTTTGGAAGTTCCAAGTTTGTTATTTATACGACTTTTCGTTTTTCAGTTATGCTGTTTACACACCGCATACGTACGAACCCTTTTCCCAAAATGCATTTTAGGGTTTAAGGGAAATGAAAACAGTTATTTACCGTAAACTCTCCAGATGAAAAAGTGGAATACAATACTTGCTCTATTTACTGTAAATGTGTGGGAGATAAAGCAGTATATTATAGGGAATAAAGAAAATCTATGAGTATTATACAGATTTTTCTACCAAACGCTCTTGCAAACACGCCGCAAATTGGCTAGGAGGATTATTAGATAAAGTTGGTACCGACATTTACGATAATGAAGGAAAGGATGGTTCATAAAACTTATTATGAACGCTTGCAACATTAATGACGTCAAACTCTAATAGCATTGACATTAATTACTAACATGATAATCCGCTGGCATTAAAATTATCTCTCGTTTCAGCAGCTGCTTAGCCAATGCCGTCTATTGAATTAATTCTGAAAAATTAACTTGGGCATCGGAGCTGGGTGATGTCAGTTTTTATTTTCCACCATAGCCGCATAATGGCGTCATGCTCTCTATTATCCAGACAAGAAAAATATTTCCAAATGATGTCTGTCTTTCGAAAAACATAGATGCAGCAGTCTGCAGAACTCACGTAGGAAGAAATGTATCAAATGTTAACCAAAGTAGTGCAATATTTTTCATGTGGTAAGTAACAATTTATCACCGAAGACCTAAAAATATGTTGCCATTTCTTAGTTTAATGTGAACACAATACCGTTCAAAATTATGTAAATTATTTAATGACAAAGCGCATATTTAATGTAATGGAAAACCTCGTTTTAGAACCTGCTATTTAGGTAAATAACAGTACATTATGCTAATTAATTGTTTTTACACACACGCTGGTGTAGGCTAAAGTTGGAGCAATTCAGACTGAAAATTTCAATGATATATATTTGATCCATAGATCTAACCAACTGAGGTATCACGTCAGCATCCCGACGCGATATTAAATTCCCAACTCAGTCTCATTTTTTCTGGTAAACCGTCAGGTATTTTCAAATTCATTTTGAGGTAACACATCCCAATGACGAGTTACAACCTTGTAAGTACTTTAAGTTCCGGCTTCATAGTTAAAATTAAAATCAATGTTAATTAAGTATTCTTCCCCACATACGTGTGTAGCTGCGTTACAAGAAGTACGTCGAGCCGAAAATCTAAACTCCGCCCAAAGGGGAGGTGTTCGGATTGGGTTGGACTCGACAGGACAGTGACTCCCAAAACCCATAGGAGCTTGGGTACGTCTACACCTCAATTCCTATACCAGCCTGGAGAGCTAGGAGGCAGAGTGCTAGATCGCTATCGGCCCTACTGTGGTTTTTCGGTATCTTCCTCTTTGGGATTGACGCTGTAAGTGGCGTATCCACTTTCCTCCCTGTGTAACGGGGGGGGGACTTTTTAGACTCAACGTACTTTCCTAATGGAAAGCCTCGCGGAATATAGAGCAACTCGGTTGGCCCCTTTCCCTGGTATTAGAAGGGGGACTTTGGTTCTGCATATACTTTCGATCAAAATACTTTGTGTAGACTAAGGTTGAAAAGGTAAATAAGTCATCGGGAGAATTTAATGTCTTGGGAGTACGTTGCCATGGTAACTCGGTTACAGCAGCGGAACAGTAAGTAGAATATCCGTGGTTCAAATCCGGTCTATGGTACTGAGTTTTTCAATATGATTCTACCTTGTCAATCGAATACTATATTGGGATTGTGTAATCCAAAATTAAGCTTCTGTAGTCATCTCAGGAGATGCGATCTGATGCATAGATTTAAAACCAATATTTATAGACAATTGAAATAATGTTGTATATCGAAATAAGCTCCGCTTGTATCGCCACAATTTCAAAACTAAACAATCTGATTCCATGTCCTAATCGTTTAACAATTGCAGTCTTCAACCACAGTAGCAGGTCTAAAGTCATACACTATAACGATAAAAATATTAATATTTACAAAATTTTTAAATTATAAAAACAGAATTGAAAGCATTATGAAGGAAAATTTCCTAACAAAGCTAGTCTTGCATACTTTAAATGAATTTTATTCTCGCTATTTGTTTATTATTACAAATATTACTTTAGCACAAATCTCCTTTATGTTTAACTTTGAGCATTAGTTACTAAATAATTTGTCTGATGAAACTTTAATAAGGCCTGCATTAGTATATGGGACAGAAACAAGAGCTGAAAACAGCAAAACTAAACAGTTACTTAGAACAACAGGGACAGATACATTAAGGGAAATATTTGTAGTGTACACATTAAAAAATGAAGATATAAAATGGAAATATTAGAATATTATAGAAAAAATTATAAGCATATAATAAGAGAATGTTATATTATATGTGTATATATAATAATAATTAAATTTGTAAAAAAATAGAAGCATTGAAGTTAACATGTTGGCAGAGCAAAGGAAACAAGACTGATTAAAATAGCGCGAGCTATTCAGGAAGTAGGGGTTTTGTAAGAGCATTTAAAGGATGGTTAGAAAAATGTTTTCAATCGCCATCAGACTCTGCGTGAAGACAAACAGGTTTAGCCTAAACAAAAGAAAAATAAGAAAAGAAAAAATGTAGCTAAAGCTAACGTTATGGCTTATTGAAGCATGGCGTCGAATGTGATATATAAATCAGAATTTTTGCGAAAGAAATTGCCCCAAAAATTCCCTAGAACAAATTACAACTATACAGGCGAGGTTTCTTAATTTTGCAGAATAACTCAGGAGACCATATATCGGCAAGTAGTAGGGAAACATTGTACGATCAAAACTTTCTCAACCACCCTACAGCAAGGAAATAAGACCTTCTGATTATGATCTTTTCCCCAAAGTAGCGTTTGGTTAGCGTTTTAAAAGGAACAAACAGCTTGCTGTGATCCGCGGCTTGCGGTAGATATCTTAACTTCAAAAGAGAAGTAATGGGCTCACAGGAGCTAACCAAATTTGTAAAGGAGACATTAAAAAACAAGGGTATTATTTTGGGAATAATTTAGGTAAATTAAAATAAAATTGTTAATATTTGTATAGCTTTACGATAAGCTCACAATAACTCTGTTATCTAGAAATATATTTTATATCTGTAGAGTTAAATACGAATAAAGGGGAAAATGTGGATAATTAAGTGTTCAGGAAGCTCTTAAGTCGCTTTTGGTTGCAGTGGGAAGTGAAAAAGAAAGCATTCAAAAGGTAACCGGAAATTATGAAATAGAACGCGTGAGAGGGGAACAAGAAGAAATTAAAGAGAAACGCCAGAAGCTGCTAATTGGCATCGATAGGAGCAAGTTGCCCCCCAGAGTAAGAAAGTAGCTAGCGTTTTCATTAGAGCCAGTATGCAAGGGAAACAACAAAACATTTTCATGGTCTTTTTAATCACACCATTTGGCGGAGAACTGGCGTTGTGGATGGTGAGTAAGGTAGGTATAGATCTAAATTAAATTTAATTCTGCTAGTTACGATTGGCAGACCTGATTACATTTTTCCTCTTTTTTACCAATAATACAGCATGAAAGGGTTATATAAAATTTACTCTGTTTTCCTGTGGAGATGATTCAATATGTTGATAAAATAAAAATCATCATTATCAACAATATGATCTGTTCCAGCGGCAGTTTTCAGTCGTTGCTTCCACCGTTAGCATGGTCTACTATCTGGTCGTAATCATTTTGGATTGTGTCTCTATATTTGCAGTAGCAGTGTAGTATTTTTTAGTGTTCCAGATCAAACGAATCCTCATATGTTTCAATGACTTAAGGGTACCCACAGGTGAAATTTCTAAGTCTTACAGTTTTTACCAATAATTTTCAAAGTTGTATCACATCTTGCTGTTCGATAATTATAAGTGTGTTTTAAATTTCATGCAGATATCTATAATTATTTTTGAGAAAAAATGCATATTACCTTTATTGCTGATTAATCAGACATTGAACACGATACAGAAATGGTAATTTCTAAAAAAATAAAAATAATGATACATTACGTAAATGCTAATACAGATCAAATGAGGTGACAGAAGTGTTGTTGGAGTTTTATCGATCTCTCGCACGTGAGCCTAAGAGACTCATTGTGCAACCAAAATCTGTTCCTGAACAAGTTGCAGTATTTTGGTTACAAAGTCAGCATCCTTATCTAGTTCTGGAAAGAGTAAGTCTTTTTCTGGCCAGGAATGTGCAGTCAAAGAGGATGTGCGAGGTAGTGACCTCATCCTCTTTGAACATTCTACACATGTGTTCATCTTTGTAGGGTCCTTCTTTACGTAGATGTTTCCTGAACTGATTATGTTCAGAAATTAGTGCAACTAGTTTTTTATTGCTGTTCAGTTCAATCTCAGGAGAGATGAGGGAAGAGTGTTGCATGAACCTAAGATCAGTTTCCTGCCTTATCTATGTCCAGGATAAGTTTGCCACCTGAATTGGTACTTCTCCCTAATCCATGCTTTTACCAGGGTTTAGGCAGTACGTGTCGCGATTCCAACCACGGGTTAAGGGCCAACATGGGATATATCGGTACTTTTTTTTTCCAGCTGATCAACCTTTTCATTTCCATCGATTCCCTAATGCACCAGCACCCATCACATTTCAAGCCGGTAGTTTGCGAGATGATAGATCAACCAGAGTATTTATGCTTTCCCAAACCAGAATCGACTTTACCTAGTCTGAAGAGAGTGTTTTTAAAGCACCTTGACTAACTGAGAGGATGAGAATTCGTTTATTAGGATAACCCTTCTCAAGTCCTCTTAGAGCACAGCTCAGGGTAGAAAATACTAATACACAGAACTGGTATGTGGAAAACTTTTTCACTCATCTGGTTATTTAAAAAATTAAATATTTAGGTGTAGTTTTTGTAGCAAGTAATATTCAATAGTCGAATTAATTATGTCTTATCGTGAGTAATTTGAAAGTGTAGCAAAACCATATGGCAGTTTTTAAGTTCATACTCCCTGTGTTCCTGCTGAAAATTTGAGGAAAATTGGTTTCAAATTACATCAAATAAAAATTTACTAAAAATCAAAATGGAGTAAAATGCGTTTGAAGTAAATAAGGTCATTAAGACGTGCTATTGTGCATTTAAATTGTCACGTTTGAAGGTCTAAATAGCTCTGAGAGCAAGTAGTATGTAATTCAAGCTAAAGGTTCAAAACTATTTTGGGGCTTAAAACAAATTTTTGAATTCTTTTGCAAATTTTGACAGAATTTCAGTTACCTATGGGCACTCTTAGTGCATATATTTTTCCTCTTAAGCGTTATACCGTTCCAGAGCTTGCAACAAAACCCAGGTATTGAAGTGAAGCAACACTCAGTAAAGTGTTGAAATTAGGTTATATGTGAATCTACATTAACAGAACGCAGACGCCTCACAGTGAAGGGTATTTAAGCTCCGAATTGAGGTCACAGAGACAGAGCACCTGGACTCACGATATAGATCGCATCCACGCCGCTCGTAATCACGAGTGTTTTTATAACTTGTGAATAAGAAACGACTTCACTACCAGATATGTAATAGATTGAGATACTTACAGAGCGAGCCGTAAGTCCTTAGGATAGAAAGAGGACTTGGGGCATGGAAAGGAACGTTACCTGGAGATTTCTATGCCACCGAAACCCTATCTTCTTCCCGAGCATGTCCTCTTCCTAGGCGAGTGCTCTTCCCTCTGAGTTACGTCATCCGTGTAGCACGCGGTGTTCCCCGGTTGTTATTGCAATATTTGTGTTTTAATTCGTGTGTTCGAGTAGCTCCTTTCACTGATCATAAGAATCTTATTCTTGCTGCCTATATTGGGCTTACATGTTTTAAAGCCAATGATTCACTTTCACAAAGTTGTAATAATTTGTAAAGATTTACATGTTATATTCTTAAAACACAAGTAACTATTAAATAAGGAACATTTCAGGAATATCAAAAATAATGAAGGGGAATAGAAGATTAAGCACAATAGTATCAGTTTTTACAAATTATGTGTGGTAAATGGGATTCAAGTACGTTAGTCATTTACGCAACTTGTAGATGAAGTGGGATTTTCTTATGAATGACAGTTTCATGTGTATAAAAAAACTCCCATGTTCCATAAGTAGCGTATACAGTTTTATGCAGAAACCATGGAAAAAATTGGCAATAAACATTATTGAAAATCATAGTGAAATGAATATACTGAGAAACTTAGGCCCGTATTGAACATAAACATTTGAATGGTATACCAGCATGAATAAAAGCTGAAGTCCCTGTTTAAGACGATGAATTTAACATACCTATAATTATCGCACTGGAAACTTTAGCTATGCTGTGTTACTATGGTTGTTAATAGAAATGTTAAAGAATGCTGCTTTAATTCTAAAGAATTGTTTGTAGTAAAATGATAACAGGTACACAATGTAATTTATACCGTTTTATTAATTTCCAAGCTCATTAGCCAAGCATTGATATTTTATTATCCTATTCTATTCTTGTTTATTTTAATGAATGTAGGCATTCATTAGGCTGTAGGTTGTTTCTTCAAATTAAAACAACTTAAATACTACCATTAAAAGTATATATAGTGTTGTTGTCCTATGTCAGGACGCAGAAGCTCTAGCTTTGTTCTGGATCTACTGCGCGAGGGTTCACGAAGGAGAACAGGAGGACTTTGTCTCAGTTGGCTCCGCAGATCTGCATCCAGACGTCGGGCGTTATCCTGAAGAGCTCGGAGATGCAGAACGGGATCGTCAGCACGGGATCAGAGTTACCCTATGCTCGAGGAAGTTTGAAGAGGGAAAATAAATAATTCGAATTTACACTTTCATTGAGAGGCATAACCGTGCAATATTGCAAGAGGGATGTTGCCTGGTTGAGTGCGGTGAATTGACTGACTCATGGATGGTTCCGTCTCCCTTTTATGCCTGAGCCTGTAGCTCATTAGTACATTGCAATTAGCACGATGGCGCCATCTATGGTTTGTTGAACTATTTACATTAGAAGATCTGTATGTGCGATCTTTGGAATTAAGTATTATGCGGCCCATTGCTTATCCAAAAGGCTGTGAAGGTTCACAACATAAAGCATTAGGCATTCTCATAGCTTGATAAAATTAATATTACGGAGCATCAATATGCTTGAATAGTAAATGAGTATTATTAGAAGAGGAATTAGGTCAATTGAGCTGTAACCTATTGAAAAAACGTGGAATGAATATTAAGTCCCTGTCTTTTAATTTTCAAAGTGAACTTTGAATTGCTTAGGAGCATAAACCTTATCACATAAACCGCTAACAAATATATGGGCTTTAAATCCTTAATGCCTAATGTCGCGAATTTGCACTTTGGAACCCCGTGACGACTGATAAAACATTTTGCATGAGCATGCAGAAATTGAAATGCTGAATCAGATAAACTTCACTGGGCAAGAAAAGGATAGCAGAAGGAAAGCGAGGGGTAGAAATTCTGAATATAAGAACGTAGAACTAGAAATAAAGGGGTAGAATAGGTGAATTAACATAAACTGCAATTCATGTGAAACCCAGGGCTGTGTGGTGCATTTGTAAGATGTAAAAGAATTAATAAACATTCAGGAATTATTAACTACACGTCTAATTCCGTCAATCGGGTATGATATTTCCTACTTGTGATATTATTGTGCCTTTGTCCAGTTTTTCAACTGTCACTTCTCTCAGTTCTCACTGTCACTGTTCTAAGTACTTATCACGTTCAACTTCACTGGGCGTTCACTTCGTTCACACTATCACTTCACTATGGTGAACCACTTCAATTTCTCCGTATCTTCACTTCTTCGTGAGTCAGCCTCTTCTTCCGGACGATCCACTTCCTGGGGTGTCGAACACAACACTTCTTCAATCCCCCCTGCAGCAACGGCACTCACTGCACGTTACAACAGTCATCACCAAACCAACTCGCTCGGAGAATCGGTCTTGATGTAGCAGGTGAGACACACTCACTAACTCGCTCGTTCACTGACTGACTGAACTCAACTTTCACTCAACTTGCATTGACTGCTGTCGTGAGAACGCTCGCTTATCTAGGTAGTGGAATCTTCCACAGAACATTATAGAACTATTTCGACACATGTTTGGAGGAGAGGGTGAAAATTTAGAATCTGGTTAGCAGCCAATAGCGCCACGGTGTTTGCGTGGATGAGTGGGACTCATCGCTGTTTACCCCAACCGCCCGGCGCCGACCTCCCGATAACCTTAAGTCATAACCGCTGCCTCACATTATGTTTGGCCAAAATTTCAAATAATAAATTCATAATCTGGATTTTTAGTTCGTTTAAGCGGAATTTAAATCAGTTAGGTATTAAGAGATTTGGCCCAAAAAGGGTAAAATATTTGGTTGGTAAGGATTAAGTTTGCTTTTTAGCTTATTAAACAATCAACTATAATGTCATCCAAGCAATAAAAAATGAAAAATCACTCACAGATGTGCGTATTTACATCATGAGACTTTGCTATAGGCACATGCTTTAACGTTTCTCCTACAAAGAGGATTTGTGTCTTTAACAGTATGTACCTTGATGTACTATTTCGACTCAAAATAAAGACGGGGATAGGAATTTTATTCTGTATAGGGTGCCCTGAAAGTTCAAAGAGTATTACCAAGATTTTATGCGGTTAGTGTGTAGTTCGACAACTGCAACAACAAGTGGTAATAGTAACACTAACATGCGAAGCGAACACGCCTAAAATGGTTTTAATTGAAAATGGTTGCGTACTTCTCCTGTTAAGGGTAATGGATACTGAATTTTTTACAGCATTTAAAAAAATTCATTGAAAAGATCCTCAGGCATTTTAGAATCAGAGTTCAATGTCAATGTTGCCCTTCTAGCAACTTAAATGCCAAAACGGACGTTTAAATACAATGTGTAAATGTACACAAACTGCGCATGATAATTAAAAGTTTAATTTTCCTGTAATACTTTTTAAAGCTCTGATAGGTCATATTCACATAACTTTCTCTACCCTCTGTCGTTTATTAGTAAATAAATAAATAAGTACAGTTATGTTTATGGATGCTCTTTAACTGCTGTGGTTCTTAGCTTCCCATTCTATATTGTTTGAGGTTCTTTTAAGTGACAAAAATATACGACACGGAACCACCGGCTTTGCTTCACTTCCAAAAGAAGCCATGCTAAGGATTTTTATGCCCGAAAAAATACTTCCCTCTGCCGGGTTTGAACCCATCGTTTATTAGTGGGTATACAGATTTCTTAGGAAATTTCATTTTTCTACCCGTTTCGTCTTAATCCAGATAAAGATTTTCAGAAATACTCTATAATCCATTTCGGTACGGTACACAAGAAACAATTATACTCAAACGTTTAAGAACTGGACGCTATATGCTGGACTTAAACGTCCATACTCTTTACATGCAATCGCGAGAAACAACTGAAAATCGACGGGACTCTTAAGGAATGACAGAAGTATTGAACAAGTGGAACATTAATAACGCATATATCGGAAATGGATGATTCCACAATAATAGCTATTCGAAGTAAATTGTGTGTTTTAAAGAGGTCTACATTTTTTGTGTGGTACGTCTTGTCTATCGCTTAATGTTTACCAGTTATACAAGATTATACATATTCCTTCCGAATGAAGAAGACTTCACAGGAATTCGAAAAAATTCGAAAAAATAAATATTGTTTGTCATGTAAATATGTGTAATGTGTGGTATTTTAAGAAAACTCATTAGTGGCATTTTTAGATAAAGTTTCGAAAAATGTTCCATATAAAGGGTAGTTTGAAGCGGGGGATTTTCTTTAAAATCCTCGTGTCGCATCTTTGGAATGCACTAAAACTAAATAAGTTTGATGTTTATCCGACTTTTCGGTTTTGAGTTATGCTGTTCACACACACTCACACACACACACACACACACACACACACACACACACACACACACACACAAAAGGGCGTTTTTCTAACAACGCCTTCTTTGGATTCACTAGGTCTCAAAATATGTATTTCTGGTGAAATTTCGGTATGGAATTTTTCTCTACCTACCAGGTACGTGGTACAGAAAGTAGGAAGAGGTTTAAAGTCCTTTAACCGATTAGATAATATCCAATGGTGAATGAACGAAATGGTTGGAATAATACTCAAATGCACCCTTAGTCCCTAGTGCTTGGAGGTTCCCGACGTTTGCCTTCTCTGGATAAGGAAAAACCGCTGAAAAACGTCGATCAGGTGACGCAACCTAACCGAGGTTCGAACTCGGTACCTCTTGAATGTGAGTTATACACGCTATCACCACACCATGGAGGTGTGCATGTAATATTTATTTTATTAAGTTCTTGTCACTTTAAAAGCGCCACATTATGCAATTTTTGTTTAATTTCTTTCAGAGTTTTAGCTTAGGAGCTTTTAAAAATCGTTAAAGAGACCTAAACAGCTTTTTCTTGATTTCAATGTATAGTTTCGGATTTATAGTTTTAATGATTTAACACGGTTTTTTTCTTTGCATTTTTAATGAAAAGTTTTAGCGTTAACACCAAATCTAATCTTTGATTATAAGCAAATGTACTGGAGAAATACTACTATATAAAATTTACAAATTAAAATTTTGTAAGCTTTCACTATATGAAGTGTTTCACTTCACATTATTATAATTTTTTGAAAGTTATTTCTTTGAAATTTGTGTACAAAGGACCGTGAGAGCTAATTTCTTCTATGACTATGGTGAAAAACTTGTAATAAAATTTTCGACTAAATTTGTAGAAATGAGGAATTTTAAGTACAGCGTACCCTTAATAAAAAACTATGAACTAGTCCTACCAAATGTTTGGCTTCTCATAATGTCTTTAATATAAATCGGGGATGATTCCAACCTGACTTTGATTTCTGCTCAACATGTTTCATGTTTTGTGTCGGGAAGAGCCATATATGCAGCAAAGCTCTGCGAATTTCTCTCCTCAGTTTTGATGAATAACGAACGAAGCATCCAACAGAACACAAGGCAATAAAACACACATCATATGTTGTGCTGTAATTACATAAAGCACAACCCTTACTTATATCGACATACCAGCTGTTGGAGGTGCATGATTACACAACGCCTTCTGGCGCTGTAACCCAAATTCATTTCCGGGTTCAGCAAAACAATATATTGCGAATTTAATTCAAAGTGTCGGTTCAGTGCAATTCAAGTTTATTATGGTACTTCAGGGCAAAGATAAACTAAGTACAAATTCATGTTGGTCCATTCATTTGATTCACACACACTGATAGATATTGTAGCTTGTGTGATAGCCAACTGATAGACATATAGCTCTTATTCTGTTTATGATCTTTCTCTCTTATTATACTTTGTATAGCATAATTCAAAAGTGACTTTCGGTAATGTTGAGATGAAAATATCGACTAAACTTATCACTGAAAGCATTAGATATACATCAGCCTGCAAATAAATAGCTTTCGAAACCAGGCTAGCTGCAAGTGGAACCCATACGGCCAATAGGACAGAGATAAAGCCTAGAGTAGCAGAAATTATGCTATACCAAAGATTTGCTTGTTTGCGCGTGCACAATCTCTCTCCTTCCACTTTGGCACATTTTTCGTACCTGCGTGAGCGCGTGTATATGTAGATTAGTAATAGGTTTCCAAATAACCACTACCCTATTAAGTATGAGCTTTATTTACCCTAAATCATTATCGTTACGCATTACTTAGACCAAGATCTACCCACTCCAGCCAGTAGGTATTAAAAAAGAGCTCCTACTGTAGTAATAGACACACTCTTGAACCTGACTCTATTGCATTTCGTTGTAATGAAGGAGCAGGAATGGTACTGCATAGACATGAGAATTCCTAAAATAGACTAAGGTTTACTAAGAATTTGGAGATGAATATTTATAAATGCCGGCAGACTATATAAGTCTAACTGAGCACTTTATAAAGCTTCAGGGTCAATATTGAATGTTGGACGAATAAAACTAGAAATTACTGAGAAAACTTTGATGTGGTTTACAGACGGCTTAAGGAACGACTCAGAAACAGGATCCGGAGTATGTTGCATAAAACCAAGTTGCAAAACGTTTCTCTTCCTTAGGTGAATGTACTACTATTTTTGAAATAAAAAATTATGCTATTGTTCAAATATACCTAAAAACATAAGGAGAGCTTACAGTGGTAAGCAGATCCTTATTTTCTCAGATAGACAGGCTGCACTTAAGGCTCCAAGTAGTCATAAGATAACTGGTTTTAAACTGCCTAAACATGGTTACAAGCTTGGCAGAACAAAATGAAATTCAACTCATCTGGGTTCCGGGTCATAGTGGTATAGAGGGAAATGAAGAAGCCTATGAACTTGCAAGACAAGGAGCAGCTTCACAATTTATTGGACCAGAGCCGGTTCTAGGAACATCCCGGTGTGTAGTAAGAGAGGCTATTAGGAACTGGTCCAAAGCAAAACGCCACAAAACCTGGCTAAAAACTCCAGAAAACAAACTTGGTAAACTATTTATTAGTAAACTATGTAAGAAAATAGCTGAAAGTTTACTTAAATGTAAATTACTTTAGCTGAGAACAATTGTTGTATTTATTACAAGCCGTGCTCCTATGAAAAAGCGTTTTAAGAGGATCGGAGTATTTCAGGGTAACTTAGATTGCAGATTGTGTAAAAATACCAACGGAAATAGCCCAGCACATTATGGGCTCTTATGAGGCTTTGGCTCACAGGAGATATATTGCTTTTGGGAAAATGTACTCGGAAACTAAAGAATTTGAAACCAATGTGTTATGAGACTGTATTCCTTTGAGGCTATTCCTTGGTAAAGGGTGCAGGCATAATGAATTGACATCAAAACGATAGAGGTAGTACAGTAAGCCCAATGCTGAAGTCCATTCGGAGCAATGACGGAAATCTGTACCGTATAACAAAAGACAAGAAAAGCTAAGACCTATTCCAGCTGAGAAATAAGGCGTTCGATCCCTCTTCTTTCAAGCTGTCTTCCTCTATTGGGAGCTAACTCAGTTCTCATACCGGTGCTTGTATTTTATGTGGAGGTTTAAGCGTCCTCAAATCCACCATTGCTATTAATTTGAAGCATATAAATAACCTATTAGTAGCTAAAGTCCTAAATTTGCATTTTTCCGGTTTAATTCCTTTATGCAAGCATTTAAACTTTGGAATCCCGGTGATGACTGATAAAGGTTTGCACAAGCAAAATCAGAGAAAGTCTCTGTAGGCAAAAAATACGGGACTACGGTATGAAAACAAGATCATAGAGCTATAAACTGTGGCAGTATTTTATATCACAACAATGTAAATGCCAGAGTGATTGTAGTGTAAATAAGCATTATTGTATGACATTGATTTGAGATGTTTGTTAATTATGAGCATTGTTAGGAAATAAGTTTACACGGCCTCACTGAAACTGACAATAAGAGCGGATAACAATGAGTGAGGGGGTGAGTTGTTTATCACTTATTAGAGACAAGCAAATGACGTCAGATTGGCGCGCTTTTCTTAGAAATGGCGGGAATTTCTTCCCTAGAGCATATGTTTTCGTAATTTTTGATTGGATATAAAAATAGACGCTAATGTTGGCGCGTTTTATTAACCAATAGCAGCTCGGTTATAATCTTTAGGCATATTAGGTTGTGGGAGTATAAAAAGGTAAAGCCAGAGGCAAGTATTGTCCAGTCCAACAGAAACATTTGTGCATTACACGTCGCTCAGTCCAGAAGAAACATTCGTGGGTAACACGTCGCTCAGTCCAAAATATCATACCACGGGTTACACGTCGCGTAGTTCAACGGAAGCATACATCAAGTACACGTTACGCAATTCTACAGAATCTCTCGTGTCGTAAAGCTAGTTATAAATGTGAAATACGCGAATTAATAATGTGCAGCAAATAAGTGATTATAGTGATATTAGAAAATATAACAGTTTCAGTCTGGCGTGTATCAAAAGATAATGTGAAATGAATAAAGTGTGACGGTAATAAAAGTGTAAAAACAAATTCTTTTATCAGTGTTATCTTTCAGTAACAACTCCTTTCCGTTTACACACCTTGTTCAAGAGATTTGCTCGACCGAGAAATAATAGCTAGCCGGAGGACAATGAACCCAACATTCAAAGTAGTAAAACAATAACAGGCGCTCAGAAATAAGATAACACGAAGTGACCGCGACAAATTGGCTTCCATACGTGGTGCAGATAAAATGAAGCATCTTCCAACTACCAAAAATATTCCACTTCAAAACAAAAGTGATAAGAGTTTAATTATGAAGACAATTCAGACCTCTATCTGTAATACAGCTAATTGCGCCGATCAAGTATGAGATTGCTGACTTCTGATATTATGTTTGGCCAAACTTCAGATAAGTTCGAAATGTGGATCTCTCTTTGTTCCCTTAAGCGGTGCCAAATTCAAACAGTGAGGGGTTAAATGTTGTCTTTAAGTGGGTAGATTACCTTCACAACTATCAACTATCAAATTATTATTACGAATTTTATACAGTTACTGCTTTTACCGAAATCCACCCTAGTTCTTTATTTCAAATTATTTATTCCCGGCTTTTGCTTTGTCAAACACGTAGCTATTACATAAAGTAAGTATTGCATTCCACCGAAACATTTTATATCTAGGAAGTGCTTACAACTGGAGTACTTGCGACATTGTAAGTCGCCATTGGGTATGCCATCTCCAAAATGCATTTGAGATCTTGTGGTTTACCGGGAAAGTGCGACTCAGTTGGAGAATTTAATTTCGTGCTGGAATGTTACATTGGTAGCTCAGTTGGTTAGAGTAACCGGGCGTAAACTGAAAAATTCCTGAATCAAATTCCGGAATCAAATTCCGGCTGTGACATTGAATTTTTCAGTTTGATTCTAGCTTTCTAAATCACATGTGATTCTGAAAACCAGAGTTGAGTATTGCCGCGGTGGTCATAAGGCGCTTTATTTAAAATCAGAGAGCTGAGATCTAAGAATATATATATATATATATATATATATATATATATTATAACATTGCATTTTGTTTGTCGCAACATATTCATTAGACGCATCTGCACTTTAGCAGGCGGCATAAATTAAAAGAGTGGGTGCAATTAATTCACTCCGCATATATCATGACCTTTTATGTGCCGTTATATGCCAAGCTTCACAAGGAGAGAAAAAATAAATATTCTGTTCATAATACTCTTGCAAAAAATCATGTATTAAAATGTCTGCCTATAAATAATTGCAGACAAATTGGATATATTATAGGGCAGTATTTTATATCATAATATGCTATGAATGCCAGAGTGATTATAGTGTAAATTAATATTATTGTATGTACATTTAAGTAGATGTTCGTTAGCCATAAGGATTGTTAGGAAATAAGTTTGCACGGCCTAACTGAAACTGACAATAGAAGTGGATAACAATAAACCGAGGGGGTGAGTTGCTTGTCACTAAGAAGAGAAAGCCGAAATTGACATCAGGGCAGGGTGCCTTTTTTTAGAAATGGAGGGAACATCTTCCCTAGAGCATATATGTTAGTAGTAGTGATTAGCTGACCAAATCAGACGCTAAAGTTGGCGCAATTTGGTAACCAATAGGAATTATATTATAATGTTTAGGCAATTCGAGATGAAGGAGTATATATTCTCGAGCCATAAGGAAGTGTCGCGCAGTTCTGAAGAATCTCTCACGAGGTGCACGTCGCAGAGTTAGTTACAAAAATGTAAAGTACGCGAAGTAATTGATGCGCGGTAACTAAAACGACTGTAGTTATATATGTCAATCATTAATTAAGCGTGACGGCAATAAAAGTCTAGATTTAGATTTTTTTATCACTGTTATCTTTTAGTAACAACCCCTTTCCGTTTATACACCGTGCTTAGAAACACGTGCTCGACTGAGCGATAATAGCCAAAAGACAAAGAACCCAAATTTAAAAAAAATAAATAAACAATAAGAGCCCAACAAATTAGATAACACAAGTTATCCGAGAACTGCGACAATTATTTATGACTACTATACTTTATAATTTATTTAATTGTAACTTATTATTATATACCTGCAGTTATATATCCTCCATCTTAAAATCTTGTGTGTGCAATCGAGCTACATTCATAACTAACATGGAAATGTGTGGTATAAAAATTAGATAAAAATTAAATATTGGTCATTCCAATGTAAAACATTGTTCCCTCAAGAACTGTGTGTATTATAAAGTAATTAAAACTCTTATTTTTCTATGTGCTGATCTAAAATTTCAATAGTTTCAAAACTGCTGCTAATGTAACAGGTAATTTTATTCTGTAGAAGATTATCTGAAAAAAACGAATTTTAATGGTAACACTTAACATTCCTGTAAAAAGATTTTTCTTTTGTTGTTTTTAAATTACGATTGTTGGAATGGATGAATGAAAGCAATAAAATGAGCCAAGTATATTTTATGCATTGCAGATATTAAATATAGGTAAACTGTTGAACAGTGTTATGCATTAGAAATAAAACATCAAAGTTATGAGACACACAGGCTAAAAAACCCTAGTGAAAATGTATAGTAAAGCAAAATGTGGTTGTTTATATTAACAAAATTGTATTTTACGTACATTTTAATGTATTGTAAATGCAGAAACATATTTTAAATTTGTGCAGATATAACAGTACATATCAAAGAATTCTTGTATTTAATTATTGTGTAAATAAAAATATACTGTTACTTAATATGCTATTCGTTCATATATAATAATTATATACACCTCGCACTTCATTGCAGGCTTCCTCAAGTTACCTGTGCTTGGAACGTTAGGTGTATGACAAGGCGTTGGTTAGGAGGGACGGGGAGTTAATGCCTCATTCGCTTCGTTGTATAAGTATAGTAAGAAAAAGAACAAAGTTTCTACTTGCTTTGCATGAGTCAGCATTTCTGTAATATAATTTCAGTATTACACATTCTGATACAAAACATAAATGAATATATTAATAGAACACAAATGATAAAACACTTTCCTTTTATGATCACTTATTTATATTTGCACAGTTCTATTACAATAAGTAACTATACATTTTTGTAAAGTGTAAAAAGAAAAACTCCTTCGCTTTCACTTAAAAATCGTTTGTATTCATAAAACGTTACAACTTGACGTTATAAAGGTAAACTTCCCAAAACTCTGTACCTCCAAAAAGCGAATGAACAGATTGCTGTGCGTACGTGTTCACGATTGTCTGTCCCACTGTCGTATTGCTAGACTGGAGGGACGGGCGTGACGTCATACTGAGGGTGTACAGACGTGTATCGGGTCTTGAGGCAATGAAAGGGCAATGAAATCCGAGGTCTAATCGTTATATATACATGAAGGTTAATTATGCATATATACCCCTGATATGTGCCGTGTTTACGGTTCTCATTGGCAACTACTGAACTCGCAGAACGCCAAATAATGTAATTTAATCCATATAGTAAGATATTGTGTTGCACTTAAGTTTAATTACGCATATGATGCAGTGTAACTATACTCATAATCTCTACAAGTAGTTACTCACTTAAACTTCGGACTGCTATGCTGGGTCCGGCTTTACCCCAGTGTTAAACTGTTTAGTTTTTATGAATGAAATATTAATTTACAGTTTTGGAATTTGTGTAGTGTGTTGCAAACTCAATCAGCTTTATTACCATAAATGGTTCCGTAAAATGTTCAATAAATACAACTGCAAAACAATACAACCTGAGGTCCTCTTGGACCTTTCATAGAGGTTCGTGTCTCATAAAAGTTTCTGCATCTGGACAGTTTTATGTTGGCTGCCTTGTGGTTTTCGATTACGCATATATTATGGTTTGAAATTATGTGGAAGCAGTTCGGTACTCTCCTAGTTTGCATTTTAAGGTGTAGTCATGTGAAACGGAAAGATGAAACTTTTAAAAGGCCGAAGTCAGTTATGTTCCATAAAAAATGATAGAAAAAAAATCTGATGTGTTACACTCACATGACTTTCTCTACTCTTGTACAAATTATATTTACAAACTCTTATGCTCCATCTATTTCATATTAATCGAGATAAACATTTGCAGAAACGATTTTGACATGCAAAGAGAATTACATTTTACACATAGCGACCAGTTCTAAACATATTTGACCATTGCTTAAGGCGTACTATGCTCCCCTTGTTTTGTATTTGCAAGGGCAATATAGAAATACAGTAACCTTTAAGCATAGACATATCCCTTAATAGAGCTGGTTACTAGGTGCTGCACCATTCTCTTTGCTACAGATTAATACTCTTTGCATATCCAGGACAAAAAAATGAATAACGAATTCCCATTTGAGAAAATAGGTATTGAAAAATTTAAGGGAATAACAAGCAATATCTCGAAAATGGTTCACTGAACAAAAACATGTATATGACATAAATTGTGTATTTTAACGCGATCTACATTTTTTGTGTAGTAATATTTTGTCTATCTCTTATGGTTTACGAGTTATGCAAAAATCGTTCACAATGAAGAATACTTTTGGAGACACTCCCAGAAAATTCGAGATATACATTTAATTTGTCATGAAAATATCATAAAAATATGATATTTTAATCAAAATTGTTAGAACCATTTTTGAGAAAATTAAAATTTTCGAAAAATGTTCCATGTAAAGGGTAATCTGGGGTGGGGGATTTTCTTGAAAACATTCGTGTGCATCTCTGGAAGATACTGAACCTCAATACCAAGTTTGGTGTTTATCCGGCTGTTCGTTTCTTAGTTATGCTGTTCACAGACACACACTCAGACACACACATGGACATGTTTCCAAAAATGCTTTTTTTGGATTCAGGGGTCTCAAAACGTACATTTCCGGTGAAATATCGGTATCGAATTTTTGGGTGGAATACAATACTTCCCCTACGTACTATACGCAGTAGAGAAAATAACTAGAACAAAGTGTGAGAGTTGCAAAAAATTCATGTGCGATACCCACTGTAGGAAAATGCAGAGAGATGGGTGTCTTGGATGTTACAATTAGTGTACATGAATTGTAAAACTCCACGTGATAAACTTAAACGCTACTGGTAGTAACTATAAAAATGTTAAAATGCAGTTGTGAATCCCATGAAAAATAAAATAAAATAAAACAAATTATTTCATCTAAGCGATAGTGCTGTAAAATAAAAATAGTATTGTAATTTGCAATTCGGTTGTTTGTTTGACAATGCTAATTTTGAGATATACAGTTGGTAAAAAATGTCGAGACACCAGAATTGCTTTTTTAATGGTTTTATTTGTTCTAAGTAGAACTTAAGATGTTCATATTGCATTAATTCAAGTTTTCTGCCTAGAGTCCACTTGGACCCCTCTCATGCTTTAAGGAGGCACAAAAGTAGAGCAGTCTGAAAGTTAAATCTAAAATGTATAACCTTACAAAACAGAGATAGTTCAAGGAACTGGTTATAAGTTCACCAGATTCAACATAACCGATGTGTTATGAAATTTTGAGCCTTCAAGTGTGTAGTGCAATGACTCATAACGAAACCTTAGCGTTGTGATTAAATGAATCATAAATTAAAATACCCAGCGTTAGATTAAAATTAAAAGATTTTAATGAAGCCTTAATCTCCTCCAAATATTTAATCTTTATCACGTATTCTATTCCACTGGTCTACACCACTGTTAGGATTTGTTAAAAAGCACTGGACTGCGACCTCTGACCCATTTTAATCCCACCCATTCCGGTATTCCGGTCTTGTTCGCCTTCTTCCTCATCATAATTCGGCTCCGTTGTCAACGTTAATTACGCCTACCTCCTTTTCCTCTGCTCTCAGGAATGTTGGTACAGAAATAGAATAAAAAACGACGCCATTCTCAATATATCTAGTGGTCCTAGAATTTGTTCCAGGAAGCAGCAAGATATGGTAAACCAATAAGGGAATTCCGTGATGAATAAACCTGCCCCCCGAGAAATGCTTTTTACTGAGATGATATCTATACCTGTAAGTGAAAAATCGATCTTCAGTCTAACTCTGATTTGTTCACCCTTCGACCATGATGTGAAGTAGATTTTTGTTTGTTGTATTTTTATTTTTACGTTGTTATTTGCACTACGCTTTGGGAGCCATTTGAAGTAGGTAGTTGCTTCACGTATGGAAAGCCAATTTGAAGATGGAGTTGTATTGTAGTTCAACTGTTGTGGAGCCGAACTTGAAGTAGTTGCAACCGCATGCATGGTAAAAAATTTCCGGTAGCCTTCGCCCCAAATGTACTTTCCGGTGGCCTTTTCCCCAAGTTTAAAAATATTAACTGTGTAGTTTTGACTCTTTCTTTAAATATTATATATTTATGTTTGCCTCGGCTGCGTCAGTTTTTATTTTTAGAGACATGAATGTCTTAGCAGGGCGTGATGAGACTGAAGAATGTAGGCTTACACAGATTATAATTTTACTTCACTCCTCTTATTAACGCTTGACACTATTTAAATAACACTTCACAGATATAGAGAGCTGTGAGATTCTTTTATTAATTACTTAAATTTATTTTTAACACGTAAACTATTTTCGTCTCACACGAATACGTATTAAATTTCTCGAGGACACATCTCGCGTCCGGAACACTATCTGCAACCAACGCGTCCAATTATGAGCGCTGTCTACAAGCAACTACTTGATTTCTAGCGCCTAAATTTGTAAATTTCTGTATTTTATGTCTCTGATTGGCTAATCCTAGTCCAATAAAATAGTTTTATTTAACTAAAGCTTTTTCGGGTTGTTGATTGGCTATTTTATAAACCGTCTCAAAATTACATTATTGTTGCTCCAATAATGACTAGTAGCATTACTAAACATTCATCATTATTGCCTCAAGATTACCTCATTGTTAGCAAATTTTAACCTATTATTCTCACAGCTCCTACATTATTAAATTACGTAATACATTCACATAACATTATTGAGCATGTATACAACAATATAAACATATATGATGACTGTAATATACAATTTTTATATTTTGTTACATACAATATTGCTTTAAGGCGAGCTGTTATTGAATTTATATATTACATAATTTGACTCAAATCATTTAAGTGTTAAAAATACTGCCTCAGATGATACAGCTGGTTCCGTTAGAATCCAAGCCAACCAACACCACTCCCTTTTTACTTTCACTATTACTTACCTATAGGAAGCAGGGGAAGTACAGGGTGCCCATAAAGTCCCAATACATTTTCATGTTCTTGGTCTGCTACAACACAGTAAACATTATATTATGGCATACAGAAAATTTCATGACGACTGGTAGCTAACCACTACGGAAGAAGCGCGACGTTGCTACACGAAAAAGGAAGGAGTGAAGTTTCACAGTTATAAGACGAAATGAAAACAATTTATAGGCTATTACTATAGTACTCAACCAAAAAAGCTGGTATTAATTGCTAAGTTAATAAGTAAAATAATCTGAAAATCATACCTTAATAACATTAGCGCAGACCAAGTAAAAATAAGAAAGAATGCATGTTGGGATGAGGGCCAAAAGGTTTCCAGCAAAATATTAAATTTTAATCACCCCAACATGCACATGGGGGAAACGTAGCACAGCACTACAAGAGGACCTGGACCTTGACGTTCACATTCCGATGCAGGCGTTGGGTTCTGTAACAAATTACACAAATTTCACATCATTCACATTACCTGTGGTTTATTAATAAGTAATTTGTGACCCTACATTACATACACAAGGGCATAAAGGATTGAGGGGAGATGCCTCACACATATGCAACCTACATTTTACACACCATCTCTCAGACTGACGCTCATACACAAAGATAGTACGCTAACATCTATATCTTGATAGGCTCGCCGGCCAGAGGTGGGGAGTGTCATGCCAGACGGGAATTCAAACACAAGCCGAAAGAAATATTAAATTACCCTAACAATGCTGTCGCCAATACGACGCAGTAATGTGTCTGGCATGACAATACCTAGAAATACGCCACATCTCCCCCCACTTACAATAGTGAGGCGTCCCCGCCGAAAAGGAAAAGAGAAAAACATGGAAATACAGATTAGTTGAATATAAATAAATTGTTAAAACCGCTAATGAATCCCCACATGCATAGTAATCCTGAATTGACAGATAAGTAGTCCCACGGGAACCTCCCCCCTCCAGCTCGGCGCCAGAGATGGACAGTGTCATGCCAGATGAAAATTCCAACACAATCCGAAAGAAATACTAAATTACCCCAACAATGCTGTCGCCAATGCGACGAATAATGTCTGGCATGACAATACCTACTAATATGCCAGAGTATGTAAATTATATTTCTGTTATGGTGACGCAACACTTTCCGTTTATGTATTATTGGTTGACTTTTACTACTCATATCTTGTTCGTTAAGTGGTATTTTTACTCAACACCAATAAAATAACACAACACAATCACTATAATTGAACTACGGGAACTGCCACCGCATGAAGCAACAACATCAGCAACTTAGAGGCCTTTTTCTTTCTTGTCGCTTACCTCATGCTGCTTCTGGTATCTGTTTTGAATCACATGTGATACAATAAACCCAAGGGAGATGGAAATAAAGCTTCTTATGAGAATCTCTTAATAAACGACGAGTTCAATGTATGTCCGTATTTCTGCAATTAGTTAATGTACGAGAATTTTTCATAAGCTGAAAGCTTCAATATAAAATACTCTTTATGAAAAATTTATTCTATTGCTTGGAGCGCAGGTAAATTCCGTGGGCGCAAATGATAGTTCTATCACCGGCTTTACAGCGCTCTTTCACAGCATCTTAACTATACAACGCTGCACGATGAGGCAAGCTTCTCATTGGATTTTGAAATCACCGGTTCTTTCCACCACACACCAATAAATTTCGTGTCTGCTATAGGATAGAGTAGGGCCTCATATAGCCTTGCAGTTCAATATGTCCACATTTATTATCAATACAAGACAATTACCGGGACAATCCACCTGGACATACTGCAGTTGTTCCTGGAGCTACAGTTACTGCAGAACAGTATTCTTGCCTCTGTTATTTATCAACAAGATGGGTCAGCACTCCTCTATGCAAACATTTTGCGGGATTACTGAATCAGAAGAGCGGCAGATCGCATGTGGGCTCTCCGTACTCCCGACATCATCCCCTTGAATGTTTTGCACAGTGTTTCATCAGGTGCGAGTTTACGACCAGGGTGACCCCTCAAATCTTAAGGTACGATGGGAACAGGGTGTTGAAGCTGACCAGAAACGTGAAAATGTATTGGGATTTTATGGGGACTCTATAGTGTATTCTATCCAGAAATTCGAGTTTCAGACGAAAATACACTTTTGAGGTCTCCTGAATTAAAAAAATAGAAAAATCTATAGAGTATCATTATATATTTTAAGATACGAAAGATTCTCTACGCGAAAATAATACACCTAGTATTTATTAATTGTCACTCTTCGATAACTCAAAGTTCCTTAGAAATCATTTAGTGTAAATTGTATATATGTATTTTTTGCGCTTAATAAAGTTTAGCTTGACATTATATCGATAAGGGAACACCGCTTCAGCTTTAAAGCGAAGAGAAAGCAGACAAACTGTGTGAAGGAATGTCAAATATTCCTCAATACATTACTGTAACACCAACGGTGTAGCTGGGGTATTCTTTAAGACTTACCTCCAAGCTTGCAATGTAAGACGAAATGCTTTGACTGTATGGAAATGAATCGAAGTATTTAGCTGAATTAGTGAAAAGTTCGCGTGCAAGGGGAAAGTGAATGTAATGTAACGAATGCATTATTATGTCGTAATGGTGCGTGCTTTTCAAAAAAGTATTATTGCTGAAGATAAGGCGCGGAGCGGTGTTGCCAAATACTCTTATTTGAATCCTTACAAGCACGTTTTTACCAAAAACTCAGCTTAAGTACCGACAAAGGTTCCTTACAATAAAGCTGAATTAACCCTAATGTATAGTACAAGTTATTTTATTTATACAACTTATTATATTCGTAAAAAGAAATGATTAAAACGGATATTAAGGAAATTTTATTCACTTCATATACCGGCTAGGGTTATACAAATATTTGTTGATACCGGAATTATTATTTTTACGATTAATAACTTTATAAAGACATGATGGGGAGATAGATAAATAAATGCAATAAATAATTTCCACATATTAAAGTCAATGATAATGCAAGAAGAATTACAATTCTGTCAGTGGATAAGAAGTCATTGCCAGTCAAGTTACGTGTTGAGACAAAACAATTAGTTAGAAGTCAGAGTAGCTAACGCAATAACATCCGGGCAAAATCAGACAACAAGAAGTCCATTAGCTCAATGTTAGGGTAATTAGAATTTAGTACGCTGAAAATGCACGTATTTCCAGTTCTGAAAATTAGAATGGGAAAGAATTCAAAGAATAAGAATTGTTTCAGATGCGAATGAGAAGCTTAAGACTTGGTAACGTATAACGTGGAGTAATCATAAACTAGGCGGGACTTAGTAGTTGTATTTATAAAATTAGGGCCTTATAGTCTTATGCATTTTACAGAAGCGTTTTACTATGTTCGATTTTCTGTAGTCCATAGCACCTAAAGATCGCCCTCGGGTTCTCATATGCTTGGTGATAGCCGCAAGCGGATACGCTGTTTAACATTTCAGATTCACGGCAACTTACAATTCTCGTTGTTATTAGGGAAACGGTTATTTTAAAACGTGAGCTTTGTGATGCTTCAGAAGCAGATATAATACCTCAATAGCTACAGTTTCTTGTGATAAGATTAAGAAACAGTTTAATTACTCATCCCAAACCTATCGGCAACTCGGTTCAAGCAGCTCACGTATTAGCCTGCATTAAATTTAGAGTCAATTTAACTGGTGTTCTCTATTCTCACACCCACCCACACATGCCCTCGGAGAAAAATTGCATATAGTTCACCACTTACCAGCCGGCAGCAGATTTTTCAAGGACGGAGATATTGGAGACGGCATAAAAAGTGTTTTGCATATACGGAAAACGTCCTCGTTGTTTATTTTAACGTTTTTTATTGTTACGCAGTTCATAGTGATATTGGTGTTGATGCTGTTTATCATTGCATTCAGTTCAACACCCTAAGACTTTTGCAGTGTTTAAATGCTCGCAAAATGATTTGTAAACTGCAATTGACTCTTTAAAGGCATACATTATTATTATTATTATTATTATTATTATTATTATTATTATTATTATTATTATTATTATTACTCCATTTATTTTACGTCGCTTTAACTCCTTTGTCATATCGCGAAGGATCTGTTAGTGTATAACTCTTAGAACGATATGGATGGACAGTTAGCCTTCTAGGTCTCATCCCTTTAACCACCTGACCACGTGTCACAGAGAGCCTAGCGCATAGCTACCGGATCTCCTACTTCGTGCCTTTCAGATGGCATTAGGGTGCTGTCCCGTCAAACTGCCACTCTCATATACAAAGGCGGACAGATAGCCTTCTAGGTCTCATCCTTGGAAATGCCATCTTGCTTCGTCACGTGCCCACAGATACCCAAGCGCATGGCAGCCGGATCTTCTGCTTTGTGCCGTGCAGATAGTTTCGTGCCGTCCAGTCTAGCTGCTTACATTGTATGTGGATAAATGGCATAGCATTCGCTATTACCGCTTATTCCTCATTTTACTATAGGGTAGTTAAATTATATTCGAACACGCTCGCGGCCTCTCTCTACTGCGCGAGACAACCGGCAGTCGCCGGGGAAATTACGCCGGCAAAACCGGACTAAAATCCTTACCTTATAATAGATGCTGGAAATGTTGACCTTCTACTCTCAAACAGGCAGCATATCTCGTTTAAATATTCTCACTCACTCTCCTAAGCTGAGCAGCAGAAATTCCTGTGATTTCTTGCACAATGTTTTCTCTAAGTTCCTGTAGTGTGCGAGGATTAGAACGATACATTTGTCTTTTAAAGAACCCCATAAACAAAAATCACAACTCGTTAGATCAGGAGAACGAGGGGGCCACAAATCAACACTAATTATTCTGTCATCAAACACCTCTCTTATTGCACGTAATGATTCGGTAGCCGTATGTGCTGTTGCAGAATCTAGCTGGATTTCTCTTCTTCTGTCAAGCGATTGCAAAATGGCCTCAGAATTAACCTCTGATATCGCTCTGCATTTACTGTTTCATCAAAGAATTTGGGCCCTATTATTTTTCTAGCACTTATCGCACACCACACTCCAATTTTCTGATCACAATGAGGTGTTTCATCCAAGTTTTTCTGAATCCCAGTATCGACGGTTGCGAGTAATCACACGTCACTTAGATGAAACCAAGATTCACCAGTGAAAAGCAAAAGCTGTGGCTAATGAAACCCCTTTCTACGGATTGGAAAAACCAGTTACAATAATTCGCACGTTTAACGGGATCATTTGGCTTTAACGCTTGCACTCGTGTGTAGCAATAGGGCTTCAGTTTCAACAGACGTGTAGTATTTCTCGCAGAAGATCGAGATACACCTGTTTCCTGTGCTAGTTTTTTCAATGATTTTCGAGGCGAAGGCTCCAAAGCGGCTGAGCTTCGGAGAATGAGCGAGAATATTTATACGAGATATGCTGCCTATTTGAGAGCAGAAGGCCAACATTTCCAGCATCTATTATACGGTAAGGATTTCCCCGGCGACTGCCGGCTGTCTCGCGCAGTAGAGAGAGGCCGCGAGTGGGTTCGAATATAATTTAACTACCCTATATTGTTTTAGACGTAACTATAGCGGAACTCTGGGTCGTGGTATTAAATATCCAATCTGGTATTTACATTGGTGACTGAGAAAAACCACGAAAAAAACTCAGACAGATTGGTCGGCCCATGGGATTTGAACCCGGGACCTGTTGCATATCGCTTTTCGCAACTTCCAACCCCTTTTTGAGTTTAGCATATTTTTAAATGCATCTAGGATGGCTCAAATTCATGTGCATTAATAAAACGTTTATTTTTGCAGCTAAATGGATAATTACTAGTGGTGATAGTTAATTTATAAACCGTATCAAATTTGCTGGGGAGGGGAAAGCGGCATGTTGACTGCCATTGCTGCGCTCTGCACATAATGTCCTAGACAGCGGTTGTGTAGCGGTGGTACGTATCCTCTAGGGTTATGTCGAGAGTCTACGTTTGTAATTTATAATTAATTATCGTGTTTTAGTTTATAAAATATCTCTGGCTATGAAATGAGCCCCTGCGTCTACCAAAAAATGAAAAATGTTGTGACGTTTAGGGATATATCCCTACAGCCAGCAACATAGTTGTGTAATTAACTAGGCAGTATACAACAAAACCTACTCTACGCAATTAACAATAAAGCGCTGTTGTTTACATATTTGTTTTGTTGTAAGTTAATATGACAAAAACATTGTAAATTAATTATTATTACTATTATTAGTTTATGAAAAAAGTTGTCTTTGAATAAACAATAGCTTACGAATTATACGATGTTCATTGGACGTTTCAAATACTGTACTCAATAATTATCAACTTCAAAGAATACTACCAGCACCACTTTTGTTTATTTTATTTAGTGTTTATCTAAGAATATCTGAAGAAAAATTGTTTGGAATATTTAGAACATCCCTAAACGTAAGAAACAGACATAAGAAATTCTAAAAATGATAGTTGGCCTCGGTGTAGGGGCATTTAAGAAGTAGTGATGATGGAATTTCTATGCATGTGTATACATAACTACAATCCATTATTAAACTGTAGGTTTAATCATTTTATTATAACTACCTATACGAAACCATATATTTAAAGATGATTTTAAGCAATTTTAACCTATGAAGAAATAAAATATTGAAGTTTGTTTTCAACCAAATCAATGAATGTTTCTCCACATTCGACTTAAAGAAAATGGCAATAATATTACCACTCTGAAACTAACCAATTATGGAATAGCAAGTGTTACCAGTGAGAAATAATCTGCAAGAACGCAAGGAGCGAGTTTTCGTGGAAAGAGCGCTTTGCTCTGTAGATGTGCTCTAGTCACATTTTACGGGTGCGAAATTGAGCTAGGGATATTTTGATAATATTTCTTTGACTTATCAGTCTGTGCATACCTGAATGACCAACCAGGCAACGAACATTGTCAAACCACAAAAAAAAAAGAAATATTGTTATATACCGGGGTGAGGCAAAAGGTTTGCAGCTAGATATTAAATTTTAGTTACTCCAGCATATACTTTGGGAGGCATAGCTGTAGAGGCAGCAAGAGGACCAGAATCCTAAACTACACATTCTAGAGCAGGTGTGAGATAGTTATAATAAAATACACAGAATTTCACATGAATCGCATTACCTTTGGTTTATTCAGTATAAGTATCGTGCCCCTACTTCACACACAAAAGATAAAAAGGAAGAAATTGAGGGAGATACTACACACACGAGGCTACATTCACACGATTTTACATGCAACCTTTCAGACCCAACATCGACCTAAAGATGACGCTCACCACACAACACAAAGTAACGCTCATTTCCCCATTCTAACCCTCGCCAGAACCGCCGACTCCAAATGGAAAGCTGTTGCATTGCGAGACGAACTTCAAAATCCAAAACCGAAATAATTACACCAACAATGCTGTTGCCAGCGACACAATAATGTGTCTGGCATCACAATACACACACATACACGCTACAATATTCACAGGATTTGTTTCCTGAAGACCTTCAGAAAAACATGGTTATTTATGAAAATGTTAATATCCTTGGCTCAATAAGTTTTTCACACTTAAATTTACTCATCGAGCGTATTCCTGTAACGTTTCGTTCTGCTCTCAGTACAAGGAGATGAGTGAGCTATTAAATGTACAGGAAACAAATGAGCTAACGGTTTGGAGTTTATGTATAACCTTCAACAGCCTAAGGCAGCGGCCAACACATTATGCGTGAGTGTTACAGTCGTATGACATAACAATGTTTCTGGATTCATCAAAGGCTGTGCGGAGGGAAACAAAGAACAGTCTTTGTAGCTTACAACCACATAGGTTGTACAGCATATACCTTTCTTGCACCACTATAGTAGTTTCGTTTTCCCCTTGCCTCATATGCCCTACACTTTTAACAGAGTTCCTCTCTCAGAGCTGATAGCAAGAAGAACCTTACGCTCTGGAGTCACAGAGCATTTAGTTGGCTTATACCAGCCTAAGGGAAGAAATTCATTGCAAGACGTTTATCTACAGTTTATCGAGCTCAGTAATTACCAGACCTGAATGAAAGACAACGTCGCATATTAATCTCAAAATTATGGCGGAAGTAAGCTTTATAGTAATGGTTAGGCAGATAGCCACATAGGAGTTTTTTTATACTCTAAATTTTCTTCGAAAACGTATGAAATTATTAACAAGCCAAATCAGGATCAATGGTACAATTCGGTTAACACATTATGATCGTTCTGAGTGATAACTAAAATGTTAAAAGATTTGATAACCAATAGGAAACTGAGGACATTTGGGCATGGATTTGTTTACAGCATATAGATATGATGTTTTTAAACGTTTACATTACATAAACAAAACACGTTTCTTTGGCTCATAAAGAACAAAGATCTCGCCACTTATTATAGGAAGTCTTAAGCACATGTAAGCAAATTCTATCACATCTACTAATATATAATTTTGCTGTTAACCTGAATGAAATAGTATATTAAACGAGCAGTTGTAAAATACTTTGGAAACTTGTAATTCAATAGGAAAATCAAAAACTAAAGTATGGATATACTGAAACAAGATACGTTGTTTCTATCGCTAAGCTATTTAAAAAAATATTTATAAGGGCACTCTTGCATTTAGATGCTATTTTGTTGCAGTTTGTTAATATTAAACCATATTTATTTAACATATAATAATAAATAAGATTTACCAAATTCGGACAGGTAGAATCACACTGAAATAATCAGTGACATAGGCGAGATTTGAACCAGGATCGTCGGCTTTACATGCCGTACTTTAATCAATTGAACTACAATGAATGTTTTTATTTTGATTCTACCTCTCCAAATTTAGCCTACACACGACGTGTGTGGAAGAACAGTTAATTATCGAAATTTACCAGAGCTAAACGGTGTCAACAATTTCTTTCAGTTGGAAGGCAGAACATTAAATAAGACAGAAAGTGAAAATAAAGATTAACAGTCATATCACTCTGGAATACGATTAAACCGACTGTGCAGCGGACTTGAAATGTGTGATAGTTGCTACGTCTAACATTTGAATTAGACAGCCACCTTGCCTACACTGCAATAAATATTGTCCTTGATTGCGAACACTTCCGTTCCAACCTGTAAGATATTTTGGTTTAGCTGACATTTTTATTGAAGGAAGTTTTTGAGCTATATTTTGTTAAAAAATCACCCTACACGCTTAATTATTTATTAATGATATTACGTATAACAGTCCTGCTAGGAAGTGTAATGTCTGAAAACTTAGGATAGACGTTTGTCCGAAATTTTCTTTCAGAAGTGTTCTCAAATATTTTGCACTCGTCGAAATTGAAAAAAATACTGTCATTGGATATGTTCAACAACAAACAATGAATTATAACTAACACAAAACCTAATTTGAATCTTATCAAGTGACAGTCCAAAACTCAACTGATACACACACGCGTATTGTGGCGGGGTTGGGAACGAAATCAGCCACAGATTATTGTAATATATTACTTTCGCTGAATCAATGTGTGTTCCGGTTTTAGACCAAACACATGATTACTAAACTTATTGCTGTGCTTCACAAGTAATTCTTAAATGTAAGAACTTAGGTTTGCTTCGAAGCAATAGAGATTTATAAACATCCCAATAATTTCAATAGGAAAGAAGAAGCATTGAAACTCAACAGTAACTGGCATCTAGTCATCAAAAACAAGAAAGGTCATACAAAACCGAAAAACACTGCGAGCCAATCAGAAGAGAGCAACAACACAGCCGGCGCCAGCCCCCTCATACCAGCGGGCCAATCAGCAGAGAGCGCCCACACTATAAAGAGAGCGGCACTAACGGCCAACGCATCAGACACTGCGATACTTTCACCGAGAAGACTTCGTCCGCGCCACTGAAGATGTCCACCGCAGTTGTGGACGAAACGTCTGGGAAATCTTTCTTCAGCAGACCACGGCATAACAGCCCGGAAAATCATATTAGTTATAATTCTTAAATGTTTTATTTTAATATTAACTGTAATATTTGACAGCTTTCTTTGGTTGTAGGGTGCTGTCATATTAAACTCGGCATCCATAGAGCTGGATGTAAGCGATAACTAGTTAAATACAGTCCCTCGTACTTGTGGCAAGCTTCTCTGGAATCCATGGGAATCATGAATGTATACAGTCAGCCATGGCTTTGTGTTGCCATGGTAACCCTGCTAGCTCGTCACGAATGAAGGCGGTTGCAAAGAAGCAAAAAGTCTCAAAGTTAAGTTCTTCCTATTCAATATACAGTGGTCTCTTTCCGAGTATTTGTGTCAATTTCAATAATTTGAAAATATAAATTGATTCCGTTGTGCAGACCTCTTCCTAAAAAATAAAATCCAATGAATAAGTATAAATTAACGTACGTATTTTCTAATGAATTAACGGAAGCAAAAAAAATGCGTTCTACGGCTAGTGCCAAACGTCACGTGCTTACGACTACTCTCACCCCCTGTTTGTAATCGTCTGTGCGGCAACTGTCATAAATCGCTTTCGTTCGTGATGGAACTATACCTACATACTCTAATATCTGTAAATCAAGTGAAGTAGCATACAGCACTAGCCACGGACAAACTAATACAATAATCCAGTAATGTAATAACATATCTAATTCACAGCTTCTCAGCATCAACACATTAATAATTTATTTGTTTAATATTTTGTTCCAAGTTTTACGTCTTATGTATTTTCTTTGCTAATATTGTACGTATAATAATTAAGATGTTAAAAACATATATATTCATAATGAACACGTGGTATATAACGTTAAAACGTATAGAATATAATATGAGAGGAAAATGCCGTTGTTAGCTGTATAGCCAGTAATATAAAATTACGAGAAATGCAGTAGTATCTACGCAAGCATGTAATGAATCCTGGATTCATAATTAAGACAATGGAAGTCTGTAAATATATATATATATATATATATATATATATATTATATATAACAAACTGTTATTGGATGTTATTGGATAGTAGCACCAATTAGGTACATTGATACATACCTATAATTGAAATACGTACGCTAAGAAAACGGTTGAAGGGAACCCTAACAGAAGCTTGTCAGACTTTGAGCAGAAAGGTAGTGTAAGCTCGTCTCTAAGTGGACGCTAAAACTACGTATTTAAAGTCTACCAGTTATACATATTTTAAAATGGCAAAGGTGATAGTGAATTGTGAATATTTACATATGGTTTATCTAAAATACAAGTGAAATAGTTAACAGACAACGTGTGTGCAAATAATTTAACATTCTCCATACCTAACCCTCACGAGACACAATTGCTCTCCGACACAAATACAGCAGCCGTGGAATAATTATAAAATAATAATTACTACATATTAACACAGACACAAGAATACAGATACACGATCATCAGATTCCATTCTACGAGAAAATCGTGATACATCAAAAGAGTACGGGCATCAAGACGAACTACAGCTACGTAAAACAGCATCCTTCATCTCCCAACGGTCCATCATCATCAATTTAGTGGGCTCCTACCAAGGACGAACCGCTACATAAGACGAATTATTCATCTATGCTTCATTTTCGTTTGGTTCTGAAACGCTGACAATAATCTGTAACAGAATAGTTTTGTAAATTGGATGCAGTATTACAGATGTTTGTATCATCATGCGAATTTCCAGCTGCGATGCATAGTACACATAGATTACAATTATGCACATTAGTACTTTCTTCTTCAAGGTTTAGGCTCTGCTGCCCTTTCTGAATTCATGAGTCCATTTTCTAAGATGTTGGCCAAAATATTTTGGTACTCTCTGGTTATAAGAATGTTCCGTTTGATATTCTCATTTTCAGTGAATATATTGAGAGTTAGATTATATCTTCGAAATAATACTTTTGTGATAATTCCACGTCTTATTCTGACCGCTCTACTACATCCTTTTACACAGTGTAGGAATAGCATTTAGCTACTTGAATTTACATTTTGTCTTTGGTTAGCCATGTTAACGCCAAAAGAACATTTTATTTTACATAAATTCTTTGCTTCGACGGGAACTAAATGTTTTATCTAGCAAGGTTTAGCCTATCTCTTTCGGTTTACTAGTTTACAAAATGTCATTCATAATGAAGAGGACTTCTCAGGCTATTCGCAGAAAATTCAAGATGTAAGTTTTAATTTCATGCAAATATCCTACACATATATTTTAATTCAAATCATTAGATCACTTTTGAGATAATTAAAAATAACAAAATAAGTTTTACGTAAAGCGTAGTTTGGGATGGAGAGGATTTTCTTGATAAATCTTCCTGTCATATCCTTGGAAGGCTTACTTCCTTAGTCAGTTACCCTCCTCGCATGTAGGGCTTGCACCCCCTAGGACTTATAACCGTGCCTGTAGAGGAGTAGACGAACATTGAAGCACAGAATCAAGAAATGAAAATGGGGAATCGACCCGTAGCCGAGTATGAGAGTGAGGGAAGAAGATGATAGGAAATGAGGGCGAAATGGATGAAAACAAAGGTATGATGGAGCATTTGGTGAAATAAGCGGCGGGAGAATCGGGATAAAACCCGCCCAGACTCCCCTTCGTTCACCACAAATCGCACATGCGGGTCCCTAGGATCGAATCCGGGTCACCTTGTGGAAACCGAGCTTTCTAACTACTTAGACACGGTCCGCCACTTGGAAGACACTGAACTTAAATACCAATTTTGGTATTTACCAATCATTTGATTCTGAGTTATCATATTTACTGACAAACCCATACAGAGACATACACAGACCTTCTTATATAAATGTTTTTTTCTGAACTCAGGAGCCTCAAAAATATATTTATGGTTAAATCTCGGTATCACATTTTTTGTGGAATACAATACGTCCTCTATTTACTATAAGGTTTTTCAAGTAAATACTTGTTAAATAGCTTAAGAAATGATGAGTCACAATCACAATTCTGGGATTAAACAATGAAACTCTGTCACGCTTGCTGGGCAGAAACTTTGCAAACAGAACACAGGGAACAAAATGAAACGTCCCACTGTCTGTCCTTCTGACACATGCACATGTTGGAGGAAAATACAGAAAGCTGTGCGTGGGATTTCACATTAGGGGCAATAATTTTCCAAAGTGGAGTTTCAACAAAGGTTTACCGGCTACGATATATAACCTAAAATACGCCACTTCCTTAACGAAACGCTGCAAAATGATTTAGTGGCACGTTTCTGCATTCCATTCACAAATACGAAACAAAGGTTTGTATTTAGAGGCTCATAAACCATGTAAATCGCTCTGAGCACGACTAGTTAGTTCATATTCTATTTTCGAAGTTGTAATCCCATCTCTGCAAGTAAGAAGCTGCCATTAAGGGTAGTCGATGCTGAATTACCTACAACATTTGTAAAAGATAAATTTTTAAAACATTTTTATTATTTGATCCATATATTTGTTTCAACTGTTTTATTTACATTATAACACTTAGTTAGTTTCCATAATGTATAGACAAATATTTGAAAATTGCTTTTATGTTGCTAGAATGGTTTGAACATCTCAAAATAAACTACATAATTGTCGTCTCTTTCACCATAAAATGATCGTCCATTTACTACTACTCTTTCATTTAGTAATGACAGAGTTGAGATATACAATTGGGAGTGAAGGTCTACCAGGGCAGGAGCCGAAGCCCAAATCCCCCTCCTAAAACCAGCGCCGGCACCATCCGAGTGCTCTCCAACCGTGGGGGTTCCCCAAGAGGCCAATGCCTCGATTCTATAAAGGCTCCTCTACCTACGCGAGAATGGAAGTGAATACGCCACTTACGCGCGTCATCCCGAAAGGGCGAACATCGAAAACCTCGGTGGAGCCGACAGCAATCTAGCATTCCGTCTACCTTCTATCCAGGGCGGTACCGGAGGACAGTGAGGCGTCTCACAAACTCGCCTGTATGGAAACCCAGACAGATGTACCCAATCTCCCAAGAGCTCGGGAACCAGTGCCGAGTCCAACCCAATGCGAACAACTTCCTATCGGAAGGGGCTTGAATGTCCGTCCCGGCTTACTTCTAGGAACGTCAGCAGCTGAAGCGGTCGGAACCCCCTCTTACGGGAGTGTTAAGGTGTACAGGGTGTCTCACCTAACTATGCGACTTCAAATGTTTTCGAAATGACACAATATATGAAAAAGCTAGTTTAGCAGGAATGTACATACGCCACGGATCACATAATGGGAAGGTGTGTACAAACCATAAAAGTAAACAAATATTACTTTCACACAAAGTTTAGCTTTTTAAATGTATGTTGTTTCTAGCAAACTGAAAACTAATTAGTGGAAGCGAACTTAGTTTTCCTTTTCTAAATCTCATGCCTTCTGAAATAGGTAGAATTTTAAACGATGGCAACGGGGACACTGTTTCCGACTTTATGGAACACTTGTAGTACTATACTCGTATCAAGGGTTGCTTACAATATCGCTGAAGCTTGCTGTAAACAATCAATATCAGTACTGCATGTTCTTGTGTTCTAAATACTAGTGTCTCCTGATCTGGTCTACTTTATTGCTATCAGTGTCATTCAGGGAAATACTACGTAGAACGCACTGTCACACATTTCACATATGTTTCGGATATTACTACTTTCCTTACTGATACATTTAACCCTGTTTTGGTGTGTGTTGTTACATTTGATTTAGTCTAGTCGATATGTCGATCTTGAATGATGAAGAAAAACTAGACATTAAGAGTTGCTGATCATTTATGAGGGTATTTTCCGTTCTGGGTGTAATTTACAAACATGAATCTTCTTTGGGCTATTGGTACTAGTTGTGAAACCAAGTCTGTTTTCACTAATTGTACCTCTAGTTTTCAGTTCGCTAGAAACAACATACATGTTCCATTAAAAAAGCAACGTAACTTTGTGTTGAAAGTTTTTACTTTTATGGATTGTGCATACCTTCCCAGTGCGTGAGCCTATGACTGGGTACATTCCTGTGCAACTAGATTTTTCACCTTGTGTCTAATTTCGGTAATATTTGAGGTCGCAGATTAGGTGAGACACCCTATATATTAAAAAGTAAGGGTGATATTGGACAGTCTTGTCTAACTCATTTATTAATTTCTGCAAAGTACCATTTCCTTTCTCTTTACGAATTTTTGTATTTTCGTAAAGACGTTTAGTGCTTCTATTAGTGTATTAGAATAAACGTTATTCCTCAATATTTGCAAGATTTCAGAATGCATAGCTTTATCAAATACTTTTTTGCAATTCTTTCGTGAATAACATACTTTTTCAATCAGTTTCATCGCATAAACTGCGTTAATGAATAGTACATTTTAAGTGATGTTCAGTATTATTTACACTAGAAGTGCTTGAAATATTTACCAGTCGTGCAAATTCAGTGAACCGCCTATGGGCTATTGTAAATTAACGGAAAACGAACTAAGTCTTTCTGAAAAATTAAATCTACTCTGAGAGAGTTGAACTTGAATCATTTACAACCATTTAGCCAGTAATTAGCATTACTGTGTATTACCATATACACTCAAACATCTCCGACAGGTGCGAAAATTCACAAGCGGGTGCCTACTGACATTGAACCCTGATCCTTGAGCTTGCTTCCCACACGTGCTGATTCAAACTCCAGCTACAGTGGAGATCCGACATCAAGTTGATATAACGCTGATAACAACGAAGATGACTTAATGACGGCGTTTCACAATTAAGAGTAACTCATATTTCATAACCTTTTCGAAAACGAAGATAAAAACAAAAAGGAACTTGTGCAAAGGATTCAGTACAAAAATAATAACACGAAGATGAGAAAGTTAAACATATCATGTCAATAGCGCACAAAAATGTCAAACAGTGCTGAAAGACAGGACAATAATTCGAAATCCTATTTGCAGATACCAAACAGAGTGTGGGCTGATTCCTGCGGAAATAAAAATATTTCTACATTCTCTGCCACTTACCTATAGTAAATAGATAATCCATTCCAAAATTTAGATATCAAGGTTTCTTTGGAAAACCATATTTACAGGTCTCCTAAACCAGCCACCATTTCTTAAGAAAAGTCCCGTATGTATAACAGCCTAGCTAGAAAATGAAACTCTCGATAAAAAAAACCTGTATTTAAAATCAGAATCTACCAAAGATGCGACTTGAAGATTTTCATGAAAATCCTTCCGCTCCAAACTAAACTTTTATATAAAAATAATCCTATGTGTTTAATTTACTCAAAGTTTTCTATATTACCTTTGATTAAAATATGTCTTAAGATGCGAGGGGCGTCCAATAAGTAAGCTTCCCTGTTTTATAAACAACATTACACACAATTGATCATATTGAATTAATTTTATTTATATTGTTCAATCCTTCTGTTACGTTTCTACAAAGTCTACCTGTTATCCAAGCATTTTTGGGGACCTGACACAAGTTTTTCCAAGGCAGTGTTGTACCAAGTCAGGTCCTGTGCTCCCAGCCAGCTGTTCACTGATTTGACTTCATTAACGGTGTTAAAAGTGTTTACCTTTGAGTTGGAGTAACATGTGAAAATCACTTGGGCAAGCTCCGGTGAATACGGAGGATACGATAAAACTTCCAAGTTGAATCTTGACCCAGACGGAGCTCAGAAGATTCAACTGGGAGGTTTTCTCGCATACTCCATATTCACCAGATGTTTTCGCAAGTGATTTTCACATGTTCCCCTAACTCAAAGGTCATCACGGAGGTAAGCACTTTAACACTGTAACGAAGATGAATCAGAAGTGAACAGCTGGTTGCGAGCACAGGACCTCACCTGGTACAACACTGGCTTGGAAAAACTTGTGTCAGGTCCCCAAAAATGCTTGAAAAACAGGTAGACTTTGTAGAAACGTAACAGAAGGATTGAACAATACAAATAAAATTAATTCAACATGATCTATTGTGTGTAAGGTTTTTTTATAAAATAGGGAAAATTATTTATTGGACGCCCCTTTTATTTGCATGACCAATAAAATGCGTATCTTGAACTTTATGCGAACAGTCTGTGAAGTCCTCTTAAGTGAGAATGAATTTTGTAAATTTCGTGTAACTGGTAATCCAAAGATAGTTAAAAACTACAGAAAAAACCAGTATCATTGAAACACACAATTTATGTGACATTTTTGCCAACTATTTCTGAGATATACATTGCTTTTGGTTTCCAACACATAGTTTTTATGTGTGTAGCCATTAATCTTTCATTTTGTGCAATGCCATAAAAAGAGAATGCAGTTTCAAAGATGGACGTAGCGAGTGCTTTTTAAAGATTTGACTATCGCTTCAGCCTCCTGTATTTCCTTAGACCTATTTCTGAAAACAGTTATCTGCATTATTATAAAGTAGATAGAAAAATAAGATTTATAAGCAAAGTTGGCATAAAATATATAAAAGTAGTGAACATAAACAATCACGTGAATTTTTACTAATTAGAAGTTAGAAAGTTACTAATAAAGTGTTTTGTAATCAATGTATTATGTAGTTAAATTTTTACGCACTAAACTTAATTAAGAAGTTAAGAAGCAGTGCTGTTTTCAGATCATGCATTTTCGTGGTTTTCCCTGGTGTATGCCGGTGTGGTTTCTCATCTTCAAGGATTTCCTTTACCTGTCATTTTGTTTCCTTCTCATGTATCACGTGTACTTCTATGGTATATGGCGGTGCCGGACAGATGACGCGGACACTTGCTCCAAGGAAACAGCATTCACTCTGGACGCTAGCGAGCTGACAGTTTGGACGGGAATTTTCCACGTCTCTGTGGCTTGTCTGCCTGCAGCCTATAACCTCCTGTGGCCCCTTCACTTCATCCCTTCCTTCTAGAGGACAGTAGCCGCAATAGATCTCAGGTAGGCCGCAGTGTGCGAAATTTCCCTCCTCCATCGTGCACCCTAAATATGAATTTGACACCGGTCATACATCTCTACAGCTGAATTATTATGTATTGCATTGTATCCTAAACCTGACACGCACAGGCTGTTTTCAAGTAGTTTATAGATGGACTCACTGTGTTATTAGGTTTAATATTTAAGTAAAATTCATCTGTAAATGTTGTGTTTGGTGACTTTAATATTGATTTTTGTTCAGATTCCATCAAACTTGACTTAAAGATGTTCTTAACGAATTCGGACTTCGAGCAGTGTTCTGCGAACCTACACGCTCAAATACAAAAAGTGTGCTTGGCAGTGGAATAGACAGTATCATCACTACGATACCTGATGACAGCATGACAGCAAGTATTGTCCTACAATATTTTCTGACCATGATACAATAGAATTCGATGCTTGCTTATATATATATATATATATATATATATATATATATATATATAAAATAATAATTGTTACACCAAATATCGTCTCGCCATATTGGTGATTGTAACATTCATATTACGTATTTCTACTTAGAAATACTCACGATTTGTTACATTTTATAGTTTAATGGACATAGATAAAAAAGTAAATTATGTAATTACTGTATTATTTATCTCAATGGATACTGCTTTTCCAGTTGTATTATTAAATGTGTGCCCGGACAATGTACTGGTCACAAAAGGTTGTATTCAGTGAGATCTTAAAGCAAAGAAAAGTCTTTTTATCCTATCATAATTCGATAAGATATCACGGAATGAATGAACCAAAGAATAAATATATAACGCTTAAAGATTAGTATAAGAGTGAGTTTTTCTTAGCGAAAAGCAATTTTTATTCTAGTATAACAAAGGATACTTACAAAAATTAATATACGATGATGTGATCCATTGTATACGAATTATTAAAAAATAATACCAAACAAGGTTATGACCTGTCGGATCGGGATGCAGATGTCTTAAATCGTAATTTTAATTGATGAGGTTGATACATTGCAAATAAGTTTGATGGTAATAATAATTTTAAAGTAATATTAAATAGATTTAGTAAGTCCATGTCCACATTTTATTCCACACGCCTTAGTGTTGAGGAGGTTTATTTAGCAACGTTGAAGCTCAAAAACAGTAAATGTACTGATGTTTATGGTATTAGTACCAAATTTATGAAGCTTGTTGCCACCTTTAGCTAGGAACCCTTGACACACATGTTTAATTACGGAATTGATAATTGTATTTTACCTGATGCCCTCAAATATAGTAAAGTTATTCCCGTGTACAAAAAGTGGAACAAACTTGACTATACCAATTATAGACCTATAAGCATAACTCCTGTAATATCCGAGGTATTTGAAAAAATTGCTAAAAAAACAAATTATGGTTATATTGAACAGTATTTTTATTTATGGTTTTAGATAAGTCCACAGCAACACCATAGTTGTTGTAAATTGATTCAAACGTGTTTTGTTGAATTAGGAAACGAAATGGACGTTTCTATGATTTTACTAAGGCCTTTGACCCCACATCTCACTATATTATCGTTCAGACTTTGAACGTTTGTGGTATTAACGATGATACTATTAAAGTTTTAGAATATTATCTAAACTAAAGGTATCAGAAAGTTTATTACAATGGTAAATGCTATCATTACAGGTTTGTCTTGCATGGTGTCCCACAAGTGTCTTTACTGGGACCGTTTTTATGTATATTTTATATTAATAATCTCTATGTCAACATTGACGGTAAATCTTCGATTAATTATTTGTTTACAGATGACTTAGCAATTGCACTTACTTTACATAATTATATTTTATTAGACATGAAATTCAAGGAATTAACATCTAATATAGATGAATCCTGTAGTGCCAATGACCTCAGTATTAACCGTTGATTTACTATTTGTTTTCAATACGCCTAATTATGACCACTGTTGTTCTACTAAGCTTCTTGACATTCATCTTGAAGGTGACTTAAGTTTGAGTACTCATATAGTAACGAACCTGTGTGGGTTTCGATTCACGATCGGGAAGTTGCATGAAGTTGTATAAAGTTTTAACAAGTGTTGCAATTGGGAAGTGCTGGTAATGGGGACTACACTTTGGCTGATCTGTCTCTCCAAAACTTTATTTCCCACGTAAATGGGGCGGCTCTCTTAATTCTTCGCGCGTTCAGCAGCTACGCTGGTGCTACGTCAGTCTTGGGTCTCGTACCCCAGCCTAATTCACTCTGTTTTAACCAGTGCTTCGAGGCCTGCCAGATTTATCTAGGTAAGTAACGGATATATACAATTACGCTCCTGAACGATAGATCCTCTTTCTGAGGGTCTGTAACCTTAATTCCAAGTGTCTAATAACATAGTAGATAGTTTTTATAAAACCCGTTGTGCTTATTTCACACCCCTAGCTTCCCATGGCACCCCTTATCCCGGTACCGAATGCCTCTCCCATCTGAAGCTACTGTCCTCTGTTGTTAGTAACCCCCGGGGCGGTTTGCCTCCAACTGCTCCAAGGGTCGTTACAATATTGACTATATTGCAAACAAGATTAATGTAGTTACATATTTGTGAAGATTCATTAATGGTAGATTATTAAGGACAAATATAGAATCACCTAAGGCACGGTACTCTTTTGTAGGGCAACCATATTCAGACGGTAAATTGCCTATTCTGAGGAAGAGAGCTCTTAGAATTTATGTGGGGTGCTTCCTAAAACACACTGCAAGCCACGTTTTATTGACCTAGGCACTCGTACCTTACCATCAGTGTACATACTTGTCTGCTGTATGCTAAGGCTAATTTAAAGAACCATATGAAGTGCTTATCATTCCATAATTATTTGACGAGAAACAAACATAATATTTATATAAGTAAATGTAAATGTAGAAAGACGAAAAATATTTTTTTATACTTGGCCTATAAACGCTACAATAAATTACTATTTACGTTATGAAGTATGTCTTAAAATACTTATAAGAGATCGGTACGCAATACATTGGTGTTAAGTCCTATATATAATATAGTCGCATTTTATAATATTGACTTTAATATGAACTTCTACTTTAGTTGTACTGACTATGTTGTTATGACAATAAACAAATTACTACTACTACTACTACTACTACTACCCCTCAATCCCACCACCAGTACCTATACATACCATAATGTCTGCTAATTTTTTCCTCACAAACTTTTAATTGAAGAAAAATCACCATCTATTCAGAAGGGAGAATGCATCTAACAATGCTCAACTTGAGAAGAGAATGAAACTTAAATAGTTTACTTCTCTTACCAATAATTATAAACCTTTGAGAGTATGCACTCGAGTATGTACTAAAAATACCGGGTGAGATGGCTCAGGCAATGTCTGTGGCCCACATTCGGGAGGTCCCGAGTTCAATCCTGGCGCTCTGACCCATGGGTTTTTTCGGGTCGTCTTTCGAATGTTGGTGTGGTTTCTTTTATCCCCGAATTTCCTATCCCTCCATTTCGTTCTAGTAATCGTTTCATTCGTTCTTCACCCCCGTTGGCTATTGCAGGAATGGAAGTATCGGCGATGGTGTTTCGGTGCAGCATGGGTGGGGAGAAGGATGCTCTGTGCAGTTTCTCCATCCATCGGCTTTCGGTTGGTTTCCCGGGTATGAGGACCGTCCCCTGTGGAGTGGGGTACCCTGTCTGCCTGTCCAACTGCTGAGGCGTCTACATCTGAAAAGTGATCCTGTAATTGGTGTGCCGTTACTCCTGGTTCCGGCAGCCCGGTGGTTCCCTTCACCTCATCCCTCCCTTCCGGTGAATGCGTGGTACGTCGGTACAATATCATTATTGCTGGGTTGGTGCTAAAACCCCTCCGCTTCACAAACCAATCCAATGTGCTAAAAATACTATATCTACCTAGTATCATGTGCATTAATATATTTTACTCTACAGACAATTTTTATCTACTTTGTATTAATAGAATAAACATGGAGAAATAATTTCATGCGCAGTTCGTTCTAGTATAAGGAGTAATAGAACACTTCAACAGTTTTAAGCGTATTGGAATTTTCAAATAAATAGTAACATGTATCTCAAATTGTTAAACCACAGACAACATATATAATTCACACCCAGTGTATATATAAACAGTGTCTTTCTGTATTGGTTTAAAAGTAATACAAAACTATATATAATTCATTAGAAAGGAAAATGAATGTCTTCACAGGTTATTCGTAATTTAAAGATGTGCAATTCATTATGCATGCAAGCACCTTAAAATATGGTATTTTTATCCAAATCCTTATCACTATTCTGAGAAAATAAAAAAAAATAACGAATATGTTCCATGTAAAGAATAGTCCATATTGGAGAGTTCTTGACAAATTTTATGAGACAACTTGGAGGATGCTGAGCTAAAATACCAAGCTTGGTATTTATTATTTGATATTTATTGAGTAATGTGCGCGTGCGTGCACACGTTTACACCCGGCCCTTTCTTTAAGAATGCTTTCTTAAATTTAGGCTGCCTTAAGGTAAGTATTTGCTCTGGAAATATCAATAATATCTATGGTACGTTTGTGGGTGGAATACAATACATCCTCAACCTATGTACTAAGTGCAGGTGATAGAGAAGGCTGTAGGGAAACACCCAAACGTTTTATTCTTAGTAGAGCATTAGCTAAAAGAAATACAAATGCATTACACATTCTTTTTACTGTTGTTTAACTGATTTTAACCTCCTCTTTGCAGGAATTTCGCCCTAAGTACTTTCAAGTTATTGCCTTAGGCCAGTAGCCTGCCCAGGTCCAAGAAAACTTTAGATCATAGTACCTATTTCCCTAATGGGTGAGCAGCCCAAAGCCTGGTATGACGACGAAGAAAAAGGAAATGAAATGTAGCAATGAAAGGGAAGGCATGAAAATTTGCAAATCAAATTATACTACCAAACATTCGCCTAGCGACCAAGGAAAACCGCGAAAAATCCTTCGGTCAAATTGGGTGGCCCTGGAGCTTTGACTCCGCGACCTCCTAAATGCGGACTACACACATTACCGCCTTAGCCATTCCGCTCAGTCACTTTAAGAGAGTTTATTCTTAGGAAAGTTAAATTTACTCAAATAAATGAGTATAAAAACAGCGATACAATTTTACTTTTGCTTTTAATTGCTTTGCTTCCAACAAAAACGTTTTACCAGAATAACCATTTGAATGCTTTTTCGTATTTTAACTAGCACATCTTCTGTATTTACAACGTACCTAGGCAAAAATAAGCCCGGAATAACGTAACATGGTTAGAAGAGTCGCTTTTTCTTGAATACTCTAATTACAACAATTGTGTGACTTCGTCATTAGTAGAGACGACCACGTGTATGTGCTACACCAAGATTTAAAGATCTGTTACCTCTTCAGCCTCCTTTACAACCAATTGTGTAACGAAATAATTTCTATAAATTTTATCTTGATTAACATGTAAGTGGAGAGAATAAGATTATAAGAATTGTTTGTGAAAGAGTGGGTAGAAAAAGTCACGTGAATGTAATACATAAGGTTTTTATTCACTAAGTTAGCAGTAGAGAACGTAAAAGGTAATTGTTAAGAAGCAGAAACCTGTCAAATTACGGGAGTTTAAATCTCGAAGCAAAAGAAAAGGTAATGCCTTTTGGAAGTTGGTCCAACTGGCAGATAAATGTTTCCTTGAGGCAGTAAGAAGAACGACTCCCTCTAGAGATACAATATCGAACCCAAACTAAATCACAGAGGGTCATTTTGTTGGTCGACAGAACGGGCGTGTATTGTTGTGCAGCAAACTCGACGAGTTTAACGAGCTTAGAATGAGAAGGAACAGAGTCCTGATAGCTTGGGGATTCGTGGAAACGCGGGGATTACAGCGGACCTATTTAACAAGGTGTGTGTGCGGTAATTCCCCAGTGAGCGCGTGGGAAAAGTAGGACGAGTTCGAGATAGGGAAGGGTGCTGAAGATTGAGATGAAGGCCACAACTAAGTAAGGGTGTAAGAGAGACACCATTGATAAAGTAGAAAGGAGCACCTCTGACAAAGAAAGAGTGTTATTGAGTTTCTTTTTCTTTCTCTAGACGTTCTCTTTTCAACTCCCCTTTCCATTTTTTGTGGGCGAGAGATTCTCTTAAAGCTTGGCCAAGGTCTTGTTTTCATTCAACCTTGCGTTAATTTGTATGTGTTTGTCTTAAATTCAAGAACGGTGCCAACTTTAAGATCTTCCAACGACTGAAGCTGCAAGTTCTTGGCAAGAAATACTTGGTTAAAAAGTCTAAGAAACAAAAAGTTCTTATTTTAATCTTTCTTACCCTCTTACTCAGCTGCAGTATAGCTTTCATTGTTTCAACCGAATAATTAATATATACAGGGTTTATTCTGAATTGCTTTACATTCTGTACTATATATCTAGTAGGTATATACTTATATATCTTCTCTGCTATATACAAAAACAGGTGTTGTGCTCCTAAGGGAAATTACGTTTCGAGATTTCATCATATCCAAAAATCAGCTTTTAGCAAAATAGCCGTGTTTGTTGTGTGAATGTGTGAAAACCACAACTTAAGAATAAAATGTCAGATGCTGCACTTAAGGCTATACACCAATATTTTTACGAAATTCTTTCGTATGTAGCTAACCTTTGTATTGAAGGATATTCATAGTTTTATCCTTACACAAAAATAGCTCTTAAAGCTTTTATAAAATACCTTACGTTTGAGATAAATGAAGAATAAATCATATATTTAAAATAACTTTAAAGTTCTTTTCATTCGAAGTGAGTTTTGAATCATTTTGAAAACTGGAGAATCATTAGGGATCAGCAAAATGTCTACAGGAATGAAGATGTTCTAGAAATAATCAATGGTTTAATTATGTTTGCATTACCTCGAGCATATCTAACTGAAAGTGCTTAAAAGTTTGCGATTCTTTTTTTATTCCTTTTTATTCATAAGTACTAGTTACTACCACTTCCAACACATCTGAATATTGTTTCCGCATGCTGCATACAACTAAGCAGCGATTGCTTAAATCGAACTAATTTTGTAAAAAACTTTATTTTCTAAACATATACGGTGTATAATGTGTAGCTACAGCTATTAAACTTACGTGAGATTTTACCTTTTTCATTGATTCTCTCTACAAAAATACAACATAAATATTTTGTATTTTATAAGATCAAAAGTCTGATACATAAAAAATTGCATACCTACTTAAGTAAAGTATGTTTTAAGGAAGCAGTATTAGCCTGTTCCGTTCATAGGGAAACCCTTTATTGAAATTTGGCAAAAGTTACAAAGAAATCCACATTCAAAGAAACAAATATATTCAGAATTCTGAAAAGGGATGTACCACATGCACATACATATATATACACATACATATAGACGTATAATTCAATATGAAACAAGAATTGTACATCATATAATTCAGCAAGAAACATGTTAGAATATGTAGCAGCCAAGAGATGCACAAAGCGGATTGTAACTTAGATAAGTAAGGGACGGGCGAGCTAGCTAATTCAAGGTAAAAATAATCCTAGGAAGAGTGCACCACCTTTCACCAAGCTAATGAGCAAGGAACTTGAAGGAATAACGAGAAATAGAAAGAGACAGATATAGAAAGGAAGCAGATAGAGATATTGAGTTTGCTTCCGGACGCGTCACTGGGACGCGTGTGCGAAAAGCTTTGGAGCAGAATAACCTCATACATAATAAGATAACGCGGTCTGAGGACCAATTAGTCGTTACATTTTAAGGTGCGAAGGTGAGCGTCACTAGGTTTAGGTATAAAAGGGGAAGCAGGCCCCAAATTTTCACTCTTATACAATCTCTTCGATAGTTAAACCCTCTGGACGACGGATGCACCTCTGTGCATATGGGTGGGGTAGCGTGTGCAGTTACATTAGGTTCCTAATTTACTATCGTGGTGGGAATTGTTAAAGATGGGAAAATTTAGCCGTCCATAAGAATCTTATTGATAATAATTCACATTTTAAGCGAAATGCAGTGTATTCTAATTTGCCTCACCTACAAAAACCTTGAGATCAGTGAAATTAGTCAGATAGGTAATTTACTAGGAATGGAGAAATCATCAGCCGCTGAGCAGAGGTAGCCGGAGACCAGAACACTGCAGCAGAGGGCATCAACCCAGAGCAGCAAGGATTTCCCGCTACAAATGACGCCCAACGTCAACGTTTTCTCGCTACAATTCGCCCGATTAACTTTAAGGGATTATAGAGGGGTGTTTGGGGAACAATTGGAGATAGGATACTTATGCTCCCAGAAATCAATGATTTTGTCCAATAAGACAAAACAAATTTGGGTCACTATGCCACTGATACCACCTCATGGTATATACAAGCATTTGTTGCACTGCATAGAAGTGTGGCGCAGTAGTAAAGTAGGGAGTTCTCAAACCAGCGATACCAGGTTCCAAGTTTAAGTCCTGCTGAATGTTTCCCTCTGTCACTTTTTTCTTTTCTTTTCTTTCCTCCAATTGTTGATTGTGAAGGATATACAATACTGTACCGCACCATTTGTTAGTATTAGTTATTGCCACTGCTGTCAAATGTAATCAAGCAAATCAACCGATGATTTTTTAACAGGAATGTACATCATAGGGTATGTAATGTTCTAAACTACACGTTATATGTATGTAATCAGAATCCTTTATGGAGGTGGCTTTAAAAATGGCACTACCATGACCTGGGACTAATACACCATTGTGCTTACTCATTGAAAGAATGCGCGTTAGCTCTGGATAAGAAATAACTAGTGTACAAAGCAAATCACAGTCCCATTCCTGCTTAAGCTTCATTTATTCTCTTCCAGGAACCGGATAAAAGCATATTTATTCTTCAGATATATGGAAACAGCTAAACAGTGAGCTTTCCCATTTGTGAACTCTAATATTCTGAAGTATTTTCCTTTTGGGAAGCGCCAATGAAGCAAGAAATAGCACTGCTATACATTTGCAGAAAGTCAAAGATACCTATGAAAGCACGTGTTGCCACTTGCATGGATTGCTCACTCGGTGTTGTGTTCGATTCCCTCTGTAAAATACATTTTGTTTTACTTCTTGTGCTAAAGGTGTCAGGTGCATGCATACGCGAATAACAATGGTAATTTTAAATTGAGAATAATCTAGAAGAATAAAACATTTAGATTTAGTGTAATAAAGTTACTTCTAAAGAGAGTTTATTATATTCTTTAAATCAATTGCGTAGGAACACCTGCAATATTACTGTGCGCACAGTGCGGTTGCTATGCTTAGTCCCCTGCTCCTTTCTGAAGGGCACTATGGTGATTTTCTGTGCTATTTAGTTAAATGTAGAAATTAATTAATGATGATAGCCGGTAAAAAGAAGCGGCAATAAATATTCCGTTACGTGGATATAAGAAATAACCAATGGTATAGCGTATGCGTTTTATACAATTTAATCCCAATAACGTAACGGTGATCTAATTTAGGTGTGGTATACGAAAACGAAGTGGACGTGTTGGAGATAATGAATGAAGAAAGAAATTTAGCTTTTTGATTTCACAGTAGGCCGGAGGAAACACACAAAGATAATTCGGTTGCCATGTTTTACATGTAAGTAGATGCTAGCAATCCGAAAAGAGTAGGTGTTAATGGTAAAGTGCGTTACTTGTTTGTTATGTAGTCTTGTATACGCCATGAATAGAGGGAACGCATTATGTAAATATTTAGGGAGAGATGCCCAAAAACTGATCACTCCATCAATCCCTCCTTAGGGGTGGAGAAAGGTAGCTGTTAAGACGGACAACAGCTGAAACCATGCATGCCCATACTTCGAGGTGAAGCAGTGGAATAAATTACAAAATAGAAGAAAAACTGTTTATTCACATCTCGTATTGGAGGAGCGTTGTAGAAATCACGGAAGATATAATAAAATAAAGGTTCTTATTTATTCTGGTATTGGTGGAAATTGGAAAGTTAGGAGGAATTAGGAGTAAAATTGCTTCTTAGCACCTGTGTTTGGAGAAAACTTGCAGAAATTGAGGACAATTAAGGAAAATGGAACATCAGATATACCCCTAAACTGGAGAAAAATTATATGAACCAAGGAATATAGAGGAAAATTAAAGCTGCTATTCTACCTCAGGGTGAAAGAAATTTGTAAAAACGAGGAAGATCAAAGAAAATTAAAGCTCCTATTTATCCTGGGGCTGAAGGAATCTTGAAAATTAAAAGAAAAAGTAAACAAACTAAACATGTTATTCATGCTTTCGTGCAAAAGGCAGTTCGAAGCAACTTCTGAAAGTGACGTCCTTCAACATCTAAGCATGGATTGCAACGACGAAGAAATGCATCTCGTGCTCTCTCGAAGATGCCTGGAGTATCGCGGATTATATCACAGGCAGCCATTATTCTCTTCCGAGTTTATAGGGATATCGTGCACAGGGCTGTTGAAGCGGCCCCATAAGAAAACTCTGGAGGAGTGAGTTCAAGAGAATGTGGTGGCCAAGCAACAGTACCACCACGACCAATCCATCGTCCCGGAAATGCATTATGTAGATGTTTCTAACGTCCCTGCCCAAGTGGGCAGGAGCTCTGTCATACTGAAATCACATACGACGTCGGAGAACAAGAGAACATCCTCCAGAAACCCAGGTAGGATATTTAATCAAGAACTGGCGATACACGTATCCGTTTAGTCGAGATGAAAGAAGATACGGACCAAGGTAATTGGAAATTATGCCATCCAAAATGTTGACGCTGAACATGTACTGACTTCTTCTCTGTGCAAAGGCATGTGGATCATTGACTCCACACATGGCTATTCTTCTGGTTGAGCGTCACTCCATCCCTTATAAAACAGCATTTATCAGTGAAGAGCACTAGGAAAAGAAATAAGACTGCTCGAAGTGCTATTCAGAGACACAGTGATACAACCGCATTCGTCGACCGAAGTCTGTTGGTGTCAAGGGCTGTACCTTCAAAAGATGGAACGGAGAGAGCCGACCCTCCTGCACCGCCCGCCTACACTCAATTTGTATGCTCATTGTACATACGATAGCTCGCGTAAGAGTTGAAGAGGTCTCCTGAAATCTTCTGAGCACGTCTTCCTCACATACCGGAGTGTAACGTGTTTGTCTTGCAGCGGCGTGTGGTCAATGCCCCTCCAGGGATCCAGTTTCCCTTAGACGCTGGTAAACAGACTGAAAGGTTAAGGGGTGTGGATGACGTCTGTTAGAGTAGCTTCCTCTGTAAAGTCGCGCGGCTCCATATGTATTGCCTTTAGCTTCCCCGTAAAAAAAGTTTTATCTGCTACCTCCTTAAAACTGTAATCATTAGGCATTATTTCGCTGAATACGACCAACATAACCCAAATGATCCAGCAAGACCATCAGCCGCAGTAATCTTTAGAGTCGCGCATGCGCTTAGGTATTACAGCTGTGCTGTGCGACCAAACGGAGGGCGATGCATTTTTTCCGGCGTAAAAATCCTTAGCATGGCTTCCTTCCAGAGGGAAGTAAAGCCGGTAGTACCGTGTAGTAAATTTACGACACGTAAAAGAACCTCAAGCCTGATGAAGGGACCTCTGAGCAAAATTACCGATTTTTCACCCCAATATAGAATGGGACGCTAAGGACCACAGCAGTTAAAGAGCGTCCATAAATTAAAAAAAGAAACACTGTGAAAACAGGAATATTGCAGGTGTTCCTACGCAAAGATTTAAACAATATAATAAACTCTCTTTAGAACTGACTTTATTACACTAAAACTAAATGTTTTTTTCTTCTAGATTATTCGCAAATTAAAATTACCATTGTTATTCGCGTATGCATGCACCTGGCATCTTTAACACAAGAAGAAAAACAAAATGTATTTTACAGAGGGAATCGAACACAGTACCACTTCACTATAGTCAACAATGTTACCGAGCGACCTATTCATTTAAGTAGCAAGACGTGCTTTCGTAGGTATATTTAACTTTCTGCAAATGTATAGTAGTACTATCTCTTGCATTGGCGCTTTCCAAAAGGAAAATATTTCAGAATATCACAGTTCACAAATGGGAATTCTCACTGTTAGCTGCTTCCGTATATGTGAAGAAGAAATAGGCTTTTTTACGGTTTCCTGGAGGAGAGAAAATGAAACTTAAGCAGGAATGTGACTGTGATTTGCTTTGAACACTAGTTATTTCTTATCCAGAGCTAACAGTGGATTCTTTCAATTAGTAAGCACAATAGTGCATTAGTCCTAGTTCATGGTAATGCCATTTTTAAAGCCACCTCCATAAATTATTCTGATTACATATAATGTGTATGTTTAGAACATTACAGTATCTTATGTGGTACATTCCTGTTCAAAATTCATCGTTTGATTTTCTTGATTATATTTGACACAGCGGTAATAACAAATGGAGCAGTGCAGTATTCCATATCTTTCACAATCAACAATTTGAAGAAAGAAAAGAAAAGAAAGCAAGGAAAAAGAGAGGGAAAGATTTGGCAGGGCTTGAATTGGACGCTGGTATCGCTGGCTTGAGAACTGCTTACTTTACCACTGAGCCACACACGTACATTTCTTGATAGTGCAACAAACGCTTGCATATACCATTGAATTGGTATCAGAGACGTACTGGCTCAAATTTGTTTTGGTTTATTGCACAAAATCATGCAATCTGGGACCATAAGTTAGACCGTAACACTATCTCCAATTGTTCCCCCAACAGCTTATAAAATCACTTGAAGCTAATAGATCGAATTCTGAAACAACCTGTATATATAAGATGCTGCAGTGGGATATGGCGGTTTTTAAGACCTATTGTGGGACAGTGAGAATGAATTAAAACAAAACATGCATCCTGCAAGTAAGGTAGTACAGTGCAGTTTATTAATGACTCATTGCTTTTAAAAAGTACATTTTGTAAGCGGCAATGAATTCATTGCTGCAATCTGCTGTGAAAGTTCTCCATGACTCACTCCAACAAAATGGGATCGATAGCACTAATTTCGTTCCTTGTGTTTACTTTGAGAATGATTTTATTGTTTCACGTATGGAAAAGCCGATTTTAAATAGGGGTTGTATTGTATTTCAACTGTTGGGGAACCGAACTGGAAATTCGTTGCAACCACACGTATAGTATCCGCTTTCCGGTAGCCTTCGCCCTAAGTTTACTTTCAGGTGGCCTTTGCCCCAAGTTCAAAAAAATATTAACTTTATAATTGGACTGTTTCTTGAAATATTATATATTTATGTGTGCTTCGGCTGCGTCAATATTATTGTTAGAGACATGTTTCTCTTAGCAGTTGTGATACGACTAAGAAAGTAGGCTTACACAAATTATAATTTTACTTCACTCCTTTTATTAATGCATGATACGATTTATATAAAACTTCACTGATAGAGAGCTGTGAGATTCTTTTATTAATTATTTGCACTTTTTAACAAGTAAAATATTTTTGTCTCACACAAATACGTATTAAATTTCTTGAGGACATGTCTTGCGTCCGGTTAGGAACACTGTTTGCAGGCTACTGAACTGATTTCAACCGCCTAAACTTGTAAATTTCTGTATTTCAAGTCTCTGATTGGCTAATCCTACTCCATTAGAATACCTTCATTTAACTAAAGTTTTTTCTGGTTGTTGATTGGCTATTTTATAAACTGTCACTAAAATTGCGTTATTGTTGCTCCAAGAATCACAAGTAACATTATTAAACTCTCAAACACATTATTGCCTCAAGGCTACCTCATGTTAGCAACTTTTAACCTATTATTCTCACAGCTCCTACATTATTAAATTACGTAATGCATTCACATAACATTTTTACACATGTTTACAATAATATAAATATACACAATGACTGTAATAATCACTTTTTGTATATTGTTACATACACATATTGCTTTAAGGCGGGCTGTTATTGAATTTATATTTTAATATAATTAGACTGAAATATTTATAAGTATTAAATACACTGCCTCAACTTTCAGCTGGATAATGATGAGAGGCTTGTTCTGATACACCCCATCGGAAGTAATCAGCTGCAGTAAGATCAGAAACTTTTGGCGGCTTGGCTATGTCTTCTAATCGTAAAATCATGCGCACTGTTTCGCAGACAATTCATTGAACCACTAGCAGTGTGTGCTGTGGGGCTATCTTTCTGAAACCATAATTCATCATCAAAATTAATTTCGTCAGCAATTTCCAACGCCGTGAGCATTTGTTGGTACCGTTCTGAGTTGCCGGTACAATATGACCGTCATCTTCGAAAAAGTACGGGTCGATAATTCCAAAGGCAGAGATTTCACACCAGACTATTACTTTTGGAGTGTGCCGTGCTTGTTCCCGCACTTGTAATGGTTGTTCATCACTCAAACAACGAAAATTTGGCACCAGAAAGATGGAATTTTTTTTAGTACATCCGGATTAGAATTCAAAATGTCGTAAACTGTCTACAAAACTACATTCGAGGAAGTTTATAAGTTGGTTTAACTCGATGCACAAATTGAAATTTGAGGTCACTGGCGAAAATGTCTGTCCAATAGATTCAAACCTTGCACAGCGAGTTGGACATCGCGGCACAGCTTCTTTAACTTTCGCAATGTTCTCAGGCCTGTCCTGTTTTTTCAGAATCTATAAATTTATTACAAATATTGCCAGAAATGTTAAATATACTCACCCACTTTAGGATAGTGTTCGGTAAGGATTTCTCTCGCGCCGTGCGATATTAAATTCGTTTCTAAAATTTCTCTGCGCATAAGTGATCGATTTCATCTAAAAAAAAGTTCTTACTGTAAACACACGTTCCGCTACACACCAGTTATCTACATTAGTTTTCAAAACACTTAGAAAAATAAATTGCATCTTATATTCATAAAAAGTATTTTTGAGAAACAAGACCTGTGTGTATGGAAGTCGGTGAAAAACAGCTCAAATACGAAAAGTAGATAAATATCAAATTTGCTATTTACCAAAATTGCGAATCAAGATTTTTAAGAAAATCCACCAGCTCAAACTGCACAAAATGTTTCGAAATTGTGGGTTTTTCCAAAAATAGTTCTAATGATTACCATATATTGAAGCAATTTATATCACAAATAAAAAGATATATCCTGAATTTTATAGGAACAGCCTATAAAGTTTTCATTGGAAATAAATTTTATATAGTCTTGTTTAACTGGTAAACCACAACAGACAGCCAGATAGACATACCACTTACTCTCTTTAAACCGATCAGGAGGTTCAGGCGTCAACGTTTGTAACCATATTCGGAAGGTCGTGGGTTCGATTCCTGCGGCCAACTTTCCTGTCCCATGGGTTCTATTCGGTTGTTTCCCCGGGTCTCTAGACGAATGCTGGGAAAACTAATCCATCCCCCGAATTTCCTCTCCCTCCATTTCACCTCCTTTCTCATATCACCTTTCATCTGCTTGGCCGTTTGAAGGTTGCCAGTGTCTACGTTGCATGGTAGGGAAAAGGAAGCTCTATGCAACACTTCAACCTCCGGAATGAAGGTTGTCTCCGAGTCCCGGGCCCCCCAGTCGTATGTGCTAATCTGTAGGGGGGGTGGAGCCGGTAGTACGCGCTGCCATCCGGAAGTTTCAATCTAGATAAGGTAGGGACCCTGCCCTTTTCCCTGTCGTGCCACCTGGTCTAGTGGCCCTCTGTCTCCTCTCACCTCGCCCCTTCCTACCAGGGGCGTCCCGTCTGGGGCCTAGGTACAAAAGATCTCCTAGCACGAGGTGATAGTTCCCCCCCGCTCCTAGCCTAGTTCCTTCTCTTTTTAAAACAAACAATTCATTTCAAATAACTTTTCTTCGGTATCACACATTTGAGGGATATCGGTTGTTTGAATATTGCAACACTTTGTCTTTTTTATTACTGCCAGCCCTAAGTTCCTTCTAGCGATGTCATCGAAAGTAGATGGACTTTCAGCGAGCGTATAGCGACCCGTTTTTAAAGTTTGAGTATCGCTGTATCCTTTGCACCTATAACGAAGTGTCTATGAAACAATTTATGTAAACGCTTATCCCACTAACCTGAAGTAGCCAGAAGAATTAGATTTTGCAAGAATAGTTTGTAGAAAGTATATAAGACGATAGTGTTTAGAGAAAATTATATGAATATAACACATTAGCTTCTTTTAAAAATGGGCAATGTGTTCGTTAAAAACTGTATGAGGCAACGATTTTGGTTTCGCATAGTAATTTATTGTTATTGATATTATTATAGTTATTATTAACAGTAGGTGGTTTAGACGAGATTTAGCAGCGTTTTAGGAATTAAATGGTCGCTTTAAATGCACACATAGTTCGGTTTTGTTCAAACACTTGGCAGTACGATTATCTTTGTCTGCGGATTTCCCCTGTACACGCACTAAGCGTCATGTCAGACGGGCTGTGGCTCGCGGTAATGTAGTAAAACCCTGCCATTCAGCACCGTGTGCAAAATGCGCTTCTCCTCTTGGGAGACTCTGAAAGACATGTAAAACCATTCCCATGGCGAGAGAATTGCCTCCGGACATGAACACGCCTACAAAGGTATGACGTAGTGAAACTGTGGCCGAGAGATTCTAGTTCTCTCCTCAGTTTACCAACTCTCTTCAAACGTTGCCCAGTACTTCCTCTTTAGTGAGCGGTTATCATTCTGCTTTCTTTTTCGGGTGATACACAACCATGAGGGATATTAATGCCTATGGAAACAGGTCCCATCTTTCAGGACCTAATCTGTTATAAATTTTTAGGATACAGAATTCCTAGCAGAAGAAACCACTTATGCCATCTATTGCAGGTGACTTGGAGGTCTTCCTGAACATGTTTTCTATTTTGGTGTATGGTTTAAATTGAAATATACATATTTTCGTTGCGGACAGATCGAGCGGTATGGCTCAGACGATAACGAGTTCGATCTCCGGCGACGGTACACTCTCATCCATGGGTTTTCGGGAGTTTTCCCGGGTAGTTAGGTGAATGCTTAGTGCTTTCTTTCAACCTCCGAATTTTCTTGCCTTCATTCCATTCATAATTTCATTCATTCTTCACTCCGTTAGGTCCATTTCAGATTAAAAGAGTGAATGCGCCATAGCAGGGGAAATGGATGCTCGCTGGACCATTCTCCGTCCCTCGGCTTTCGCCTGGTTGCCGAGGTATCCGAACCCTCTTGAGAGACGTTGGACCCCTCTATATTGGGCAGGATCCCCGGTCTCCTGTCCGACTGCCGGGGTGTCTTAATCTGGAAACTTAGGGACCCTGTTATTACTGTACAGTCACTACCGATTCTGGCCGCCCGGTATCTTCTCTCACTTATCCTCCCTCTCGGAGACGCCTCCTCGTGGATGGTATGTACAATATCCTCACTGGATCGGTGTCAAGTCCCCTCCGTTGCAAAAGACAAGATTGCAAACAGGGATTACTTGATATGAATGGGTGTGAGATTATTTCGTTTGAGGAGGCTACGTTGCTCATCGACAGAGAATGGAATTATAAAGAAGCGTCGGGAGGAGATTAATCTTCAAATGTGGCTTTGTGAGCTCTATGGCTATTATTGAGTCCTCGTTGATTTAAAACATAAAACTCTATTCTAACAAGGTATGTAAGGATTACATACATATTATACCAAATATCACGAACAAGAAATAAACGTTACAGAAGTGGTTCTTACTTTAACTTCTAGTTAAGGTAGGTACAACAAGTTCAGCATTACAAGCTAAATTGCTGTATCGGGATTTCACCTGAAATACGTCTTGAGGTCCTCTGAATCCAAATAAAAATCTATTTAGAAAAACGTGTTCCATATGTTTGTGTGTGTGTGTGTGTGTGTGTGAGAGAGAGAGAGAGAGAGAGAGAGAGAGAGAGAGAGCACAACTCAAAAACGAAGCGAATAAAATATCTTTTCACAACGATTATCACGAATATACATCTACTTTAAAGCTACGCCTTACATGGAAAGCTGACGGTTAGTTTTCATTCCCTCATATTGACTGTAAAGATTTTGATCAAAATATCGTACGTTTAAGCTATTTGCGTTTCAAATAAAATGTTATATACCTTGAATTTTCAGCATATAGCCTGTGAAGCCTTCTTCATTAAATTTTCTATAATTTTGTATAACTGTTAAACCACAAGCGATAGGCAAAAGATTTCCACACGAACCATTAAAATCCCATTAAAAAGTATGTAAAATAACATTTTTGTGGTATTAATTATTTTAGAAATATTCATTAATGAACTGGTATGAATTTTCTAATCTTTTAACCTACACTGTTTAAGTGCTAATTTACGTTTGAGTCGTTCTTAATATGGGAATCAAAGTATACCTTGGTCAGAGTCTTTCGAGACAGTAGAATTCGAGACAGTAGAAAGGGAAGGTAGAAAACCGGTTGCTTGTGTCCAGGCCTGTTCATGTGTGGCGGTTCTTTGCGATAGCTGCCGCACCGGCCACGCGACGTCGTTATCTCCCAGTTCCACTATCTCAAAGAATCTGACCAAACAATGCGTAATTTCAAAGCCAGGTTTTTAAAGATTTCACAATCGCTTCTGCCTGCCGTGTCCCTCTTATACCTACAAGGGAATGTTTAATGTGTAGCAGTTTCCCTTGGTAGGCCCCAACTACAATGATGATTATTAATGCTGTATTACCTAACTGTAGGTAGTCTTGATGCTCGTACTCTCGTGACGTATCTCGACGTTCTCGTAGACTGGAATCTGATAGTCGTATACCTGTATTCTTGTGTGTGTGTGTGTGTGTTAGTGTGTTCTAATTATTATTTTATAATTGTGCCACGGCTGCTGTAATTCTTCGGAGAGCACTTGTATATATTTAGGTTTGGGTATGGAGAAGGTTGAAATATTTTGCATAAACGTATTCTGTTAATTATTTCACTTGTATTTTAGATAAACCACATATGATACTCACAATTCACTATTACCTTTGTCATGTTAAAATATGTATAAGTGATTTGTGGCACTATCCAATAACATCCCATAAACGTTTATAGTACACACACATAGACATATATATATATATATATATATATATATATTATATACATACGTTTACAGACTTCCATCGACTTAATTATGTATCCAAGGTTTGTTACATGCTTACGTAGATACTACTGCATTTCTCGTAATTTTATATTACTGATTATATAGCTAACAATGGCATTTCTCCCTCATATTATGTTTTATATGTTATAATGTTATACACTTGTTCTCTACCATGTATACATTATGAATATATGTGTTTTAAAATCCTCTTTATTATTATACGTAACACAAAGATAATACGTAACACATAAAACTTAGAATAAAAAAAGTATTAAAGAAAGAAATTATTAATGTGTTGATGCCGAGAAGCTGTGAATTAGATATGTTATTACATTAATGAGTTATCGTATTAGTTTATCCGTGGCCATTACTGTATGTTGCTTCAAATGACAGCGTTTCTGCAAACCGTTATTTCGATTAGCATGAACTAAATAGAAGCATATACCTTTGTACGATTAGATTGTAGAAGAGTGAACAGAAAAACTCATGTGAATGTGACACATAGTTTTCGTATTTTAAATATATTATTAGACATTCATTGGATTATAATGTTAATAGACATTGTTTGTTGTGTATTCTTTCTGCATAAATGACCATCGTTATGACGCCTTTAATGAATAGCAATTCTCGTGTAATTATGTTTCTATATGAATACTTTAATATTCAATGGAGCGATTTCTACTATCTTGATGTTAATCTTCAAATCTGGAAGGAGATGAAATGAAGCGCAGTTAACGTACTGCATCCAAAGCGGGCACGCATTCATTCAAGTTACTACTACATTTTCTCGTTTTCACTATAGAGTGCAAAATGAGCTTTCATTTGTCACTTTCACTACGTACCATTCTGCTCTCTCCGACACACAGCGACCTCTCTGCGTTCCTACACTATTTCGTGATGTTTTCAACTTTTCCTCGACTAGAGCTTTCTTTTGGAATCTCTTTACATGCCGTGATTCCGTTTTAAACAAGGAGTTGGGAAGGTCTGGTTTTTGTTTGGAAGCGCTGATGCTACTTTAGGGTATAATGTAGCTGAATATCCATATATTTTGTTTATTTAAATTATCAATTTCGAAATAAATAGATAAACATTCTGATTAACAGTTAACGATCTGGTTAAATCACACATTTATGTCCAAAGAATATTTTTGAAGCAGTAACCGTTTCCGAGATATTCGTTGTTAAAGGTTTGAATTTTCAAATACTTCATACTTTTTCGAACTGTTGAAGTCATTCGTTTGTTTCTCGTGGTTGTATAAAGAGTGAGATGTCAAAGCCAACGTATAGCGATCGTCTTTTTAAAGATTTCACCATTGCTACAGTCCCCCGTATTTCCCTTGTACCTACGACGAAGTATGTAATGGAGGAATTTCTGTAAGCATTGATCTCGATTAACATGAAGCAGTAGAAGAATATGCATTTGCAAGAATGGTTTGTATAAACTCATGTAGAGAAAGCCATGTGAATGCTACACAATTTTTTGATAATATATACTCTAACTGAAAGCAGTTTTCGAGAAATCTCATTGAATTCAGCAGCTTTCGCAACGCTACATCCTCAACGTTACATTAGAACTCCATATCTTCTTCAGATGTACTACTCAGGACATATATTTAGGGTGGTTTACTTGCGGCTAACGCAATTACTGTCCCTGTTGTGTCCCCGTAAAGAGGGGGACGCCGTGGTGCGGACGCTGCGGACCCTGAGCACTCGTGGTGCTTCTGACGTTACTGAAGTACGCCGGGCCGAACTTTCGATAGGGAGTTGTTCGGATTGGGTTGGACTCGGCGGGCCGTGGTTTCCGATACTCATGGGAGATTGGGTACTTCTGGGCGGTTTTTCCGTCTCGGCGGGGTTGTGAGACGCCTCAAGGTCCTCCGGTACCGCCCTGAATAGCAGTTGCACAGGTGCTAGATCCTGCCGGCCCCACCGCGGTTGTGCGGTAGTCTTCCCTTTCGGGGGTTGACGCGCGTAAATGGCATATCCACTTTCACCCTCCACTGAGGGGGCCGGTTTAGGCAACCAATGTCGGTCCAAAATCTCTCGGGGGTGGGATTGTCACTCGGCGGACACCCGCTCCCCAGGGTCACGTGGGGCCCTTCCCCTTGTGTCGTATGTCCCTGTTATATATACAGTAAGTAAGGGCTACTTGAATGTAAACATGTAATAGTGCCACCAAATCGGCATTATTTCTGAATTGTTCTGAATAGTAATGCCTAATATAAATATTTTAGATATGCATTTAGTGACACAGGGAACACAGCGCCAAACCCTCCTTATAAAATCCCTCTTTATATCGTCGCAGCAAAATCCATCAAGGTAGGCTTCTTTATTTTCTCTACCACGTACATAGTAAGTAGAGAAGATATTGCATTCCACCCAAAAATTTGATAGAAAGTTTCACCGGAAATACATGTTTTAAGGCCCCATTAATCCTAAAAGTGCATTTTTATGAAAAGGTCCGTGTGTGTCTCTGAACAGAATAACTCAAAAATGAAAAGTGGGACAAATATCTCACTTGGTATTTAGGTTCAGTACCTTCCAAACGTGTGATACAAAGCTTTGCAAGAAAATTCCCCCACCCCAACTACCCTTTACATGAAACATTTTTGAAAATGTTATTTTTTTAAAACATGGCTAACGGTTTTGATTAAAATATCCTATATTAAAGATATTTACATGACAAATAAAACGTATATCTTGAATGTTTTGGAGAAGTTTGAAGTCCTCTTTATTCGGAAGGAATGTTATATAATTTCGTACAACCAGTAAACGTTAAGCATAGAAAAAAAACGCACCATATAAAAAATGTAGATCTCCATAAAGAACACAATTCACTTAAAATAAGTTTCTCTGTAGCATAAGCCGTTTCTGAGGTATCCGCTATAAAAGGTTCGAATTGTTCAATAATTGTCATTTTTTAAATGTATCATTGATTTTCAGTTGTTTCTCGCGATTGTATGGAAACAGTGTGGAATTTTAAGGACAGCATATAGCGTCCGGTTCTTAAACATTTGACTATCACTCTTATCTTTGAATCCATAATGAAACTGTATGTAGCTATGTTTGTAAAGTTTTATTTGGATTAAAGTTTATTAGATAGAAAAATAAGGTTTAGTAAGAATAGTTTGTATCCCCACTAATAAAGATACAGTAGAGAAAGTCACGTCAATTTATCACATCATATTTTTTTCTTCTTTCTTCTTTTCTATCCTCTCTTAATTTTACATACAGTACAACATCGCGTATTGATTTACTTCTGCTTCTTGAAATCTGTTTTAGAGTAATCATACAAATAAGTGAGGAGCGCTGGATGGAGTCAAAGGTTAATGTTTAAGCATTACGAAGGGAAAAACATTATGGTGATACAATGCAATGAAACACATTTTCTGCGCATAACCTCAATTCATTATGAGTACCCAAGGTTCACAAAATGTCAGTATGGGGTCTATTCACTGCTTTTACACAACAAATCTAGTCGGCTTCTAATATGTGTTGCGATTCATGCGGAAAAAGGGTTTTATCGCGACTACATGGTGGTCTGTGGCTGGTGGGATGTACCACAATTTATTAATCCGGGTTAACCCCGGTGTGGTCATGTGCGGGATTTTTTCTCCACATTAAAAATAAATATGATAATGCTCACACTGTGGTGAGAAATACGATTCACAAAGTTTGTTGTAATTTAGCGCAAGTTCTGCTTCCTATTATTTAGGTTTAAGCTGCAAATTGTATTCTCAGGACGATAGCATTTTAAAACTTCATACCAATTCTTTACTTACTTCCTGTTCATGGGTTGGTATTAGCCTGTTCTGACCTCACATCTCATATCATCTCTTCATGGTCGACCAATATTTCTTCCAATGGGATGGTATTGAGAGGCAATTTTGGAATTTTGTCATCATCCACCCTTAGAACGTTGTTTCTCCAATTTACCCTCTTTTGGGGAAATTCTGTCATTCAATGAAAATATGTTTATTCTGCCTTATTTCTTCATTACGTTTTTTATCTTTTAGGAAGTTTCCTTTCACGTAGCCAAGCTGCAATTGAGATGGCTGTATTTTGTGTCCATAATCTGCTTATTTACCCTCGTCTCGCTGCCATTCATCAAAGTTGGCAAATTAAGTGTGTTCTCGTAATTTACTTCGTGTTTGTCAAATTTTTCTACACATATATTGAAATCTATGAAGCCTTTTATTCACTTCATCGTCATTATTATAATACATACAAAAATCTAATTAAATGTAACTAAAAGCTCATACTCCAATTTCTGAAAATCAAAATACTGCCCAACATCAAACTGAATTTCTTTTTAGAAATACAAAGTTAGATTAAGCTATAAAAATTCCTTAACGAGTGGTTTATATATTGTCACATCCATGGCTGGATGGACATAGGGGGAATAGCGGTTTCAGGGTAGAACATCTCAAGCTTGGCTTAATTCTACTTGCTTGGTTTATTATTCAGATACTTGCAATGTTGAGTTTACATTGAAGGGGGAACAAAGCTAGAGTACATGTAAGATCTTACCTTGAAGTACTTGTCGTGTGTAATGTGGACGGACCTGTGAACTCATCGTTGTAGATAGCAGATTAAGATGTTGACGGGCAGCGATTCGACCCCTGTCTAGCATGTGTCGGTCTCCCCCGAGTGCGCTCAGGCGCTTGCTTAATTAGATAAGAACCGACTCAATCCTAATGATGTCTATATCCTGTTTGCGGTAAGCCGACGCCATACTTTAAGTATGATTGAGCGGACTTGTGTAGGATTGAGCGGAAACACATGATCGGTTCTATGTTGCAAAAGGCAACATTATTCTAAGAATTTCCATGGGAAATGACGCAAATGAAAAAGTCCCCTGAGCCAAACCTAGGAAATGAGGTAGCCCACATACATCCTGTCACGTACACATCTTAAGAAAGTTTCTTAAGGCAGAAAATGTAAAAATATGATTCTATCAGAATTTAGAAGAATGAGCCATATTAATGTTAAGAGCCAAATTAATGTGAAATAAACGAGTCCGTCTAACATCACATGCGACAATATACATACTGAAACGAGTAATTGCATACATAAAATTCATTCAAGTATTTGAAATAAATTAAAAACAGCGCATAATGAATGTGAAGGGGGTATGAAATAGAATAGAAAATATTTCTAGTTCCATCTTTATACATACCAATATTGAAATTTAGTCTTAGTTCATATACCAAATAATTATTACACCACCATCAGGTACATATTTTCAAAAATACCAAACTAAAACTCACTAGTTTCATGAAGTTTGTAAGGAATAAGTCAAAATAGCCAATAATGAAGCGGTTTATATTTAAAATATCATTATAACAGAAGAACAGTAAAAGTTAACACTTATATTTTTAAAAAATGTTTAATTCACATTATATATGTATGTATATGTTTTATATTAAAGTATTCATATAAAAAGTGATTCTCCTAACTACATTTACGATACATTTTTGTTTAGAATAATATCAAATTAGTTACAACATGGAAAACAACATTCAAATGTTTATTCGTGATAACCAGCTCTAATAATGTAATAAAGAAAAACAAGAAATAAAAAAGAAAAAATGCAGTAAAGAAAGAAAGAAATAGAAAAAAGTAGCAAAGAAAGAAAGGAAGGAAGGAATTGCAACATTTCAGGCATGTCCCTTAAGCTCTGAGGCAGTATTTTTAACATTTAAATGATTTCAGTCTAATTATATAATATATAAATTCAATAACAGCCCGCCTTAAAGCAATATATGTATATAACAAGATATAAGAAATGTATATTACAGTCATCGTATATGTTTATATTATTGTATACATGTGTAATAATGTTATGTGAATGTATTACGTAATTTAATAGTGTAGGATCTCTGAGAAAAATAGGTTAAAAGTTGCTAACAATGAGGTAACAATGAGGCAACCTTGAGGCAATAATGAATTAGAAAGTTTAAATGCTACTGGTAATTCTTGGAGCAACAATAATATAATTTTGTGGCAGCTTATAAAATAGCCAATCAATAACCAGAAAAAGCTTTAGTTAAATGAAGGTATTCTATTGGTCTAGGATTAGCCAATCAGAAACTAAAATGGAGCAAAATTTACAAATTCAGAAGTTAGTTGCTTGTAGGCAGTGTTCTTAACCTGACGTAAGTTGCGTCCTCGTGAACTTTAATGCGTATTTTGTGTGAGACAAAAATGGTTAACGTGTTAAAAAAATGCAAGTAATTAATAAAAAAATCTCACTGCTCTCTATATCAGTGAAGTATTATTTAAATCGTGTCAAGCATTAATAAATGGAGTGAAGGAAAACTTAAAATCTGTGTAAGCCTACATTTTTCAGTGGCACCACTCCCTGCTAAGACATTCATGTCTCTAAAAAAAATATAAATACTGACGCAGCCGAGGCAAACATAAATATATAATATTTAAAGGAACAGTCAAAATTACAAAGCTAATATTTTTGGGGCAAAGGCTATCGGAAACATTTTACCATACGTGCGGTTGCAACTACTTCAAGTTCGGCTCCCCAACATTTGAACTACAATACAACTCCTCCTAACATAATCTTCTTCAGCTCGCCTGGGAAATGTGTAAATTTGCAAAATGATGTATTTCGAAAGGCGTCGCCGTGGCCGAGTGGTTAGACCGCTCGCCTCCCACCAAGGCGGCCCGGGTTCAATCCCAGGGACCTGCATGTGGGATTTGTGGTGGACGAAGCGGCGTCTGGGCGGGTTTTCTCCGGGTTCTCCGGTTTCCCCCGCCATTCATTCCACCAACTGCTCCATCATCACCTTTCCTTTCATCCATTTCACCAACATTTCGCTTGATCTACTTCCTTCATCCCATACCAGGCATCGGGCTGATCACCCATCCTGGATGCTCTGTCTGATCCATGAGTGTCTGCTCCTCGACGGGCCTCTGACCCCAAGCACCCGCTTGTAAGTCCTGGGGGGTGTAAGTCCTACATAAGAGGAGGGTAAACAGATAAAGAATGAATGTATTTCGAAAACTATTAACACCACGAAACAAACTGTGTATTTTAATGAGTTCTAAATTTCTTCTGCAGTGAGTCTTTGTTTATTTCTTATGGCTTTTTAGCTATACAAAACTGAATGATGTAAGAGCGAATTCACTAGGACTTTATAGAGAATTCAGGAAACAGATTTTGTTAACCAGACAAATATTGTAAGCATATGCTACTTTAATAAAAAGTTGTCAGAAGAATTTTTGTGAACAAACGCACATACACGCAACTTATTTCCTGAATTTTCTACAGGAAAGTGAAAATGAAGGTAAAAAATTTAGAGAGCATCATTTAGGGCACCTCTTAGAAACTAATTGTCTATAAAATCCTGTTTTAAGTTTCTAGAGAATAAATATAAGAAATGCAAGAAAAGGAGCGTACAACCTTATTGAGTGACTTATATAAACTGCTCTTGGGTGGCGTTTGCGAATTAGAAATCGACTCGGACTGTAAGCAGATTATATGTTAATGCTCTTTTTGGAGTAGTGCATCTGAATTCAGTCCTATTAATTTAACATACTAAACCGTATCTAAAGGATATTTTTATGTGATGGAAATGGACTCTCACCGCTGGCGCTAATGTGTCAGGAGAAATAAACCTCTCACGCAGGTGAATCTAGAGGACAAAGATGTACTTGCTAAACTGTTGTGTTGGTGAAGCCTAACATCTTGTACCGTTTTGAAGGTGTTCATGGTCCATTTTAGCTTCGTATTCGACTCGAATCCTTTGAGGACGATCAAACTGATGGAATGGAAATGTAGAATCGAGCTGAAAAATTGGATGCCATAGTCAGGATTTGAACCACACATTTTCGATCTTCTGTGCAGTTACTCTAACCAACTGATCTAACATGGCAATATACTCAAACGACATTAAATTTTCCAGGTGACTTATAATTTTTTCCGTTAAATCACAAGGCGTTCTCAAATTTATTTTGAGAAAACATATTGTAATTGTACTTACAGTTCTTGCTCAGTTCGTTAGAGCAATGGCACCGAAAGCCGAAGGTCCCGACTTTAGCTCGTCAGTTTGATTCTATCTTTTCAGCTTAAGCCTACACATGGCAATTATAAATCAAATAAATATTTCTTTTCGTAGACTTTCTAGGTTTCTAAGCGTATATGGATTGTTTATCTGTTTTTTTTTTCAAATAATAAGGGAAAGGAAGGAAATATTAAACATACGGCTGCATTTTACTGTGTGCACAGCTATAAAGTGGCAATAAAATTGTAGTTTTTTCATTTGTGTGCCGCCTTTAACATCTAAGAACATATTATATTTTACCCTTGGAACAATTGGTCATTGGGAATGATTTTCAGTTTTTACTACTGTACATCTCTGGGTTTTATTTTTAAACATTAAATTCGCTGATTAAAATATGTTGTGATACATTCACATGGTATTCTCTAACCTCTATTTTTATTACTGGATATACAAACTATTCTTACTAAAGTTATTTTTCTATCTACTACATTTAAGCCAAATAAACATTTGCAAAAAATGGCTGCATTACATGTTTCGTTATAAATACAAAGAAAACGGCGACAGTCAAATGATTAAGAACTGGATGCTATATGGTCTTAAAATTCCATACTGTTTCCATGCAATCGCGAAAAACAACAGAAAATCGATCGAACTTTAAAAGAATGACAATTGAACAATTCGAAGCTTTAGTAACGGATATCTCAGAAAGGGCTTTTGCCACGAACATTTATTTTCAGTAAACTGTGTGTTTTAAAGAGATCTATATTTTTTGTGGTATGTTTTCGTCTTCGCTTATGGATATAAAAGATTATACAAAATTCCTTCCAAATGAGGACGACTTCCTAGGCTATTCCTAGAAATTTCAAGATATATATTTTATTTGTCATGTAAATATCTTTTCTACACGGTATTTTAACCAAACTCCTTTGAGCCATTTTTTAAAAAATCAAAATTTTCGAAAAATGTTACATGTAAAGAGGAGTTGGGATGTGGGAATTTTCTTGAAAATCTTTGGGTCACACATCCTTTGAAGATACTAAATTAAAATACCAACTTCGGTATTTATCCACATTTTCGTTTTTGGGTTATGCTGTTCAAAGATAGACACACAGACACAGACACGGACACGGATATGTTTCCAAAGATGCTTTATTTGGATTCAGTGCACCTCGAAACATATACCGGATTAAATCTCGGTTTCGAATTTTTGGGTGGAATACAATACTTCCCCTACTTACTATACGTAGTAGAGAAGGTAAAAATTACCATCCTCCAGCCGGAATCGAGCCCAGAATCTCTGGATTTGGAAGCTAGCATGCTAATCACTAGACCACAGAGGCAGTCTTCTAGATTTTGTGGCGGAATCAAAAGGAAATGTTTTAGGAAATACTCAACATTGATTTTAGGTTTCCAAGCAAATATCCAGCTGTTAGGAGCCATGAAAAGTTTGCGCTATCCAAATATAATAAGAGTATTCGGGAATTTTACGACATTGTGTTGCTATGAATTTAATGCCAAAAAGACACTCAAACGAAAGTCATTTCCTTCACTTTATAATTTTGTAACTCGTCTAACAAACATGTCTACATAAATTCTATGTATTTTGATTTAGTAGTAGAATAAAACCTTAATTCAGTATTAAAAATGGTCCTAATAAAAGTGCAAGTTCTTACTTTTTAAATGTGTAGTTCCAGGCTGGAAAAGGGCCTTGCATAATGCTAATGAGTAATTGTGATTAGGAAATACTAGCGATTATTGGGGAAAATAAGGGTATTGGAAAGGTAAAATCAGACTACTGAAAAATGCAATGCCATAGCCGGAATTTGAACCAGGGATCTCCCAGTCTCCGTCCGGTTGCTCTAATCACTGAGTACGATGGCAACTTGCCGGTACGACATTACATTTCCCAACTGATTCCCATTTTTCCCGGTAAACCACAAGGAGATCTCAATACAATTTGTTGGGGAACACAGTTGGCGAATTTAATGTCGTACCCACAAGTTGTAATGGCAGGTCAGTGGTTAGAGCAACCGGCCGGAGACCGGGAGATCCGTGGTTCAAATCCAGGCTATGGCATTGAATTTTTCAGTCGTCTGATTCTACCTTTCCAAACCTGTGCAACACACGGCTTGTGTGGAAGAACAATTAATACCATAAGACGTATTGAGCTATTTCTTTAAGACCAACTAAATTTCAGAAATTATCTATTACTGTGTTTACAAACCCAAAATATTGCAGAAAAAATAATAATTAGGTTCATGCTTAAGTTACTGAAGAACACTTTCACTCAAAGTGAATCACTGCTGATGCGCAAGGAAATTTTATATCTTGGAAAATAAATCCTAGTGTTGTATTCACATTAGTTTCCCTATGCGTTTATTTTTATATAGCTTCTATATATTATTCTTATAAGTTTTAAGTTTTACGTCATTCTTATCCAGATAAACACTTGCAGAAATTGTTTATTCGTGCTAGGCATCCACAAGGAAGATACTGAATACTGAAGCAATAGTAAAATATTTAAATATCGCTATGTTCTGTCTTTAAATTTCATGCTCTTTCCAGGGCATCATGGGAAACATCTCAATGGTAATTGCACTTTAAATGGGGAATATTTCAAAACTCCAAAACAATAATAAGGTGGAAATATTTCCTTAGCCAGAAATTTTCTCCATCCTCTCCAGAGTCTAGAAGTATAAGTGAGAGTGTGAAAATGTGTGTGTGCGTGTGTGCGTGCGAATTTAATATTTATAAAAAAACTAAAATAAAATTGCAACTAGTAACCAATAGTAAACGAATGAACATCATTGCCAATGAACAATTTTTCCAAATGGCACAGTCGCCGATATGACCTTAGATGTTAAAGGTGGCATATAAATAAAAGAAAACAACAATGAATATCTCGGAAATGATTGAAGTATTGAAAATAAATCCAATATTTCAAAGGATTTATATTTTTGTGTAGTAATATTTTATTAAATGAATTATGGTTTACCGGCTACACAAAAATATACAAAATTAATTTAGAATAAACTGACTTCATAGGCTATTGGAATAAAATTGTTACTTTGTTACGAAAACATTTTAAATGTATGGCATTGTTAGAATTGTTGGAGTCTTTGTTGATATAAATAAAAACTAAATATTTTCTCAACGTAAACGGTAGTTCTGATTTCCTGAAAATTCATCTGTAATTTTTCCAACAAACCGAACATAAATATTGGATCTGGTATTTATCTAATACTTAGTTTCTGGATTATGGTGTTTACAGACACAGAGGCAGACAGACGCATACGGACGTTCAATAAAAAGTTTTCTTTTTTTTCAAGGGACCTCAAAACATGTACATAATGAAAACCTTAAACGTCGCTTCAGCTAAATGCAGTGTATTTATATGTAAAAAGTAGAATTCGATAATTTTTAATTTTTGACCAAACTCCTAGTACCCGAGGTCCTTAAGCTGCTTTCCGGAACTTATCGATTCAGAACAAAATTGACACGATTTTAATAGCAGATTTATTTTTCGGTAAAGCCACACAGCCTCGTGCAAACTCTTTCTTTTTCATTAAAAGGGTAATAGTAAACCGTAACAGTTACCCAAATATCATACACTTCACGAGACAACTTAAAAATGTCGGAGAGGAAATTGAAGTGGTTACGTGTTTAACGTGGCAATGACAATGGAACAAGAATAATGTCGAGATATTAGCTACAGGATTCAAACACTACTTTGGGAAAGGCAAATGGGTTTTTAGCAGTCAAAGGAGGACTGGGGTAAAAAAGTCGAGTAATTCAGAATGTAAAAGCAGAAGTTAGCATGCCTGTCTTTCTCTGTCTGTTGAAATTGCAAAGCCTAATGGTATACAGGTTTACACTGTGTTCATATAAACGCCCTAACTCCCTCGCCGTTGAATGTGAAAGTTGTCATACCGGAAATGCAGTAGAAGTCTACATTCGAATTAAATTTGCGAAAATGTCCTACTCTCTGATGCAAACTCCGTCGTACTGGAAGAATGAGAAATGGCAGCAAACCACCGTAGTAGGAACGGGAAAAAAAAGTTCAGTGGAGAGCCATGGCCGAAATCCTTACACTGTTTAAAATGCTAATGACTCTGCAATTACGGTAAAACGAGCGAAGAGGACGAAGCAGAAAAAGTGATGCTGTATAATACACTCAGCAAAGCTGAGAGACATGGAGCAATATGGGACGAATGAAACAGAAAAAGTTTAATGTGAACCACGAACCAAAATACGGAGCGCGAGGGTAAGAAGCGAGCATAGTCAGCTATGGTGACTCAAGTGTATAGACGAATATCCTACATGTATAAAAATCCGATGTGATACATTCACACAACTTTCTCTACCCTCTATCTTTATTAGTATGTACACAAAGTAATCTTACTAAAGCTTATTACTTTCTCTACTACGTATAGTAAGTAGCGGAAGTATTGTATTCCACCCAAAAATTCGATACCGAGATTTCACCGGAAATACATGTTTTGAGACCCCTGAATCCAAAAAAAAGCATTTTTGGAAACATGTCCGTGTGCGTGGCTGTGTGTCTGTGTGTGTCTGTCTGTGAACAGCATAACTCAGAAACGAACAGTCGGATAAATACTAAACTTGGTATTTAGGTTCAGTATCCTCCAAGGATGCGACACGAAGGTTTTCAAGAAAATCCCCCCACCCCAGATTACCCTTTACATGGAAGATTTTTCGAAAATTTTAATTTTCTCAAAAATGGCTCTAACGATTTTGATTAAAATATTATATGTTTAAGATATTTTCATGACAAATAAAATGTATATCTTGAATTTCCTGGGAATGTCTCCAAAAGTATTCTTCATTGTGAACGACTTTTGCATAACTGGTAAACCATAAGAGATAGACAAAATTTTACTACACAAAAAAAGTAGATCGCGTTAAAATACACAATTTATGTCATATACATTCTTTTGTTGAGTGAACCATTTTTGGGATATTACTTGTTATTCCCTTACATTTTTCAAAACTTATTTTCTCAAATGTGAATTCGTTATTCATTTTTTGTCTTGGATATGCAAAGAGTATTAATCTGTGGAAAGGGAATGCTGCTGCACCTAGCAACCAGCTATTAAGAGATATGTATGTGCTTAAAGGCTACTGTATTCCCAAATTGCCCTTGTAAATATATATTCCTCTTACATCTACATGAAAATTAGCAATATGATAGACTCTGCATATGTTTATCTCGATTAACATGAAGTAGATGGAGAATAAGCGTTTGTATAAATAGTTTGTACAAGAGTAGAGAAGGTCATGTGAGTGTAACACATCAGATTCTTTTTCTGTCTACCACATTTTAATCCAAATAAACCTTTGTAGGAATAACTACATTACATATTTCGTTATAGATACATAGAGAACAGCGGTAGTCAAATGTTTAAGAACTGGACGCTATATGCTGTCCTTAATATTCTATACTATTTCCATGCAATCGCGAGAAGCAACTGAAAATGAATGGGAATTAAGAATGACAAGTATTGAACAATTTGAAACTTTAATAACAGATATCTCAGAAACGGCTTATGCAACAAAAGACACTTATTTTAAATAAATTATATGTTTTAAAGAGATGTACATTTTGTACGTTTTCTTCTATCTTAACGTTCGCAAGTTGCACAAAGTTACACAAAATTCGTTCCGAATAAGCATTTTTACTTATAATCTAAATTCAATAAAATTATTATAAAACCATGAAGATCCAAGTTCAATAGTAGCTGTTAATATTCTATGATAAAATGTTCAAAAAATGATACATAAAATTTCTGAAATAATGAATAAAATTAAGTGGGTTTTACAGGCTATCCCCAGAGAATACAAGATATGCATTTCATTTGCAATGTAAATCTTTAATATATGGTATTTTAAGCAAAATCGTAAGAGACATTTTTTATAAAATAAAAAATTTCTAATAATGTTCCATATAAAGGCTAGTCTGGGGTGGGGAGTTTTCTTGAAAATCGTCGTGTCGCAACTTTGCAAGGTACTGAACCTAAACACAAAGTTTGGTATTTATCCGACTTAACTTTTTGAGTTATGCTGTTCACACACACGGACCTTTTTCTAAAAATGCTTCTTTTGGATTCAATAGATCTCAAAACATGTATTTCCGGTGAAATTTTGGTATCGAATTTTTGGGTGGTAGAGAAAGTAAAAATGATATCTCTGTTTTAGAGGAAAAAAAACACGTGATACAGACATACGGCTTCCTCCACCCATTATAAACTTACACATATGCGATGTATATTAAATTATTATATTAAAATGGTTCTTCTATTATGTTAGGTTATGCATTTAACTTATGCTTGCTTAGGAATCATTTCAAACTAAGAAATCAGTGCTTACTTACAGCATTCAAATGTTTGTTCTTGGCAACAATCTCATGTGGTGGAAAGAAAAAGGAGGGAGAACAAAAAATCGCAAGATTTCGTGCATGCTCGATAGATGACACTTGGGAAAGGTCTAAAACTGTAACAGTACAACCCGTGTTGACTATATGAATATAAATATAACGTATAAGCAGCTCTAGAACTGAAATAAGTATGAGAAAAAATATTGATATTCATATTCATCCTAATATTCTATTAAATAATCCAATTTCTCCCAATAAATTTAATGGGGGAGGGGCTGCTATATGGAATACTTCAAAAACAGCTAAGGCTACGAAAATATTTATAACAAATTGCGTTTTAATGTGGTTTTTTTGGTACTTTATTTTAATTTTGTATTCTGTAACTTTAATTCTTTAAGATTTGTTTGGGTATAACTTATGACTACAAACCTATACAAAATATAAACAGACTAAACGGACTTCGGAAGTTATCGAGAAAATTATATATATATATATACATTATTTTTTCATGTCAAAAATTAAAGCCGCTTAATTTGTTTTTGAGCAAACAAATTTAATGTAAAATTGTCCACGTTAAAAGTAGTTTCGGGTAGAAGAATTGCTTGAAAATCATCATGTCACATTCTTGGAAGATGCTGGACTTAAATATCAAGCACACTATGCAATCGAGTTTCGATTTCGAACTATACTATTAGCGCATACCGACACCTTCGAACTTGTAAACGGGAGACCTGTGATTCAAATCCCGTTCTCCATGACTTTCTTCCACGTTTTTCTCAGTCCTCAACGTTTGGCCTGGAGTGTTTCCTTCCAACATATCTTTTTCAATTGTAATTTCATATCATGTACCACCAGTGTCGTCACCTGTAATGTCGTATGTAGTAAGAGCGGGGTTGCACACACATACACACACACACACACACACAGCTTCTATAATTTATATTTTTTGAGCTGGTGTAATTTCAAAAATTTATTTCTGATGAAATCCCGATGCAAAAGTTTTATTAAGATTCACTACGTACTTCTTCTACCTCCTATTGGTGATAGAGACAATAAATATCTAATGAATGATCATAGAATATAAGGTTTCCTGAACATTAAAGCTTAAGTTGGTTCATTTCTTGCTACGACTGTCTTAGAACAAAAACAACGAAAAGGAAAGAATAAAGCAAAAAGAAGCACCATTTAAAAGTTTCTTTAAAAAAATTAATACAGTAAGGTAAATACTGCAATAAGTAAGTACAGATTGGTAGAAATGAACACCTAAATATACTGTTATCCGCAGATAAATTAGCAAGAACACAGAATGGAGGATACAGAACTTGGTTGTGGTTCTCTCGTAGCTCCGATCTGACACCCTGTGATTTTTATTTATGGAGAAACTAAAAAACCAAAGTGTATAGGTATAACGGATACAACAACACAAAATAAAAAAACAATAATAACAGGAGAACCTGAGGTTATGCATGCTCATGGAAATTTCATAAGCAGATGCCGGAAATATAAAGCTGAGGAGAGGGATTGTCTTCAATATCTCATGAAATCGGTTAGTGAGCCTCATTAAAACAGTTTTCAAAATAATTTTATGCATTCAATAAAAACCCATTATTTTATAAGCGGTGATTCTTTCTCTCTTCCCAGCCGCTACCAAAGTAATCCTTATATTAACCAGTAATAAACGAGTAATGCAAATGCAATTGATTTAAAGAATACAAAAACCATTTTCGTTATGGAATTCTTTCCTGCTGACGCTTTTACCTGTGTTTTTAAATTCTCTGCCACGTACATAGTAGGTAGAGAAGATATTTCATTCCACTCGAAATTCGATATGGAGATTTCACTGGAAATACATTTTTTGAGGCTTCCTGAATCCAAAAAGCGGCATGTGTGTTTGACTTTGTGTGTATGTGTGTGAACAACATAACATAAAAACGAAAGTCCGATAAATCACAAACTTGGTATTTAGCTTCAGTATCTTCCAAAGATGCGACAGGAAGATTTTCAAGAAAATCCCCCACCCCAAACTATTCTTTACACGAAAATATTTTTAAATATTTTTGTTTTTCAAAAAACAATATTTATATATATTGATTAAAATACCATATGTGAAATATATCTATATGGCAACTAAAATGTTTATCTTGAATTTTCTGGGAAAAGTCTGTGAAGTCCTCTTCATGCGGAAAGAATTTCATATAATCTTGTATAACTGGTAAACGTTACGTGATAGGCGATATCGTACTAGACAAAAGGTGTAGATCTCTTTAAAACCCACAGATCATTTCAAATAAACTTTTTTTGTGGCATGAGTAATTTCCGAGATATTCGTTAAGAATGGTTCGATTTGTTAAATACTTTGTCATTCTTTTCAAGTTCCGTGGATTTTTGGTTGTTCCTCGCAAGTCTCCGTAGGGGAGGGGTTCCGACCCCTTCAGCTGCGAGCACTGCGAGCCCCTAGCACTCGTAGTACTTCTGACGTTACTAGAAGTACGCTGGGCCGAACATTCGAGCCCCTCCCAATAGGGATTTTTTCGGATTGGGTTGGACTTAGCGGGGCAGTTGTTCCGGATACCCATGACCTATGAGTGATTGGGTACGTTTGGCTGGTTTTCCACCCAGGCGGGGTTGTGAGACGCCTCGGCACCAACCATGAGTGTGAGTTGGTGGACGGCATGCTAAGATTGCTGACGCGCGTAAGTGGCGTATCCACTTTCATTTCCCGCGAAATCGGGGAGGCCTTTTTAGGAAACAAGGTATTGACCTTTGGGAAACCCCACGGCTGGAAAACCGCTCGGATGGCGCTGACCCTGGGTAGTTAGAAGGGGGCTTGGGCTTCGGCTCTTGCCTAGGTAGACCTTCGCAGTAAAAAAAAAAAAGTTCGTTGCAAGTGCATAGAAAGAGTTTGGAATTTTAAGACCAGCATATAGCGTCCAGTTCTTAAACATGTGACTATCGCTATTCTCTTTGTACTGAAAAGAAATGTGTAACGTAGCTATTTTTGCAAAAGTTTATCTTCATTAAAATTAAGTACATAAAAATATTAACTTTCATGAGAATAATTTGTACACCCGCTAATAAAGATAGGGGAGATAAAGTTATGTGAATATAACATTCAGATTTTTTAACTTAAAATGTAGTGCTGCAAACCTGAAGTTTGTTTAATCATTGCACTGCATAAGCTTTAACCATGATTGCTACTGTATTTAAAGACTGACGTTGTTGCCCTATTAAACCACTTAATACAAAAAGAATAGAGGTTTCCTCTTACCTTAAGGCAACTAGGTTTTTAAAATGCTCAAATGATGTGTGTTCATTATAGAGTGTACAGATTTCAACGCAAGCTTGCTTGCCCCCGGCTGCTCCGCAACAAGCATAACCCATTCTGACTGCTTTCAATCATGCTATCCATGTGGCAGATTATGTGCCTCCATGCTTGTGCAATTTCTTCATTTCGATTTAACACACTATAGAAAAGTAAACAAGTCAGCATTGGATATAATAGAAATTAAGAAATTGGGGAATATGCGCTTTAAATAAAAGAGGACTTCTTTTCAGCATGGGAAAATGTTTGAGTTTGTGAAGAAGTACCACATATGCTTATATTCCTCACACAACAATTTTATTCTGCTTTTCCGTGGGGTATCCTTAAGTAACTTTTAAACGATTGCAACTTTTATCTGCCTTCTTGTAAATACAACAAGCTGTAAGTTACTGTAATACTACGCAAATTAAACCATAATTATGATTAAATATAATTTATAGTTAAGAAAGTAACTGTGCTGCCAGCAGCAAATACAGCTCTAGTAGTCATTTATCTTAGACATCTTGAGTAAACATAATTAAAAATGTGATGTGTTACATTCACATGACTTTCTCTACCCTCTAACGTTTATTACTGGGTATACAAACTATCCTTACTAAAGCTTATTTTGATATCTGCTTCATTTTAACCCAAATAAACCTTTCTAGAAATAGCTAGCTATACTACAAATTTCGTTATAGATATAATGTAAACAGCGATAGTCAAATGTTTAAGAACTGGACAATATATGCTGGCCTTAAAATTCCATACTGCATCCATGCAATCGCGAGAAACAACTGAATGTTGAAAGGAATTTAAAGAGTAACCAAGTAATGAATTCAAACCGTTAACAATGGATATCTCGAAAATATCCTTTGCTACAAAAAAGTACTTTGAAAAAAATTGTTTCTTTTAAAAAGTTCTATGTTCCCCGTGAAGTACATTTTCGTCTATTGCTAACGTTTACTAGTTACCTATACAAGCTTATACAAAATTCCTTCAAAGTGAAGAGGACTTCAAGATATACATTTTATTTCTCATGTCTTTAATAAATTGTATTTTAATAAAAATCCTTAGAGTAATTTTTTTAGAAAATAAAAAATGACGAAAACTACTCCATGTAAAGGGTAGTTTGTGGTGGGAGATTTCTATTTTAAATCTTCGCGTCGCATCTTTAAAAGCTACTAAATGTAAATACCAAATTTGAAATTTATCCGACCTTTCGTTTTTAAGTTATGCTGTTCACACAGACACACACACAGACGTTTTTCTAAAGCTACCCTTTTTATTCAGGAGGCCGCAAAACATGTATTTCCGTTGAAATCTTGTTATCGAATTTTTGGGTGGAACCTTGTCTATCTACTATGTAATTATTACATAAACTAACAATTTTATGCCTCAAAAAAGACATTTTGAACCACTCAACACATGTATAATCATTGAGATTCGCAGATACCAATATGGAATGCACGACCGAACAGATAAAATGCTACTAGGATTTCCCTCAGGTGTAATTAACTAACAATGTAATTAATTTCATTAATTCATAACATAAAATAATGATAATTTTTAATTGATGTCAGCTAGTTACCGGTTTAGTAGCTATTTTATATCCCTATTAGTTCTCCACGCTAATTAGCCTTTATAGCGTTAGTGATATAAATACTAATAGAGCAATTGTTTTTGATACAAGTGTTAAAACTGGAGTTTTATTTTGCAATTAGCAATCTTACGAACAAAAAGTTAAATACTTTTAACAGTGTTATCATATTGTGGCGTATAAGTAAGCATTGTCATTGCCATTGTTGCATTGTCGATATCATTATTGGAATCATTGATTACTTTTTTGGCCTAACGATCCCTCCTTTGGCGAGGAACACGCCAGAGTGAAGGCTTTGTTTGAATTCTGTCTGGTATGACGCCAACCCTGGCTCCTTTGGCTAGACAGGTTTGGAGGGGGGAATATAGTTAGCGTCACTTGTGTGTGAGCAGTTGAAGCAGCAAGTCGCGTGTGTGGTCAGTCCGCGACTTCGGCGCATCTCCCCTCGTTCTGCTTTCCTAAGTGCAATGTAGAGTCGCCAAAATGTGTCAATAAATTCCAGGTAGTGTGTGTTATGTAATATTGTTGTATAATGTCAAAATCTCACGCCTTCATCTAAATTTATAAACACCAAGGTCCCGGTCCTCTTGCCGTTAGTTAGCTGGCTCCCCATTGTGCGTGTTGGGGTGATCGAAGTTTAATTATTTGCTGGAAATAAATTGATCCTCATCCCAGCATGTAACAGTATACTGGGTTTTAGACAGTTCTAAATATTAAATTATAATGCATTCATCTGAAATATTTATGGAAATAGCAATACACATTCGGACGTATGCATTGCTGAGCTATAGTCTGTTGTTTGGCCTTCGTTGTTTGACCTTCATAGCACCAGTGATCACTTCCAGAATCATAGCATTGTATAACATATAGAATACGCTAACCAATAAGTGTAACAATAACAGCAATAAACACATTTTATTTAATATTACTCTTATTCCTTTGATGCAATTGTGATGTTGATTCTGTAATCGCTGGATAATACTAACTCCTTGTTTAGAGGAAGTAGCATTGGAATAGCCAACATCATTATTACATTGGAAACAATTGAATTCATTGGAGAACTTTGCGAAGAAATTTTCCTTTTCTTACTAAAACATTTCCCAGTCATTCAAATAAACCGCCATTACATTAATCGTGATGAGGAACAGATGGTCGGCACTTTTGAAACCGTTTACTTTACATGCTTCCTTGTTCATTCTGCTGCCGTGATATCCTAGCTCACTCTATTATCTTGTACACCAGCTGCTCCAGTGGTAAGCTATGAGATTTTGTCTCAAGGCACGCATGGATGTATTGTTAAAGGACAACACCAGTTTAAATTGTCCGAGGAATTTATTGTGAACTAATCTTTGGGTTATTGAGGAGAGTTGTGGACCGCTTGACGATAAAGAATGATTTATTTAAGAGCGCTGAACTGCTAGATCATTATCACCCTTTTAAAACGGACCACGGCAAATTCCAAACATAAAAGTGAATACAAAATATCACGTCAAAGACCAGAGAAGAAGATGAAAATAAAGACCATAGCAAAAGCCAGAGATAAAGATCAATATAAACATCAAAGGAAATGTTAGAAATAAATAACAATATATAAAACTAAACTGAGAAGTAGAAACACCATAATCCACATCACTAAACCCACATTTGGAAATTCACCTTTGACACAAAATTAAAAATCCAATTAACCGCTTGCTTATCATGTGCTAAGAACTCTGCAAGAAGAGATGTGGTAGAGCAATACACTCTAACAACACGTGATGTACTGACAGACCTTCACTACAAAGCGGACAAATAGGAGCAGGGTCACCCTTCAAAGGATAACCATGGGTAAAATTGCAGTGGCCAATACGGAACCGAGCCAAAATCAGAATCTCACGACGAGATTCACGAGAGAAAGTTACCCAGTTTATCGGTATGTGCTTCACTACTCTAAGCTTATTTCCGTGGAGAGCAAACACTCCTCCGCCAGCATGACAGCACCGCTCTCCGCACAACAAGCCTAATGTCTTCCTACGTTACCCGAGATACTGCAACACTGGGTTCTGGGTTGCCGCCTTAGCTGCCAAATCCGCAAGTTCAGTCCCCGCAAGCCAAAGTGACCAGGTATACAAGTGTACTCCACATTCACGACAAAAGCGTATAAAATGGGGGGCATCCCGGATTCGCTGAACAATGGGGTGGTGGTTATACAGGCTCTGAAGTGTACTAATGGAATCATTCAAAATGAGACAGTCTGCTAATTTTCGATGGCGCATATACAAATCGACTCGGTATACTATAAATGGATGTGCTATCATGAAAATCGAATTATGGGGTTTGGTTCATGAACATAAGCACATCCAGTACCTTTGGCGCACTTAGATACATCGGTGTAAATAAAAATTCTGCCACTGTAACTTGACAGAAATTCTAAAAATCGCATACTAAACGTTGCCATACTTCTGGTATAAAGTCGTCCCAAGATCTACGTGAGATGTGGCACGTAACCAAGTTGGCAACATCCTCTTCCCCTAAGTAAACATGCTAGGCAATTCAATGTCGTACTTTCTAAAAGGCTCCTGCAAACGAACACTTGCAGGCCTTGGATTAATGGGGCTATTCCTATAAAGTCCGTCCAGCTCGGTGCGGAAAGAAGAAGCGAACGTTGAATGTTTTCACATAAATTTAAGTGCACAACCGTAATTTCCTAAGAGAACACCTAGCCGATATCGCAGAGGTGGTTCTGCGGAACTAGGCTAGTCGGAAAGGCACCGATAGCCACTCGAACGCTCCCATTATGAACTGTGTTTACTCTCCTCAGCACAGATGGTCGTGCGATACACCCATAGTCTATTTTGGATCGGATCAGTGCGCAATACAGTCGTAACAAAACTGCCCTATACGCTCCCCAAGATTTTGCATTTAATACTCGCAAGATATTCAGAGAACGGCCACATCGCGCTTTCAACTGTGATATATGCACTAACCAGCTAAGGTCCTATTAAAAATCAATCCCAGGAATCCTGTGGAATCTGCGAATGGTAGTAAATATGGATCGAATCGACCGAAGGTTCTAATTGTCTCCTACGGCGCCAGAAGTTGACACAGACTGACTTCTCAGTTCAGAAACGAAAGCCGTTTTGGAACGCTATTCTTGAAGGTTATCTAAACACTGCTGCATGCGGCGTTCAAAAGCGACGTACGCTGAGATGTACAATAGATAGCAAGGTCGTCTACGAATAACCATGACGATATCCATAGAGGAATACATTTCGAGATAGAATTAATTGCTATAACAAACAGTTAAACGCTTAGTACCGATCCTTGAGGTACTTCGTTCTCCTGAAACAAAAGGTTCGAAAAAGCGAGCCCACGTGGAAAACGCGCTCCTTCATAAAAATCTTGTCGTCCTGCGTGATGTAGTGGTTAGCATGCTAGCTTCTAGTTCCCGAGGTCGCAGATTCAAGCCCGGAGAAGGGTGGTGGATTTTTTCGGGCGTAAAATTCTTAGCATGACTTCCTTCGGAAGGGAAGTAAAGCCGGTGGTCCCATGTCGTAGATTTACAGCACGTAAAAGAACCTCAAGCCTGATAGAGGTTTCCGAGTAAAATTTCCGGTCTTTCACGCCCAATAGAGAATAGAGAGAGATTTTCCTCAAAGGGTGTTGGTCAGCAGGTGATGAGTTTTCAACCAACATACCAACCGTCCACTGACCATGTGTTCCACCATCTTGCAAACGTAACTGGTGAGGGAACAGGACGGTAGTTGGACGGAAGATGACGGTGCTTTCCAGCTTTCAAAATGGGTATAACGGTGCCCCTCGTCATTTCTCTGGGAAAGCCATTTCAACCCAATCACGATTATAGACCTCAAGATGGAAAGCTTTACCTTCAGGAGAAATAATCGCGAAGATGAGTCCAACTCCGCCATGGTGAAAAAGCGATTGTAATCTTCAAGGATCCTAGAATTAAACGAGAAATCTTGGGATTTTACCTGAGCCTCAACTGGTAGAAATTCAGGCGAATAGTTATGTGAGCTTGGTACTTCAGAAAAAGCACTAGCAAATGTGTAACCTACGTCAAATGTCTCAACAACAGCTCCTGTAGTTGTCTGAAGACGAGCGATTGGCATATGTGTCGATTAACCTACTAACAGAGGAAGGCGTATGTCGATTAAATGAAGCTACAAATCTTCTTCATGATGTCTTTTTGCTATCAGTGATAATTTGTCTAGACTTGGCACGCATTTTCTTATTCTGGATCAGGTTATAAAGTGTAGAAGACGCTAGAAAATTCTAAGAGCACGCCTGCGAACACGAATGCCTCTCGACATTCATCGGTCCACCAAGGGAGCGGAAATCCACGTGAGTGGGCAGTCGACCGAGGAGAAGATTCCTCAGCAGCAGAAAAAATTGTCTCCACAGCGTCGCGCGCTTTGTAATTAAACGCAGCCAACTCAGAGAAACATTCCAGTTGCCTAGATCCAAGCGCCATCTAGACAAACGCGTGGAACACACACACACACATATATATTGTGTTAAGATACTAATAAGACATGGGAAGTGAACACTACAGTGTAAATCAGAGATGAGATTCCATTGTAAGGAAGTCGCTAACTATGGTGAACAAAGTGCAACATCAAGGCGTGAAAAATTGTTAGAGTCTGAAAGAAACGTAGGTTTTCGGGTGTTCAGTAGAGCCAAATCACAAGTGTCTAAGAAATCGGCGATTAATTTGCCTCTCGCACACGCCTTAGGCGAGCCTCAAAGAGAGTGATGGGAATTGCAGTCTCCCACCAACAGAAAAGGTGTTAATATCTAGGAAACTAGAACTTCTAAATCAGTGAGCGAGAGGTCATCAGATGGAAATAGATAAAGGTCACCAAACGGTAAACGAATGGATGGCTGTTTAATTCTTACAGGCACTGACTGGATGTCGGACTGTATGGATACATATTCCACGAATATACAATCTCTGATGAACATCATAGTTCTCCTGTGCGTATGAATACCCTCTTGGGGTGTAAGATCACACCGTACTGGGGGTATACCATTTCATTTGAAAGCTATCTTGTGGACGGAGCTTAGTCTCTTTTAAACATACGACAAAAGGATTATCTTGTTGAATAAAAGTTCAAGCTCTCGTCGATATGCTCTATTTCTACGTATGTTCCAATGCACGATATCCATAGTAATTACAATGGGATAAGGTCTCAATCGTAAAAGTCTATTACGTTGAGGGAAACGTGGTCGAATCATTTTACACTCTTTCTCAGGTGTCGAACCAACACCATCAACGGAGCATGTATCCTGCGTCTTTTTCATTGTCTTTCTCACGGTGTGGGCAGAAATCTCCTGCTCCATGTCCTCCACGGGGTAGGACCCTTTTCCAATAAACATTTTCGGTTAGAGAACCTCGAAACAATTGTAAATGGAGATTGTAAGTATTGTTGAAAATGATCTGTCTACGAGAATCATTTTTTAAATTGTGGCCCGTTAATATCGGTGGTTTGAGTTTCGATCTCCTTACTTGAAACCGGTTTGGCTGCAATTGAGCTGTAGGTACCGGACTTCGGAACAGAGGGTTGACGGATGCACAGGAGTTTCCAGGCTTCCGTGAGGGATACCTCCCTAACCCGGATCTCTTGGATTCTCTTTCCTCTGCAAAACGCAGGCAATCTCGGGAAATTGATGGATGCTTTCCGCTGCAGTTAACGCACGTTGGAGCTGATATACATGCTCTATCGTGAGAGACGTCTCCACAGTTAACGCAGGTAGATTCACCAGTGCAGAAATCACTTATTTATCCAAAGCGCTGATACTTATAACATCTCAGCGGATTCACAGGATGAATAGCCTGAATTCTATGCTTCATACCTTGCCTTAATTCTTTGAGAGCGATCTACCCGATCAAGGCAAGGAACGTACCGTCCAATGCACTGTTGTTTGTCACACCCCGCGAGAAGTTCAAGATCTTGTACTTCTTGATTCGTATCGGATAGCTGGTTAACATGTTGGCTTTCAAAATAATCGCTGCCTGGGATGCTGCATTTGTTTCAACCTAAGCGTGGCATTACGACTTCTAATGTATGACTTCACAGCAATCTTATCGAGTCCCTTTTGAACTATAAAAACGTTCACCGATGTAAATGTCTTTCCTTCCTCCGTTCTATATATAATGAAGTAGCGAGGAACACAACACTCTACTGCTGCTTTTCCAGTGACCTTTAAATTATATATATATATTAGTATCCATAGCGCTTGAATCCTTCACCATTACAAATGTCTCCAATTATATGCTCACATCCTGGGCGCCACCTCAGCCCCTCCTCGGGAGTGACCTTTATCAGCGGATACAAACACAGTCCTACATGATACTCAAGGACTGGGAGTTAGACGTTACCAAGTCATTCTCCTCCTCTGACCCCCGTAGTGCTATCCGTTAGACTGTGTTCAGAGAGGTAACTGATAACTGGTCAAACGCACTTGTGGACCAAAGTAGATTGGGCGTTTGGCACAAGCCCTCTCGCCTCTTAGAGGAACCCAATCGAGAGTGTGGCTTGGGACCCCAATACCGTACCTACCGTAGTAGGGGTTAGGAATCGTAGCACACGAAACATTGATAAATAAATTATTATACCTGCTAAATTTTGCAGTATCAATGTTACGGTTGGAATTAACTGTTTCCGCAATAAAAGAAACTAGAAGCGTAACTTGCGTTGAGTCGCTGCATTCCTTATCGAAACCTCTCCCAATAGCCGCGAAATCTTACTCATACGAGCGCGTTGCTAGGCGCTTAAAATATCGAACAGTACGTATCGATGGTTCGAGTAATGAATGTATGCACTTCTGTTGCACGAAGGTGTGAACGAACGAATGTTTGTATCGGTACCAGATTGAGTAACTCTCTGATCTAAAAATTGTACAACTTTATTACGTTTAGCTTCGCCTACATATTATTCTCCCCTCCAACTTTACATTTTGCCCAAGTCAATATTAAGCTCTCTTCATGTGCGTCTCTGACTAACCCAGGTTTTCAAATTTCTCAGAATTGATTTTGTCTAAATTACGGAATTGTCCTATGTAACTGCAACTATACTGAGCTTATAACCTAAATGTATTCCCAGAATCTTTAATTCGCGTTCGCTACTTCGGCTGATACGAATAACTTTCACTAACATGACTTCCAAATTACCTTCTGCTTTCAGAACAAACAATTCAAGTCAAGCTTATTACATTATACATTGATTAATATACAGAAATTACTTATTGCAATTATTTCTCTATCTTACTGTCATTTTTTATTTAATTATTTATATCTGTCCGTCAATACTTACAGTATTAATCGATAATATATAATTTAATATATAATATGTATATAATTTCCATCGCAAGAAGTAAGAGTTGTAATAATGCAGTATTGTAAAAGTTTTATTTCACTTCAGTTTCTAGTACGAGTGTCTCCTGTTAAAAGTTCTACTTCTAATGTTATCTGTTTAAGAATGTTTTAAGGTTCATTATAACGTTTTCATACTGATGGAATCGCCTGTTAATAAAGTAGTGTTATTTCCATCCATATCTGTGCGTAAAGAAGAAGAAGGTGTTATGACGATGAGGAGGCAATTAAATCGGATTCCATTTTAACAGAATTGGGCGATCTCTGCTGTTACTAATCTGCCTCTGCTCCCTTTTTTCATTTTAAAATAATTAACAGAAACTAAAAAAAACGAACTACACATAATTATTTCTTATAGCTTGTTAGGATCACGAAGGTGTGACCCAACAATTAGTGACACAAGAATAAGTAATTATGGAGAAATCGTACAACATTGAATCGTGAAGATTGTTTCAATAACTGTGTCAAAAACCTAGTGCTTTTTACTAGCAAATGTAGCAACATATCAGGAAACATTAGAAATGTGGTTGATATCTGCAGTCCAGTCTTTTTCTGATAAATGTTTATGAAGCTGATGAAAACTACGCACTGCGACTGTTTGTACCCCTTGGTCGAATGTTGCAGTACTGATTTATGTTACTGGATTTGACTTTGAATATGACTGATCAACTGATTGTTATCGTCCTTTTACGTTTCATTATAAGTACTTCTTGTCTTACAGCGAATAATGCATTATTCGGAAATATTTTCGGCTTATTTATAACAAAACTTACTTGCCACCTATTTAATTTACCAAGTATCATGTTTATTCAATTTACTTTCAGGGTTCATGAGACGTGGTACGTACATTTACTGATTTTATCCATTGAAGCTGAACAAACAAAAAAAGCTAAAAGCTGAATGTCTCTGCTACTGATCTTAGAAACATATGACTGAAGTGCTTGTTTTTAAATTGGGCAGGTACCTTTTGAGCAAAGAGCAACAGGCAGAGCCAAGGTTCCGTCCGCCGGGCAGCGATAGTGATATCATAGCTCTGGACATCTTGCCGATTCAGTGGAGTTTCAAGGATTCCACGTGAATATGTAGTCTTGCGTTCCTTTCTAATTTGAGTACGCATTTTGAAGAAAGTATTTTGTTGTAACTTGATTGCAACACACTTTGGGCGTCAATTTGAAGTAGTCGTATTGAAGCAGTTGTATTATATTTCAATTGTTGGGAGCCGAACTTGAAATTCGTTGCAACCGCACGAATAGTAAACAGTTTCCGGTATCGTTCGTTCAAAATGTACATTCAGGTGGCCTTTGCCCGAAGTTTAAAAATACTTTAATATTGTAATTTGAATGTTTCTTTAAGTATTAAATATTTATGTATGCCTCGACTGCGTCATATTATTGTTAGAGACACGTTTCTCTTAGCAGGGTTGTGATGCGACAAGAATGTAGGCTTACACAGACTATAATCTTACTTCACTCCTGTTATTAAGGCTTGATACGATTTAAATAACACTTCACTGATAGAGAGAGCTGTGAAATTCTTTTATTAACTACTCGTACTTTTTTAACACGTAAAACTATTTTTCGTCTCGCACGAATACATATTATATTTCTTGAGGACAAGTTTTGCTTCTGGTTAGTAACGCTGTCTGCAGGCAACTGACTTCTAGATTTGTAAATTTTGCTATATTTCAGTTTCGGATTGGCTAATTCTACTCCAATAGAATACATTCATTTAAGTAAAGTTTTTTCTGGTTGTTGATTGGCTATTTTATAAATAGTCACTAAAATTATATTATTGTTACTCCAAGAATCACAAGTAGTACTGTTAAACTTTGTTACTCATTATTGACTCAAGGTTACTTCATTATCACCTTATTGTTAATAACTTTTAACTTATTATTCTCACAGCTCCTACATTATTAAATTACGTAATACATTCACATAACATTATTGCATATGGATAAAATAATATAAGCATATGCAATGACTGTTACATACATTTTACAAATTATTACATACACATATTGCTTCAAGGCGGGCTGTTATTAAATTTACATATTATATAATTACACTGAAATTATTTAAGTGTTAAAATACTGCCTCAATTTGAACGCACTTAATATATCTCTGCAAGGGAAATGACAGGTTATGATTTAAATGCTTGATAAAATAAGGGCCTTCAAAATGAAACTTCAATTGTGACGTCAACTTGTAAATGACAATACTTTCCACTTTTCAAAGCTTGCCTCTCTTCTTCAAGCTAATTTTCAGCATGACTTTAGAGTGCGTAGAAATTCTTATTACATTGCAGGAACAATTTGAAACGGTTCCAGAACTTGAAAGATCTAGAAGCAGAAGTTCATATATATCCTAGCCCATTCTCATAATTCAGTTCCTGCACACTTACAATTACAAATTATTGACATACGAGTATAGTGTGATAGAGAAATAAAACACAAGAATAAGAAAAATGTAAACTTGGTTGGTTTATACCAATTTTCCTCCTCTCATTTACGATTTCCTCGCCTAAAATGCAGCTGAAACCTTGTGCATGTTTGCTAGCACTCATAATGTTTGAGCAGCTCTTCTCTGGTTTGAAATTAAGAAAATGTGGACAGCAAAGTTATGTGTTTGATGAAAATCTGACGTAGTTCTCAGAATTAAGACAGCAAATATATCACTCCAAATACTTACAGGCTGCTTAAAGGAAAACTTAGCAACAAAAAATTAAACATTCAACTCAAGTTGCAGTTTCATTTTATTCTATTCAATGATCGTTATAAGTTACTTATACATTATTTCTGATCATTAAATCTTAAATGGTTCTGTCTGTATTATCTATATTAGGTTTTGTATTCTAAAATATAATGTTGTTCCTGATACGTTAAGTGCTGAACCATCATTTTTGTTTTAATGTTTCTCATTAAGATGCCACACATATATGTATCAAAATTATTATATTAATGAAATATATGAACAGAGAGAACATATTCTACTATAAGTGCAAGGTATAATTACGTGTGACAATTGTTCTGACAAATTGTAACAAATATGTCTGCAATTCCATGTACTTAGTACTGCTATAAATGTATAATACTGGTTCACTATTATTAGACTTTCATGTTAGATAATTTGACCGACTGTAAGCTTAGTTCCGCTATCGATATAGCACACCACTGACGCAATCCAAGAGACACGTTGAGACTTTTAGCCAACGGCGAGCAAGAGCGGACCTCGATCAGACCTGCTGGTGTCTCGGCTAGAATGAACTGACCCAAGACTTATAAGTCCTATATAGAGATTAATGCGATGAAGAAGGCTTCATTTCCTCGTCGACTGTAAGACATAGAAGTTATTTGATCAGCTGTTTGTGTATTGTGGTGATACGTTGATGCTCGACTGATGCTAACACATTGTATTGCTTGTCGTTGGTTCAGTGTAAGATATATAATATGATTCTCTAAATGATACTGCAATGTTTCATAAACAAGTAATGAATAAAGCTTTTGCGTGTGTTGAATGAACTTCTAGAATCCAATGGAATTGTTTATTCAGCTCCATCTCTCTCTTATAATTGAATATGGAATATTATGTTGGGGAAACTCAGTAGAAAGTAAACGAATATTCCTCATACAAAAGATGGTTATAAGAATCATTTGCAGCATTCATAGCAGATACTCTTGCAAACATCGTTTAGAAGGCTGAGGATATTAACCCTATCTTACATGTATCCATTTTCAATATTAAAATTCTTTGTATACAATCGAACCACATTTATTACAAACATGTAAATTTGTGACATAAATACTAGACTAAAGGGTAACATCCATCATCCCAGTGCAAGGCTTTCTTGATTCCAGAAAGGTGTATATTATGAGACCATAAAAATATTTAATGCTCTCCCTGTAATGAGCCTAAGGGAAAAGTTGACAATTTCAATGTCTTTAAAACTGTTGTTAAAGAATACCTATGCTGAAAAGCATATTATTCTGCACAAGATTATATGAATGACAAATTATCTTGATGATAATACATATATAGCTCTGTAAGTATTATTAGTAAATATTAATGACAATTCCCAGTTACATTTGATGCCTTGTCTAAAATTAATGAAGCTATTTAAATTGTGTTATATTAGGAACTGACAGTAAATGCTATGCATTACAAATCAAATAGAACAAAATGATGACACGAACAAAAGGTACAAGCCTAGTGAAAGTTAAAATAACTGTTCTTGTATATAAATATAATGTTAGCCTTACAACGGTAGGGAGGTATTAGATTTTGTACAAAATTACACCTGAGTTTTTTCATTTTGTATATAATATGTCTTTATTTTATTTTAAATGTTTTGTACTCTATGTAATATTTATGTATATATGTAACTCTATTGTACATTTCCTTGACACGCATATAGTATGTCTTTATTTTATTTCAAATGTTCTATGTAATATTTATATGTAATTTTTACACATTTCCTTGACATGTTCTATGTTCACAAGCCTTTGTGTCTGCGGTGAATGCAATCCAATTTAATCTGATCACCCTCTCTCATTTCGAGGTGCAATAATTGTTCCGCCCATAACAAATGGTACATTTGCACGAGCGAAGGGATTAAGATGTTATCAGTAATTACTTTGAGGTGTACGTACGTGTAAGTAAGCATTTAAAAACATTCACGTGAATCTCAAAAAATAAATCGTAGTAGTGGATGACATTTGCCACCTAAATTCGTAACTGAATAAGACTCCTACTGAAGGATTACTGTAGTATAAATACATTGTACCAAAATACATTCCTATTTAATATAAAAATAAATAGGATGCATTTAGGCATAACCTTGTACTATTATTGATCCTCTGTGGTCTAGTGGTTCCATGCTAGCGTCTTGTTCCTTGGACGCAAAAATCCTTAACATGGCTTCCTTCAGTTCTCTTGTAACACCAGTTTGTATTCAACCAGAATTATATTTTCTATTTGCCAAATTAGTTCTACATTACAATCTTAATAAACTGAACCTTGATCTATCTTTAACCTCCTGAGTTAATATTTTCAACACCATTTAAATACCAAATGATTTTAAAATCAGGAGAAATAAAGCTGTTGATCCAGTGTAAAGCTTACTTGCAATTAAAATAACGTAATATCTTGAAAGATTACATCCCCGAGCAAAACTATTGGTCGTTTCTGAGCCCTTAACGTCCCTTTTTCTCTTCCATGGCGCTATCTGCCAGCAGTGCGCTGAGTGTCGGTATCAGTGACTGCAGAATACGCCTTTGCTATGTCCCCATACGCCAAAGCCTAAGAGAAAACTAACTTGTATTGGGATAGGGACTGAGTGTAGAAAAAATTAAAAACCCATAAGGCCTGTTCCATCTTTTTAGTATAAATCCACTAATGGAAAAAATTGAAATTAAATTTTTATGCGAATAATTTATAAAAATGGCAATTAAAATGGAAACTCTTGTGACAACCACAGAGTTTCTTTTCTTTCTTTGTTTTTTATCTGACAGTGGTTATGTTATTTATTATTGCTTTTTCCTGGGAGGATTATACTACCTCTATTTCTAACCTAAATTAACCTCTACTTTACCTTAAATGGCGAATATTTAAAATCGGCCTCCGGCTATTGCTTCTGAACACACTTTCGTGTTTGGCGCTTTACCTTCATAGTTTTATCCTAATTATAACTTTTCTCAGTTTCATGACTCTCGACATCTTTACTGAAAAGGTAAAAGAGACACATGGTGTGTATTTCAGTGACATCGTGTATCCCAAAGCTATTTTCCTACTTCATTTGCAGGAGTTTCCTAGGGCGGGTAAATATGAAAATTATACAGAAAATTATGATCTTAAATTCAAAGCACCCCTAAAGGTAAATAGCTGTTTTTGAAATAAACATTAATTTAACACTACTTCAATTAGAGAGCAGAATTTCAGTTTATACAAAGCTGTCAAGTACATTTACTTTCTTCAGCTGAAAAATGTCATTCTAATTAATTGATGATTCATGCTTTGGTGCTTACTTTATATGTTACCTATCTTCGTAGAGATAGGATTCCACTACAACTCTATATCGAAATTTTAACGGGAAGACATATTTGGTGATCAACTGAATTATGTGTTTTTGGAAACAGAATCCGTGCGCGTATGTTTGTGAACAGCATAACTGAAAATCGAAGAGTCAGACAAATACCAAACTTCACGTTCGAATCTAGCGTACTCCAAGGATGCAAAATTTTCTTTTTTATACAATTTCCCTACCACAAACTATCTTTTACATGGAAATAGATTCTTTATTTTTTATTTTCTTAACACTAGTCTGCATTTTCAAAGTTTCTGTCAGATGATTTCTTGAAAGTAGGTGTTCTTGAATCAAGTTTTTATGCTGATTCCAGAAATAACTTCCGTTTTTTTTTCTATCACGTCAGGTTTTTGCTCAAAATAAGTAATGTTTTGACAATTTTACTAATGGGCTTAGAAAAGTATTCAAATACTATTTCACACAAGGTAACTTTTTATTCAAGAAACATTTTACGAACTCCCCTAATTTATTTCACGACTACATTTAACACAACAAGAAGCAAAATGTTTCATTTGATGTTTTTCAAACTTTCTCTTCTTTGACTTCCTTGCAGATCCTTGAAGATGACTGTCCCTCCTCAACATCCAACAGTAGTCGGCCATCATAGTTTCATTCCATCTCCCCTTTCCTCTCCATATTTCCTTAATATCTTGGTGAAAACGTTCACCCTGCTCTTCACTATTATGTCCCAGATTTTCTGGAAAGTAGTCGATATGTGAATGCAGAAAATGCACCTCTACACTCATGTTACAATCCATCTTCTTGAAATTTTCCAGAATTGTTTCGACAATGGCCTTGTATTAGGATCTTTGTTATTGCCTAAGAAGCTTTCAGTAACTGATCGGAAGGCGGTCCATGCTTCTATTACTCACTCATTCATTGTCTTCTCAATATCTTCAACCTTCATCAATTTATTTATTTGAGGACCAACAAAAATTCCAGCCTTTAATTTTTCTTGTGTAATAAAGGGAAATTTCTTGGAAAGGTACCTGAAGCAGGGTCCATCCTGTGGTAGAGCCCATACAAATTGCTTCATCAAGTGCAATTTTATGTGTAGTGGCGGAAGCAATATCTTTATATCTCTACATCTCTATATTTTTGAAGTGAAACTGTGAAAAAACTGTACCTAATAGACAAAAACTAAAAGAAGTTCTGAAACCGGCATAGCAAAGTGAGTCAGAATCATTTATTAGTTTTCAGTCATCCGATATCATGCAGACTAATGTAATTAATGACTAACGATTTCGATTAAAATGTTATGCTTTGAAATATTAACATGATGAACTAAATACACATCTTTATTTCCTACGTATAGTCTGTAACGTAATCGTTATTCGAATTTAACTTTGTATAATTTTGTATAATTAGGAAACCACGAGATAGGGATATACTTGCAGTCGAAAAATGTGGAAGTCAAATAACCTTTTTGGTAGAATTAGCAGACTTCCAGATATCCCGCTATATTTTTCGCGAGTCTAAGTGCATAGAATATTTATAAGATTGCGTTCTTTTTTACTTTCTCAACAATTTACATATAATAGGTAAGTATTGTATAGTATACCATCCAAAACTACATAACGATATATTGTCACGTATGTGATTGAAATGTACACATTTTATATTAGTTTATAACCTTTTATTAGTCTGTCACAATCTTCAAAACATATGTGGAATCTTATTTTGCATTTTCTTAATTGCTGAAGCTTTGTTAAGCTGTGTACGAGACAGGATATAAGTGGCTTACATATTCTATGGTAGTTCCGCGTGGACTTTACCCTGACATCACTTTCCGGACAGAAACTTGTAGAATAATGTTGCATCATGCAACTTAAGAGATGTTACGTGACTCTAGGAAAATCCTGGAAACCCACGCAAACCCAAGGCGATGGCATACCATACACGGTAAAAGCTGTCATTACAATAGAGAAACCCGTATAGGGAATTAGCTCCTATATAGCCGGGCGCTCAAGTCTTGCTCGGGGGACTTTGGCTGAGCTGTCTGCTACTGTCCGCGTTGGCTCGCTCGCCTGTCCGTCAGACTGTGGCTGATTACGGTGCTAGTCGCCTCGACTGGCCGTTTAGACGCCTGCTATGGCACTACTGAACAGCGACGCTCCTCGGCACAGTCGTCCTCCGTGGACTAGTGGTACCGTGCTAGCCTCTAGTTCCCAAGGTCGCGGGTTCAAACCCGGCGGAGGGTGATGGATTTTTTCGGGCGGAAGGAAAGTAAAGCCGGTGGTCCCGTGTCGTAGATTTACGTCACGTAAAAGAACCTCAAGCCTGATAAAGTGGCCTCTGAGAAAAATTACCGGTGTTTCACGCCCAATATAGAATGGGCGCTAAGGAACATAATAGTTAAAGAGCGTCCATAAATAAAACTCAATTTAATTTAGTTTTCCTCGGCACACCTTGACCTTGAAGGTAAGCCCAGTAGAGGAAGATTTACTGAGCCATGTCAGTTGAACTAAATAACTGATTCATCCCCATATTTTAAACCCAACACTGACTTAATTGAAGTTTTGACAATAGCAGTAGGGTAGGTAGGACAGACCTGGCGCAGTTTTGCGTTTATATGGGAAAGGATAGGGAAAACGATGGTATATGCGGAGGAAAATGCGTTTATGTGGGGGAGATAGGGACTACGAGGATTGATGCTAGGCTAGATAGAGGTTGAAGGAATGAGGATGTGCTTTATATGAGAGATACGTGGAAAACGAGGAGAAGTGTTGGACTAGATAGGGGTTGAGATCTGGAATATGCATTTATATGGGAAAGATAGGGAAAACGTGAACAGAGGCTACGATAGACAGATGCTGAAGCAGGGGAATATGAACATATTTACAGGAGAGATAGGGGATACGTGGAGAGGTACTAGACTATTCAGGGTTTGAAGGGTGGAGTATGACTTTTTATATGAAGAGACGAGGAAAACGAGGGTATATGCTAGGTTGAGAGAACCTTCAAGGAGGAAAAAATGCGTTTATATGGGAGAGATAGGGAAAACGAGGAGAGTTCTGAGGTAGAGCAGGGACTGAAGGAGGGAGAGATATGCTTTATACGACAGAGATAGGGCATACGAGGGAAGGTGCTAGTGCAGACAGAGGTTAAGGAGTACGGTATACGTTTATATGAGGAATATATGGAAAACGGGGGCAGGCGGTATGATAGACAGAAGCTGGGCCACTTTTACGTTTATATGGGAAAGGATAGGGACAACGAGGATAGATGCGACAGTTCAAGGAGGAAAATGCGTTTATATGGGAGAGATAGGGGATACGAGGGCTGATGCTGGGCTAGTCAGATGCAAAAGGAGGGAGGGATACGCTTTATACGAGAGAGATAGGGAAGACAAGGAAAGATGTTATACTAAACAGGACTTGAAGGCTAGAATATGGCGTTTTATATGAGCGAGATAGCGAACCGAGGAGAGGTATTAGGCTAGGAGGTTTGAATGATAGAGTAGGAGTTTATATGCGAGAGATAGGGAATACGAGGGTCGATGCTAGCCTAGACAGGGTTGAAGTAGGGGAATGCGTCTTATATGAGAGAGGTAGGGGAATATGAGGAGAAGTGCTAGGCTAGACGGGCTTTGAGGTGTGGAGTATGACTTTTATGGTAAAGATAGGGAAAACGCGAACAGATAATAGGCTAGACAGATAATGATGGAGGGGGATGTAAGTTTATACGAGAGAGATAGGGAATACGAGGAGAGGTGCTAGACTAGACAGATGCTGAAGGAGGAGGGGATACGCTTTATACGGAAGAGATAGGGAATACGAGGGAGGTACTACACCATACAGGACTTGAAGGGTAGAATATGTCGTTTTTATATGGGAGAGCTAGCAAACCGAGGAGAGGTATTAGACAGGAAGGTTTGAAGAACAAAAGTATGCGTTTATACGGAGAGACGAGGAAAACGAAGGTAGGTGCTAGATTGAGAAAGTCTTCAATGAGGAAAATACATTTATATGAGAGCGGTAGGGAATACGAGGAGAGGCGCTAGTCTAGACATGGGTTGAGAAGCAGAGTATACGTTTATATGAGGTGAAATATGGAAAACGGGAGAGATACAAGGATAGACAGGGGTTGAAAGAGGAGGAATGTAGGCTTATACGGTAATATAGAGAGTAATTAGATTATAAAACATTTCCCATCCAACGTTACAACACTTTTATATACTTTTTTCTAAACCTTACAAACTTTTTATATGTTAAAAAGTAGTGTGCGAGGCGGAGAGGGACAAACTGTATATCGTTTCACAGTGAAGTATACGTCCTAACCTATGTCCACCTTGTATGTTCTGCATCTTCTCATTGTCTATTCATTCCTAACATAATCACGTAACAAGACGTAACCAACAAACGTACTCACGTAACAAGACGTAACCAACAAACGTAACCACGTAACAAACGTAACACAACGTAACATAACGGCATGACAAGACGTCACACTAAGTAACATAAGCACGTATCCTCATAACATCACGTGAACATCACATAACCAGAAACGTCACACGACGTAACAACACGTAGCAACTATGTAACCATGTAACAAAACGTAAGAACATCACGTAACCAGCCCATTGCTAAAGCGATCTAAACTAATTCATCCTTCATAACTTAGACAATAAGTACGAGAACCTAGCCTAGATTAACCCGACCAATCCTAAACGTTCCTCTCATCATCCATTCTAGTCAGGCATCAACTAACCTAATCTGGCTAACCAAAGATATCCTCAACTTTCTTTTAGTGAAATTGCAATGTTTTATTCAGGTTTTATTATTCGAGAGTTTTAATTGAAAAGTTTACGTCAACATACCTTTATTTTAGTTTGTTGTAGGCGTCTCTCCCCTTTTTATCTAGGCTTGAGACTAGCACTAGGATTGCTCCTAATGGCAGGGTTACCACCTTCCCTTCCATCTTCTTCTTTCTTCATCGGTCGTCAGCTAGCTGCATATACAGCACACGGATAACCTTCATTGTTTTAAGATTGTAGACTCACGAGAAAATCTTCATATTCGACTTACATTCTCTTATGCACTACTTGTAATGCTGTAATGTCCATAGGCGTATGTCGTTATACCGTCCTCAGCAATAATTCTTTTATCGTCGTATGGTGTCAATGTAATTTTATTCACTTGTACTGTGGCAAGAGCATGCTGTCGCGACAGGATCAGATTCATAGGCGTTCTGATAATTTCTCTGGTTTTAAGGCAGTCCGTATAGCTCTCGAACGTGACGTACTGCTTAATAGCACTACGTTTTATGCCTTTAATCTTTTTTGTCATTGAACCGTCGATATCTAGGGCATACATTTTAGGTCGTAGCCCTACAAAGCGTTGAATGATTTTACCATTAGCCTCATCTTTAAATTTCCCAAGTACCTTCTTGTTTAGAGGTGAATAGCATATATGGCTTGTAGGATAATCAGCAGTATCTAGGTGCTCAAGAAAACGTAGCTTATCCTGGTACACATCTTCAGTTGTAACACGATGAATGAACGAATCGGTGTCCATATACATAAGCTTCAGGTTTTCAGCTCCATAATACGGTAACAACAAATCATAGTGATACCGGTACATTAATGTCTTGGAGATATCCAACACACTCATACTTATGTATATAGGCTTGTTGAACACGATCTGTCGGGAGGCCATATGCACACCAGCTAGATTAGAAGCATATATAGTCCTGTCGATAAACGTTGGCTTTGCAATTAACTTTTCCAGAGTCTTCTCATTTGTCACCAGCCTATATCCATACGATTACGCAGGTTCTCCATAGCTTTTCCGAACATAGCATTGTTGAACAATTTGTAGAGATCCTTCTCAAAATCATTTGCGGCCTGTTGTCGTAGTCTGTTGTTAAATTTCACGTACGGTTTTAACCATCGAGACTGTTGGAATTGTAGCACACGATGGATTTTTGTTAACCGTAGTCCATGTTCAAGAGCTTGCTTCAACGCCATGTAATGTAGTACATACTTATTTCGAGGTCCTAGATGAGGTATCAGTTTCTTTGTAGGAGAGTCCTTAGGCGTCATACACTCAGACAGGAAAGGTAGATCGTTGTGTAGATCGTGAAGTTCTGCAGGATACTCGACGTCGACTTCTAATATGTAGCCGTAAGGATCATCTTCTTGTAGTCTTTCTAAGTCAATTTTTTCAGGTGATACCCACTCAAATCTACCATAAGGGAGAGCGTGACTCATTGCCCACCCATATTGGTTGTTGGCGTCCTCATAGGTAATAAATTGGGTTGGTCTCGACGGATCATACTTCTCCATGTAGGTGTTATTAGCCTCTGCATAGCGGTGGGAAACTTGACATAAACCTCCTCTTATGCCAGATTCCACCATGAGTAATTGATCATAATCCTGTAACAATTCCAGCTGAATTCCAGTGTACAGTAACATGGCATCCCATGTAAGTCCTGGAGAGGTGAAATAATGTGCAGGGTCGCCTTTGTGTGTTTTGAGTGTTTGCTCCCTAAATGTCTCAAAGACATCAGCTAGGAGAAGCACATCAGAGATTAAGTAGAGGTCGCTGTACTCGCCCAGGTTTCTGACATTAAACAGCTCCCATACATTTTTAGCATGATCGTAGTCAGCATCACTAATTTCCTCTTCATTTAATTTATTGTAGAAGCAGTCCTTAGGAGGTAAGCAGGTTTCGCTCAAGACGTCCCATGAAGTGATGTAATCATAGGGAAATACACCCTTACGGGTCATCAACTTCAACTTGTCTTCTCCGAAGTACTTCAATGTTTCAGGATACGATGTTAGATTTTTTACCAGCTTATCCAAGCTTGTACTCAGGAACCGAAAACTATCTACAAACCGTAGCTTTATATCTCCGACATACTTGGAGAATGATATATAGCTTTCTTCAGAGCTAGGAATTACTTCCACCCGCTCACTTGTACATCCCAGCTCCTTAACAATGAAGTGTGAGTCATATCCACTGAGGTTGTGCATGAAGACAGGGATATATTTAGGTGTTTTGCAGGCTAAATTACATTCATTATGCAGACTCCCCCGATATTCACCACTGATGTGATCATGGTCGCGTACTTTATAGTTCTCTTCAGTAAAGGTTTTTCCACACAAGTAGCATACTGTAGAGGCGTTAAAATCCATCTGCTGTTGATCTGTAAGTTTCAGGGGCATGACAGATTTGTATATATTGTTAATCTCCTTTGCAAGGAATGACAGGTATTGCATAAACTTCTGAGCAGCATCAACACCACGATATACATAGGGATGCTTAGGAAGACCAGTTTCCAGATGTTCAACGTTGGTTGATCGTTTAACGTAAACACAGAAGCTCATTGCTGTGTGCTCTTGATAAGGGGTTGTATAGGAAGTTTCAGGACTGGGAATACACGTATGACATGGAGTGAGAATACTCTCAAAATCCGCATAGATGACATAAGGTAGTTTCAGCATCCTCTCCACATTTTTAAACTGTACAATTGATTTATCCTTTGTAGGCTTAACTACCCTTGCAACACCATGCTGATTACAGATGGATGCATGTTCTTGCAGTTTTTCCAGCCCACTTTGTCCATATCGATTGTCAAAGTGTGTAAAGCACCGCTTACAGGTATATATCACTCCATCATGCTTAGTTTTCTGACGTCGAACGAGCTTCTCAAAATTCTTGATATATACATAGTGATGTTTTCCACTACTGTCACTCAATAGTAGGAGGTCACGGTGGTCAGGTAGTTCAGTGTCAACAACCTTTATCAGATGCACTTAATGGACATCCTATTAAGCTTCTCAAATTTAGGTATTTGAGAAAGCGGATTAGGATAGGAAACACAGCTGAAGTCGTACTTATCTTGAAGTTTCTTATATTTGCTCACCCGTTGAGGCTTGACGCTGACAAATTTGGCTAATATAGAGTACATAAAGCATAGCTCATCAGTTAAATTCTGGATGTTAATGCAGGCTTTTCTTGCTTCAACAGATGGTGGTAGTGGTATGTAGCTACTTCCTCGCAACGGGTTGTACTTGTTGATACGAAGGCGCACCCCTTCCACAGCAAGCAGAGCCCAATTGCTTCCCTTTAGTTGTGATTCCTCCATTTCAGTAACCAATTTCTTCATTTTGGTTTCCAGCATAGAGTCCAGATCCGTTTCTAGGAAAACAGCTTGATTTCTGGTTTTAAATGTCTTGTCACAGGTTTCTCCGATACTGTTAACAAATCTACACTCAGCTAACAGATTAATTTTCAAACTCTTGTGAATACCAAGCTCTTTATGCACAGCTTGGATTATCCGCTGTTTTGCTTCATGCAGGTATATATTCAGATCCTTAGTTGATTCGCATTGTATAAAATACGATTTCAAACGTCCATGGAATGAAGTTTCATATTCTTTCATGTCACACTCCTCCATCGTAGAAAACAACTCTTGCTTTGACGGTTCTAATCTACGTTTCTTCTCAGGTCTGTTTATTTCACACGCATCTTCGTGTCGACGACACTTATAACTGTCTTTGAAGGCTACATTACAATATTTACACTTGAAGAGTTTTTTACAACGTAGCTCATGTCGTCTTTTATCATATCCACGGAGGAACTTCTTACAGCATTTACCACAAGAATATCCTGAGACACTAGGAATGATATCCTTATACGAGGACTTATTCATTTTTCTTCTTGATATAATAAGGTATTTACCTTTCTTCAAGGAAATGTACGCCTTGATATCACTTAGAAAGCTGATTATTTTCTGAGAGAACAGCGATGTTAACACCTCAGAGATGATCAACAGAATGAATTTCAATGCTAGAGGTTGCTCTATTTATAGAGGAAGCACGAACCTTTATGCATCAATTATATAACGTATTAACGCTTCTTCAAGAAAATGTACTCTTCTTCACATTGATAACACTTTAGATTATTTTCTGAGAGAACAGCGATGTTAACACCTCAGAGATGATCAACAGAATGAATTTCAATGCTAGAGGTTGCTCTATTTATAGAGGAAGCACGAACCTTTATGCATCAATTATATAACGTATTAACGCTTCTTCAAGGAAATGTACTCTTCTTCACATTGATAACACTTTAGAATATTTTCTGAGAGAACAGCGATATTAACACCTCAGAGATGATCAACAGAATGAATTTCAATACTCAAGTTCGTTCTATTTATAGAGAAAACACGAACCCTTTTTTAATCAATTATATCCTGTTTATTAATACTAAAAACGGTGATGAAGCGTGTAAGCTCTTATATATTTCAATTCGTGTTACACTGATGATCGAGCGTCTCCGTATAGCTTCGTATGCTTAGAGAGAAAGTGTAAAGTATTGTGAAGATGTTATGTATTGTTCGGCTATAATCGTACAGATTCGGAGAGCTTGACTGGTGAAGGTGATGAACGATCCGTCGACCGAGCAGGAGGCAAGCATTCCCTTCGCGCAACGAAACCTAGATGCAAAAGAAAGAAAATCGTGTTAGATGAGAAACCACCCAGACATTCGCCTACAGACCATGGCAAACCATGAAAAAATATGTCAGAGTGAGAGTCCAACGGAACTCGAACCAGGGACTCTAAAAGCACACGTGAAAGATACAAATTATATAGAATGAAAGGAAATCGGTGACGATGAGAAACCACTCCAGCATTCGCCTACAGACCAGGGAAAACCCTAAAAAATATGATGTCAGAGTGATCGACCAACAGGGAAATCAAGCAAAAGACCTTAGAAGCACATAGGTTAAGTTATAAATCAAATAAAAATGCAATAAAATCGTGCTAGATGAGAAACCACCCAGACATTCGCCTACAGACCAGGCAAAACCATGAAAAATGTGTCAGAGTAAACAACCATCGACAATCGAACGAGGGAAACCATCAGATTACTCTAGAAGCATAAAGTTGCAAATGAAAGAAAATCGTGATAGATGAGAACCCACTCAGGCATTCGCCTGCAGACCAGGGGAAACCATGAAAAAAATCAAAGGGCTGAGCGACTGGCGGATAGAGTGTGCGACCGACAGGGAAATCAAACAAAAGGTCTCTAGAAGCATAAAGTTGCAAATGAAAGAAAATCGTGATAGATGAGAACCCACTCAGGCATTCGCCTGCAGGCCAGGGGAAACCATGAAAAAAATCAAAGGACTGAGCGACTGACGGATAGAGTGTGCGACCGACAGGGAAATCAAGCAAAAGTTCTCTAGAGACAAAAAAGATGCAATTGAAATGGAATCATGATAGCAAATGCCACTACAGCATTAGGCAGCAGACCAGCGAAAATCGTGAGAAACGTAAGGTCAGAGTAAACAATCGATGGAAATCTAACCCCTGAACCCTAGAACTTCACGTGACAAAATACAAATAAAATGGTTTGAAAGGGAATCGTGATAGCAAATACCTCTACTGCATTAGGCGGCAGACCAGCGAAAATCGCGAGAAACGTAAGGTCAGAGTGCTCGTCCCTACAGGAATCGAATCCGAGACATCTCGAATGCAAAGTGCTGCCGTTATTGACTGAACAAAACAGTAAAAACAGACCTCATTAGCAGTCGTCATGCTTAAGCACGTTAACTTTCACCATATGACGTCACAGTCGGGGACAGTTTGACTGTCGCCACCATGTCGGGACATGCATATTTTAGACATCTCATATTTTAGAGTCATATACAGAAGTTTCATACCAACGTACTCACTACGCTCGCAAAGATAATCTAAAATTTCATCGTTGAAATACTTTGGAAATAGCGTAGAAGTTTTTTCCACCCTTATTTAATTAAATTCATGTATATACCCTATTATTTAGTGATTTTTTCAATAATTTCTCCCTCTCATGTCCATCATTCGTCAAAAAATCAGTGTAAAATACGCATTTTTATACGTTTTAATGTTCGTTTATTTTTAAAACCGCTGCATTTGCCGGTAATTACGAGCAATAATTTTTTTTCAGATTTACTCCGATTTTAGCTTATAGAATCGAATTAGGAAATGTTTTAATAAATGTATTGTATTTTTTAGGTGAAAAACACGATCTTCTTCTGACTGTGTATAATTATAATCAAGACCGATTTGTATTTAGTATAAAGATTGTTATATTTTCATTTTTAAGACTTCCTTTGTTAAAGATAATGTCTTGCAATCTATTTTTAAATTTCTTTTAAAACCAAAGCGAACGTTATCAACTATAATGGCAGCCTTCATGTATCGAAAAGCTAACATGGCCGCTTCAACCGTCTTTTTTCCATAAACGGAAGCATGCGGTGGAGAAGCCTCCCTTTCAGGTCGATAAAGAATCGAGCGCCCGACAGTGCGAGGTAGAGAGAAGACCTTCTTTCAGCGTCCGACAGATAGCGGTAAAGTAGGCCGTGCCATGTGGAACCAGACACTGAGAAAGAGACCGAGGAGGGGGGGGGGGTAGGCGGAACAGACGCGCTGGGAGAGAGAGCCGAAACCCTTCAGTTCGCCACAGCGCTCGGTCGCACACTCTATCCGTCAGTCGCTCAGTCCTTTGATTTTTTTCATGGTTTCCCCTGGCCTGCAGGCGAATGCCTGAGTGGGTTCTCATCTATCACGATTTTCTTTCATTTGCAACTTTATGCTTCTAGAGACCTTTTGTTTGATTTCCCTGTCGGTCGCACACTCTATCCGCCAGTCGCTCAGCCCTTTGATTTTTTTCATGGTTTCCCCTGGTCTGCAGGCGAATGCCTGAGTGGGTTCTCATCTATCACGATTTTCTTTCATTTGCAACTTTATGCTTCTAGAGTAATCTGATGGTTTCCCTCGTTCGATTGTCGATGGTTGTTTACTCTGACACATTTTTCATGGTTTTGCCTGGTCTGTAGGCGAATGTCTGGGTGGTTTCTCATCTAGCACGATTTTATTGCATTTTTATTTGATTTATAACTTAACCTATGTGCTTCTAAGGTCTTTTGCTTGATTTCCCTGTTGGTCGATCACTCTGACATCATATTTTTTAGGGTTTTCCCTGGTCTGTAGGCGAATGCTGGAGTGGTTTCTCATCGTCACCGATTTCCTTTCATTCTATATAATTTGTATCTTTCACGTGTGCTTTTAGAGTCCCTGGTTCGAGTTCCGTTGGACTCTCACTCTGACATATTTTTTCATGGTTTGCCATGGTCTGTAGGCGAATGTCTGGGTGGTTTCTCATCTAACACGATTTTCTTTCTTTTGCATCTAGGTTTCGTTGCGCGAAGGGAATGCTTGCCTCCTGCTCGGTCGACGGATCGTTCATCACCTTCACCAGTCAAGCTCTCCGAATCTGTACGATTATAGCCGAACAATACATAACATCTTCACAATACTTTACACTTTCTCTCTAAGCATACGAAGCTATACGGAGACGCTCGATCATCAGTGTAACACGAATTGAAATATATAAGAGCTTACACGCTTCATCACCGTTTTTAGTATTAATAAACAGGATATAATTGATTAAAAAAGGGTTCGTGTTTTCTCTATAAATAGAACGAACTTGAGTATTGAAATTCATTCTGTTGATCATCTCTGAGGTGTTAATATCGCTGTTCTCTCAGAAAATATTCTAAAGTGTTATCAATGTGAAGAAGAGTACATTTCCTTGAAGAAGCGTTAATACGTTATATAATTGATGCATAAAGGTTCGTGCTTCCTCTATAAATAGAGCAACCTCTAGCATTGAAATTCATTCTGTTGATCATCTCTGAGGTGTTAACATCGCTGTTCTCTCAGAAAATAATCTAAAGTGTTATCAATGTGAAGAAGAGTACATTTTCTTGAAGAAGCGTTAATACGTTATATAATTGATGCATAAAGGTTCGTGCTTCCTCTATAAATAGAGCAACCTCTAGCATTGAAATTCATTCTGTTGATCATCTCTGAGGTGTTAACATCGCTGTTCTCTCAGAAAATAATCAGCTTTCTAAGTGATATCAAGGCGTACATTTCCTTGAAGAAAGGTAAATACCTTATTATATCAAGAAGAAAAATGAATAAGTCCTCGTATAAGGATATCATTCCTAGTGTCTCAGGATATTCTTGTGGTAAATGCTGTAAGAAGTTCCTCCGTGGATATGATAAAAGACGACATGAGCTACGTTGTAAAAAACTCTTCAAGTGTAAATATTGTAATGTAGCCTTCAAAGACAGTTATAAGTGTCGTTGACACGAAGATGCGTGTGAAATAAACAGACCTGAGAAGAAACGTAGATTAGAACCGTCAAAGCAAGAGTTGTTTTCTACGATGGAGGAGTGTGACATGAAAGAATATGAAACTTCATTCCATGGACGTTTGAAATCGTATTTTATACAATGCGAATCAACTAAGGATCTGAATATATACCTGCATGAAGCAAAACAGCGGATAATCCAAGCTGTGCATAAAGAGCTTGGTATTCACAAGAGTTTGAAAATTAATCTGTTAGCTGAGTGTAGATTTGTTAACAGTATCGGAGAAACCTGTGACAAGACATTTAAAACCAGAAATCAAGCTGTTTTCCTAGAAACGGATCTGGACTCTATGCTGGAAACCAAAATGAAGAAATTGGTTACTGAAATGGAGGAATCACAACTAAAGGGAAGCAATTGGGCTCTGCTTGCTGTGGAAGGGGTGCGCCTTCGTATCAACAAGTACAACCCGTTGCGAGGAAGTAGCTACATACCACTACCACCATCTGTTGAAGCAAGAAAAGCCTGCATTAACATCCAGAATTTAACTGATGAGCTATGCTTTATGTACTCTATATTAGCCAAATTTGTCAGCGTCAAGCCTCAACGGGTGAGCAAATATAAGAAACTTCAAGATAAGTACGACTTCAGCTGTGTTTCCTATCCTAATCCGCTTTCTCAAATACCTAAATTTGAGAAGCTTAATAGGATGTCCATTAAGTGCATCTGATAAAGGTTGTTGACACTGAACTACCTGACCACCGTGACCTCCTACTATTGAGTGACAGTAGTGGAAAACATCACTATGTATATATCAAGAATTTTGAGAAGCTCGTTCGACGTCAGAAAACTAAGCATGATGGAGTGATATATACCTGTAAGCGGTGCTTTACACACTTTGACAATCGATATGGACAAAGTGGGCTGGAAAAACTGCAAGAACATGCATCCATCTGTAATCAGCATGGTGTTGCAAGGGTAGTTAAGCCTACAAAGGATAAATCAATTGTACAGTTTAAAAATGTGGAGAGGATGCTGAAACTACCTTATGTCATCTATGCGGATTTTGAGAGTATTCTCACTCCATGTCATACGTGTATTCCCAGTCCTGAAACTTCCTATACAACCCCTTATCAAGAGCACACAGCAATGAGCTTCTGTGTTTACGTTAAACGATCAACCAACGTTGAACATCTGGAAACTGGTCTTCCTAAGCATCCCTATGTATATCGTGGTGTTGATGCTGCTCAGAAGTTTATGCAATACCTGTCATTCCTTGCAAAGGAGATTAACAATATATACAAATCTGTCATGCCCCTGAAACTTACAGATCAACAGCAGATGGATTTTAACGCCTCTACAGTATGCTACTTGTGTGGAAAAACCTTTACTGAAGAGAACTATAAAGTACGCGACCATGATCACATCAGTGGTGAATATCGGGGGAGTCTGCATAATGAATGTAATTTAGCCTGCAAAACACCTAAATATATCCCTGTCTTCATGCACAACCTCAGTGGATATGACTCACACTTCATTGTTAAGGAGCTGGGATGTACAAGTGAGCGGGTGGAAGTAATTCCTAGCTCTGAAGAAAGCTATATATCATTCTCCAAGTATGTCGGAGATATAAAGCTACGGTTTGTAGATAGTTTTCGGTTCCTGAGTACAAGCTTGGATAAGCTGGTAAAAAATCTAACATCGTATCCTGAAACATTGAAGTACTTCGGAGAAGACAAGTTGAAGTTGATGACCCGTAAGGGTGTATTTCCCTATGATTACATCACTTCATGGGACGTCTTGAGCGAAACCTGCTTACCTCCTAAGGACTGCTTCTACAATAAATTAAATGAAGAGGAAATTAGTGATGCTGACTACGATCATGCTAAAAATGTATGGGAGCTGTTTAATGTCAGAAACCTGGGCGAGTACAGCGACCTCTACTTAATCTCTGATGTGCTTCTCCTAGCTGATGTCTTTGAGACATTTAGGGAGCAAACACTCAAAACACACAAAGGCGACCCTGCACATTATTTCACCTCTCCAGGACTTACATGGGATGCCATGTTACTGTACACTGGAATTCAGCTGGAATTGTTACAGGATTATGATCAATTACTCATGGTGGAATCTGGCATAAGAGGAGGTTTATGTCAAGTTTCCCACCGCTATGCAGAGGCTAATAACACCTACATGGAGAAGTATGATCCGTCGAGACCAACCCAATTTATTACCTATGAGGACGCCAACAACCAATATGGGTGGGCAATGAGTCACGCTCTCCCTTATGGTAGATTTGAGTGGGTATCACCTGAAAAAATTGACTTAGAAAGACTACAAGAAGATGATCCTTACGGCTACATATTAGAAGTCGACGTCGAGTATCCTGCAGAACTTCACGATCTACACAACGATCTACCTTTCCTGTCTGAGTGTATGACGCCTAAGGACTCTCCTACAAAGAAACTGATACCTCATCTAGGACCTCGAAATAAGTATGTACTACATTACATGGCGTTGAAGCAAGCTCTTGAACATGGACTACGGTTAACAAAAATCCATCGTGTGCTACAATTCCAACAGTCTCGATGGTTAAAACCGTACGTGAAATTTAACAACAGACTACGACAACAGGCCGCAAATGATTTTGAGAAGGATCTCTACAAATTGTTCAACAATGCTATGTTCGGAAAAGCTATGGAGAACCTGCGTAATCGTATGGATATAGGCTGGTGACAAATGAGAAGACTCTGGAAAAGTTAATTGCAAAGCCAACGTTTATCGACAGGACTATATATGCTTCTAATCTAGCTGGTGTGCATATGGCCTCCCGACAGATCGTGTTCAACAAGCCTATATACATAAGTATGAGTGTGTTGGATATCTCCAAGACATTAATGTACCGGTATCACTATGATTTGTTGTTACCGTATTATGGAGCTGAAAACCTGAAGCTTATGTATATGGTCACTGATTCGTTCATTCATCGTGTTACAACTGAAGATGTGTACCAGGATAAGCTACGTTTTCTTGAGCACCTAGATACTGCTGATTATCCTACAAGCCATATATGCTATTCACCTCTAAACAAGAATGTACTTGGGAAATTTAAAGATAAGGCTAATGGTAAAATCATTCAACGCTTTGTAGGGCTACGACCTAAAATGTATGCCCTAGATATCGACGGTTCAATGATAAAAAAGTTTAAAGGCATAAAACGTAGTGCTATTAAGCAGTACGTCACGTTCGAGAGCTATACTGACTGCCTTAAAACCAGAGAAATTATCAGAACGCCCATGAATCTGATCCTGTCGCGACAGCATGCTCTTGCCACAGTACAAGTGAATAAAATTACATTGACACCATACGATTATAAAAGAATTATTGCTGAGGACGGTATAACGACATACGCCTATGGACATTACAGCATTACAAGTAGTGCATAAGAGAATGTAAGTCGAATATGAAGATTTTCTCGTGAGTCTACAATCTTAAAAAAATGAAGGTTATCCGTGTGCTGTATATGCAGCTAGCTGACGACCGATGAAGAAAGAAGAAGATGGAAGGGAAGGTGGCAACTCTGCCATTAGGAGCAATCCTAGTGCTAGTCTCAAGCCTAGATAAAAAGGGGAGAGACGCCTACAACAAACTAAAATAAAGGTATGTTGACGTAAACTTTTCAATTAAAACTCTCGAATAATAAAACCTGAATAAAACATTGCAATTTCACTAAAAGAAAGTTGAGGTTATCTTTGGTTAGCCAGATTAGGTTAGTTGATGCCTGACTAGAATGGATGATGAGAGGAACGTTTAGGATTGGTCGGGTTAATCTAGGCTAGGTTCTCGTACTTATTGTCTAAGTTATGAAGGATGAATTAGTTTAGATCGCTTTAGCAATGGGCTGGTTACGTGTTGTTCTTACGTTGTTTTACATGGTTACAAGGTTGCTACGTGTTGTTACGTCGTGTGACGTTTCTGGTTACGTGATTACGTTTGTTGGTTACGTCTTGTTACGTGATTATGTTAGGAATGAATAGACAATGAGAAGATGCAGAACATACAAGTTGGGCATAGGTTAGGACGTATACTTCACTGTGAAACGATATACAGTTTGTCCCTCTCCGTCTCGCACACTACTTTTTAACATATAAAAAGTTTGTAAGGTTTAGAAAAAAGTATATAAAAGTATTGTAACGTTGGATGAGAAATGTTTTATAATCTAATTACTCTCTATATTACCGTATAAGCCTACATTCCTCCTCCTTCAACCCCTGTCTATCCTTGTATCTCTCCCGTTTTCCATATTTCACCTCATATAAACGTATACTCTGCTTCTCAACCCATGTCTAGACTAGCGCCTCTCCTCGTATTCCCTACCGCTCTCATATAAATGTATTTTCCTCCTTGAAGACTCTCTCAACCTAGCACCTACCTTCGTTTTCCTCGTCTCTCCGTATAAACGCATACTTTTGTTCTTCAAACCTTCCTGTCTAATACCTCTCCTCGGTTTGCTAGCTCTCCCATATAAAAACGACATATTCTACCCTTCAAGTCCTGTATGGTGTAGTACCTCCCTCGTATTCCCTATCTCTTCCGTATAAAGCGTATCCCCTCCTCCTTCAGCATCTGTCTAGTCTAGCACCTCTCCTCGTATTCCCTATCTCTCTCGTATAAACTTACATCCCCCTCCATCATTATCTGTCTAGCCTATTATCTGTTCGCGTTTTCCCTATCTTTACCATAAAAGTCATACTCCACACCTCAAAGCCCGTCTAGCCTAGCACTTCTAATCATATTCCCCTACCTCTCTCATATAAGACGCATTCCCCTACTTCAACCCTGTCTAGCCTAGCATCGACCCTCGTATTCCCTATCTCTCGCATATAAACTCCTACTCTATCATTCAAACCTCCTAGCCTAATACCTCTCCTCGGTTCGCTATCTCGCTCATATAAAACGCCATATTCTAGCCTTCAAGTCCTGTTTAGTATAACATCTTTCCTTGTCTTCCCTATCTCTCTCGTATAAAGCGTATCCCTCCCTCCTTTAGCATCTGACTAGCCCAGCATCAGCCCTCGTATTCCCTATCTCTCCCCTATAAACGCATTTTCCTCCTTGAACTGTCGCATCTATCCTCGTTGTCCCTATCCTTTCCCATATAAACGTAAAAGTGGCCCAGCTTCTGTCTATCATACCGCCTGCCCCCGTTTTCCATATATTCCTCATATAAACGTATACCGTACTCCTTAACCTCTGTCTGCACTAGCACCTTCCCTCGTATGCCCTATCTCTGTCGTATAAAGCATATCTCTCCCTCCTTCAGTCCCTGCTCTACCTCAGAACTCTCCTCGTTTTCCCTATCTCTCCCATATAAACGCATTTTTTCCTCCTTGAAGGTTCTCTCAACCTAGCATATACCCTCGTTTTCCTCGTCTCTTCATATAAAAAGTCATACTCCACCCTTCAAAACCTGAATAGTCTAGTACCTCTCCACGTATCCCCTATCTCTCCTGTAAATATGTTCATATTCCCCTGCTTCAGCATCTGTCTATCCTAGCCTCTGTTCACTTTTTCCCTATCTTTCCCATATAAATGCATATTCCACATCTCAACCCCTATCTAGTCCAACACTTCTCCTCGTTTTCCACGTATCTCTCATATAAAGCACATCCTCATTCCTTCAACCTCTATCTAGCCTAGCATCAATCCTCGTAGTCCCTATCTCCCCCACATAAACGCATTTTCCTCCGCATATACCATCGTTTTCCCTATCCTTTCCCATATAAACGCAAAACTGCGCCAGGTCTGTCCTACCTACCCTACTAATAGCAAATATATAACAGGATCGTTCAAGCCAAGCTTTGAGTTGTCTCTACGCTTTCTTTACTCCAATCAGCTATTTCCCCCAGTCGCATCCCCTATGGTTGTGACAATATACCGTGTTACCACTAGCTATTCAAGATTATTCCATACCACTTGCTTTTAAAAGTTGGGCCCACACTTTGTGATCGATGTAAAGGAAAGTCTACAGTGATACATATTCTTGAATCTGAACACTTAAAACCACAGTTACTTCCCAAAACATAGTTGTAATAAATGCTTATTAATACACGCTAAATGTCATTAAATATATATCTCCAGCTGTACAATGTACAAACATTTTTCCGGCACCCAAAACTGCGGTTTTTAACATCATTGTATTACTTTTCTCCATTCTTACCTATTGCACCATAAATTTCCCAAACGATCATTGCCTCTCTTTATTTATTGAATCCACGTAAATTTTTGAATTCTCCTCCTTCCTGATGGCGTCCACTCCATTATTTCTTTGGTCAATCTTCCATTTTCCATTCTGTTAGCATGCCCATCCATTCATTCATCTGTTGAATAAAAACTAAGCTATTTTTTTAAAATTCACATCTTTTTTATAATCTCATTTTTAATACCTTTTCTCGTAATTATCCTGGCAAATTTCTTTCAATAACCCATTTCTGTTCCCAATAATTTTCGTTGCAACGTCGGAGCTATAGGTTACAATACTACTAACTATTGTTTTAAAAATTGTAGTTCTAGTTTCTTTTGAGACCTGTTTATCCCATAATACACCATTCAGAGTAGATAAAGCATACCTTCCTAAGCTTATCTTTGGTCTTAAATACATTCAGACCATAAAACTACGTGTGTTATTTTAGCAATATTTACTGTGGTGCGTTATACAGTTTTTAATTTTTTTAAATAGAGGATACATTTGTAATTATCATCTTATAAATATATATTTTTAATTTTAATAAATCCTCTTTATCAAAAACCTTAATTTGAAAATGATGATATAAATAAAAATTTATAAAATCATTTTTATAATCCAATGAAAAAACTAAATAATTTAAATTATTATAAATATATATTATTCCTGTGTATAACGAGTTTTCAGTGAGGATTTTATTATTACATAATGGAATTGTTCAAATAAATGATCCGCTCTTTATTTTTAATTTTGTTTTAAAACAAATTCCCTATACACTGCTACCAGTTATGATCTATTATGCTTCCCTTCATTTAATACCCTAAGATTTTTGCCTCCTTCTCAAAGGCTACAAGTACTGCAGTTATTGAAATCCTTGTAATTGCATAATTTCCATATTAATGTATAATCCGAAGAATTGTGAGAACTTCACACTCACACATCAAATGAGACTATTTCATTCACTCTCCTGCATCTTCTGCATATTTTATACACTGCTTTGTTGAAGGTAGTATTATATTCCATTCTAATCTTGGATTCCAAATTATATATTTGCTGCTGGTGATGTAATATTAATAACAAAGACTTTAGCATTACATGAAGTTAGTAATGTAACTTTCTGCTCCATTCCTTAAATTTTACCACTATGTATAAAGTGATCTGATAATAGCTATGATATGTGTTATCTTCAGAAGAGCTTCCATAATACTCTAGTTTTAAAACCTAATGACGCTGTATACCGATTAAGTAAATATAAATATGTACCATTTGGTCTTTTATAGTCTATTTGTTATCTCACATAAATAAATAAATTAATATTGAAAACATTTCTGTAAAAAATTAACAGGTTTAATGGTAGATGGAGTAGCTGTGAATAGCTTTATAGAATAACAATGAAAGTAAATTATAGGAGTCATAGAAAGGCACTGATTGTAACCAAAGTGTATCATTTACCTACAGAAGGTAGAGGAAGTATTATATTCCACCCAAAAGTTTGATAATAAGCTCTAATAGGAAATACTTTTATTAGAGTCAATAAAAATAGTGGGGAAAAAACTCCACGTGTGCACATGTGCATATCTGTCAGAAACTCTTTTGAGTTGCAATGGACTCAATAAAAGACAGAAAAAAGTTAGAAAGAAAAGGACCAAAGACGACACCCATGGCCGCAGCGCTAAAGTTCCTACCTTTGGTGTTTACGCGGCGCAGAAGATTGTGAACTCGAGTCTTGCCTTGGACATGAATGTTGTGCGCTACGTGTAAAAGAACAATCAGAAAAATGGAAAACAACAAAACACGAAAAAAATAGGTAAGTGGAGTAGTGGGCAATTATTGCAGTTTGGCATATAAATAAATAAAACGCAATATAACTAAAAACCTAAAATTCGGAGGATAAACATCAGTCCTAATATTGAGTTTGAGGGTATTCAGCGTGAAAATGCTCATAATATTTCCACTTTTCCAAAGTTCCCAACAATTTTTTTTAATTTCTGAAAAACGACTATCAAAATTATAATTAGGATGTGATATATTTGAAATATTAATACGTCATATCAAATACGTATATTTAATTTTCTTTGAATGGTCTGCTATTTTGTTGTATAACAAAAACAATAAGACAGGTAAATATAAAAAAATAAATTTAGTATTATTTGTGGGCACTCTTTAACTGCTATGACTTTTTATGCTTCTTTTTACACGCCAAAAAATCCGTCGTCTTCCGCTGGTTTGAACTCGCGAGGTCGGATACTGGAGGCTAGCATGGTACCTTAGACCACGGAGGACGACAGTAAAGATTAAAGTCATTAAATACATAATGTCTCAAATTTTTTTAAAAGCATTAGTGTTTTCAAAATATTTCAAATTGCATGTGTATTCATTCCGAAGTTTAAGTGCGTCATCTGTCGGATGTTATTTACGAATTTGTGATTCTTCTTTTGCACTGTATTGCAAAATCATTGCAAAATTTGAATAGTGCTTCTCCATGTTGTATGTAACTAAGCATTTACTGTTTAATTTTAAATCTTTACTGGGTACAATATTACGTGAATAGAAAAATTACTTTTTATATTAATGCAATGATGTATAGCTGAAATGTGAATGAATGTATGAAGAAAGAAACTCATGTGAATGTACTACATCATATTTATTTGTCTGAGCCCGTAATTACCAAGTTGTAGATGTTTATTTCCGCAAGTTGTAAATAAAATGAAAAATAAATAGACGATTACAACAAAAACTGCACCCATTTACAGAGCAGGTCATCTTTTTATAAAATAAAAAAGGAGAGAAGCGAAGGGAAAAGCACAAGGGCGAGAAGAGTAAGACGCAACTAAAGAAAACGTTTCATGTGTCTCCTCGTTTCTCCTCCCTCTTGACACTCCCTTTATTTGGACTGAATGAGAAGTCACTGCTCTATCTATCTGTGTTCTGAGCAGGGAGTGAAGGAAGCAACAAGAAATGAAAGGCGTCACCAGAGCGAATGAGACATTTGGAAGTATTTTGCACCCTTTTCCAGTCCCTACGTTCCTTGTCACATAATGTGCTCGTGCCCATGCTTCCTCCTACCAGTGGCCATCCACTCCTTATATTGCCGAGGAATTGTTCCATCGGTGACGTTGTTGCCTGCGAATGCGGTTGCCAGCAGAGCTCTTTTTGGCAACGAATCAAGATTTCTTCCCTTTTTGTTCGACTAAAGGTTGAAACTGGCGAGCCGGAAGGACCAGTTCCCGCAAAAGCAAACATCCACCTCTGGTGATGCCTTATACAGGCGACGCACTCCCGCGCCTACTTTATAAAAAAGCATTTCATTCTCTGCCTGACAACCCTTGGGCAATGGCATGGATATTTCTCACGAGATACAGCTCTACTGAAAGTTGCGTTCTTAGACCGTCGCAGCGAGGGTGCATACATATAATATTACATGGAGAAAGAATGGAAAATATAATAAAGGGCACAAATCTAGAAGAACAACGCTGTAGGGACTCTGCAATAATGAAAAGTTAAGTTTACTAGGGAAGTAGAATGAGGCCTAAAACATTTCGTTTTCGGAATCCTTTACTCTAGCTGCATTATTTATATCAGAATTTAAGTATGCAGTAACAGTGTATAGTTTATATTTCGCTAACTTCTTGTTTTTATTTGATGCTTCTACGCCTCGTAGCTCTTCTGTAGTACTTTATCAAGCTTCGAACCTGAAACAACACTGTCTCAATGCAACAAGACTCGAACTTGCTGCTAAAACTCATAACAACATACGTTCTGCTCACTGTATTCGCTCTGTCGCATCACGAAACCCTCTAATTTGCTCCTCCACGTTTCTGCTGGTGACAGAAGATGCAATTCTAGTAAAATTATGTACTTCTTCCTTTCAAGGATTAGGTTTCCAGCCTGTTTCGGCTTCAAAGAGATTCTTTCCACTGCCTCCTCGTTCTCTCCTGGTCTAGATATTAATATTTTCTTAGGGATCGGTAACAATCCATTCCTTCCAGATGTACTATCCAATTCTTCCAGTAATATCACATCTAATTCCCTTCTTATATCTTCATTTATAATTATATTCATGCTATTACAACCTTCGTTTGATTTTAGAAACTTCATTTCGGATGCTTGTAACTTATTCCTATCACCACTTGTAAGAGTCCATAACACTTCCCGCACTGCGACCATTTTGAACTATTATGGCTACACCTCCGGGAACAGGGATGAGGTGAAGTAGTCGTAGGAGGTTGCAGGTACCAGGCAGGTAGTCCTACAGAGACATTTCCAGTTTGAACACCTGCGCATCTGTGGCGAGGAATTCCAAAAGGGCGACGGAGCGACCTTAGCAGACGGGACAGGTCACTCTAGCGTTCACGGGGACAAATTTTGTCAACGGCATGCGTTCACGACATTTCCCCGGCACCGCCAGTATCACAGGGCCTGAAACCATCTGAAACCTGAAATGGAGATGAAATAAGTGGAACTGGGGAAAGGAGAAATCGTGGTAGAATACATCACTACGTAGTGGAAAACCACGAAAAACCCTATGATCAGAGTGGACGGCCACCGGGAATTGCACTCGAGACCACCCGAACGCAAGCCTCACAATACCTGGAGTCATCTCCCTCGATCAATAAAAGTTGTACTGCTATTACATTATAAAGCTGTATTTATGTATCTTTTCTTGTTTTCCTTTAAGAGTTTCGTTTATAACTGAATTATACTAACAACTTTACCTTACAGAATATAAACTAGTTTATTGGTTCTTGACTGAACTCACTTTTGGATAAACGTACTTGAGGAAGGTTACTAGAGCGAATATTCTTGGTGTTTGCAGTTTTAATGGCATAATAGTCTATTATAATGCCATGACGATGCAGCCCGATTGTTCCGGACCGACCTCAAGCTCACTTACACATGGCAGAGGTAGGCGTTCATCCAACGGAGACAGGGTGTGATGTAGCCAGCGTCACGCATATCCCAGCAGGAATGTGTTTTTTTGTCCGAAAGCGCTGCCTATCGCAGCTCCTCAATTTCCTCACGATGCTGAGCAAGCAACGACACTATACCCGGGACTTAAAGTGGCATATGAGATCGAAACCGGGAGCTTTCTGTGGGTGGGAACTGGAGCGCCATGTTTGCAGGACAATATAGCGTATTAGTGCGGTAAAACAATTGAAACGTTGAAACAAACGACAAAAAATATAAAATCTATGTGCGAAAACTTCGGAATCATTGAAGAAGTAATAGCTGAAAGAATGCTCTTGTGGTAGAAGAGAATTATTTAGCAAGGAAACTACTTTGTGAAATCACCTTCTGTTCAGTTCGCTGTGCCGTTGAACTGAAATCGTGCAGAAGGAAAAGAAATAATATGCTTTCTGGAGTACATTAACGAAATTTTACCTCCGGTTACCGCATTGGGAAGCTCCCCGTGTCGGTGTCTGACATAAAGAAAATCAAGAAGCAGAAGGAAAGGGAGAATCGGAATAGATGGGGAGTGCTTTCTGAACATTCGCCAATTGCCTCCGCCGGATCTTACTGGAAGGTGTCCAAAACATCCATCTCATATATGCATAAGGGGTGGTTGACTATATGTTTAAGGAAGATATACCCTTATTTCCATCTACTGTATATGTTGTATATACTCCAAGGGAAAAAAGTGTAGTCCAACACTAATGCAAAACTAGCTTGGAGTGCATTTGAAGATATTCACCACAAGAAAATATTTAAATTATAGATTGCTTTAGAACCAAATTTCAATAATAAAAGAAAATCACTAATATAGATTATGGCCAGTATGAAGAGATGCTTCTATATCTCCGAAATATCATAAATTTTTAAGGGTTGCAAACCGCATTATTTCTCACTTTACATAAGCCAAATATGAAATTTCAACTGTAACAAATTTGGAGTTACTATTGTTCATTAGGAAACAGTTTCAGCGGTAGCTTTATTTTGGCCAACTGCCAATTCCATTCTCTCTGTGTCACGTGCATTTATTTACATCCAGTAGGCTGGTTATAATGGATAGGGAATAGTACCAATTGTACCATTATGCATCTTCTGTTTCCTACATTGTTCTCAACTCTGTTGTGCTCTCAGTTGTTCGTTCAGATACTTCAGATAAAAATGTGATAATTACGTACACAGTACACAGTAAATGTCCACATCGTAAGTGCAAATATTTTGTATAGAAAACATTTTATAAAATTAACTTTGTTGTTCCAGTTGCACGTAAGGTAATGGAAATATCGCATTCGACCCCAAAAGTGTTTCATTGGAAATACACAAATGAATCCAGGAAATCCTACTTAGAAAATTGTTCATTTGTGGTACTTCCATGTCTATATGGTAGAGAGAGGAGGAGTGGGGGAGCACCAGCCATACTTAACAGGGAGTATATTAAGCTTCGTAATTAAGTCAAGTATCTTTTAAGGGCACTCGATTGGAATTTCATAAAATTCTCCCATTGCAGATAGCTCTTTATATGGATTTTTTATTTCCTTGATAAAATACCCGCCGAGCGGGATGGATCAGGCGGTTACGTCCAGGGAGGTCCCGGGTTTAAATTCCCGGTGCCGACCAATCTGAAAGAAGGTTTTTTACAACATGCATTAGCTTGTATATCCTTGGAGGTTAAGTCCTACAAAAAGGAGGGTAATTCGTTAAAGAATAAGAAGTTACATAATGTTTCTTTACTATTATTGTATATAAAGAGGTTACCACAAGAAATGTATCGTTTCCACTGTATTGGAAATATAAGGAAAAGGCATAAGTATGTATGCTGTTAAAACTTTACTTATGTTTTAATTCTAATTAACGCGATAGAATGTTTATTACTGATTTTTCATACATCATATGAGGTGTACAGTACGTGAGGTTTAAGTTGAAATACGACCCTTTTGACGCTAACTGACCGGTATAAGAGGGGAGGGGGTCCGCTAATGACGGTCCGGGTTCACAGAAAGCGTCATAATCACCCATCAGTGCCTAATATCTTTTATACAGATGACTTGTAATAAGAAAACGATACAGAAAATTTTTAAAATACCATGTTTCTAAAACCAAATGAAGTTTTTTTATATTTGACAGCAACGTGCTAAGATTTTTCGAGTTGATTATCGTTTGGTTTTTACGATTTGCTCTACCAGTTTGTTAATTATCATCATTTAAATATTTTATGTTCATCAAAAATGAATTTGACTAGTAATAATTTCCGGGCTATGATTTTGACGATCTTAAATTATCATTTACACCTAAAAATGTGAAAATCGGCTTAGGAATGCACTTAGAGAAGAAGCCCCAATCTGAGGCAATAATTTATAATTGGTACAAAACATTCAAGAAGGATCGCTTTTTTCTTAGTGATGAAGTTGGTGAAGGACGCCCAAGAAATGTTGTTAGTAATGGAAATTTTGCTGCTGTTTGAGCAATGTTTGAAGATCGACGGACATATTATGAATTTACTCGAGGGATATTGGGCATTGGCATGAGTCAAATCCAAAATGTTTTAATCAATAGTTTGACGAGAGAAAACGTTGTTATCCACATAAATTGACCCCCAGTCAAAAAGAACATTGACTGCTGCAGAAGAACTATGGAAAAATTCCAAAGCGCCACTTCAAATTTGGTTTAGAATATCGTTACTGGGGATGTTGGATTTATTTTTATGATCCTGAAAATAAAAGCCAATCGGCTCAATGGGTTTTCGAACAGAACCTAAGCCTACAAAAGTCCAACGAATTCGCAGTGCTGGTAAGGAGATGGTTGCTATTTTTGTTTCTAAAATGGGCCACATTGCTACTATAGCATAAGAAGATAAGTAGCTTTACTGTCAATTGGTACATAAATGTCTGTTTACCGCACATTTTTTAAAAAGTTCGCTCAAAAGAAAAAAATAATATTACATCATGACAACGTATCGTCGCATACAACATAATTAACAACTGAGTATCTGAATGCCCTAAAGGTGGATCCTCCACCATACAGCCCTGACCTAACATCGTGTGATTTCTTTTTGTTTCCAAAAATTAAAGATAAAATGAGTGGAATCACTTTTTCGTCATCAGATGAAACAGTGAAACATTATAAAAATCTGGTTTCTGAAATGCTTCAGGTAGAGTGGCATCATTGCTTTAAGGACTGGTTTTATGGAATGCAAAAATGTATTGATTTAAAGGGATATTTTGGAAAACAATAAAATAATTAAATTTGTTTAAAACCAATCCTTGTTTGATTTTCTAAAAATGTTCAGTATTACCCTCGTAGTGTTGTTGTCAGTTGCACTTTTGGCAGCGAAATATGAAAGATATCCTGATATCTTCGTATAAGCTGATGTTGGTTGTTCTCCTCTAAAGTGCATGCTTCACCCCGATTTTAAATATTCAGTTTCATAGTAAAGGTTTTGAATTTAGATAGTTAAGGATTACAACTGTCGTGTGGAATATAGTGCTCTCTCTTTCTGCTTTCCATGTTTCAACTTAAAGCAAATACACTATAGTAGGAGCAGAAACAGAGTGTTAGAGCGTTGGAGAAGTAAAAGAGAGAGTAAGAGAGGAAGAGGGAAAGGGAAAGTAATGAGTGAGGGAGAGGCTGTGAGATGGAGAGAGATGAAAAAAGAGAAGAGTTTCTGCACATAACCCAATAACGCTAGTTCTTGTATGTAAAATCAAGATGCACCTGCAGGGACTAAAAGATAGTTCGATAAAATCATAATATAGTAAACTCCAGCTTCGTTAATGTGATTTATGCAAGTTCGATTAATGAAATATCAAAGTTCATCTAACGCACGAGATAAATTAAGGGATTACAAATCGAAAGCCTAATTTTACTGGCATCGCTTTTATATCCAGCTGTTCTCGAAAGTTTACGCTGAGACTAATAGCTCGTTTGCTCTACCCTTCATCTTTTCTTGGTAAAATTTCATTCTCACTTTCAATCTTGTGCCGCTTCTTAAATTATGCTTTTTAATTATTAACGCCTAAAACTTTGAGAAAACTCATTTAGCTGTTATTTGGAAAGCTTACTTCATCCCGGAAATTTAGTAATCGACTTTTATTGCAGAAATAAATTACAAGTGATACAGTGTTGAGCCTACAGAGATGTGTTAAAATGGAAAAACTTAATCAGAACAACGGGAACAAATTTGGAAAGTTTTGGGGATGTTGAAAACGCAAATTATAAATGAATTCTCGTTTTTTCCTTCCTTTCTTTCCTTTTTATTGTTTTCTTATATCTTAAAAGATATGTACTGTTTCGAACACTACATAGCTTATCCTAAACTGACCGAGATGGTTCAGTGGTAACGTGTGAGGCTCGCATTCGGGAAATACCGTGTTCGATCCCCATGGATCACTCTGACTGGGTTTTTCATGGTTGGCCTGTTTGGTAAGTGGATGCTGGGGTGGTTTGTCATCCACCACGATTCCTTTCCATCAGTTTCCTTTTCTTTCGTCCCCTTCTCATCTTTCAGATATTCTTCAGGTTTTCGTGGCGTATGGCGGTACCGACAGATGGCTGCTTCGATGCTTACTCAAAGGAAAGAGTACTCCATGTGTACACTAACGGGCTGCTTGGCCCTCGTAGCCATGATCGCTGGAGCGCGTAGCTTCGGCGCTCCGCAAAGTTGAGGGTCGCGAGATTGAGTCCCGCTATGGGCATGGTGCTTGTGTATGTGTGTTGTATGTGTAATTGCGGTAATAAGCGATAAACAATAAAACACAGTAATTATAAACTGGGTAAACAAGGGAACTTTAAAAAAAGTTGCCCTCTCCAGGTAGGTCTAAATGTGCGAGGTGTCCCTCTCCACTGTCCCCCTCCCTTCTATAAAACAGGAGCTCGCAGGAAAACGATAACGCAAAGAATGTGGTGCGCCTCACAGCACTGACCTTTGTAAGAATTAAAATGTATGCTTTGACCCCAATTTTTCTGAAATGATTTTCTGCGCCCTAATACTTACATAACCCATTAGCCATCAACAGAAGGTGGAACGGACTTTGTTGCGCAGGCAGGAACCATTCTGCGGTCCATTTTGCACTACTTTTGGATCATCATTTTGACGTGTTCCATTAACAATGTTGAGAGCTGGAATACTTATCGAATTTCTTTTGAATGACGCAACCAGCTGCCCACCGCTGCTATGGTTTGCTATGCCAGTCCGTTTGTGCAGTTGCGGCGGACAGGTTCACTGTTTCTCCCATGGATAATGCGATTGATGAAAAATAATATGTTAACACTTCCTTTAGTTATAAAAGTGTCCCAACCCATCGCCTGCATTAGCCTGTCTCTGTAGAACGCATTTTTTGTACACTCGACGAATTTCTGTAGCAGACATTTTGGAAAACGTACGACTCATACTGTCTGCTAATTCTTCGAAAGTTGTTGCATAAAACGTACCTTGGAAAAATGCTAAACTGTATTATTAAACATACATTTTATGAATTTTACGATAACAATCACATTTATTTAGCCCCGAAGCGCTAGCGGATCGATAAATAAAAAATACCGTAATAGAAGGAAACAATTTTCCTAGGACTTCTTTCCACCACATTCCCTAAGCCGTACAATTTATTTCTGGTTAGAACTGTTGATTGTGTATGTTTGTTTGCCTAACTGCAATCCGATTTGTTTAAATTGTTCTAATACTCTATAAGTTGTGAATTTATTAGGAATCGCGATGCAGGCAATGTCTGTATAAATTCAAAAGATAAATTCAATTGGACATGTGACTCCGTTGGAGCAAACCTTAACACAATAAACATTTGCTCTGTAGTATATACCATTATAACTACATACAATCAACAGGCAGCTTCCCATTATACATAATTTCAAATTGCGTTATACTGATCTGAAAATGACTTCACCCTCTGCAGATGCGTGAACTAGGTTCCTACAGAAGGAGTTCATTGTAAAATATAAAGGTACGGTACATTTCACGGAAGGATCCCAGAAATCGCGGCAGAGCACCGCAAGTAGGCCTAACGGCCCTTTTTGCTTCCAACGTGAGCACTGGGAAGGAGGGAGGGATGAGAGGAGAGATCCGAAAGGCGACCAGATATGTCGTCGGGCGTAAGCATGGACGGGGTCCCTAAAGTTTCCAGGTAGAACGCATTCGAAGCCGCTCGAACCTTCCCACAAGCAACCAACTCCAGCGTCCCCGAGGCGGAGCCCACTCAAGTAGAGACCTGAGTAGTTACCGCCAATGTGCAAGCTACCGTCCTGCCGCAACCCGCCAAACACCTTCGCTTGGTCCTAAAACCCTGAACCAGATTACAAGAAAGTTGATGGGTACAGGAAATGAAAGGGAGGAGAGTAATGGTATAAGATGAACTACCCTAGCATTCGGCTGTCGACCAGGGGAAACCACGAAAAGCCCACAGCCCAGAGTGAGCGGTCGCCGGGGATCGAACCCGGGACCTCGCGAATGCGGGCCACAGACGTTGCCGCCTGAGCCACGGCTCGGTATGGACTATGTAACATCAAAGGAGGAGCTTAAAACAATCTATGCAGCATTTGGAACGCTTGGAACAATTACAAGAATTCTTTCGAAATTGGATTTCGAGCTGTCTGGAATGATGTGGTTCTCAAAAATTGATGTGGTTTTGGCCCAAGGTGACATTTAGAAGCATCCTCTGTTGTGAATTTTTCAGCTCCTCGCTAGGAGCCGCCCATTAGCACGCTACAGCTCGTAGAGGGTGGATAAAAAAGCTGTGTTACATTCAAAAGATGTTTTCTTCCCACTCTACCATTAACTATTATTACAAAGCTTCTTTTTCGTTGTACTTTTTATTAATTGAGATAAACGCTTCCAGAAATGGTACGTGAAGAGGGATACAGGATGCCGAACTGGTAGCAAATCCTTAAAAAGCACGTCACTATATGTTGACTTTGAAATTCTACCAGAAACAAACAATGGCTACTTGGTATTTCAAAAAGTTGAAAGTATTTGGTAATTGAAACCAATTACAGCGAATTACTAGGAAATTGTGAATTACATAAAAGTTTAAGTCGATAGTGTGTTTTAACGAGATCAACGGTTTTTGTATAGTAAGGTTTTGTCCATCTCTTGCGAATTAAAAATTACACAAAGTAAACAACATTAATTTAGGATGAAGAGGGCTTCACCGAGTATTCGTAAAAAATTCAGGAAAAGCGTTTTCTCATGCAGATATCTTAAATATATTGTATGTTAATCAAAATCGTTTGGAGCTGCTTTGATAAAAAGAAAACGAACAATGCTATATGTAAAGGGCAGTGTTGAGGGGTTTTCCTGAAAATATTCGTATTGCATCTTCGGTAGCTACTGAATTTAACTGTGAGGTTTGGTATTTATCGCACATTTCAATTTTGAGTAACTCTAGCTGACATGTACCTTTCATTCCATTTCCTCATCTTTCAGATGTGCTTCTAGGTCTCGTGGTGTACGGCAGTGTCGGACAGATGGCGCGAATGCATGCTCACTGGAAAGAATACTTCCTGTGGACACCAGAGAGCTGCTTCGGCAATGACACATGCATCTGCGAGTTTGGAAGTCTTAGGGTCTTCCACGCGTCCCCGTACCCTGCCTGCCTACGGCCTGTAGCCTCCTGTGTGGTTCCTTCACGTCATCCCTTCCTCCTGGGAGGTGGTAGGCATATAATATCTCTGTATGTCGCGATTCCAAGGTGTTCTCCTCAGTTGAACAACTACAGGGAGAGCCAAAAGACTACGAACGGGCTGTGCGGCTGATTTCCTGTCCACGTCCTCGCCACTCGTTGCCGTCTGCCGCTATCATAGAAAGGCGCGAATGAAACCATAAAACATTTTTAAAGCTACTTTTAAAGGCTTTACTTACCAACTTTATGAAAGGAGATTTTGAAACTGGCCACCGTCGTAGTCCATACATTTTGGCACCTTTTTAGGAAACTATCCATCACTCGCCGTAGTTCACGTTGAGAAATGCTGGCAATTTCCTGGCGAATATTTTTTTTTTAATTCTTCCAGGGTGTGTGGGTTTTTCTTGTACACTTGTTTTAAGTTACCCAAGGGATAGGAATCTCAGCGGATTAGGTCGGGGGATCGAGGGGGCCACAATCTCTACTAATAATTCTGTCCTCAAGCACACTTTTATAAAGTTGTTAAGTAAAGCGTTCAAAAACAGTCTTAAAAATGTTGTATGGTTTCATCCGCGCCTTTCTATGATAGCGGTACACGACAAAGAGCGCCAAGGATGCGGACAGGGAAACCACCGCGCAGCCAGTTCGTAGTCTTTTGGCTCTCCCTGACTTCTAAATTAGTATCAAAGCAATAGATGTGCAAAAAATCCAGATTAAACCGTGGTGATAGTTTTAGGGCTTCTCTTAGTTAGTGATACTTATAATCCCGTAATGATAGTAATTGAGACTGAATGTTAAGGTAGGGTGGGAAGGGAGTGGGGGGTGGCATGCTGGACGTTGATTACGACATCCTGCTAATTATCGCTTGGTTTGAGCGGGTTCCATGATATCTGTCACGTACTGAGGGTAGCTACGGTCTTGTGGTGATCAAATGCGGCCAACCACTGAGACCGCGAGGTTGAGGAACTGTGCAAGGTTCAGCTACCACAGACCATTACAATAACGTCAAGGGGACCTGCAGATTACTCTTCATTACCAGCAAAATCCGTTTACAGCTCTAATCCGTTTTAAACTTTGATTAGTGAATGCTGCATTCTATTCTCAGCCAATCTCGTTTTATTCATGTTTTGAGGATCTTAACCTTTGAAAGCTGTATGCAAAAACGGGTATTAGGGCTCTTTGTATCGCAGCATTTGTATTTAGCTGATTCATAAAAGCCAATAACCATAGCCGTTTATTAACACAAAGGGTTAAGAAAATAGCGCTCTTTGCGTTTTGTGCATTGACAAAATATAGGCGCGAGCACCAGGAGACCTTAAGTGTTATAATTCATTAGATAATCTGCCTATATGTTACTAAAATAGCGGTCTTCATATTTATTCGACTTTTACCTCCAGTTGGTTCAAATTAATGACGTCATTATTAGTTCAGTCAGCCCCTTGTCTCAAAGGGGAGGTGCGGAATTGAACCTCGGACTGCATGCGTTTCCGACTGCGTAAACAGGTTGATATACTGTTACAAAACCTACCAAAAATACTACAAGCTGGGCTACAGGCCTAAAGGTTTCCAGCAAAAATACTAAATTTGGACCACCCCAACATGCACATAGGGAAGTGTAGCTACAGAAACAGCGAGAGGACCAGGACCTTGATGTTCACATTCAGCTGAAGGCGTGGGGTATTTTTCTGACAATATACAAAAGTTTCACACTATTCACATTACCTGTGGTTTATTCAATAAAAGAAAAGGTATCTCTACATCACACACACAAAGGAAATAAAGAATTGAGGGGAGATGCCCCACACACGACCTACATCCTCACCCTATCACACACAAACTCACATACCAGACTCTCAAACCAGATGACGACTCGTGCACACAAAGAAGTAACGCTAAACTATTCCTCCCCGCTCTCTCTCTCACCCCACCTCTGGCTGAGCTCGCCCGCTAGATTTGGCGAGTTGTCACACCAGACGGAACTTCAAAGCCAAAGCCGAAAGAATTACCCCAAAAATTTTGTTGCCAATACGACGCAATAATGTGTCTGTGCATGGAAATGACTACTAATACTTACTAACACGCTATAATAGTAAAAACTGTTTTATTTTTTTTCCTCACTAGGATATCTTGCGTTGTTTACACGCGAGATGGAAGTGACCACCGATCATAGAATTTGCAAGTTGAGTGCTACTTCCGAACTAGAAGGATGCAAGAGGGGCCTATTCTAACGTTAATTTTCTCCGTTCTTGTCCAGAATTTCATCATGTCCCGAGACAAAACACGATAAAGAAATAGTTTTTGCTAACGAAAACGAGAAACCATTAAACTATTTAAAAATATTTATAAAGGTCAATTCAGTTGTGTTGATTAAAAAAAGTTAAGTTGTGCCATTAAAACCCAGACACTCTACGCTAACAAAACGGTTCAATTATTTTATTTACCTATCAGCATACATGATGAGATTGCGAATTTACTAAACGTAAGTGAAAGAAGATACTGGAAAAACAGATACAAGTCCCATTTCACTAATGCGATCTCGAAACTGTAGATATCCACCCCTTCTACTCATCTTCCGCCAGTCCTCTGCTAAAGGCACTGGTGATAAACTCCCTTCAAAGTATTGGCGTCATGCACTGACAATCGACTGGCGGCAACGATCGAATAAATCGGAAGACCCTGTATAACCATCGGTACTTTTTAAACAAATAGCTGATATTAGTGTACATAATGGGCTAAAGTGAAGCCAAAACTTGCCCTTTTTTGCTTTAAAATGTTTTTGGTTTCAAGGATCCTGTACTGGGCGGTGCGTGCTATCTGGAATAAAAAAACAAGTTCCTTAAAAAAAAGAAAAAAAAAGAGAGAAAGAAAGCATTTTCATATATAATTGTCAGGTGTGGAGCTTGAGTGACACTTGCTACTACTACCTCTAGTTAAAACACGTGTGAATAGAAAGAATGTAAATTTTTCATTGAAGAATGTTTGAACCGATTGTTATAATACGTTCGCTAAATCTCATTTAGAGACTAAGGTTTAGGATATCTTAATTACTTCTCCAAAAGACGAGTTTTAATCGGGCATATAGCTAAAAAAAGAAAATAATTCATTGTTCACTATCAATCATTATGGATTTCTTTCCCTTAATCACAGTATTTATATGAAAACTGATCCGACCGTGATACGACATATATAGGACTGTACAGACACTCTTCAAAAACAGAAAGAAAATTAAAATACACATTTATTTCAACGTTCACCACGTGCAATGAATCAGGAGTCTGGATGTAGCTTTAGAAATACCTCGCATATAGGGACATTTCGTATTCTAACAGAGTTGGCCGACCATCTTCATGGCTCATTAGGATTTTTTATGGTTTTCCCTGATTGATAAGCGAATGTTAGGATGACATATTACGTACCACAAAGTTTGCTGTCCCTTATCCCTCTAATTTATTTCAGAGTTACAGATTAAGCAAGGATAGAATTATTTTTACCCTGACATCGACACCTCCTGCCTGTACCTCTTTGATGATAAGGTTTGTTACTTGCCCTGGAATGGTTCTGCATTCCAGGGATACAGAACCCGGAGATATTTCACACCACGCTGTGCTCTGCCTCCCGCCAAGCCGCGCCTGGCACCCTCGCTTCATCCCTTTCTCCTTAAATAGAAGCTGTACATATCATGTCTAGAGATTTTATCACGTTTATTAATTTTGAATGGTCCTACTTTTAATCCTCTAAATTAAGATAATATTTTCGTCTATGTTTTATTTTTCATAACAGTACCAACGCGAGTTGTGTTCTTTTACAACTATTTCTGCTATTACCAGGGTTGTAGATAGAGATGCTAAACAGCTATAAATATTTTCTGGATACCAGGAAAAATGATTTTTATTATAATCTTTATGTTATATACATTTAAAAATATTTAAAATAAAATAAACACTTAACAGAATAAAATAAGAAAACTAATTTAAATTAATTAGGAAATGTTTAATATGATTTATTTTATCTTGGATTTTGGTTGTAGTTAAGCAGATTTAAATTGAAATATTAAATGCATTAAGTGTATAAATATTTTATTTTATTTTACTTTAGTTTTTATTATATTTTATTTTATAAAACGTTTATTTTGTTGTTGTAATTTTCTATAATTTATTTAATTTTGTTTTATATGATTGTAGTAGTATATGTAGATATTAGTAGTATTACATTTATGTATTTTGTACAGTCGATATAGGTATACTTATACAACAGAAGGAGACATACCGCACTGCGTCGTGAATCTATTTTGGTTAATAACTCCTCAGTAGAGAGGGATAAAGTGAATACACCATAGGAGGCTACAGGCCGCAGGCAGACAGGCCACAAAGACGCGCAAAGTCTCTAACAGTTCCATGCTCGAAGACCCGTCCCACTGCTGGAGCTACCCAGAGAGGGGGATAAAAGACCCGTCGATTAAGTAACCCTCTATTGCCCGCGTACCCCCATCTTTCAGGCATTGTCATACGCCACGAAACCTAGAAGCACACCTAAAAGACGAGATGGAAACGGAATGAAAGGTAAATTACAGCAAAATCTCTATAATAATATCATAGAAATTGTATTAAAGCTTTTACATTAATGGGAATTTGGGATATGTACCCTGGTATAAGGAACTAGGTGCTAGGGTATAGTATTACAGATTTTTATTTATATTCTTATTTGTTTATAATACTATTTCTGTGTACCATTTGAGGCAGTATTTTTAACACTTAAATGATTTCAGTCTAATTATATAATACATAAATACAATAACAGCCCGCCTTAACGCAATATGTGTACGTAACAATATATAAAAAGTTTATATTACAGTCATTGTATATGTTTATATTATTGCATACATGTCCAATAATGTTGTGTGAATGTATTGCATAATTTAATAATGTAGGAGCTGTGGGAATAATAGGCTAAAAGTTGCTAACAATGAGGTAGCCTTGAGGCAATAATGAATTAGAAGGTTTAATAATGCTAGTAGTCATTATTGGAGCAACAATAATGTAATTTTTGTGACAGTTCATAAAATAGCCAATCAACAACCAGAAAAAGCTATAGTTAAATGAAGGTATTCTATTGGACAAGGATTAGCCAATCAGAAGCTGAAATATAGCAACATTTTTAAATTCTGAGTTCCGTTGCTTGTAGACAGTGGTCATACTGGACGCGTTGCTTGTAGACAGCGTTTCTAACCGGACGCTAGATGCGTACTCGAGAAATTTAATACGTATTTTGTGTGAGACAAAAATAGTTTACATGTTAAAAAGTGCAACTAATTAAATACAAAAATCTCACAGCTCTCTCTATATCAGTGAAGTGTTATTTAAATCGTGTCAAGCATTAATAAAAGGAGTGAAGTAAAATTATAATCTGTGTAAGCCTACATTCTTCAGTCACACCACTCCCTGCTAAGACATTCATGTCTCTAAAAATAAATACTGACACAGCCGAGGCAAACATAAATATATAATATTTAAGGAAACAGTCAAAATTAGAAAGTTAATATTTTTAAACTTGGGACAAAGGCCAACGGAAGGTACATTTTTGGGGCGAAGGCTACCGGAAACCTTTTACCATACGTGCTGTTGCAACTACTTCAAGTTCGGCTCCCCAACAGTTGACATAAAATACAACTCCTCCTAAAATCAAACATCTTCACATTTACTATTATTCTATACGCGTTTAATTGTAAATTTTAGCCATGTGTATCTAAATTAATAATACATTTATTCACTTATATGTTACAGTTCTTGTCGGTAGCATTCTGCTGTCTCATAGCCTTATTTGAAGTTCACTATATATCTTACTGCAAAGACGAATAAGCCCCAACTTTTGGGAAATGACCGCTTGTCTTGCCAGGGAAGTTTTCTCCAGAAATTGCAGTGGTAAAATTGACTTCAGCGAACACAGAAGAAGGGCGTGGAGCGGATGAGGAAAAACAAACCGGCTTTTCTGTTTTTCTTTCGAGCGGAAACATCTCAGAGGATACGAGGTAGGGGAGATACGCGATCCTTTATATTATAGTATTGGAAAACCGATATAAACAATGGTTGCCGATGTATGGCTGCAAGTGTCTAAAGAGACAGTTCGTCACTACATTTGTCATCGAATTTCATACATTTACTTAGATAGGCTGCAATTCTGTTTCTTTTTGTAAGCCTTCCTGTCTCCTTTAGCTTTTCGGCGTGTATTACGTAGGCAATTGCATACTATAGCTATGGGACCCGGCAGAGATAGTCTGAAAAATGTGACGTGTTAAAATCACATGACCTTCTCTATCCAATGTTTTCAAACTACTCTTACTTTATCGACTTCATGTTAATTGAAAAATGGTTTGCAGATACGGTTGTGGCTATAAAGCGACAATCAAATATTACACTACGCACCCGGACTTTTTGGGATTCAGAGGGCTTCAAAACAGGTATTTCTGATGTAGGTTAGATATGAAACATTTGGATTGAATACAATAAATTTCTATGTCTACTAGAACGTGGTAGAGAAATTACAAATAAACATTTCTCATTGCTCTTGGTACCCTTATTATGACTTCAACACTAGGCCAACTGTGTATCATTTAATGATAAATTAAAATGTTTTAGGAACATAGACATCTTTAAACATACAACTAACACTATAAGTTAATCCACAGTCAGTCCTATATTATTTTTCTCATAAATAGAGGGAATAACTATGCATGATTTAAAAAAGCTATTGTAAGTCAAAAGGAAGAGATAATTACAAACTATTAACTACACGCTATAGTAGTATTACTATCGATGTCATCTTAGGTTACAGACATCATAATCACAGACATTACAGACATTTTAGTTTAAGAAGTCTTTGGAAATCTAAAATGAAATAGCTTAGAGCGTTTCATTAACGCTAACGTAATTAGGTTACAAGAATGCACCTCTGTAACTATAAGATTGATCAAAAGTAAACGAAAAGTAACAAAAATGTTTATTATACACTGGTAATCGTTAGAATACAAAAATGTTGCGTCTAATGACACGCCATGCTGTATAAATACTACAGAATGAGATTTTCTTTTAAGTTTCATGTACAAAAAACTATCAAACGTTTTAGAATTAGAATTCAGCTTTGGTTTTGTCCTTCTGGTCATTTATATGCTCTAATGTTAAAATGGAACTGCATTAACTGAATACAAGTAGCACGTTTAAGTTTAAAAATTGATAGTTTCGCAATCAAGTTTTTTTACATTTTTGCGACTTCAAATTGTTCCTCAAGATGTGGTTTTTGTTCGGTTTCTTTCAGATTTCCAGTATATACTTACGGAATATGGTGTATGTAAAGTACAGTACTATGTATTACAAATGTAAAACTTCGTAGATGGGGGCGGGATTTGATTTCGAACCTCTTCGTTAGAAACCTGACACCTTAATCTTTCGCGTACAAAGAGCACCAAAGAAAATATTCGGTGGATTTTGCATCGTTTCTGGGATTTTTTGAGGCGTGTCCTTCACCTTACACAGAAATAAGGGGCAAAAAAAGGGAGGTTGATGCCTTTGGTTTTTCTGGTGTTATTGAAACCAAAACATGTTTTTTTCTCAGAACCAGTCATGCCCTATAGTAGCGAAATTACTCGTGGACGTATCGTGGGTATGTGGGAGGCTGGTCACACTGTTACAGCAATTTCAACGGAATGCATAATAGTGCTTTATAGTAAATTTCTGGACAAAAATATTCCAGGAAGGTGGGGAAGATGGTCTACATACTCATCAGAAAGTGGGCACTCCCCGTAATGCATCCGCATACGATGACATTCGTTTACTAAATGCAAATTACACTTTTGTTATAATGGACTGATCATGTTTAAAAACTAGAGATAAATGTGTATATGTTTATGGTTTATCGAATATGACATACATATTATGGCAATAAAATTGGGTTATATTTTTGTCTATAATCCTGTTGTATTCCTATGATCAGCAATATGATAGTAAAGGTATATTAACCAATTATAGTTTTAATTAGAGGGCAAACATGCTGCTTTATTTATTTATTTATTGTTTAGTTATGTTCGGTTCTATGCAGCAACAAGCATTAATACCACTGTGAGAATACAGTTCTGTTTATGTTTTGTTATAAGGTGCCGCCTTCCTATGTATTTAATGAATACCATTCAAGCTTAAATTTGCACCCCCTGAAAATCTACCCACACTACACATTCTACATTAAGTTCTCCTTTAGCTTTTAATCATTTCAAAGGGGTATTCTGCACTAGCCGATAAGGTATGGGCTACCAATCACGATAAGAGATCTGTATGACAAACTGAATGCACTCATTCTACCTCTTTCTCTCTTAGCCAATACGATCGAGAGCTTAAACTTACATTTCATTTCTACTCCATTTTGTAACCTTTTTGCGGTTATTGGTGCAACTATTTAGCAGAAGGAGTGGCACACCCTTGCACCATGACCTAAAACAACCAATGAAATGGCCAGAGCTTGGCAAGACTATGTACAACGGTAAATAATGTGAAGTATACGCGAGGTGCAGTGAGATTTTCTTTGGCGCTCTTTGTACAAAGCACAGCTAAAGATGTGTAGATTGAAGCAGTTTCTTAACAGGTAATCATCAGAAGTCTGATTCATAACGGACGGGACGTACTATTGTGATTAAGATAACTCTTGTTTAGTGATATTATAATGCAAATGCCTTACGTAATATTACATTAGCTTACATATTATTTAAAGGGGAACGGAACACAAAAATCATGCTTCTTCCTAAATGAAGGATATGACCTGTAAAATACAGTGGTAATATTGTTCTCTTACTCTGTCACACACATATTGCTACACAAGCAAAATAATACCACCTTATATGTCATCAGAACCAGGCGTGCGCTGGAAGCAGTTGGGAGATCACAAGTCAGTCATTGGTCATGTGCAGTAATACGTTTTCAAAAATTGTTCTCGTTGGTATTTAAGTTCAAGAGTAGTGTACTTGGCGGCGCCGTGGCCGAGTGGTTAGACCGCTCGCCTCTCAATCCCAGGGACCCGCATGTGGGATGTGTGGTGGACAAAGCGGCGTCTTGGCGGGTTTTTCTCCGGGTTCTCCGGTTTCCCCCACCCTTCATTCCACCAAATGCTCCATCATCACCGTTCCTTTCATCCATTTCGCCTTCATTTCGTTCATCTACTTCCTTCATCCCATTCCAGGCATCGGGCTGATCACCCATCCCGGTTCTTCTGTCTGCTCCATGAGAGTCTGCTGCTCCTCGACGGGCCTCTGACTCCAGGCGCCCGCCTGTAAGTCCTGGGGGGTGTAAGCGGAGGTTAAACAGTGAAAGAAAGAAAGAAAGAGTAGGGTACTTTATGATGGTGTTTTGGTGATGGTTTTACTTAGTCAGTTTAGTATTAAACAAACAACGTAATATTGCGAAAAATAAAATGTCTTAATTTTGTGCATACGGTTATAATGTGAGAAGGGAAACACACAAAGGAACCCATTTTCACGCATTTATAGAGACAAATCTCTCGAAACATATAGGGAATGTGTAGAATTTCGCAAATGATAGATTTCTTGCCTGGTCTAGGTTCTCATTTATGTTCTTACCATTTTAATGACACAGTTTATGAACAGACACAATTATTAAAAAAGCAGCTTATGCCGGATGAACATTTTAGAGGAACAAAATGAAGACAATTTCTAGATATGAAGCTATAGTAAGAGAATTGATCCTTCGTCATCTTCATTCAAGAGCAAACGACTAAGAACAGAACGATGGTGCTATAAATCGTAAAACATAATTTCTGAGCTATGTAATAGTGTTACTTGCAATAAGACTGAAAAGGGAGGTGATGATGATAAAAGTAGTGAAAGAGAATTCAGAATAGGTGATGAAGAAAACTAAGAAAGCAGAAGCACATGTGAATAAAGTATTTAAATTATATGGAAATGTATATTGTTGGAACCTGAAAATGTCTACCAAACAAGCGATGATGAGGAACGTAAAGCTGGATGAAATTTCTACGAAGCTGATATTTCAGATTCTGATAAAAGCGATAACGAGGAGGAAGAAGAAGATACTTTCATCTACATGGAGATGAAGCTACAGAGATATATTTCATTGCTGCCTGGAAATCTCTACCTTTAAATTTAAAAGCATGCGTTTTATGTAGAAATCAAGTCAAAACAAATTCTTGTTGCATTAAAGGGGCAATGCTATGTGTTAAACAAGTGTGTTATTTCGGTAATTTATTCACTTGAAACTCGAAAATTTATCAGGAAATAAACCGGAAGGAAATACTTTAATAACAAGTCCTTTATTATTATCTGGTATATTGTTTCAGCAATTTAAGTCCTTCTGCAAATCACTGTTTTTGGATATGTTTTCAAGGCGTACAGTCGATAAAACTATTCGAAACTTGGCAGCACCAATTCACCAATTGTTAGAGGTTTTTGGGTTCAATGAAGAAAAAAGAATTTATTAAAAGGTTGTGGTGTATATATATGGCTGGCAGGAGTGAGCAGTATGAATCCCCAGAATTTTCAGTCAAATATTTAGTCTACTCTGTCATGGATTTAAATTCCCGTCAAGTCAGTGACTTTGAACTTGTTCAAAGAGAGATGATGAAAGACGGTTTGGAAAAGGCTGCTTGTGACAACATAATGACAAGGCTTGCAAAACAGGAAATATATTTATAGAGTTGGAGATTTTCTCCCTGACAGACATAAAGGTGTAAGATACCTGTCAAAACCTCAGTATCCAGAAGTTGAAGAATGGTATTTATCTAAAGGTCTAATGAAAGAATTAAAATGGTAGAAAAAGTACTTAGAGCTGATGGCATGGAAAGCTAGAATAAATAAAAGTTTATGGTGGGCTGTGCAAAACTGTAATGGAGTACGGTACCATATTAATTATAAAATCCAATCAGTTCATCTTGTAAAATGGACATAAACGGCTAGAAAACGATGAATGGAAATCTTGTGAACATAATGAATAATTGAAGAAGAATAATGAAATAAATTATAGATTAAAGGCGAATCAAAGGCTTGTTATGCCCTGAAGAACATTATTTTGTACAGCACCTTTTTAAAATATTTGACTCATATTCGAAATTATATACATACTGGTAGTTTAGAATGTAATCACAGTATTCGTCTCAGATATGCTCCAAACACAATAGATTTATAATATATTCATGGTAGCAGAACTAGATCACAATTTCAATGTAAATAAAAATGACTGGTGTTAAAACTCAGTACTCCAAAGCATCTGAGTCTTGGATCATGAAAAATAAATATGAAGAATCTAACGAAGCATGCAGACTGTAGATAATGCGTGAAATAAAAAGAATCTCTGCACGCACATTATGTGGATCCATTACCGGACACAGCAATTCATCTGTCCCTATCGAAGAATATAACTCCCACCTTCGACCTGCATTAAAGTTACTAGGATTCAAGAACTACTCAGTTTTCAGTCAACATAAGAAAGTTGGTCACAGACACATTATACAATCTTAAATAATAATAATAATAATAAATTATTGAATTTAAAACTTACCATTTTTAATTTGTGTGTTTATTAGTGAAGTTTGAAGCCTACATGCATGTATTTCGTTGGGTCATGGAAAAGTATTTCTAATGCTAAGCACTACACATGATGGTATGATAACTCTTCTTCTGGGTCCAACAGCAGTCCATGAATTAATCAAACTGTAAATTGTTTGCAGCAGGAATATTGTCAGGTCTTATTAGCAGGATTGTTGGTGCTGGGTAATTTCTTTTAGTTCACTGCTAAGGTATGTCTCACAATATTTAAAACATCATGATCTGTCACTAATTTATGTAAATAAGGATACTTTGTGATACAGACAAAATCATCCTTTACCAATTTTGTGTTTTAATATTCCGAACAACGCACACTTTCATCATTACACATAGGCATACATTTCCTTACACTTACACCAATGGATGGAACCAGCACGGTTTTCGATGTCTCGGAATCGCTGTCAGAATGGTGTAAATATTCAAGAGCGTTCTTTTGGTTCAGCTGATAGCTTCTACACTACATTCACTTATTTTCAAAGCAGATGTTGGGGTTACTGTTTATCACCAGTAGATACAAGTTGGATTATGAAAAGTAATTAGCTAGCTTTAGTTCTACGCTTTGTTATTCGAAAATTTATTAACTTCTAGTGAAATTAAAACGTAAACTTGTTAGTCATTTAAAACAGATATACTGCATACGTATTGTCCGGGTGCAGTGTGGCTCTCATGACGTCATGCGTCAACTCAACAACAGGCCGTAACCCGATAACCATTCACCTTTTGGGTGGTGAAACTGCGTGCGTTGTTATTTATTCCTGACGAAAAATAAACTAATATGAATGAAACAAGCATTTTTGTGTTTCGTTCCCCTTTAAGTATACGAAGTATACAACTAATAATACACAAGCTATATGCCGGTTAGATCGATGTAACAATCAAAGCTAAATGTAGTACACCAAACTCCAACCCTGACGCGTACACTGTGACAATATTAAAAATACCAGAACTCTTTAAGTAAAATAACTGAAATATTTAAGTAAAGCCATTATATAATGTAATGATAAGCAACAGTAGTATCTTACCATTCCTGATGTAATTTATGTTGCCTTTTCGTACAAAGTGAATGGCGATTCGGGAACACCGTGTCGGATTAATATAGACAAAGGAAATACATGCACAAAAATAGCATTTAAGGATTTCACTAGCGAAGAAAGTCAATGGGTCAAAAAACGAATATGATGCCTTATTAAGTGTTTACTTACTGTGTTTACGGTAGCCTCCTAACTGCTTACTCCCGCTGCTCTCAAATATATCCGTAGGAAGAATGGAGTTTTGTGACCATAGGTAGCAATACTCCATCATAAAATATCGAATGAGACAGAAATAAAAACACGTAGGTAAAACACGAGTTTATGTTTGGGTTTTAAAGCTGGTATGCCGTCGGACATCCCACACATAACATAATTGCCTCAAGCACCTCACACAAGGATTTGCTAAGGTTGCAGTAGGCCAGATAAAGAGTGAGTGCCACATACCTTTTGGAAACTCGTGCCTGCTAGCATACACAACATGAACATCACATAGTTGCGTTACTAAATCTCAAAATATACGTATTCTATATACAGTACGTAATTATTAACTAAAGACTATATGGTTAAAGTGCAGCTGAATATTGCGACGTACACTTAATCCTGGAAGAGAGTGAAAATCGTCCTGCTGTCCCTTTAGGTTATACTTGAATGTTGTCTTCATGTTTTAAACGACTGCAAATAATTGCTATATTCTGGGAGACAAAAACATTTCATACTCCCGAATTGTTTCTGTTTTCTTACATTCAAGGGGAGACAGAATTGCCAAACCATAAGATTTTTAGATTTTTGTGCAGTCTTATTAACTGGAATTTATCCTTTAATATGATACTGTGACAGTTATAATTTTATTTTAAAAGTTTTGATAAATGTGATTTTATAACTTTTAAGACATTGAAGACAAACTTTAAGTAAATACAGAAAATTGGCTTTAGCTTTATTTGCGCACGATTTCCGGATGGTGAAGTAAGCAGAGTTTAGGTTACACGCTGTATAGAGTAAAACATCACTTCATGTTTGAAATATAGGTGAGTTAGGCAATTTCTGCTGACATGCGCTTATGTCAGTTACTAGCTAGGCACCAATTAGCATTTTGTCAAGTATTTAAACTTAGGACTAACCACGTGCCTAGCAGGAATTTTTGCTGGCCCGTTTTTCAAATTTATATTATTTGCGATCTCAACTTAGGCACTAGGCCCGACGAAAATGGACCGCCGGACCTCCTATGACACGCAGGTAAATCCACCACTTGTTTAATTCTTACTTTATGAAATATATTTTTGGTTATATTAGACAAATTAAAGATTAGAAAGATTGGAAAAAGAAATTACGTGTCTTATAATGACACCCTTTCACCACCCTCCGAGCTACCGAAACTTGTAACCTTCTCGAGGTCACCCTATGCTACGGCCCCCCATTCTTTACGTGATATCTGTAGTAGGCACTGATGGCGTCTTCGCCGGGCTTACATCACAATATTTTACTTTATAATTTTAGGACCGATAATTGTGTTTTAAATATACTTTTAAGGGTTCTACTTGATCTGCCATTTTGTTCTGCGAATTCTGCATCACCTCACAAAAAAGCTCTAATTCATACATGCTTTGGACTAGAGCGGTAAACTTTAGCCCATCGTTTAGGGGAGGTTTTGCTGTATACATTGGTGCTACTGTTAAGTATGGCGACTTCTGTGTGCTCAAGCCATATGGTTTCTTTGTTTGCAAACATATGTTTTCTTCATTTTTGCTTTGAACACTTTTTCTGTGCAGGACAATTCTGATATAATTGACGTCGTTCTCAGAAGTCAATACGGATAGCTAAATTAAATTATAAGTGATAAAAACAAACTTTAAGTGCTGTTGTGGATACACTTTGGTGTTAATAACATTGCTGGTAATTTTTTAAGTAACTTCTGATAAATATTAATCAAAAGATGGCATAATTAATAAAATAATTATATCATTTAATGAATAAAAGTAGTACCTAGAAGGCACACATCTGTAAACGTTTCAGTCTAATATCTCAAGGGGTTCCGGACAGATTGTAATTTTAAAATGCTCAATATTTTACAGAATTTCGCCTTTCCATTGGTATATAACACATACACATTGAGTTCGTAAGCGGTTTATTTATTTGTTTAAACAACGCACGGCTGGATGTGGCAGTGAGTGTTTGACATTTCTGTGTTGATAATATGAGAAAGGCGGTGTAGACAGCGTTGTTTCACCTATGTTCAACCGATGAATAACCTAACCATGGCCTATGTCCTTCCAGGAAGGAGGGAAAATGGACAGTATTTTAAAAGCAAGCCATGACTCATGCCATTGTGGAGGTACTGAAAGATACATTCAGAGACTTAACAGCAGACATAAGAATTCTTAAGCAGTTGGCTTTAATTATCCACACTCAAACCATTAAACCACAAAAAATCCTGCAGTGATAATGGGAGGAGTATAGATAATAGAGGTCAATGGTCACTGACAGGTAGGTAAAATGGTCCGAGTGCTTTCACAAACGTCAACAAACTACGAGGGATGGAGGAGTTTTGTTATCTCCAAACTCCGTGCCTATAGTCTAGTTACAGTTCAACCTTATTTACTTCCGCAATGGCTTTAATGCATGGGAATGTCTATGCTTGCTTACCAAGCATAAAGCTCTTGAAAAGGTGTTCATTGTCAAATCCGTCAACGATATGAATTCGTCAACATATAGCTTGGGCTAGAATTCCTAAAACAGTGCTTCTTTTCATTGTTACACTGCATTTTGGTGTGTATGATACAGTGCAACTTTTAGAGTTGGTAATATTGTAAGGTTTGAAGTGTTAAAGAGAGTATTAAAAAACTTTGGTCATTTCACTATGAAATAAATGCTAAATTTGGACAAAGAATGACTGAAAACATTAAAGAAACCTGTCAGAGACATGGAAGAAAATACAAGGCAGCATAGGACGGCAGGAAAAGAAAACTGAAGATGAGCTTACAGAGGATGTAGATAACCCATCGTATAATGCTGGAATGCACTGCCAACTTTGAAGGTTATTTATCGTAAGTTATATTTTTTTTCTAGAAAATGTACCTTTTCTATGCATCTATAGGTCAGAATTCTTACAATTTTTGGTATACAGCAACTAAGTTTTTTTTACATTTTATAATGAATATTTACTCATATTTTAATTTTTAAAGTTGCCAGAATCTTGCATACATTGAAGAAAGCAGATTTCTTTAAAAGAAACCATTTCCAATAAAATTATTTTAATTTTGAAACATGGTAATCTTTTTAAATATCTCTATGTTAAAGTCATAAGTACGCTAAGGATGGGACAACTTAAGAGCGAAGTGAAGTATGCTGTGCATTGAGTACGGTGGAGTGAGAAGGAGCATTAGGATGTTGTTTACCTGTGAGGCCGTTTAAGATCCACTTCGTGACTGGAGCTAGGTACAATATAATTCTATCTTTCATTCATATGTGTGTGTTCTACTTTATTTTCCACCATCCCCAAACTTTGCTGTTTACAGTAGCGAATAAGCCAGCGGATTGGTGTGTTTGTTTAAATAAACAGTATTGTGTTTACGGATATCTATAGTAAGGTTACACATATGGTTGGTTGCTAACTTGTGCTGGATCTTATAACTTATAAGAAGTGTATGATCTATGAAACACCACTGTTTACACGTTTTAGTCCAGTTGTTTGAGAAAATATGCATTTTATATCGCAGTGTTTAGGCTAGAGAAATGCCAATCTATCCGGAACCATACTTTCTCAAGTAATAGGTCATGAATTTATCATATTTAACATTGGCGGCATAGGGCTTTTAATATCCCCATAGCACAATTAGGTGCTATGAAATAAAGTAAAAGTTACACGATTCGACTTCTGTGTAATTGCGTCTTCCTCCAGGAGAACTCTTATATGGAATTTTATCGCTCCACTCAAAGGCGGTATTAAATATTCACCCTGTAGATACAAACGTAAACAAAACACCGAAGCGACTAACGGTACTACTCGTGTAGCCTCCTCCCTCTCTCATTTCCCAGATCAGAACTGGAAATGGATAGGGAGGGTGTAAGCTAAGTTTGGCCACTTCCGTCGGTCCGGGCGAAATGCCAGATATTTGACTGTTATTAATGGGACGTCACAGGACCCCAGCAACGTCAACCGCCCGGCCAACGTTGGTTCTTGTGAGTCTCTTGGCTAGGCGTAGGGAGTGTGTCTCTTGGAGAGAATATTGCCTTTATGTAGGGTTGCTCTCTCATTCTCTCTTTCTCTTCCTCTGCTATATTCTCGCTTCTACGCCAGATACCGCTTCTATGTCTTTTCCCAATAACAATGCGAAATTTGCAAGCCTCCTTTGCTTGTAACTACAAAAAGAAGGAGTAATTTCCAGGGAACATAAGTTTTATCTATACTAAATTTCTAAACCTAACAAAGCATAGAACCATACGCAGCAAACCAGCATAGTATGAACTTCTAAACAGACTCGCATACACTGAAGCTTCATTCATTTAATATACCATACGTAGAGAACATTTGCTTGTGTTAGGATAATTCAGGCACTACCACTAACGGTTTATCTAATTTTTTCAAGACTAAAATTAAATGTCTCTTACAAAATTAGATCACATAGTACATAATAAATGTTGAAAATGGCTTATTTTTATAGGAAGCTATTTAATCTTCCCTTATTTAATTTCTTTTTATTAATTTTAAAGAACTTAGTTTCATTTGTGATTATGAAAGGTTTAACATATTTTACTTTTATAGTAATCGAGGTACATTAATTAGAGGACGACTTGTATAGGATTTTTGCTGAATTAAATGAAATATAAAATAGATTACGAATCATTGAGTTGAAGTTGATAATTTTACAGTGATATATTTTTGCACAAAGGTAACATTCTTGCAGCATGCATTAATACCAGACGGGATGACCAAAATGCATTCCATTTGCCAGTCATCAAATATACAACCTGCGCTGCACGACGACTCAACAGCAAACAAAAAACAAATGGATACAGCTAGAAGGGTTGGAGCCTGAGATTCCAAATGACTCGCGAGTCCCGTTTATGTCACCTCTGACATGAGGTTTATTGTGTCGATTCACATTGGAAAAAGTATCACTATAACTTGTATAATTTGTCTAAAAATAATATTTTATAATATGCACTATAAACAATAACTGTAGATAGCCATTTGAAAATTAGGTAACAAGGAAGCTCAAGCCAGAAGGGAACGATAATTGAGAGTACACAACAATTCTGGTAATACATGTAAAGAAGTTTGCAGTGATTTTAAATCAAAACCACGTTATTCAATATTTAGTGTGAAACATATGAGGTTTAACTGATAAAAGACAATATTAAGCATAATATTTTGTAGCAGAATAATTACAACAATACTATATACCTAATCAACCCAATGACGGCGCTATTTTCGAGTGGTTCAGACCGTTCTCCTCTCATCAAAGCGGCCCGGTTTCAATCCCAGGGACCGAATATGGGATTTGTGATGGACAAAGCGGGTTTACTGCGGGTTCTCCGCTTTTCCCTCGCCATGTTTCGTTCCACCGGTGCTCCATCAATCCCTCCTATCACTCCCATCTGCAACTAACATCCACTTCCTCGCCCTCATCCCCAGCGTGTGGTCTCTCACTCTCTGATCCGTAGGCCCTTTGCTCCCCGTCAGGCGTCTACCCTGGGCGTTATCATACGTCCTAGGGAGTGTGAGTCGCCGGTCCGGGTGGGCATTAAGGAGGGAAGTTTCTGGCCCAGTCGAGCTGTTTCCCCTGGTATTTAGTTTTTAATCAACAAAATAAATAAACTATACAAAAAACTAATCAGGAAAATCCAAGTATTTTTCTGATATAGAAACATGTTTCATTGTTTGCGCTGATTTTATCAATGAAACCCCCTTATGTGGCTTACAAGATAGTTAAAATTAGAATAGTACTTCATATAAATCGTACTCCTACCTACCTATACCTAGTGGAAGGGTTATCATCCTTTTAGAGGTGAATCAAGACAAGGAATTTGAAAACTTTACAAATACATTTGTTCTATCTTTCATAGGAAGTAGAAAAACGTTGTGAAAACAGACACATTAGTTATAGAGCGCTTTACATCAAGTGGGTAAGAAAATAGCATTTGACGTGTAAGGCCAGGGCTGCTGCAGAGAAGGACACCTGTTTGTATTTCAGAGAAATTTTTGCTGTAATAGCGATGTTTAAATGCCAAACAGTTTAATTTCCAAAACAGTTCTTTCATGAATTTTTATCAATATGATTAATGTTTACTAAAAACAAACAAAGCTTATTCAAGTTTAAATGAAAAGTAAAATAAATCTTTGACATAGATGTTTAGTTACTACGTGAATGTTGTAAAAGTCAACTAGGTAGAACCCTTTGTAAATGTCAAATACAAGAAAGTTCAGGTGCTTATCAGAGTGTTAAATAAAATAAACTTGCGTATATCCTTATTTACCAATTCAAGTGAACTCTATGAAACATAATAAATTAAGTATCCCAGCTTTTAATAAGTGACATTAACAGATACCTTATTTTCCTTTTGAAATACTATTACATGCTGGGGTGAGAGCCAAAAGGTTCACAGCAAATTACTACATTTTGATCACCCCAACACGCACGTGGGGGTGCACAGCTCACAAACGGCGAGAGGACCGGGACTTGGTGTCTACATTCAGATGAAGGCGTGAGGGTTTTTGACAAAATACACAAATATCACATCATACACATTACCTGTAATTTACTAATAAAGCACTTGGCGGCTCTACATTACACTTAGAGAAACAAAGGATGAGGGGAGATGTCTCGCAGTCGAGGACTGGCTACACGCGACTCGTTTCTTACAATCTCACACACACAGTGACGCTCACATTCAAGTAATGCCAACTATATTTCCCCCCTCTCCAACCCTGTCTAGGCAAGCTATCTAGCCAGGGCTGGCGTCATACCGGACGGGAACTTCAAACAAAGCCTTCTCTCTCTGGCGTTTTCCGCACCAAAGGAGAAGACTCGTTCAGCGGAAATAAATAATCCGTCCTCCAATAACGCTGTCCACAATGCGACACAATAATGCGTCTGGCATGACAATGTTTACTGATACGCCACATCACATAATAAACAGAAATAAAATCGAAGCATATTGTTGGGACGATGTTTATAGCAAGATACGAGCCTCTAACAACTAAGCGGACGAGAGGTGCTAAAGGATCTGAATCGTGTGAGTGCGGTCAATTATTCTGCATCTGTTACGATGTCAGCGTAAGTTACATTTTGTAGAAATAAAGTGCTAAATCATGATGAAAGGAGACGCTTATGGAAGAAAGTGTAGACAGTAAAAATTGTAGACTAGTGCTGCTCTATCATGCTTAAACGTTCCGTATTTCCAATATACTGCTTCCGAAACTACAGAAAACGTATATTTTATTGCTTTGGCATTGGGCATTTTTCATTCGTCTTTGTTCATAGAAGCATCCCTTTAAGAGAATAACATACCCTTACACATACTATACAGCGTCCATTTGTTCGCACAGATTGTTGAAGTTATTTAATACTAAAATAGTTGCATCTATACTACAGATAGCGTTCATTCCTATTTAGAACCCTTAGCATCCTCCCCTAGCTACTTGTGCTGATTTAATGAGCCTGAATACCGTAGTTGAGGTAATCCTGTAGTAGAAGGTAGGCCCCCCCGAGTCTGTCCTTTCCTTCTTTACAGAGCTGTGCACTTGCTACTTTCTTCTCTATTGACCTTTCCCTCCTTGGACATACCCCATCCAGCCATTATTCCCAAGTTTCTGCCCGTGTCTCGGTTTGGAAGGCTGGAAGCTACGATAAGCCGTACTTTATTGTAATTGTGTCCACTAAGGTCCCAGGTTTCACGTTTGGTTTGTTTGTGTTGTGTCCCTTACACCGGCCGCAGTAGAGCTGAAATAATATGGGGATCAGTACTGGACAGTCTCATCCTTCTTATGCTATCTCCTTGGGAAACATATGGCTGAACATCTCGAGAAAGACAAGAGCGAATAACATTTGTAATATTTAGCAGCCAAATTTCTGTATCCTATCCGTAACCCTTTTCGAAGATGAGAGATATTAAAGAAAGCTTCAAAAATATATCTAAAACTGCTCTAAAATGAAATATAATTACCATAGTGCTTCATGTTGTATAACCAATTAACATGCCCCTTTATGCCTCAACATAATGTTGTACTCTCCTACACAATAGGTATATTTGGATTACAACTCCAGCTCTAGGCAAAGAGCACACATAGGTCCACACAATGTGAAATGCAAATAACCTTTAAAATTGGTGTGGTCTGTAGCCTATATTGTTAACTATGTCATAAACAGTTCATTTGCAGACCTCCGTTACCGGTTTTGCTTCCAACGGCTCGAACTTGCATTATTGTTCTAATGCACATGAGAAAATTAAAATAAAATATGAATATTCTCATAGCTCCTGTGTTTTAAAAGTTATGTTTATTTATGTCATTGAATTTTTTAGAATTGTCTTTATATGGTTTGTAGATCTACTTTCATAATTATAGAAATTTGTTGATATACAACGGATTGATTACTGGCTCTTAGATTGTCTAGCATGCACTTAGAAGGCAGAGAAGGTATTGCATTTCACCCAATAATTCTGTACCAATATGTCCCGGAAATACATGCTTTAAGGCAAAAAAAAAACACTTTTAGAAAAAGGTCCGCATGCGCGTGTGCATGTGTGTGTGAACAGCATACTTTAAAATAAAAAAGTAGAGTAATTACCAAACTTGATATTTAGATTCAGTAGCTTCCAAAGATGCGACGCAAAGATTTTCAAGAGAGTTCCCCTACCCTAAATTACTCTCTACATGGAACATTTTCCAAAAACGTTTGATTTCCTAAAAAATGGTTGCAACAATTTTGATTAAAATATCATTTATCAAATACGTTTGCATGACAAATAAAATGTACGTCTCGAATTTTCTGTGAAGCTCTCATTAGGATAGAATTTGCGTACTCTTGTACAACCGGTGAACGTTTAGGGATAGACGCAAACGTATTACACAAAAAGTAATCTCTTTAAAAGAGGCATTTATTTAAAATAATCTTTTTTGTCATTAGCCATTTCCGAGTATTCGTTATTAATGGTTCGAATTGTACAATATTAGTCCTTCTTTTAAATGTCTGTCAACATAGGTTATTTCTCGCGATGTCATAGAAAGAGTATGGAATTTTAAGGCCAATACATAGAATGCAGTTCTTAAACATTTGAAATGGCTATTCCTTTGTTTCTATAACGAATTGGGTAATACGGCTATTTCTGCAAAGGTTTACCTCGATTGAAATGAAGTAGTTAGAAAAACAAGCTCCAGTAAGAATAATTTGTATACCCACTAGTAAACGATAGAGAGTAGAGAAAGTTATGTGAATGTAACACACAGATTTTTATTTTATCTATTTATCATCCTTAAGTGCTCTTTGCATGACTACCTCCCGAAATCTATCCTTATCAAAAAGACATGCAGAAAACACACGTTGTCTTTCTCAATTGATTTATTTATGCAAATTCTCTCGGGATAATTGACAGATTATGCTTCCTTCAAATGAAGGCTACTGTATACAAAGCTTACCAGGATGCAGAGCATTAAAATATTAAATACACATAAATAAATCAGTTTACCAGATTAAAAATATATATAAATAGCGAATATGTGCTATAAAATACCTGGATTATTTCTGACATACAATGTAATTCATAAATAGCAAGTCTAAACTTAGAAAATAAATTCCCAGAACTGGACATAACATTTTTAAAATGTTGAGATACTAAATATCGTACAAATTATTTTTAATATGATAAGTGATCCTTTAATCACCGTAAGTGACTTTTTTATAAATGCGTTTTTAACTGACTTTTTTCACAATTGTACAAACAAACTTGGAATGGTTCCTATATCTCCTCTCATGAACCCAACAACTTGAACTGAGGTCAACTGATATTTTTCGCTGTAGTATTACATGGTTTGTTGAAGATGTTGCATTTTTCCTTGTGCACTGCTGCCGTTACCTTCGCCTATTCCCCATCTGATAGTCCATCATAGTGCCAAAGATGGGCCAGGTTTTATGGCTATTATAGCTATTCTTCTATGAGACCCGTTTTACCACACGCCATTCACCTCTTCATAGACCTGATAATGCTTTTCTCTGTGAGCCTCGGCAATTAAGCAGCGCACTTTATGATGCCTGTTGTTTCTACGTATTTCGCCGTGTGGACAAATTCTAATGACATTAACGAGAGTTTCAACAACGGTAATTGACCTGGGACCTGCCTGGTACGGCTCTAACTGGGCATACGTTAGATGGCATCTTGAGTGCTTCTTTTCATTCACTGCTGTAATCGATGAACCGAGCTATTAGCAGGAGTAAATTGTTTGTATGAAATCACTCCTTTTTCCTTTTGGGGTAAGAGCACCATGAAGGGATTTTATTCCCGAAGAAGTCTTCTCAAGATGACGACATTGGTACCGACAGTTAGGTTCCCAGAATGAAGATTATGCTTGCAAAATTGACCTCTAAGACATTTATAATACCCAAAATATCTTTTTACTTGCTTGTAGTAATTTTAGGCCGTTATTTAAAACTAAACTGTGGGAGTGCTATCTAAAATCTTATGCTTTTAGTTATTTTCAAACCACATTCGAGGCTGATGGAATTCGAACCATTTGTAAGAAAACTTTGAGATACTATGGTTTTTATTAATCGATTCGTTAGTAACCGTCGAATTCATTCTGCTAATACATGGTATTTCATATTTTTGTTCTCTGTCATACCAAGATAGTATTCTACTACCAGTTCGCAGAATTCGTTCATTAACGCCGCTGATTTCTCTTAAGATGTATTGAAATCCGAGGAATCGAGAGCAAAATGCTTCCTCCCTCCCTAAAGAAACACCTCATGTTGAGCTGTAAATTATAATTATTGAGGAAGAAAGTAGTACTTTAGTAATCAAGTGGAAAATTCATTAAGGTGGAACACAATTCTTCAGTAACGTGCCCAGTGCTACCGGCGGATTTCTCGTCGCAAAATGGGTTTAAAGCTAAATCTATATGATTTGTAGTCATACAACATGAAATAAAAATAAAATAATTATTTAATTAGTAAATTCCTAATGTGATACTTTATTATTGATAAAGTACGAGTATATGGTAAACTGTCATAATTGACCAAAGTGTACTCTAATTGCAAGTTGTCAAACGCAATACTTGTTATTTTTCGGGTATGATTTTGAAATCACTTATTTTAAGGGGACGGCGGCGCCGTGGCCGAGTGGTTGGACCGCTCGCCTCCCACCGAGGCGGCCCGGGTTCAATCCCAGGGACCTGCATATGGGATTTGTGGTGGACGAAGCGGCGTCTGGGCGATTTTCTCCGGGTTCTCCGGTTTCCCCCGCCATTCATTCCACCAACTGCTCCATCATCATCTTTCCTTTCATTCACTTCACCAACATTTCGTTTCATCTACTTCCTTCATCAAATACCAGGCATCGGGCTGATCACCCATCCTGGATACTCTATCTGATCCATGAGTGTCTGTTCCTCGACGGGCCTCTGACCCCAGGCACCCGCTTGTAAGTCCTGGGGGGTGTAAGTCCTACATAAGAGGAGGGTAAACAGATAATGAATGAATGAATTATTTTAAGGGGACAGCATTAATCAAAGGTTATTGATGTTTCAGCTATTTTGCTGTATTAAGTGCAAAAAATTTGAAAGGAAATCTTTTTGTTATTAGGGGGATTCATTTTAATAATTATGTAATAGTTACCAGATGTGATAAAAATTTAATATTTAATATATGAATGTATGTACTGAGAGACATACTGCAGAACCTCTTGTTAGTTGATGACTCACACTGTACCTGATTGGCTATGGATAATATGTAATGAGACTCTACAAGCAAGCCGATATTTGTAACTGGAGCTAAAGACTTGTACGAGAGCCCTGGTGAAGACAACACCGATGAGGTGGTCCTCTTCAGATGTGGGCTGCCCTGAACCCTTTCGCTACCTTAAAAAGCGTTTGAAAGAACTTTTCAAGAAAGTTATAAACATATCCTCATTTCAGCAAGCTCTTATTTCTCTTTCCAAACCCACGAAGGTTTAATTTCTCCAGTGACATGCACAAACCGCATCGTCACAGAAGTAATTGTTTCATTTAGTACTCGGTAAAAGTACGTCTGGCTCTGCGAGCGAATTGTTTGCTGAACCCAGGAAATGAAAAAGAAGCAGCAGATTATTTTGGTACGTAGCTCTCAATGTCACATTTTTATTTGTTTTCCGTTATAAAATTTAAGCTGCTTTCAGGATATAACAAAATATATTTGTTATAATATACCCACTATCAACTAACAGAAGCTTTTCATTAATATGTCTAATGTGAGCTATTAAGAATTCGCACTCCAACGAATATGATTAAATATAATTTTAAAACCCTACTGTTTCATCAACTTTAAGACAGTATTTTACCTTTATATTAAGTATTTTATTTGGTATTAATTGTGTATTTTAAAGGAAAGCTCATATATAATTGTATTAAAAAGAGAAACAAACTTTATAATGAAAATGTAATGCCTTATTTTAAACTAAATCTATTTGCATCTTATATTCAATTTTGGTCCAGTATTACTGTATCACTCGTGATGGAGGTTAGAGTTGTTGATTTATTTAAAGAAAAAGTGGCTCTTGTGGTTAGGATACTTATTTATGTGGCAGAGTTAGGACCATTTGGTCGTCTCTTTTGTTCAATCACATATAAAAAATATGAATATAACATATTGAATAGAATGATTATACATGTAAATCGTATTCAAATGAACACAAAAAAGCAATACATAGAAAAGCGAAATGCAACATTGTGTAAAAGTAACTGCTTAGAAACTCCAGGAAAAGCTAGATACATAAGGCATTTAGAACTTGCAGGTATTTCTCTACAGATGGAATTAATTAAAATCTTGCATTTTTATCGGCATTTAATAAATGAAGTGTCTAATGCTTACCTGCGGTACTCAATCATTTGTCCTTAAGGACTGTTCTGGTGCCATGCAAACTGTAAGCAACAACATTAAATCAAGAATAGCTTTCTAAAAGATAATGTTTTGACGGTATCACTGCCTATAAGCACTTTATAAATTCCCTAAACATTGTAAAAAAAGCTTACTGAGCCTCCTAAGGCAAATTAAGTACATAATATTTTATATAATATCCTAAAATTTCATAGACATTGAATTGTAGTTAAATTCTTATTTAAATTGGAATACCAAACATTTTTGCACACAACTATGCTCGCAATTTCAGGCAATACCTGTGGAAAACCAGGATTGGAATCATCACGTCAATCAGACTACTTAAAACACTACAATTAACCCGTACAACTGTTTGTCCACGCCTTCTCAAGTAAAGAACAGCATTCAAGTATCACATAGTAATAAATCATCAGGCCAAGACCTGATTGCCCAACCTATCCTTGCAAAACTACTTAAAAGAACGATTATGTTATTGACACAATTACTAGTATATGTAAGGCTCAACTGAGCTAATTTCTCTATAACCGGAAACACGCTGGAATACCCAAACCCAATAAAAACAAACATGACCCCAAGAACTACAGATCAGTCAGACTATGAGGCAGTATTTTTAGCACTTAAATGATTTCAATCTCATTATATAAAATATAAATACAATAACAGCCCGCCTTTGTAGTGTGATATTTTGTTTGTTATTTATTTGTTAGCCCCACGTTGGGCGCCAATTTGTGGTGGTTATTTGTTGGTAGTTGGAAGATGTTTCATTTTTTATCTGCCGCACGTATGAAATACAATTTGTCGCGGTCACTTCGTGTTATCTTTTGCTGAGCGCCTGTTATTGTATTTAATTTTGGGTTCACTGTCCTCCGGCTAGCTATGATTTCTCGGTCAAGCACTTATCTTGTACAGGTATGTAAACGGAAAGGATAAAAGAATTTGTTTTACACTTTTATTGTCGTAACACATTATTCACGTTCACCTATTAATCTTGACACTCGCCAAACTGAAACTGTTATAATAACTTCTTTACTGCACATTATCAATTCGCGTACTTTAACTTTTTGTGTAATTAACTTTACGACACGAGAGATTTTTCACAAATTTGCTACTCGTAACCTTGATGAACTTCGTGCGACCATACACCATGAATGCCTCCGTTGAACTACGTGAAACTTGATTCTGACACTGAATTTATACTTCCTCGCCCCAATATGCCTAAAGATTATAACCGAGCTGCTATTGGTTAATAAAACGCGCCAACATTAGCGTCTATATTTATATCCAATAAAATTTACGAAAACATATGCTCTAGGGAAAATGTTCCAGCTAATTCTAAGAAAAACACGTCACTCTGACGTCATTTGCTCGTCTCTAATAATGATAAACAGCTCACCCCCTTGCTACATTATTGCACGCTATTATTGTCAGTTTCAGTAAGGCCGTATAAACCCACTTCTCGACAATGCTTACAATCAACAAACATCTCAAATCAATGTCACACAACAATGCATATTCACACTACAATCACTCTGACATTTACATTTTTGTGATAAAAATTACTGCGTCCCCTTGAAGCAATATGTATATATAATAATATGTAAAAATATATGTAACAGTCATTGCATATGCTTATATTATTGTATTCATGTGTAATAATGTTATATGAATATATTACGTAATTTAATAATGTAGGAGCTGTGAGAAATAAGTTAAAAGTTGCTAACAAATAGATAACAATGAGGTAACCCTGAGTCAATAATGAGTTTGTGAGTTTAAATGTTACTTGTGATTCTTGGAAGCAATAATGTAATTTTAGTAACACTTTATAAAAATAGCCAATCAACAACCACAAAAAGCTTTAGTTAAATGAAGGTATTCTATTGGATCAGGATTAGCCAATCAGAAACTGAAAAGGAGAAACATTTACAAATTCAGAAGTCAGTTGCCTGCACACAGAGTTACTAACCAGACGCAAAAAAGTGTCCTCAAGAAATATAATATATATTCGTGTGAACAAAAAGAATAAGTTTACGTGTTAAAAAAGTGCAATTAATTAATTAAAGAATATCACGGCTCTCTATATCAGTGAAGTGTTATTTAAATCGTATCCAGTATTAATAAAAGGAGTGAAGTAAAAATTATAATCTGTGTAAGCCTACATTCTTAGTCGTCTCACAACCCTGCCAAGAGAAACGTGTCTCTAACAAATACTGACGCAACCGAGGCAAAAATAAATATAATATTTAAAGAAACAGTACAAATACATTTGGGGGCGAAGGCTACCGGAAACTGTTTACTATACGTGCCATGGCAACTACTTCAAGTTCGGCTCCCCAACAATTTAAATATAATACAACTACTTCAAATTGACGCCCAAAGCGTGGTGCAAATAATGTAAAAAACTATCTTTTTCAAATTGGCTTCCATACGTGGGCAGAAACAAACCATCTTTCTCAAGTAGTATCTCTTTTCTCCAGATTATTTGAACTCCTCTCGCTGCCGTAGGTTCTAAAACAAGTAAAAACAGCAATACCTCTGAAGCAGTTCGGATTTCGCTCGCATCATTCATGTCCTCAACTACTACTCGAGTTACTGATATTATTCTTAGTGTATACGAAGAGAAATCAACTATATCTAGGATTATTTCTAGATACAGAGAAAGCAATCGACAAAGTATGGTATAGCGGTCTAATTTACAAAGTTAAAAATTACGTCTGTAGCGCACATTTCCGAAGAATTAAGTCATATCTGTACAATCGCACATTCTCTGCAAAATGTGATTCATCATATTCCAAGACTCGTGCATTATTCTCTGGCGTTCCACAAGGCAGGTACTGGGTCCATTATTATATATTTTTTGCACCGCAGACTCCTGAATAAGCGCACCTCTCACCGGTGATATATCCGTGCTATCTAAACGTATTATTTTAACTTATACAACTCAACTTCAACAATTTTGCGACAAAATTCAGAACTGGTGCAACAAATTGAGAATTATAATGAAAAGTTTTTCCATTTACCTACAAGCGTAACGTCAATTACCATTCTTCAAAGGAAAGCCCATACCAGATTCTGTAACTGTGAAATACCTAGTTTAACACCCGATGCAAAACTCAAGTATCTTCCACAGATACAAGATTTCGACATGGAATTAGTCAACAGGACTTTATACTTCACTCCATGGCATCCCTTGCATTAAAATATAAACGTGTCAGTCATCTGCCACTAGCACACCCATTAAACAACATTGTTTTTCTATATGGGCCTCTGGTTTTTCCACTCATATTAAAAGAATCCAGACAATTCAAAACAGAAATCTCTGACTCATAACTGCATCATCATCTTTTTTACGGAATAAAACGCTACACGACAATATATGTCTTCGGGCTTAGCTACAATCCTCCACATCAGCTATAGAAGACATGCAAAAGCTTCACTCATAAAAAATCATCTAATCCAGTAAATTCCCTATCATTATCCTCCTGATTGGTTAGACGGAAGACCGAAAGGAAACCCCATTTCGAAGTGCGCCTGGTAACTCACTTCTAATTGCCACTCCAGGCTTATTAATGGATAATCACTTAAACACACTGATATGTGACTGAGTATCGTTTTCAAAATTATAATGTATGAGAATTATACAATAAAGTTATATAATACATTCAAATATAAATTTAAACAACTTCACAAATTATGAATTATAAATTTTACCTTTAAGATACACAATTTTAAAACCTTATTGTGAAATTCGTAATATTTTAACACAGTAAACTATTAATGGACAAACGCAGTTGTTAATACAGACAAATAAAATACATAGGAACCGTAATTACTGATAATGGAAGAAATTATACTGTTATGAAAAAACATCTAAAGAAAGAGAAATATGGAAGGCAACATTGAATGTCGTTATATAGGATACAATATTACAAAAATCAAGCATAAATCCATAACTCATTTATAAGAATTACATCCTTATATGGATAAAAAATACAACACAATTTTGGAAATTGTTTCAAGAATAGGTAGAATAACAGACAGGAGATAAGAAGTAATATGTAACATTGTAGAAGATATATCAACAAGACAAGTAACATGGTATGGACATGTGATGAGAATGAGTTAAGGTAGGATACAAAGGATGTCATTCGTGTGGATTCGGACAAGAAGAAGAAAAAGAGGAAAATTAATGATACGCTGGAAAAGGGGTATTATTGAGGCGATGGAAAGAAGTTAAGAGAAGAACGTCGATTGATCAGAGCAGAATGGTTTTGTGGAGTGATAAATCTATACATGAGTGAATAACATTATAAACTGATGAATAATAATATGGACATAGCTTGTTGCGTGAGGGGTATTTTTCAAACAAGATCCCTTTTGCAATAAAGTACAGACTAATAAATATTTTTCGACAGCTTGTTTGTTACGCAGTTCTTCAAACCTTTCTCTACATTTCTACTACGTATCAATTCTGGGACATTTTTCTTAACGTAGCATAAGTTCTTAGAACCTCGAAACAAGACCTTCGCCACCAGTCTATTTAGGAAAGGTGTAGCTGTTTCTGGAGTTAAATTTCTCTGTACTGAAAATGAACTGTGATAATCCCTTAGGAACATTCCCGTCACATATACGAAATCTTGACGGACAGAAATAATGAGAAGCCTGTTTTGGGGAATATTATATTAACAGATGTTTTCTTTCAGCTCTATTAAAGATTTTCTTGTAGGTAAAAAAGATAGACGAAATCTGGTCGAGAGTTAGATGTTTAAAAATGGGTTGTTATATGTTAGCCTTGAAATACCACACTATTTCTATCAGATCACTTTAGAAAATGATTATTGAAAAATTCAAACAAATAATAACAGCTATCTTGGTAACTGCTGATGGCAAAAATTATTTGAAATAAGTATTACATTTATGAGAATGTGTTTTTGTCTATCTATTATTGTTTACCAGTTGTATAAAATTGTATATATTCGTTCGGGGTGAAGTGGCTATTCTAAAAGAAATTCAAGATATACTTTTATTTATCGTGTAAATGTCTTAAAACATTTGATATTTAAATCAAAATGGTTTGGACCAATTTTGAGAAAATACAAAATAATGAATGTTCTGCGTGTAAAGGGACCGTGTTTTAAAAACCTCCCTCGTATAAGATACGAGCAAGTTATTTAGTATTATACACCAAACCAAACTTGTACTGTTTCCAAATTATAATCCAAATTCCTAATTCTTTTCCGAATAGTGAAGAAGTAAACATCCTTTGTTTAGATATTTACCGCGCACTTGCAAGGCTGTCCCACTGAGCTTTCAAATTGAGCTAACCCAGAATCACTTAGCATATTAGGTGGCGCAAACAAACCGTCCTTTACAGTTTTATGTTTCTCGCAGTGAAAAAGAGTTGCCGCGTCACTGATATTCAAAGAGGCAGTACCTACAAGTAAGAGGCTCTCTGAGGTAGTGCGACTCTCTGCATGCGTTTACTCCGTGGTTTCGTACTGATTAGCTCGCATGATCGCCTGATTGTAGTTTGAGCAAGCTATCCAAGTAAACAGGTAAACAGGAACCAATTTACCAACAATAAATACAGATTTGATCATAATCTATGGGAGACGCACCGAGATTTAGCTGATGCTTGAAGGTTGTATTCTGAAAGTTTTCCGATTCCACATCTGCTGTTTACGCACGCTTTTCGACGTACAGAGATGTAATTGAAAACTGATGGATCATTCCTGGGATTATTTCTTAAACTTTTCTCATTATAATTAGATCAAAGAAGAGTCACGGCCTGCCGGATTCAAGTACTTCAATACAAAGGATTTTGAAGGATCGAAAGTAGCATTCCTATAAACTGCATATACACCAACAACTTTTTGGGAAATATTTCCAAAATTGCGTATCGATTTCCAGAAGGTTCTTAAAATAGAATAAACGATAATCCGAATTTCACCACAGAGGTTTTATGGGGACATCAATGCTGTTTCTCCAATGACTCCCATGTATGCAAACCTGATCTCCATTATTGGGCTCATGAATATCCTTACTGGTTACGGCAACATCACACGCAGCCTCAGTGGAGTCTTAATGTATAATATTCGTAGGAGAAAACCTCATTTCAACCAGTTCATTTGACTTCTAAGCATACTGGGCAGATTTATTTGCAGTTCCTGCAGAATGGGCTGAATACTAAACATTTCTGGAATACATTAGTAAACCCTAAATCATTGGTTTCAACACGATGGTGCACATCTAACTATTCCAGAGGAGTCAGATAAAATGCAAAAGAAATATATCCCGAACGGTGGATATGTTATGGTAGTTGTATTTCGTGTTCAGCGAGATCATCCGATTTAACTTCCCTGCATTGCTTCTTATGGAGATATATATATATATATATATATATATATATATATATATATATATATATATATATAAAAGTTGGGGTTTATGAAACGGAACCAGAAAATGCATCGATTTCAAAAGAAAGAATGAAGCATGTGCTTCAACATTAGCAGAAATCTTAAGACTTTTCATGTGGATGCTAAGAGGCGCTTACATCAATGCAACCACCAAATCACCATTAGAATATCCATAAAATATTTTAAAAACTAATAAATCGTATCTAAGCGGACATGCATTTTAACGTGTTTATTACGAGTAATGGACTAACACAATATAATTCTAGGGTAGCTTTAAACAAACATAAATATAATTAAAATAGCGTTTTGCTTAATTTTGTTAACATTGCGGCATCAACGGATACTATACAGTTGTATTAATAGGAGATTTACTATATCATAATTATAAGACTTAACAGGTGTGTTGAGTTCTGCCTAGCAGCATCCTGAATTGCTCTTAACGGGCAAATTAGTCATTAAATAACCAGTATCCTCGCGCACATAAGCTCACTCAATTCAAACATCAGATTTGGGCATACCGTGAAACGTTCCTCGTTAAAATCAACTTTCTGAGTCCAGCAGGGAATCGAATCAGGCACCTCCAGCGCAGCAGGTAGATGCTCTACCGACTGAGCTACGGTACCAGGATTAGCAGTTATTATTTCTTTTCCAACGTTGGTCTTTTATTTAGCAATTTCTCCTCTCTGTTGGTATGGAGCTCCTTTGGGATCATGCTTAGGCAATCCTTTTAGCACTTGCGTTATCCGGGATAAACTATCTTCAAATAACGTAGGCTTGTATGAGCTATCTAGTTTACGAGAAACAACAATGTCAGTTTTCAAATGTTCAAAATGTGAGATATTATACTAAAATGAATTACTGTCAACTTACAGTGGGAATTACTAGTTTCAAGACAGTTAGTAAATTGTGTTCTGCGATATTCAGGCTGGGAACTGTTTAATCCAGAAGTGTTTTAGGTATTCACATGCTCCTGTACTCGTACATGAGAATTGCCAATGGTCAAAATCTTGCGTGACCAACTTTACAAAATAGTGTTGTGAAACAACTGGATGGAATAATTTCGTAGCGCTGAATATGATTGAATGCTTACTGCAAAACTGTGTAGTGTAAACAATTATAAAGTAAGGATATATGTAACGCCTAAAATAGTTCCAAATAAATGTCGACGTGCAACACAATAGAGTCTAAGTAATCAAGGATAATTTTTTTTAAATTCAACGGATTACACACCTGCAAGATAATGCCTATCATCAACCTAACAACTGCAATTAACACCAACTACCATGTCTTTATAATGGGGCGGATTTTAAAAGCAGTTGCTGGTATTGTGCCAACTGAACAGATGCAATAACGCCAAATATGATCATGGAGCACTATAATATTATGTACAGTTGATTTTTGATGAACTTCAATAGCTTGCACTCTCTATATAAAGAGCTCAGAGAAGGGGTGGCGTGGCGTGGCGTGGCGTGGCATGTCGTGTCGTCGAATACTTCTATAGATAATAATGAAGCTTCATGTGCATTACTATGAATGCTGCATTTATCAAAGTATAAAAGGCTTTACTTGCCTTTCGAACCCGTAACTTCAGGAACTAGAGAGTAGCATAGTAACCACTGTATAATAGAGACGACCAAATCATGTAGATATTCCTAAGGCTTAAAAGCGGATCGCAGACGTTTATGGCGGCAACAAAATTAATTCATTAATTACTGTGCTGCAACCAGAAACATCACGAGAAGTTTATTGCTTGGTGGTTTTACTTTATTATCTTAATAACCCTAAAGCCTAATCACAATTTCAACGTAACGATGTTGGAAGTAATCAGAAGGACATGGCTGTAACTTTACGGTTGAAGTTTGCCCAGATGACAGCTTGATGGTCTATAAAGGAAAGGTCATCTACAAAGTTCATCAGTACATCCTTAAAGAGTACGTAATATAGATTGCCTTGGAGATAAAGCACCGAAGACTCGTAAAAATCACGCAAAAATGTCATTGCAATTCCTATTCCCTTAAGTCTTCTAATATGGGCAAAGTAAATTAGTTATTGAAAGAATTTAAGAAACGGATTCTCGTACCAAGCATTGCATGGATCATTTTATAGGAGATTGGAAATGAGAACAGAAGTGGTTTTTGAAAGTCGTAAGTGACCTACAATTTTCACTCGTACCTAAACTGTAAGTGTTCCAAACCGTAGCTCACTTATTAAAATTCGGATTAAATTAAAATGAAATAAATGCTTTATCTTATTTTTTACTTACGTAAAATCTAATAAGTGCAGTATTTAGTAATACCAAGTACTAGGAATGGGACCTCGACACAATATTCGGTGGTATTGAAGTATGTTATTTTGAGATAAGCCTTTGACATTTTTAAATTTTTAAGTGCTTTCTTAAAGAGTGTTGCGATTAACTTTCAAACAACATACAGTACTGGTCACGGACAAGCTAATAGGATAATTCATTAATGTAATAAGATATCTAATTCACAGCTTCTCGCATCAACACATTAATAATTTCTTTCTTTAGTATTTTGTTCTACGTTTTACGTGTTATGTATTTTGTTGCTAAATTGTACGTATAGTAATCAAGAGGATGTTCAAAACACATACATTAATAATTTGCACATGGTAGAGAACATGTATATAACGTTATAACATATAATACGAGAGGGAAAGGCCATTGTTAGCTATATAACTAGTAAGATACAATTATGAGAAATGCAGTAGTATCTACGTAAGCATGTAACGAACCTTGGATTAAGACGATTGTAGCCTGTAAACACACACACACACATAACATAAACTGCTATTGCATGTTTGATACATACGCTAACACGTACGCTAAGAAAACGGTTGGAGGAAACACTAACAGAAGCTTGTCAGACTTCGAGCAGGAGGGCCGTGTATAAGTTTGTCTCTAAATAGACGTTAAAACTACTTATCTAAAGCCAGTTATACATACTTTAACAGGACAAAGGTAATAGTGATTTCTGAATATTTACGTGATTTATCTAAATACAAGTGAAATAGTTAACACAATACGTGTGTGCAAAATATTTTAACCTTCTTCATACCTAACCCTACAAGACAATTGCTCTCCGGCTCATAATACAGCAGCCATCGCACAACAAAATAATAATTACAACATAGTAACACACACAATAATACTGATACACAATCATCAGATTCCAGTCTTCGAGAACTTCAAGATACATCACAAGAGTAAGGACATTAAGACGATCTAGAGGAACTTAATACAGCATCCAGCATCTTTCTACGAATCCATCATCACAACCTAGTAAGGGCGTACCACGGAGGAAACGCTACAACTTAATGCTAGATAAGATTCGAGGCCTCACGTTATTGCTTTGCACATGTACCCAAAGAATTGTTTTTGTTTTTTCGGGGGAGGGGATTGTTTTTTAATTTATGGGCGCTCTTTAACTGTTGTGGTCCTTAACGTCCCATTCTGTATTGGGCGTGAAAGACAGGTAATTGAGCCCAGAAGCCTCTTTATCAGGCTTGAGGTCTAAGGATTTTTATGCCAAAAAAAAATCCATCGCCCTCCGTCGGGCTTGAAACCAGACTTCGGGAACTAGGGGCTAGCATGGTAACCACTATACCACGGAGGACGACCCTAAAGGATGCTGGAATATAGTTCTTGATAGACCTTGACTGCGTTTCCTGTAGGTGAATCAATGCAACATTCCATAGACTCTTGTGTCTAAACAAAAACATGCAAAACAATCGGGGAAGGAGTAGATTTACTCATGTAACTTGCACCTTTAATTCAGTTGTGAATGTGAAAATAGCTGACGCCCCAAATCATGTTTCTGCAATAGCCATTATATTTACCTACTCCGATGACCAAAACTTGCGAATCTAACGGAAACAAATCACAACTTCAAAGATGAGGTAATAGAGCGCATGGAAATATTTGTTCTTTCCTTCCATCTGTTTGTTTATGTTTACGCAAGTTAAACTTGGGAATGCTCATGTTTTTAAACAAAAACACTTGATTCCTTTATACCTCTAGATTTCATATAATACTTGCATGATTTTTGTCTTCAAAATTTTAATTTGTCTAATATTCCTTTGTATTAAACTTGTCTATGCTAATGGGTAGTAGAGATGCTTAATCCGCAAAATTACTATGTTTTCGAATGTTATATAGCTAACCGCTTATTACCAAACGAAAAAATACATATGTTATATGGTGGTTGTGAATAGTGGTAGAATGGTTTAACCAATTACACCACATTATTTGTAGCTGTTTGAGTTTCATCCAAAATATATATTACTTTATATTTTCAAGATTTCAGAATAAAGAAGAATTGCTAGTACCTCTTCTATGGATATAAAATCCTTTAAAATGTTTTCAGCACAAAATAATTGCAGTAAAAGGGAAACAAGGAATTCATTATTATATTATTATTAGCCTTGAGTAACAATAGTATAACCTGTAGCATTATCAAGATACAACGTTACTGTCAATTAGAGAATCTCAAACAGGATCAGTTTCGGAATTATACATTACACAATTTATTAAATGGTTTAGATATAAAAAATTACTAATAAGAACATAATTCAGTGATCAAGCTATCGTCTTTACAGATCGGTATTTCAGCATCTTCCAAGCATACTATACGAAGGTACTCAGGAAAATCCTACCCTAACTTCAAACTACCCTTTGCATGTAAACGTTTTCGTTGTATTTGATTTTCTTAAAAATGGATCCAAAGAGTTTGATTAGAATATCAAATGTTTCAGATGTTTGCATGACAAAATAATAATATGCATATCTGTAGCTTTTTGAGAATAGCCAGCGAAGTCCTCTTCCTTCTTAATGACTTATGCGATTGGTAAACGTAGATATGTAGACTTTGCTAAAATGCAATTTATGAAAAGGTTTTGTGGCCTTAACCATTTCCTAGATAGTTGTTATTCGTATGAATCTTTTCGATTATGGTGATTGTGCAAAGACAGAAATTTCAAAGACCCAGTCTCCTATATCCCCTATATGCGTACAATAAAATGTGTACTGCAACCATTCTGGAAGCGTATATCTTGATTAATAAGTATGAAGTACATAGAAGAATAAGCGTTCGAAAGAATATTTTGTAAGGGAATGAATGGAAACCATAATGTGAACGTGACATATCAAAATGTTTTATTAAACATTCAATAAAACAAAATAGAAAAAATGTATAACGATTGGTTATACTAAAGGTATGAAACGAGAGAGTACGACAGCAGGAGATACTATAGCCTTGAGAGACTTGTGTATGTGGCCGGTTACTCAGACGCTGCAGCGGGCTGTTGTGATGTAACTGTAGCGTATATTACGATTTGCAAAATAAAACGCCAAATTGTGGCAAAAAAAAACTTTAGGAAAAAGGTAAAGATGACAAGTAATATAGATTAGTGCTATTGTGTCAAACATTTCAATAAGACCAGTCTTAATTATTTCATATGTAAATTATAGCGCGTAAAACGCAAACTATTGTGTTGAAATACGTACACAGGCTAAAATTGTACTACATATAGTATTTTTCACCTTACATACATAATAATTGGCTAAGAAGGCGACATCTATACCCCTTCCACCCGATTTACCTCTTCATGGAAAATCTGACAGTATCTGAAAGCTAACCCTACAATACCCTCCCATACAATTAAGACATTTCAGGAACTTTAAATCCAGAAATTACCATGATATTCTAAGATGCTAACGATAATCATTCTTCACTAATGATTAAGAGGATACTGAACACCATCTGCTTTAAGAATCTAATGCCTTACTAAATTGGAAACGTCTTCCCGTGTAGCAAAGCGTTCCCCTAGTAATGGCTCTTTCAATTTAGGTATCAAATGATAATCACATTGTGATTAAGGGGATGACGGTTCCAGCCGACTAATGTTCGTTCCAGGGAAGGATGATAATGCAGGGACCTTATGCTCATCTTCTTTTGATGTTTTTAAGATCTTTCGCATATACGTCAATATGGTTTCAGATGACATAAGAACTCGCTATTACAGCGAAGAAAGAAAATTAATTCTGTGTCCTAAAGAGCAGAGTCTCTAGGTTTAATCAACGGAGAGCCGAAAATTCTTTAGCTTAGTTTATTCATACAAATCGAAAATTATCGTATACTACACACGCGCGCACACCTTCGTCCGTATTATTACCAGAATGTTACACGTTTTCTTGTACACACATTAAGGTATCAGAATTAGAATATCTAAACAATTCATCCTGTAAGAAATTTAACAAACATACATAAAATGACCAGGGAGAACCGTTATATAATCCTATGATATAGTCAGTCAAGTTTACAGACATTCAGCTATCATCTACCTAAGTCTTGCTTCGATATATAAAACTATATTTTAAACAATTAAATAAATATTTGTGACAGTTTCCATTTATTTAGATGAGAACTATCAATTAGTTTGTTTAGGAAAAAAACACTTGCAATGCAGTTATATTAAGTTAATGCGAAAAACCTCTCTGTTTTCAAATGAAAATAACATTCAATTTAAATAAACTTTAAATAAATTCACAGAGTCCTCTTCTTAGACATGCATCTTAAAACTTATCAATAAGAGTTTATATTCTGGTGTGTAATGATTACACACTTTATTTTAACATTCGGTCCTCAATTTTGGTGCTTGGAAGCTTGATATACATTATATGAGAATTTAAATAACCATAAAAATGGGCACTGAATATAACTTAATCCTTTAAAATAGGATTATATTAAGATTAAAGATTTTCCAGCATTGTGTGTAATGTTGCGATTTTAAGTCATGTAAACGGAAGCGTTATTAATCATGAATATTTTAAAATCTTATAATCCTTGGGTTTAAAATGTCTGACATTTGGACCTAATTTAACTACAATATTAACTAAGAAACGAAAGTAATGTCTTACAAGTCCTGTTAGTTATGACAGTCAACTGAGCCAGTCTGCATAATAGTATGTTTTGAAATCTGCATTGAAAGTTTCAGAATATTATGTTCATTTATTCAGCGCGCGGAGTATATAGCAGCGGGGGATTTTCGCACTTTGTGTACATTTAAGTGCATATTTTCCGAATATTCACAAACTTTCACAACAATTACCTCTAAGTAGTTTAGGATTTCCACAGATGACTAATCTTAAACTCTTGTTTTTGTTATCCATACTTTACAAACATGGGAAAGTACATTATTTTATTGTTTTACTTGCTTCAGTTATTTAATTGTAACTGATAGAACACAACAATATATCTGAATGTGAATCCAAGTATTGCATATAAAAATGACCTGTCTAGGTGTTTAAAAGTCAGCAGCTTCGAAGGATATTTCTAAAGTACTAATATCGCTGAAGAATTCTTCAAGTTCCTTAGGTTATTGTATTGCATGTTCCAAAGATAGTAAGGATGTGTGAACAGCCTTAACTAGACTAATCGTTCTGCAAAGAATGAAATGCTAAGTAAGTGTTGACGTTAATAGGTTCAGTATTTGAAACATAGTACTGATACATGCGAGGGATAACTTATGGCATAGTCTATATTCTCTAGATGACCCATCACGTGAAACACCCTGGTTGGAATAGCGGACATAATATAGAGAATATATATAAACACAGGAAAACCGAATGCAGATTAAAATCACTTACTAAATCATGTACAGTCTAAAGCCCCCCCCAAAAAAAATTGCCGATGCTTTTGGTTATTTTTAGTGTTTTCCATTCTTCAATGTTGGCAGAATCTCCTCATCACTTGCTTTCCGCGCTTGCCTTAGGTGAGCCATCCCCTAATTGGTTTTAACTGAAGTCCGATATGCGAGCATTACCCCATGAAGAAAGGTCACGCCTAGCTGTGAGGTGATATATGTCACCTGAATGGTTGAAACAATATGCCTCCCAAAGACTGTCAACGCTAGCCCCTGAATGAGTCCGGCTCTTATTGGTTCGGCATTCAAACATAACCTCTAAACGAAGGTCCGCTTCACAGTCCGTTTAATGGCTGGATGGCAATGTTTTGGAAACATTGTCCTGTGTATTATACATGACATTTGAAGTGACTAATGGACATGGACATCACACCGAAAGTGATTACCCTCATAGAACAGGATTACAATGCTGCGAGAGCTGCATAGCTATATGAATTATCTCCAAGAACAGTGTCAAATTAGTGGGAGAAAGACCAAGAACGGGGACCCAAAAACAGGTGGCATACTTAATTATAAACATATAATGAAGTCTTCATTGCACTCAATGGCTACACTAACATTTATAAAAAATATTATAACAGTATTCCAAGTTACAGGTAGCAGGTGTCCTCTATTATCCACGCCGGGGCAGGATGAGGCGTTAATTTCTGCTGCAAGACAGTCTCCTTTAATACTTCTAGAATGCTTGTAGTAGATACTACTTGGACTGCCCGCAGGAGGCTTAGAATAAGTGATTTATTGAACAGAAAGACACCGACAAGAGAAATATTGACTGATGCACAGAAGGCGACCGCGTGGCTTTTTGAGAAGATTACGCAGAGTATCCCTGGCATAACACGGTATTCTCCATGAAAAGCAATTCTCAAACACCACTTCAGGTCCTGTGAACGTACATCGTCCAAAGCATTCATCCCGATTTTTACTCAATACATTGCACAAAGACAACATAGATCTCATGTATCTGTTTCTATATGGGGCTAGATTTCCGCCAGAGGAAGGGGTGTGCTATGGAGAAATGAGGACAATTTAAATAGCCATCAACATATCTCAATAGCAGAAAACATCAAGTTACCTAGTGTGCGAATATTGTTTGAAAATAGTCCAATTCAATTTCAATATGACTACAGTGGCATCCACACAACTTCCGTGTTGTGGTTTGCACAATAGGAATAAGATGTTCAGTTTGCACCTTGGGTGTCTAGGAGTCCGGATATAAATACGATAGAAAACTTGTAGACACAGATATTTAATGATATCAGATATTATCAAATAAAAATATGAACAGCTCTATTATTCACAGCAGAGCTCCCACAAGTGACCAGCAATGGGAGAACTACGTGGAAGAGCTCAAAAGTTCACAGGAATACTGGTGTATCTAATTAGAGAACTACCAAGAAGAATGGGTGCTGTTATCACCAACGGGGATCATGAATTAAGTATAAGAAAATGCCCTTACTTCACTTCTACGATGATTGTTTGTTTATTATTATTATTATTATTATTATTATTATTATTATTATTATTATTATTATTATTATTAATTTTTTATTCCACTTCGTGATCATGCTTTCTGAAAACATTTATACGGTATTATTTGTGTATATTGAACCTTAATGATACTTTGTAAGTAAATAACAATATTGTAGAACACATGCTTAATGTGAAATTAGGTTAAGACATACACTTTAATCGTCCACATAAAGCAAACAGATACTAAAGCTATCATTTTGTACAACTCGAAAAGGGTTGGCAATGTATGTTTCAAGTCCTAATTTCACAAAACTCTCACAATATAATGAAATAGAGATAGAATTAACTTCGAATTGACTGAATTCTCAATAACTCTAAGACTGCCGTGGCCCTTAGCTGCTGGTGTATCCGCCATCACGAAAAGAGGATAGGGGAAAATAGCCAATCAAGCACTGCTGTAAACGAATGAATGGTGAAGATACGGCGCGGCAAAGACGTGTTGATTATTGATTACCAACTTAAACTGCGGTTCCTGATAACGGCATGTTTTTTGTACCCGACTGTATTTGGCTGTACATCACTCTAATTTTGGTATTCTTAACTATACGTGAAGGAAGACTAAATGTGAAAACTACTTACCAATTCTAAAAATTCCAGAATCTTCCGATTCAAAACACAGACTGCTTCAGAGTTAAATTGTTTACAATATAGCTTTATAATCCTGATATTCTGTCTAATAAGTTACACAGTCAAGCAATACAAGGTTACAAAAAAACGATTATTTCAACATAAATCACTTTTGGTGATATTATTACAAATCCCATTGGAGACAAATTATGAATTTGTACTCGTGTATAAGCTAACTACCCTAAGCCGGTTATAAGTAACATTGAGTACACATTAACTTCCATTAAATTCCTTTAGTATTCTGTTGATATTCCTGAACATTCTAAACATCAGGATGAGTTTACTGCTGTCAACCAAAATATGCATGCAGCTTAAGTTGGGTGCATAAGAACTGTCTGCAAATAGAATGTGAATTAGAAGAACTCTGAAATATGCATGTATGACTTCGTTAGAAATGCTACCATTAAAGCAGAAGAAAAACACCCTAAAAGCCAAATTAGATTGTTTGCGGTACTGTAACTTTCTATGCCAATAAGTTGTACATCGCTAGAATTGCTTGTAAAGTGGACAAAATGCATCGATACAAAAAACTTGCACATGCGTACAATTTGGCAGAAAACTGTAAATATTTCTTAGCGCTTTAAATTCTTCACCAAGGCGTGTACTTCAAGAAGAACCGTTATCACTATTTGCACTTTCGCAGCAGTGAGTTTACCAACACTATGTCATGTCTATCATAGTCAATCTCTATGTGATAGCCTATCACTTGAGTCTGTCACATCAGGGGGTGATTTCCGACTGGAAATTGAGTACAAAAGTTCATGTCATATTGTGTCCGGAAATGCATAGTTTCCACGGTAGATAGCACTGACGACATTCTCTCATAATTTTCACTGTGCGTTTTGGGTTTTAGTCATAGATAGTGGTGATTTAAGCAACGTAGAAACGTATTCACTCCAGGAACATGGTGCTCGTGTATGGCCAAGCGGGTAGAAACGGTTGAGAGGCAGCACGGTGTACGGAGGAGCCACATACCCTGACAGACGGCATTGCCCACGTCACACAACATTTGGAGCAATTTTTCGGCGTTTGTGTGAGCATGGGACCTTTGATACAAACGAACGTTCAGGGCAGCCGCAGACTGAACATACACCAGATGTGGAGGAACATGTTCTCCATGATACTGAGAACAACCTTGATACAAGCTCCAGGCAAATGGCCCGCCAACATGATGTAAGCCAAAGGAGGATATCTGTATCCTACATGACAACCGCTATTATCCCTATCACCTCCAACGTGATTATCACTGGCGGATTTTCCTCCATGGGAAAGATTCTGTAGCTGATTTGTGCAACAGGACATCACCATTATGAGATTTCTGTCTTCGATTCCTTTGGTAGAGATGGAATCATTAACCTGCATAATCCTCATCTGTAGGCTACAGAAAATCCTCACGAATGGTTGAAGCGTCTCATCAGCAGTGGTTCAGCATCGATGTTTGGGCAGGGATTATTGGCCTACTTGAACCACTTCTTCTTCCACAACGCCTGAACGGAGAAACGTATCTGCACTTCCTGCAATACACTCTACTACCATTGGTGGAGAATGTGCTTTTGGCAACACGACAGGTGATGTGGCTGCAGCGCGATGCAGCGCCATCCCACTTTCGCATTAGTGTTCGCAGAATAATATCGGATAGAACGTGGAGTCCTGTTGCACGGCCTGCACGATCACCGGGCTTAAACTCCCTGGATTTTTACTTGTAAAGGCATCTGAAAGTATTTGTGTAAGGTGAGCCTGTTCATGATGTTCAGGGCCTTCAATAGCGTGTCCACGTAGCCTGTGACGAAATTCGGGCACAGCTGGAACATTCGAACGTATGAGGCAATCCATGTTGCGACTTGTCATCGCGTGCATTACAAGCCACGGAGGCCACTTTGAACACCTGTTGTAATATAAATGGGATTCAGGCCATGTACTGTGTTCCGGGGCTCTTTAATGGCGTTCTTCAGTGTTATCTACCGTCGAAACTATGCATTTCTGTACACAAGGTGATATGCAATTTTTTGCTCTATTTTCAGTTAGGATTCACTACATGAAGTTTGTCCGTGGACTTCAAACTCACCCTATACGCACAAAATGAAACCTTATTTCCCTTATGCACTTACATTATTCAGTAATAATACAGACAGCAATTAAGGTAATTGAGAAATTCCTTTATGATGGCATGTAATTTATCAGTGGCAGAAGCATTAAGAAAATTAACAGTTTGTGTACTTTGGTTCTAGAAAATGCCGTGAAAGAATTATTTGATTGACACATAGATAAAGATTAACCACTGTGGTAGAGAACCATGAAATATTGACAAAGCGTTCTCTAACATAGACATTTGTGTATTATCAGTGAAATTTACTATAGGGCGAGTCATAACTGGCTTGTCATTTGCATTAAAGGGGGAATTTGGCGACTGAAATTAAAAACATTCTCATTAGGCATAATTTATTCCTTCTCCACATAATTTTGGGCCACCCAGCATGAATAATCTAATAGGTACGTATTTTCCTCCTCTTCTCCTTCTTATTTTTCAATACATCATCATCCTCTTTGCAGTACTTACACCCCAGGGCCTACGCCAATGCGTTGGGTCAGTAGTCTGTCGAGAAGCAAGAAAACTCTGGACCGTAGCATATCCAGGATGTATAATCAGCCCAATGCCTGGTATAGCTGTGAAGAAGGAAATGAGATATAGTGATGAAAGGGATAATTGGACAATTTGCGGATCAAATTATCCAACCCAGCATTCGCCTAGTGACCGAAAAAGACCGTGGAAAAAACCTTGTCATATTGGTCGACTCGGGTGTTTGAACCCGGGACCTCCCGAATGCGAGTCGCGCACGTTATCACGGCACCCCGTTTCCTCAGCTTCATACCAGTTTTTTTTCTCATTCTTACGTTTTGAATAATATTTAATTGCAAAACACCCATGTTGTTGTATCCAAAAGCAAAACTATACAGATATTTGTAATTTTTCTATCTGTATACGTATCCACATAGTTTTGGACATTTTTCTCTATCGCGCTTTGTAACTATTGGGTACCTCAATCTTTTAAGCTCGCGGATACCGACACGAGCAGCCTAGGTCCTTCAGACCAGGCCTAAAGAGGAGGTTTGCGGTTCAAATTCAGCCAGGATTCTGGCAGGCTTTTTCAGGTTTTCCTGTCTTTATTTCTGGAAAATATCGGGGACATACCCCAAACTTTGGTCGGAAACGTTCCCTTACCAAATAATTTCATTTACCATGGAAAGCCATAGGCATTTCTAAGCATTAAAACTAGGGCGGAAGAAAACAAGACTGAACTGTTACTGGTAGGCGGGGGATGTCGCACGCTATCCTAGTGCAGTCTTTTGGCGTTTACGGACCTCAGATCGATTTTTACCGGCCTATCAGTGCCCCTTGGCCGCTGTAGTTTATTCTTTACAGTGATAATTTTAGTGTATATAACTTGAAGTCAATTGTTTAAGAAATCCTATACTTCATCAGTGCCCCCGTCTGTGGTACCGTATGGAGTAAGAGCAAACACTATATACTATTAAAAAGAAAAAACAAAACATCTCACAGATTACACATATTCTTTAAAAAAAGTCAAAAACTAAGGCAGGTCTATAGAAACCTACAATTTGCACAAGGTTTAACCTAGCACATGAAATATTCATTTTAATGTCTTACTGTTTTAGTACTATTAACTTACGTCTATTATTAGTTAAATCTTTGACCATATATATATATAGCAGAACTTTAAATTAAAATGTAATCATTTATTTCACATTGATTTTTAGACATTACCTTAGAAACCAAAATAGCCTAATGCGTCCAAATATGTGGGAATACTTAAGAAACCTTATTTTTTACTAATATGGAGAAAATAATATGGTTAAGCTCTTAAGTATTCGTATGACCTTGAGAAGAATAGAACAGTGTTCTTGAAGTATAAGGAGAAAATAATTAGTAAAACTCATCCGTTATTACGAAATTCAAAACTTTTTTGAAAAGTTCAAAAACAATAGGTATTGATATTAACGGATTCCATGAATATTTTTGTGATAAATTTATAGAAAGCTGTTTTATACCATATGAATATCAACATTTTAAAATCATTTTATTGTAGAATTCAGTGAAAACTAATGACATGTTGAAATTAAAATGATTTAATTTAAATTTATATTTGATTTAAATATATAGCAATACATTTACAATGCTAAAAGGACTATTAAATTCTGGCCGGTATTCTTCAAAACATAAACGTTTGAGCTATTTAAGCATTGGAACGTTTAGATTTCATATTCTGTAAGTTTTATGTTGGGAAACACCACCCTGGTAGCTCTTACAATAAAAAATAACTGTTCATTAATCTGAAATTGTGCTATTTTACACTACTCTAACTGCTAACAAATCTTATACTCAACTGGTACTATTTCCTTTGTCCAATAGCTTCACCCTCAGCCACTCCCCGTCACCAGGCTCGAACCGAGGATAAATCTCTGTTGAGGATCCTGCGGAAGTGCGGAATGATGCTCTCCGTTGCGGCTGCATACACAACATAGCTATAGTTATTAGACACTGATCTTAATTTTGGTGGGTAGAAGTTTGAATTCTTGCACATAGTTTAATTTACAAAGTTAATCTACGAGGAGCGTCCAATAAGTAAGTTTCCCTATTTTATAAAAAATTTACATACAATTGATCATGCTGAATTAATGTTATTTATATTGTACAATCCTTCTGTTACTTTTCTACATAGTCAACATGATTTTTCAAGCATTTTTGGGGACGTGACAACACTTTTCAAGCCAGTGTTGTTCCAGGTTGGGTCCTGTGCTCCCAACTAGCTGTTCACTGATTTGACGTCATCATCGGTATTAAAAGTGCTTACCTTTGAGTTTAAGGAATATGTGAAAATCACTTGGGAAAAGATCTGGTGAATATGAAGGATGCGAGAAAACTTCCCATTTGAATCTTCTGAACTCCGCCTGAGTCAAAATTCAACTTGGAAGTTTTCTCTTACCCTCCGTATTCACCGAAGCTTGCCCCAAGTGATTTTTACAGGTTCCTCCACCTCAAAGGTAAACATTTTTAAACCAATGATGAAGTCAAATCAGTGAACAGCTGGTTGCGAGCACAGTACCCGACCTGGTACAACACTGGCTTGGAAAAACTTTTGTCACGTCTCCAAAAATGCTTGGAAAAACATGTTGAGTATGTAGAAAAATAGCAGAAGGATTGTACAATACAAATAAAATTAATTAAACATGATCAATTATGTGTAATGGTTTTTATAAAATAGGGAAACTTACTTATTAGACGCCCCTCCTATATTCCAGAAAGCTTTATTAATAAAATTTTCACCACTTTCAGTTCACAAATTTCTTTGTGAAAAATGTTTCATAAAAATAACTTAAATATTGAATTAAGGGTCTTTATTATAGAAATTGGCTAAAATTAGAAACTTATTTCATTATTTTGATAATCCAATTGAACTGGAAATGTATCAGTATTCCATATAAAAGAAAACAATTGCTTGTTCAAAAATGTCTGTCCTACAAAAAGAAAATCTCATTTCAGTCTTTATAGTATTCCGTGTTTTGCATTCAAAGTGTATTTTGAATGGTACAAAACTACATTCGAAAATGCCTGAAATTAGAATTTTTAGTTTTCCTAATTTCAAAGATGTCTGCCATTAAGACATGATTAATGTCCTAAAAATGTAGATTAATAATATGTAACACCTATAAGTAATCTGCAATTCACTTTATTTATACAAAACTTACACACATAAGGAGGTAAACTGCGTTTTCTGTATTTTGAAGAAGTATACACAATTCTGTTTTATTTTACTTTAGCTGATAGAACACAAGTATATAGCTAAATATAAATCCAAGTATTCCATATAAAAATGGCAGATCTATTTTGTAAAAATAAGCAGCAGTGAAGATCATCTCTAGTGTACTGATGTCGTTCAACAGCTTTTCAAGTTCCGCAGTAACCCGTGTTTCAAGTTCAAGAGATAGCAAGGATGAATGTACAGTCTTAAAAAGCCTAGCTTTCTCAAAAAGAGGGAAATGGCAGGTAAGAGACAAACTTAAGAGGATTAATATTTGAAAAGTAGCGCCTGCACATGCTACACAGAATTCTGTGGTATGGTAAGTATACTGTAAATTATCCATCACAGACAACGCCCTATGTACATTAGTGAGAATAGTGGACAAACTATAGAGAACATACATAAACACAGGTAAACCGAATGCAGAATTAAAAAGGCACACTATATCATTTAGGCGACTGTACATGACTCTAATTTCGTACACATTTCTAACTGTGTACGAAGGAAGATTAAATATAGAAACTGCCTTTCCAGGTTTTAAAATTCCTGAAGCTTCTACAAATACATTACAGAAAGCTTTAGATTTCATCTCGAAAGTGTGTTTGTACTTTAGTTTTATGACCCTAATGTGCTGCCTAATAAGTTTTACAATCAAACAATACATGGTTATTATAACAACACCTATTCCATCATAACACCATTTTACAAGCATTATTATAATTATTAGTGGAGGCAAATTATGAATTCGATAGAATGTGAAAACTAACCACACAGAGTTCATAATTAGTGTGAACACAAGGTAAAATATTAAGTACATTTTAAGTTCCATGTAAATCTTTTCTTTTAGTATTCTGTTGATATTTCCAAAATCTTCTCTAAGCAATTTGAACATCAATATGCGTACGGTAGGCCACTTTACTAGTGCCAACCAAAATATGCATGCAGCTGCAGTTGCGGTCATAAGAACTGTCTGCAAATAGAAAGTAAATTTGCTGAATTCTGAAGCAATTGTAATTATCTTTATAAAATATACTATCACTATAGCAGAGGGAACACTCATTAGAAGCCAAATCAAGCTAATCACGATACTGCAGCGATCCACCTCAATACGTTGTACATCTCCAACATTGTTTGTAAAGTAGGAAAAAGGCATTAATCCAAAAATCTTACACATGCGTAAAAGTGGGCAAAAAACTGTGTAAAGGTCCTTCGGTGTTTCTAAAAGTTTGCACATATCTTCCGTTGTATCTAGAAATCCAGAAGAACCGCTCTGCGAACCTTCACAGCAGGGTAGCAAGGAACAGAATAAAACTTTCCTTCATTAGCTTTATGCGTTTTAAATTATTCAGAGCTGTTTCAGGTAGCAAGAAATTAATTGACCTAGGCCATTATAATTGTACTGTATAGGTCACAACGATACGTAGAGCCATTAAGAAAATTAATAATACACTGAAAGTTACTTACTAAAATTACTTTGACTTTTCGTTGTTGCTGCCGTTTGCTGCTGTTGTTACACTGGAAAGAATGCGACGAAAACAAAAGATGAATATACTTCAAGTAAACTTATATAAAAGCAGAAGCAATGTTTGCATTTGTGGCATAATACATAATTCTTCCATCAGTTTTCATCATTCTGCGTGACCGGTTAGAAATAATTTAAATTCAGGTTTTTATTTAAAACGTCAACACTTTCTAACGTATCTCGTACTCTATCTAAATAGAAATGACAAAACTACTAGTTCGGACCTTGGCTAGTGACGGCCAGACCAATACCAGGTAACTGGAATGCTTCCCAAGTACTTATTGAAAACAGGCAGTTTTATGTACTGGGTTTAATTAACAAAGGCTTCTCACACAAAACAATATAAGGACTCCAAAATTCTCAGTCGCATGCTTGGGAATAACAGAACATTGTTATATAAGTTTGGTTATTACCGGAGTAAAGATAACGTAATGTAATTTATGCCTTTACTCCATTTAACTGTGTATCCTAAGTGTCCACCACACGCTAGCTGGTCATGCATCAATGAACACAACTGTAATGAATTACCGTGAAGCTATAAATAACTGATAAAATAGAACATAAAATAAACTTTAGAGACATAAGAATTAAATTAAGATTAACAATTCACTTAAACTCTGGAGAAACTAACAACTTTGATAAACGGCTAGACAACTAACAATTTTCGTAATCTCCAAACAACTTAACAGTTCATATAAGGATTATTAAAATAACATGTACTTAATATAATTAAAATTGTCTAAATCGGCCAAAGGAATTCGCAAACTACATATAATAAACTCAAGTGCCAAGCTGCAAATGTGACGCTTATAAAAAGTTAGCAAGGATAAGTACAGCTTGTGGCTCCGCGAAATAATTGCATTTTATAGCATACATCAGGCTTATTAATAAAAAATAACGGGCGAACCCATGTGCAAACTCCGTGAATATGAAAATTCACGGCTTAGTAAGCTATTTAGAAAATCGCCAAACACAGATTTTCTGGTAGCTTTTGCAAGAAACGAACTGTCGATCCCGGTCACATGCCACCCGACGTAAGCTGCATAAACCAGCGACACGCTAAATCGCGGGGAATAATCGAAAACGGAAGAAAACCAATGCCACCCGACGGTATTTAGTGAAATTATTTGGAGTTTATAAAACTACTTATCTGTGATCAGCACATTCCTTTAAAAAAGGCACCCAAAATATTCAAGGGGAAGGCGAAGACAAAGAGCATTCTATGGAGCAGCGCATGCCAAGCTATAGGACAAAAAAGAACTAAGTATGATGCGAATTGTAAGTTTGGTGAGCATAATAAAGCAATGTATGATATACTTGTTTAACTGAAGTGATTACAGAGATAAACGAATTATGCAAAGAAGAAAACACGATATTTCTTACTGATCTTAAATTGATAAATTGTAATATTAATCAACAAATAATATAACATATTATGTATTAGTTTCAAATATATGTTAATTACAACAATAACACTCATCTACCTTACCTACATACCTCGAATTGATGGTTTAGGGCATGATGTGCGCTATTGAAAGGCAGGGAGGACAAGGAGGGAATAGGTAATATCTTACTTAAGGGTACTCGGTACTGAAATTTCTATTTGCTACAAGTTTTTAAAAATTACAATTATTTATCTGAATTTTTATCACAGGTTTGCTCAACATAATTAAAGAAAAAACTTAATTTTCATGGTACTATATCTAGTCGAGTTCATGGAATTGTGTCGATGTGGTTTATGTTGACAAATAAATATAAAAATCGCCTCTGCCGCGCCCAGGACCCCTCCCCTTACCTCTTCGCTTAATGTTTGCTTTTATATCCCCCCTTTTCCGTCGCAGATTATACCGAAATAGCGAATTCTTTCAGCTAGTCATGAACATGTAAAACATTTTCGACATCATTAAACAGAAGCAGAAGAAAGCAATATTTGGATCTCATTCTAATGTAAGATATTTAAATAATGGTCGGAAAGCATTCCATACTTAACCAAGTGCGATACAGAGAGTTGTTTGCAATCTATGGTAACAAACTTAAGATCCCATAACTTATGAAAAACCACGCCTCCACCAGCAGTGATGTTCTCTCTGGCAGGCTTTAGCTTGAGCTATCAATCTGCAGCACAGTTTCCACTGGAACAACTGCTACGAAATACAGGGACGTCCAGTTCATTCCATTCTTCCTGACAGCGTTCCAGAGACCATCCAAAGTTTGCGGCCGTCTACTTCCAAGAATTCCTTTCAGTAACCCAAATAAACAAAACTTCAACAGTGATGCAGATGATGATTTAATACGGATGTCGCTGAAAGGTATGGAATGTATTTCCATTTCTCTCTCTATGTTCTCCAAAAATTTGTAGGTTGAAGCAGGCGTATGGCTTGATGCCTTGTCCTGACGTAACCAGACGTTAGTTACATCTGCACCACAGAGAGCAGGGAGTTCTGTATAGAAAATTGGTGTCAGAACGTTAGTCTGATAATATGTAGAGTTGATTTTCACATTTTTATGCACACAACAAATGGTTAATTTGACATTGAAACCGTACCTTGTTATTAACACGAAACCATTAGGTTAACTTCCTTATACCAACTTTCAAATCTGTTTTCTCCACTTATATATAGTCCAGAGTTTGTTGTTACTTAGATAAAGATATGCCTCATCTAAAAAGACAACAAACATCCATTTTTCACCAGCTAGGTATCGTTCCTACAGTTTTCTGCTGTTAATGGCACGTTCTGCAATGTATTTAGGTAACAAGTTATATTCCCAGCTCTTATGGCACCTTTATAGATTTAAATCCTGGTTGATTATGGTGTTCACAGTAGTGACAGAGATCCCTTTATTACAGTGAAATGACCCTCTGAGTTGCAGGATTTGGTTCAGAGGCATGGACCTTCACCTTCAAATTATCTCCAGGGTGCGACTGGTGGCCGGTCGTGGATTTCCCGGTTTGTTACCCTTTAAATAAGTCTTGATGTGGCCTTAACGTTTTTGTTGAGTGCATATGGCATTACTTTCTTGGGTATGGTAAAACCACGCATCTTGCACTGCTTAATAATCTTGGAATACAAATATTTTGCATCGGACAGGGAAATAATGTACCCTTATCAGAATGGTTCTATTTTTGACGCCATTTGATGCAGCAAGAACAAGAGCACACAACTGAGCAAACACAGGGATACACTCATACTGCTGAACTTTCATTTGGTTCCACATGTTTCAGCGCGGAGCTACTGTGCTCGTCTGATATTGTTACTATAGATCGTAAACAACCTTCCACATTTTGTAACTCTTGAGTTACTGGTGTATAAAGCGATGATTATTCTTGCTTTAATCAATAACAGATTCAATTATTTTATTCAAATGCAGAAAACGTATTACTTGCCTAGGGCACAAATTGCAATAATCATGAGAAGAAAGGAGTATTTGGGTCCTATTTTAATATAAGACATTGAACTAAAACTCGGAAAGTATTATTGAAATATTTTGCATTCAATACTTAATGAAGTGTACCTTCCGCGTCTAGTTTTAAGTCTTGAATCATTTTCATCAAACAATAAAAGATTAAATTATTTTATTAAAAGCAGCAAACATATTGCTTAGCTATGGAAGCAAACTGTATTATTCAAGATTTCTGTTTCAGCAGCAAACTAATAACTTGCTTTCTATTCAGATACTTTTCCCCACAAAATTATAGCAAACAGTAAGTTTGTTTTTAAATAAATAGGAAGTAGACAATTTACATAATTTGGTAAATAATAATATCAATAATTAATAATAGCAATAACGTTAACAAAGTGAAAATACCTCTTTCCCAATTATTACCTGTTTATAACATATGATTTTAAGATAAAATCTACTTTTCACAACAGGCTCTTATGAACCTTAATGCCTAATTCACGATGGAACAACACTTAGTGATGCGACATGTGACACGATATTGCTCCTCAAAACCTAGTACTTACAATGAGGCGACACCATTTGAAATTAACGCGCGAAGCCTGGGCGAAAGCATAAACCTTTTTGTAGTTTTTGTATGCACTGAACTCTATTCGTATCGCTAGAAGTGTTTAATATTTCTTGGGCGAAAGCATGCATTTGATTGAAGATTTATGCTATCTGAACAAAAGCACACAAACCGATTCTGTGGATGACGCCATACCGCGTGCTAAAAGTTAAGTCCAATTCAACCTTCGTCGCACGGATTTTGTCAAGTTCTTGCTGAATGCCTATCGGTCAATAGTGTTATCGTTTATATAGTGTTGTCAGTGTCCCTCCATTCTGAACTGGATTATTCGTAATATCTGTGAGACAACCTGCCTGTGTAAGGGTACGCTACGCTTCTACACTGGATCCGTTCTAAGAAACACACTTTTGTAATACTCTGCGCAACACGTGAATATCATATGCAATCAATTTACAATAACTGCTAAGTTTCATTAAATTGATTGTTTTCTATTTCCAAATAACTTGAACATTCAGCATATTTCAATGGAATGATCAAACGTTTGCATTAGCGCATTTTCAAGCAATAACATAAACAAAAGCAGAGATATATTTTCTACACTTAGGCTGAGTGATACAGTCAGGGGCAATAAAGGCATTCACTACGTTTACGTGCTTAGGGCTGCATCTCTTCTTTGTTTGTTTCAAGCGTGATTCCTATTTTGGGAAGGTTATGCTTGCTCCATATCACTACATGGCCTTGTATGCCGTGTTCAGAGCTGAAATATTCCCAGTTGATCATTGCTGCTCTAGAACAATAATTTTATAACACTACGAATCGACTTCGTAATTTCTCAAATATCGCTGAAATTCAGTTAAACATCACATCAGACAGAACAACACGAAAGGTTTATACCTGGAAATCATATCCTGTGCTTAATGGAAGACAATTCAACAACACAATCCCTCACACTGTCTGCAATGTAAGAAAATCCTCCTCGGTATCACATTTGTTTGAACTCAGGTAAAACTATCCCCTTGAGCGGATGGACCACTGTACTTATATCTCGAGCAAATGTACCTTTATATTGCTCACCAAAAAAATGCTCAGAATATAAATTAAAAATTAATTTTCGCCTTTTATATCGCAGATGGTTATAGGCAGGAATAAAAATATCATTTAAGCCAGGACGTAAGGAACTAAGGTTGAACTATCATTGGATTATAGGCAGCGAGGTCACAGATTAGCAAACCATCTCCTATCCCTCGTAAAGCTTTTACCTTTCTGTTAGTGACCCTTGGCCACTATTTTCTATATTCAAACTATTATCAGTACAGCATTCTAGTCAATTATAATGGTTTCAGTGCAGAAAACTTAAAGCCAACTGCTTAAGAATTCCTATACTTGGTTATATGTAGGCACTGCCTGATTATAAGTATGTACTATGACTAGCAATATTTAATACATTTCCCTTTGTATTATTTTAAAGGTTTGAAAGTTTTCACTTTCACTAATTCTAAGCGTTTGAAACGATATAGTTCTCACGCAATCCCTACGAGTGTTTCAGGTACGTTGTGAAAAGTGAACAAATTAGAACTGCCGTACAAGTTTTCAGTTTTGCGAAGGGTTCTTGAGTTATAATGAGAAATTAATACAGAAAAATCTGATGTGTTACACTCACATGACTTTCTCTACTCTTTTACAAACTATTTTTAGAAAGACTTATTCTACATATGCTTCATGTTAATCCAGATATCAAGATGTTAATCTTATTGTAGTTTTCTTGTAGATGCAAGGGGAATTGGTAGGCTTTAAACGAAAGTCAAATATTTTAAGAGCCAGTTGCTATGTGGAGTATTCCATTCTCTTTGCATTACCAGGACCCAAAAAATGAATAAGCAATTTTCATTTGACAAAAAGTATAAGTATTGGAAAATTTAAAGGAATAACAAGCAATATCTCGAAAAGGGTTCACTCAACAACAAAAATGTATGTGACATAAATTTTGTATTTTAACGCAATCTACATTTTTTGTGCAGTAAAATGTTGTCTATCTCTTATGGTTTACCAGTTATGCAAAACTCGTTCACAATGAAGAATTCTTTTGGAGACATTCCCAGAAAATTCGAGATACACATTTCATTTGTCATGAAAATATCTTAAACATGCGATATTTTGATCAAGATCGTTAGAGCCATTTTTGAAAAATTAAAATTTTCGAAAAATGTTCCATGTAAAGGGTAATCTGGGGTGAAGGGATTTTCCTGACAACCTTCGTGTCGCATCTCTGGAAGGTACTGAACCTAAATACCAAGTTTGGTGTTTATCCGACTGTTCGTTTCTGAGTTATGCTGTTCACAGACAGACAGACACACACGGATATGTTTCCAGTAATGCTTTTTTGGATTCAGGGGGTCTCAAAACATATATTTCCGGTGAAATCTTGGTATCGAAGTTTTGGGTGGAATACAATACTTCCCCCACTTACTATAGGTAGTAGAGAAAATAAAAATAAATATATAAATAAAACCTTAGCATACTTATTTTAAAATATTTTAGCTCTAAACATTACAAATATTATATTATAATTCTAATACTTATAATCACATGGATAATATACGACTATATTACAAAAGATTATTTTGAAAATCCATTATCAAATGTGAAACAAAGTTCAGTTTTGAAACTCGATAACTTTAAAATTGTATATGTCATTTAAACGAAATTTAAATGCCCCGATGCTTATTAATACTAGCTTAAGGTTCAATTTTCTACCAAATTGATCTCAAATTTTAAAAATAGCATTTTCAATGGTGTATTCATATAAACTGATGAAATAATATAGAGATTTTCAGTTAAAAAATAATATTTCAGGTTTTTATTTGTAGCAAACCGTGAGCATCACTAGAATGAGGGACGTTTGAAGTTTCTAAAATCAGAGTTAGAACTATCATTCAGTCTAAATATACAATATTTGTGAACACAGAAAAGAATATTTTTGCAGGTCCTTGCGAATCCATTGTTTTCAAGTGCAACAAGTTACTTCTGCAATATATTCAACAAGCAGCCATCTTGTCGTAAACAAATTTACATGTGAACATAAAATATTTTATAAGAACGAAGCAACTGATTTGTTTGGAGCAAAATATGAACCACTTTTTCGATATTTTCATGCAGCAAATCGTATTCTTGTAAAATGTATATAGCCTCAACGACCATAAAACTAAAACTGTAAACTTTCCTCCATCCAGTGATATGAAGAATGCATTTCTGTCCTTCACAGTTATTTAAAACATTGAAATCCTATTCATTTTTATATCTCATTTATCACAATTTATGTAGCAGTGTTAAAAAAGAAATATATTGAAATTGAATTTCTTATTGTCTGTTTATTTCAATAAGATTTACAAGAAAGGTGATCAGTATTAACTGAAACTGCTTACAGTTTACATATACTGCTCTATCACAAAACACCAATGCGTACAGATATTATTCTCAAGCGTGCAGTATTATCAAAGAGTACATAGTTTCACTTAGCTGAATGAAATAAGGAATATGCTAATTCAAAATCTAATTGATTTGGTCAGAGTAAATGTTATAGTGCCTTTATTGCATCAAGTAGACGAATTATTTTGACACCATGTTTTTTTTTCTAAGGGGATTGGGAATGTTAAAGCAATCGAGTTTTGACATTTTAATTCCATTATTTCCAAAACTATTACGTTTTACGAATCAATATGGCTACCGAATCATTGCAGACACCAAATAATCTCCTCTTAGTCCAAAACTTTAGGCTATGTAATCGCGTAAAAATACTACTCCGATTAATATTTCAAGGACATCTGTTCATAGTGGGACACCAGAATATAACTTTCATGACAAAATAATTAAGGGGAAAATGTTATGAAGTACATACCAAGGAGCAACAAAAGGAATGAACAACTAAACCGCAACACTCCTGCAATATCTGAACTTTTATGTAGTCATAGGCGGAGTAACCATTCCATACGCGCTATGCTTGTGTGAGAAATGAAGTGCATAAAAGGAGAAAACATTTATGCAAAGGTAACACCAATAGTGTTTTTTTTCATTTAAATGAACAAAAAGTTGTTTTAATATGCCTTGAGAATACTTACAGCTAGAGAATTAACACTCAACCATATTATTATTATTATTATTATTATTATTGTTATTTACATGTTATATTTTAGCGTCTTTTAAGTTTTTACTTAATGATTAATCTTAATTCTGAACAAACAGCACACCGGTCTAAAGGTCTACCCTGCATAATATTAAAGTATTGCCTCAAAGTAATACTTTAATGTTGCGTTTTTATATTTACCAATTTAGTATCCACAAATTGTGATGCATAATGAGACCACGATATTTTAAGGCTTAAATTCCATTCTCTCACAATTAGGCGCTTTTAGGTTCTTTTCGTTATACAAATATGTCTGAGACAGAAATATTCAAACCAAATGATTTTAAAAAGATTACGATTGATAAAAGAACGGATATTTGGTAAAAAAATCATTCAGATGTTCTTAAGTTGCATGAAAGTTAACTAAAATACTCCATTCGAAGATAAAAATAATGTATTGTAACATTTTATCTTTATGACAAAACGAAAGTTGTCTTATTAGTCTCTCTACAAGAAGTATTGATGTTTTAACAAATGGGTTTAATTTATTCATTGAACGAAATATATAAAAGGAAGTTAACACACCACAGAATAAAACTGATCTTGCACTTGTTCAAACTGTGTGTCTAGATTAAGTTTTCATAAAAACTTTAACACTAGAACGCCAGAACAGGTCAATTTGACTCCAACTAAAATCTAACCTCTACGTTTAGTAGTAGAAACTTATTGAACACAATTTTCTCCTGTGAGTTTTATTCATTTTATGTGCTCTCTACGCTCACCAAGAATGAATTATTTCCTGACATTTAGTTGAAACTCATAATGTCATTTACCTTAAACACCTGGGAGGGCGTAAAATTAACCCTTTATGCAAAATATGCTTTGTTCATACTTGACAAGATAAATGCGTGTTATGTGAGGTTAATAAAATGTACGCTTGTACAAACACTTATAAATTATAACAACACTGCTTCTGTTTACAAGTTATAGCAACAGTGCCCATTCACCGTTCATTCCATTTCTCGTCCAAATCAGTTTTAAGTAAGTTGTGTTGAAAAAAAATAAGCATTTATAAAATGGAAAATCATATCACCTTACGAGAAGACAAATTCTTGTAGAAACAATTAATGATCTTGAATGATAACTCGCCTAGTATAAAGTGGTTATAATATTTAAACATCGTATTTTATTGCTGTAGGTCAAGCTGACCTCCTAAAAGCGTTCTAGTATTTAAGAAAAATCAGGCGTGCTAGTGTTAAATATACTAATTTCAAATTTTCACACATAATCCCTTTTAGGTAATGCTAAGTGTTTTACTTTTAAAACACTTCGTATTTGTAACACTTCTACTAAGTACTGTATTGCTATTCCTTTTAGCCAAAGAGCACAAACGTAAGAAGAAAAATAAACATATACCTGCGCTTTTATTTTATTTTATATCAGTTTGTATTTTATTTTAGCTGATGGAACACAACAATGTAACTGAATGTTATTCCAAGTATTCCATATAAAAATGGCATGTTTATTTTGTAAAAGTCAGCAGCTGTGAAAGCTATCTTCAAGGTTCTGATATCGCTTGACAATTTTTCAAGTTCCTTCTGTACACGTGTTTCTATTTCCAAAGATAGCAAGGATGTATGTATAGTCTTAACGAGGCTAGATTTCTCCGACAGAGTGATATGACAAGTAAGGGTCACAGCTAAAAGAATTAGTATTTCGAAAGTGGAGTTTATACATGCGAGACAAAACCTTACAATATAGTGCGTTTCCTCGTTTTGGTCTATTATATACAAGGCCCTGTGCACGTTAATCAGAGCAATACACATAGCATACAGAATATACATAAACAAAGGAAAACCAAATGCAGAATTAAGTAGGTTTACCATATCATGTACACGATTATACATGACTCTCATTCGGTAGACGTTCCTAACTGACGTTAAATGAACGTTAAGCATACAAACACCCATTCCAGATTTCATAATTCGGTATTCTTGCATATTAAGATCGCATACAGATTTAGATTCAACTTCGAAAGCATGTTTGCAATTTAGTGTTATAATTCTGATGTATTCCTTAACAACTTGCACGCTTAAGCAATACAAGGTTATAAAAACAGTGCTTACTCCTTCATAAAGTATTTTAAGCAAAGTCAGAATTAGTAAATATGGATGGAAAGGATGAGTTTCCCAGGCTACACACACCAAAAAAATTAAATTGGTAAGAACTGATATAAGCAAAAGGTATAAGATTAAATATAATTTTAGTTCACGGTAGACCTTTTCTCTTAATTTGTTGTTGAGGTTCTTGAAGTCTTCTTCAAAGAATTTGTGCATCAGCTCGCGAACACTGGTTACCTTTACCACTCCTAGCCAAAATAAGCAAACAGCAGAAGTTATACACATAAGAACTGTCTGTACATAGTATGTTAATTTAGTGAAAGCTGCAACATTCACGTTTTCCTTTATATACAGTGTTAAAACGGTAGCAGAGGGAAAACACGCCAGAAGCCAAATGCAGTTGATGATGACACTGCAGCAATCTATCTCAATGCGTTGTAAGGCACCAACATTATTTGTGAAGTAGGAAAACGGCATCAACCCCAAAATTTTACAGATGTATAAAAGTGGCCATAAAGCTGTATATAGGTTTCTTGGTGTTTTGAAAATGTTACACATGTCTTCAGTGAAGTGTAGTACACAAGCAGAACCGTTGCCTTCGTGGGTGCGCTTTGATAACAGTTTAACTTCCTTCCCATTGTGCTTATGCAGTTATATATTATTCAGCAAAACAAATATTGAAAATTCCATTATAATCATAGTAATGTGTCAAAACAGTACTAGAGAAAATGTATAGTTCCAAAAAGAATAATTCGGTTGAACGAAGATAAACATCAAACACGGTCAACACACCAAGGTTATATTCCATTTTCTTATTGTTTTATAATTGGATGCACAAACATGGGATATTTATTTTCTGTAGAAGCTATTTAGTATAATATTTCAATGAAATACAAAAGATCAAGTTATTTGACAATTTGTTCTTTTATACCAACCTTGTAAATGCAGTAAGCCGGAAATATGAATCAGACTCAAGTATTTGAGATAGCCCTGAAGGTATACTGGTATTTTTTTCTCTCTTTCTTTTAAGTCCCCTTGTTTACCCAGTTTATTATTACTGTGGTTTTATTGTTTTTCATTACCACTTATTACCGCAATGACACGCACACACAAACACCCATGCCCATGGCGGGACTCGAACCCATGACCCTCAATTTGGCAGAGCGCCGAAGATACACACTCCAGCGACCACGGCTATGAGGGCCGGCTTATGTTTGAATCAGATCAAACAGTTTAATAGGCCTGTCTAGGAGCGCCTCAACACGGTAGCTCAAGCGGCAAGAGAATTGGCACAGAAAGCCGAATAACTGCCTCTCAATACAACATATTCTTTATCATTGGTTTGCTTGCTCTCCAGATCTAAACCCTTTCGATTATTATATGTAGGAACGCCTAAAGAAAAACTTTATGCAAGAAACTCTCTTATACGGGAAGAATCAGAAAACACTATTTCGGCTGCAGAAATCCTTCGAGTGTTCAGTAATGTGTTCAGCAGATGCCAGACTTGCATAGATTCAGAGGACATAATTTTGACACCTTATATAAACAAAGTTAAACGTAACATCTACCTTTTTGCACTCTTAGCATTATTCGAAGGAGAAACAATGTGCCGGTCCTCCGCTACTGTACGAATTGATTCATGCTGCAGTGCCGTGAATGCTGGGGTTCATCAGTCGTGTCACTATGCCGCGTACATTTAACACTCTTATATTAAATGGATATAGATAAAACTTGCGATTATAAACTATAATAAGAAAATTCAAAGGTGTAAACAAGAAACAAAACCTACTGGCAACCAAAATAACAGATATATATCTCAGAAATTTCAGTTGAATATCCGCTATACGTTAAACGCCTCCTATTAAAAAAAGTTTGATGGAGCCATGAAACATATAAATGTATTATTACCCCTCACATTAAGTGTGTATGTCTACTAGCCGTCTTACCCGGGATTTCACGGATGTTTTCAGAAATTAGCTAGTTAAACATAAGGATGCTGATGGTTTTTCAGCGTCATGAGTACACTACAATTTTTATTCTTACCGAAAGCATAAGCTTTGTCAATAGTGGCCAAATGCTGAACATTTCTGCATAAGGGGTTAAAAAATGTTATAAATGTTTTAATTTTCACCAAGTCCTGCAGCTCAAGTGTACTAATTTCTAACGATTAGAAATGCAGGTTAGTTTTGTCTGTAATCTGTTGAAAATAGAAAGGGTGGTTCTTGATGGTTTGGAATTACTAAATGTTTAAAATAAGTTGGCTAGTTCTTGGAAGTTGTACGAAAACCTATTATTCTGCCTGCTCCTGTAGCTTAATTCTAAAACAAGGGTTGCGAAAATGTCTTTCTCTCCCTCGAGTCATCATATATGCAACACGCACTACACCACTCAGCAGCACATGGAAAACAAGTGAATAGACGGTTAGAAAAGAAGTTGCGCCTGCGAGTCACACTGCCTCGCGAATCGAGTTTTCGCCACCACTATTCTAAAACGTTTGACCAGATGGGTTAAACACTAAGGTTTACATAAGGTGTACATATATATCGTTTGGGTGGGACTAGGAAGATTATTATTAATAATGATGTTATTTTTAACTTATTTCAGGCTATGGATTTTGTAAGGTAAAATAGTTCATGATTACGGCAGAAGTTTATTAATTAATTCGATTTAGAAAAGCATTTTGTAATTGATGGTTGAGTTTTTTTAGATTTGTAAAGTAGTTTTAGCTTTTGGTAGAGCATAAGTGTACAAATTTTTGTCTAGATTGATCTAAAGCTTTGATTTGTACGTTATGTGTAGAAAATAAATGTAGCGTGCTTTTTTTGAAAACTGTAGGGTAGCTCATTATGTTTACTAAATATTTACACATAAGGGTTTGCGAGTGTATTTCTTATAATGTTTGTGTATTTGTGTTTACTTCACGCGTTGAAGCCATCTTGTGACGTGATTCATTTGTTAGGTTTGTTAGCTCCATCTGGTGTTAGCAATTTGCGGCAGTATTAGTTTTTTTGTTTAAAAAATGCTACTGTTATTTTATTTAATTTTGGTTCTTTGTCCTCCGGCTAGCTATTATCCTTTTGGTCAAGCACTTCTCTATATACAGGTTGTGTAAATGGAAAGGAATCTTTTATCCAAAGATAACACTGATGAAGAAATTTTTACACTTTTATTGTCGAACACGTTAACTATCACATTTACACATTGATCTTGACACTCGCCAAACTGAAACTGTTATAATAACTTCATTACTGATACTTCTTAATTCGCGTACTTCAACTTTTTGTATAATTAACTTTATAACACTTGAGATTTTTCATAACTCTGTTACGCGTAACCTGCAAATTGATATCCGAAGTGTGCCGTACAAATACTTTCGACGAACTGACTGACTGAAGGCGACGTGTACTTTACAAATACTTTCGATGAACTGACGGGGTCTACCTCTAACCTACTCTTTTTATACTCCTTCACCCAGATATGCCTAAAGATTATAACTGAGCTGCAATTGGCTAATAAAACGCGCCAACATTAGCGTCTATTTTTATATCCAATGAAAATTATGACTACATATGCTCTAGGGAAATGTTCCAGAAGATTCTGAAAGAAAAACGCGCCAACATTACGCAACTTCCTCGTTTCCAATAATGATAAACAGCTCACCCCCTCGCTGCATTATTGCACGCTATTATTGTCAGTTTCAGTAAGGCAGTATAAACTTACTTCCCAACAATAATTACAATCAACAAACATCTCAAATCAATGTCACATAAAAATGCATATTCCTATTACAATCATTATTTACATTTAAGTAATTTGTGATACAAATTACTGCATCAGGTTTCAAGTTATGCCAAAATGGTATCACAATACTCCTTGATAACAAAGTTCAGTGAAATAAGAGGGAATTTTGAATTATAAAAGTGTTACAGCTATTCCCGCAAAAGCAGAATTTTAAAACTAATCTACACCTATAGCTTGCAATTAACTACAGAAACGTCTTCTGATATTCATATTTAATGAAATTGTATTGAAATTGGATAGCAAATACGAGTACTCTTCCAGTGTTAAAATGTTTTATACCTGTGTCTGTCCGCAAGCAGAGTACCTTTAATTGTGAAATAATTATTCAAATTTGTTGAGTGGTTTCCTAGATTACTCTTTTTTTCTTTAAAATACTAATATGCATGCGTATGTTCACTTATAAACAACCGAAATGGGCATCATAAACCAAAATTAATTAGGCATGGGCATCTTTATACTTTCCCGACGTTTTATAATTTTGATGCTTAAAATACGACCCTTGCAATTTACACAACAGAAAAAATTATGCATATCAATCCCGTTTAACTTTTAATTTCGCAATTTAAAGTATCATACATTATTTTAAAAGAATTTTTCCATTTTATACTCAAGCAAATAATTTATAACATAATCAGGTCATCTGTTAGCCTGTAGTGTTACCGTGATCACGAAATCAGGGACGTTATCTGCGTAAAATGCACATACACAATAAACGTTATTGGTAAAGTTCGAAATAAAAAATCTTATGTGGTACCAAATCAAAACGATAAAATGGTATTAAAATAATACATAAAATATTCATAGAAGGTGAGATATTCCGGAATGCAAATATGCCATCTTAAAGGAAGAAACTAAATCGAATTGCAGAACCGATGCCGGTATACAATGAAGTGACTTAATGATGCAAAAGGATTAATAATTATATACGAACTATCGCAGTGAGACAAACAACCGTAATGGAATATGTATTTATGCTCGACGTGTCATTATAGCATACTTACATTACCTCTATATTAGAAGAGTTTCTGTAAAATGTTAATGTGCGCCTTTTCAGTTGCTGATGCTACACACCTATCAGCGGTGCCAAAGAAGTTGCCTAAGCGCTTGTACGGCAAGGCGTTGCAAGCGACGGAGCATTCCCTCGCTTCTGAGATGGAGAAGGGGAAGTACCGCAGAGCCGCCAAGTCTTCTTCAGCAGGAACTGCCGCATCTCCCTTGTCTATGGCCGAGGGCGATGCACCTGAACTGTCGACACTCAGGCCGCTTACGCCTCAGACGCCGCTTCACCTCAGAGGTACAGCGTCATGAACACTGACGTACCTTGGGACGTATCAGCATGGTTCAACCTTGCTGCAGCTCAACAGCAGTGGCCTTCAACACTAAATGATTATCGCCAGTTGTCCCACTTGCCCTTTTTAGGACGTTGCCTACGCATCGAGGCTAGCCAGTGGATCGTCACGTGTCCTCCCGACGTTACTGCGACATTAATTTACTACATTAAGCTGCACAGCCAAGCCCATGTGCTAGGTGCCTCATGTTTCACCGCCGCCGGTACTGCGCCACCCGTGATTTGCCTTGGTCATTACACGGGACAGGTGCAGTGACTCCCCTACCCACGCAGCCTGCAACGCCCTTCCACAAGCTGGCCTCTCTGGAGGAGGCAGTCACCGCCATGTTATTTGCTGCCCACTGCGCAGCATGCCTCAGTATCATCACATCTTGAACACATCACTGCACATCTCGATACAACCGACCAGAGCTCACCAGCACCTTGCACAGGCATGCCCACTACGCACCTGTGTCATCACATCAATCATCAGGGCCACAAAGGACACTTCATACAGCCTCGAGCACGCACCTGAGAATGCTCAGCTCTACCTGCAGAAGTTCAAGGACTTCAACATGTCAACACCAACCTATCTATCACCTTCGAACCGCTAGGCTGCAGTCAGGATATTTTGTCAAGGCTGCTAGCCTAGTAATATCCTTAACCCGCTCCCGACCATAGGTAGACAGCACAGCAGCTTCCACATAGTACCATCGAGGATGCTATGCGGGACTGTGCTACCTTCACCTTTCTCCTATCTTTATCATTTTTCCTTTTTCCTTCCGATGGAGTTTTTAGTGGGTATGGACACTATTGGCAAGTTCCATACTCTCAGTCCAGAATTTCCATCGGGTCTGGGGTAGTGCCTAACAGAATTTTCTACTCCACTCGAAAAAAACAGCATTGATAGTTGCTGTATAGTTATCTGTGTTGGTATAATTGATTGTAACTAAGACTTTACCAATACCACGTGCTTACCAGAAACCATTTACCTTTATTTCACTGGGAGCCGTGTTAAGCTATAGAAATTATTCTGAGTTATTGTACTATTAGGTTGGATAGCGACAAACCGCTTTGCAATCGGTGAAGCATTTTGTACCCTACTTTGAATCATTGTAGGCAATTTTCATAATCTAGAAGGACAAAAGGACACGTTTTTACTTCCTTTACCACCTTGAGGAAATATTGTATTCCAGCTGGAGATTCCAAGTCAATATTTCACTGGAAATGCACTTTATGAGGCTCAACGATATAATGATTACTTTTTAACAAGTAGACACAGAAATTTCGTAAATTACATAGGAAGTTATGAATTTATACCGGCAGATAGTATCCACGATCAACCCTTTCAATTTTTCGTTTTATTTTCTCATTTTATATCAATAAATCTTTGTCCAAGCAGGTGCCTTTATCTTTTCAAGATAGGAAGCATTAATTAATGTTATATATTTCTTTTCATCCCGTATTCTTTTCTTCCCCAAACGTTTTCTTGGAGTCAACATTTTATCTAGTACTCTTAGTAGAAATATAGTTGGCGTCCAATGTTCAAGAACATTTTTTGTTCTTGCAAAATAGTTTCAACGTTCTTATTCCTGATTTCAATTCAATAAAACAAGCTGCCTTACTTATTTAGTCTTATATTGTTGGCATAATCAGCATTGCTGTTGATATTAATTTTAGGTATGAATTTAAATGTTACAATTTTATTTCCTTGTCAATTGTTATACATTTCTTAGTTGTGTTATTGATGTTATTGAAGTGTATATATTGACTATCCTTTTAATAAAGTAGCAGAATAAGAGAACAATCAAGACTAAGTTGAGTTTCAATCTTGATAACAGGCAGATGTAACAGGCAATGTTACATCTAAGTTTTAGGTTCAGTTTACAGAGAGACAAACATAACATTTTCACAATTTATTAGTAGAATATTAAGTGTACAAAGTAGAGGTGGGAATTTTTTTTTAATTTACAGGAACCATTCAGACCATTCCAGAGCCAAACAGTAGAAACCGAATAAATTAAAAAAAAAACAGTAAAATATGTCCATAAATAGTTTACTATTTATACATAACTGCAATAGCAAGACACTTTTGGTCCACTTTTACTTGACTGACTCGGTTTCTTCGCATCAAGTCCTGCTTTTTGTTTCGAAACAAACAGTCTCTCTCCCATCTTCAGCCATAATTCTTAATGTACTGTTAGCAACATTTACTTGCCGAGTTACAGCTTTATACTACTGCTCCCTTAATACACGTTACAGGAATTTTTTCCATTATACTTTTATTATTGTAGAACACTATTATATCATTTTCATAAATATCTTAGAATCGGCATCTGTGTAATAGCATTTCTTATCTGTATCGAAAGAGCCAAGATCATTATTAAAACTATTTGACCGAAAGATTTGTATAGGACGTTATCCAATCTGACAGCAGACTTGGTTCCAAGGTATCGTATTATACGCATACTTGTAACTGTTTTATTGTAACGCAACATAATCTCAACTGTCAGATCCTGACTTCTGGATCTGGTTATAAAAATACTTGGACGAGCGAGTTAGATCGAGAAATTATTTTGGAACTGTGTAAAGGGATACCTTTTTATTTCTCCTAGTTCTAATACAGAGCGCTAGAAGTTTTGAATCTAGTAGTTTTTTAAAAAAAACTAATAGATAGTACTAAACTGCTAAGGAATTAAAGTTTGTGGCAGTATTTTATATCACAACAATGTAAATGCCAGAGTGATTGTAGTGTAAATAAACATTATTGTATGAGAATTATTTGAGATGTTTGTTAATTATAAGCATTGTTAGGAAATAAGTTTACACGGCCTCACTGAAACTGACAATAAGAGCGGGCAAAAATGAGCGAGGGGGTGAGTTGTTTATTAATTAGAAGAGGCAAGCAAATGACGTCAGAGTAGCGCGCGTTTCTTTAGAAATGGAGGGAATTTCTTCCCTAGAGTATGTGTTCGTAATTTTGATTGGATATAAAAATAGACGCTAATGTTGGCGCGCTTTATTAACCAATAGAAGCTCTGTTATAATGTTTAGGCATATTGGGGTGAGGGAGTATAAATTCCGTGCCAGAGACGGGTAACGCGCAGTTTGACAGAATAATTCACAAGGTAATACATCGTTCAGTCCAACAGAAGCATTCGCGGGTAATACGTCGTGCAGTCCAACAGAATCTCTCGCGTCGTATGGTAAGTTATAAATGTGAAATACGCGAATTAATAATGTGCAGCAAATAAGTGATTATAGTAACATAAAAAATATAACAGTTTCCGTCGGGCGTGTATCAAGAATAATTATGTGAAATGAATAAAGTGTGACGGCAATAAAAGTGTAAAAACAAATTCTTTTATCAGTGTTATCTTTCAGTAATAAATCCTTTCCGTTTACACACCCTGTTTAAGAGATACGCTCGACTGAGAAATAATAGGCTAGCCGGAGGACAAAGAACCCAAAATTCAAAGTAGTAAAACAATAACAGACGCTCAGCAAAAGATAACACGAAGTTACCGCGACAAGTTACATAAACGGTTTTAACTTTTTTCCTTTTATTAACTGAAAATAGTTTAGTTGTTGCATAGAGTAAAACAATATTGATCATGTGTAGAACTTTGAACTTTACGGTTTTTCTTAGACTGAGAGCAGTGCAATAGGAACACAAAAGTATTAAGATATGAGAAAAACGCTGTCAAACGTTTCCTCATTCACCTTCACTCAGAAGTTACTATCCAAGTATAAAGCAAAGTAATGCAGACCGATACCATTGAATGTCTTGAAATCCCCTATAGAGATAGCTTGAATTATCAGAAATAGGTGCATAAGACGGCTTAAATAAAACAGCGGGATATAAAAAAGCATGCAATTGTTGAATAAATTTTGAAATAATATGATGCTAATGCTATGTTTAAGTAACGAAGAACAGATAAAATCCATTTTAACATCTCCACTTAGTTACTGTAAGTACTGTAAGTGGTTTATAAAACAAATCCGATTTCGAGATTTTAATAGAAATACATATTATGATAATACATGTTTAAAAAGGTATATATGTATGTATATTGTGTGTGGGGGGTGAAAACAGCAGAGCTCAAAAACGAAAACCTTCCAAGCCATCTTCCAGAATGTAATGCAAATATTTATAAGAAAATATCCCAGTCCGAAATACTTTTAAAGGTACAAAGTTTTAGTAACCTTTCATTTTCTCAAAAAATCTGCTCTATGAATTTTGATTAAAATACAATATGTTTAAGATACAGCGAGATCGTTTTATGGCCACCCCGAATGGCATGCATGCGTGCTCCGCGTGCTGTTTTCCATTCTGAAATTCCTCATGAGAGATAGTAACATCCACTATGCTGCAAACCTTGTTATAATTGGTGCTGAAAGTGCTGTCCGTCTGCACTGAGAGATATCTAGCATTCCTCTGCCACAAGGTTGTGATTCACGAACAATAGTCACTCTCTAAGGTTCAAATACTAAAATTTTAGCAGTTGTATGAACAGAAGTTTTTGAAACACCTACGTTCTGGGCAATACGTCTTAGAAACTTCCTTAGCGTTTGAATGATTTTGACAAATGTTTCCTCCGTCAGAATATGTCATTTTCGCTTTTTAGGTTTAGCGTTTAGCGATCCCATTATTATAAACTTCTTAACCATATATCTGACGACTGTATCTATACTTGAAACTGGAATGCTAGGAAACGTCTGGTAAAATTGTCTACACACCTTGTTACGTGATTCAGTTTTTACGTATGTATTGTATATAACAATTCTTTGTTCAGGATAAATATTTTGGTAGGTTTTCCAGTGAACTAATAAGACAAGAACAGCAACTATAATACGAATACTAGAAAGTAATTCAACAAAATCGCAGATATTTGAATAAGCTTTCACTTTTGAGATGCACAATGAACAAACTATAATCTTTATAGCACGAGAAGAAGGCGGTAACCGACAGTTGGTATTAACAGCCGATAAACGTAGCCTAGAGCGGGTCATTCACCGTTTGTGAGCTAGGAAAACAAGCCAATCACGCATACACGCAATCGTGGCCGGGTTACAAACTAACCGCTCTGTATTTTATGAAAAATTTAATGTATATTTTGAATTTTCTGGTAATAACCTGGAAGCTCTCTTCAAACCAAATGAATTCTTATAGCTTGTATACCATAACAGATAGAGAAAAGTTTACTATATAAAAACTGTAGATTTCGTAACATAACACACGTAAAAATTTTGGGAATTAACCACTTCCAGATATTATTGAACTTAAAAATCGTTATCCGTTTTTTTATCGTGGTCATACAATTAGAGAGCATTTTAAAACCATCATGCTACGACCCGTTCTTAAAAGACCTGACTATCACTTAAGCATACTGTGTCCCCTTATTCCTCTTGAATTTAAAGGAAATGTGAAATACAAACATTTATGTTCATTAACATTAAGTAGATTAAAGAATTATTCAAAAATGGGTAGAGAAGGACATGTGGATGTAAAAAGTCCTGTTTGTTTAAACTTTTTATCAAATCTAGTGCACAGGCTCCCCTTTATCTACTATGTTAATACAGTTACGTCACCGATGTCCTCTGATACTATTTCATGTTTCTGCCAAAGCGTGTCGCCATGACAGAAGGGTGCCGGAACCTTGGCTTACTCTCAGAACCAAGCAATACTAAATCTCGCGGTTTTATATTCTTTTCCAAACTGAAGGTGTTACTTCGTAGGTAGCAAATTTTCATCCTTCATTCCTAAGCTTTATCCACTTCCAGACACAAATGCAAAGCATCTCCATCAGCTTTACATTCTCTTTTGAAAAATATATGAGGTTAAAAGAGGATTACATAAGAGTAAGTAGGTTTTAACATTTTGCTTCCTACTGCTTTTTGAGAGAAAATCAGGAGAGCCTGAAGATAGCTGCCCTCTAGCTGCCCTCTTCTCTATGTAAATGTAAACATGTTGACCACAAAACAGTTATAGATCTATATACAAACCTAGTCATATTTGGTTACAGCCACTTGCAGCGTAGCATCCTTTAGGTATCTACAAGACTAAGAAAATGGAGATCGTGCAGAAAATAAAATTTTAAATTCATTTGCCTACAATGAGTACGTTTACCATGATGTATATCTTAACTATTAACTAGCTGAAATGCCCGGCGTTTGCCGGAGTTTTCGCGATTAGAAAGAAGATTAATATTTCTACATTTCTTAATCTATGTTTATAAAACTCGGTGTTTGTATGCATACTCCTTATACACTTCTAACGTGGCACAGTTTTAGGATCAGAATAAAAATGCTGTAGATGTGGCATCACAAAAACCGCTCCTAGGAGATAGAAAAATTTTCAAAAAGCGATAATTTGCAGACTTTTAAGCACCAGTGAGGCTGCTTTAGCAACACTTTTCCTAATTAAAAATCAAACGTTGTTTATTTTGTGCTTTTTAGGAATGGTGACAATAATCCATCACTAAGAAAAATTATGTTGCAAAATGTTCGGAATTAAGCAATCTGGAGTATTTTCAGCACAAACAGGCTAGTTTTCTAAACATTTTTTTGAAAATAAGATAAATGTTTTTATTTTATTATTTAAAGGGTGAAAACACTCAATACCTTCTTAAGGAATAGGGCTGTACAATGTTTGTTTAGGGGAAATTTAGAGGCTTTTCAGCATGAATGGACCTATTTTCTGAATACTCTGCTAAATAACTCCATGGTATATGGATAAACGTTAAACGGCGCGAAACACCGGGTATTTTAACTATTACATAATAAATAATAACCAAATGAAGAGAAATAAGAGGAAAACGAAAAGGTGGTATTCACTTTGATTTGACGATGTGGTTCTTATCATAGCCTAGCATAATAAAGTTCGATTCTTTGTTAATTTTTCAACCAAGCGATTGCGCAAGCATAGCTATAGTTGGCATAGCTGTTGTAATTTTTATTTGACTGTTATTACCCCATCACCAATATAAGAGAGGAGATCAACGGATAATGTGCGAACACGCTGTTCCTTTCTCCTTTGGAGCGGTACTATGTGCAGGATGATTTATGAAGAACTGCCACATTTCTGTCTTTAATTATTCTGTTTGAAATTCACTCAATGCCCCAATTTTAGCACCAAATTAAGGAGAATTCTGATTACCTGTCACTAGATGCGCAATTATCGTAATTGTTAGTTTTATTGTCGGCAACTGTTTTTGAGATTTTGTTCTAGTCGACGTGAAAATGAAGTGCACATTAAATGAACGATTACGAATTTAATTACAGCTACTCGAAGGGTACCAGAGAGAATTTGGTGTTCGGAATCCTCCCCAAAGAAACACAATACTGGGACTGGTAAACAAGTTTGAAACAACTGGAATCTCTGGTGAGTGAAAAAGGCAAAACTCATTCATTTAGGCTTCCCACGGTTGTTAATGTAAGAGCACGAATGGATCAGTCGCCCAAAATCATTAAGACGTTTGACGCAGGACACACGGTACAGCTACTCAATGTGTCAGACAGTTACGAATGCCTAAAGCCATATAGGATTACGGTTGTCCATCAGTTACATGAACCAGATAAGGATAGACGAACGAATTATTGTTGTTGGTTTCAGACGTTCATTCTGAAAAATTCTACCATATTGTCCATCACATGGTTCACAGATAAAGCATGGTTCCATTTATCTGGCTATGCACCTATGCATTTGGTTAAAATAGGAATTTGGTGCCCAATATCCGCACAGAGAATAGTGGGACCAATTTTTTTTAATCAATGTGAACACTGCAGAGTACCAACGGCTTTTCATGGAATTTGCTGAGCAACTAGACGATATAGAGCTGAGTCAAGGATATTTTCAGCAGGACGGCGCTACATGCCATACATCAAATGAATCCATGACAGTAATTGCAAGTTTTTTTGACGATCGGAAATTCCAAGAATTTGTGGCCACCAAGATCTCCGGATTTGACAACACCGGACTTCTTTCTGTGGGTTTATGCCACACGTCCCCAGACATTGGGCGATTTGAAGCACAACATTACAAAGGAGATTCAAGCTATTGATAACAGGGTTCTCCAACGAGTGGCGAGTAACATGGAACGTGTTGAGTTGTGCGTTATGCAAGATGGAGGACATTTTCAACATTTTCTGTATAGGTAAATAGTCTCCCAAAATTCCTCTGCATTTCAGGTATAATAAGTTGTTGTATGCATAACTCGTTTTGAAACAATTAAAAAAATAAATGTGTCAGTTTTTCATTTATCACCCTGTATCTGTTAATAGTTTTGAACCCAGTGCTTTTATTTGTGAAATGCTTTATAATGGCGTGAAAGCCTAAGTAACTATTTAATTATTATTCCGGCAATGTTTGAGCTCCTTCTCTTATCTTGAGAAATATATAGGTGGTACTGCGAAATTTTTCAGGAATTATATACAACTATATGATTAATCGTGTGAAATGAGTAGCATTTCAAATTCTAAGCTGGACAACTTTTGCCTTGTGTTAAAGTTTTAGTCAAAATTGATACACAGTGTAGAAGTCTATAAGGAACACACATATACACACACAAATACACTGACTTTTGTATATTAAGATAGTGTCTATTATATAATCGGAAATTCATAGCCGCAATACCTCCAGGTTGGTTAAGTTCAACGTAACGGTGAGGTAACGCTTTCATGGACCAGTAAAGTTTCCGTTTATTTTAGGAGAAAAATCTAAAGGAATGAAATGGAAGAGGATTCATTTCTGTAAACCTTCCTCTGGCAATAAAAATAAAGAGATAAAAAAGAAATACGGGGAACATCAGCTATAAGACCTCTAGAAGCTTCTTTCTTACTATTTTTCGGTGAAAGCGGAAATGAAATCTCGTCACGCCGTCGTCTTTTACAAAAGAGTCTTTTGGATCCTTCGAGAAAGAACAAAGAGTACGCACATGAGAGAGAGAGAGAGAGAGAGAGAGAGAGAGAGGGGAAGAATGTAGGGAGAGATATTCATTTACTGGGTATGTAAATGTTTCACCTCAGTCATGTCTATTTCGGGTTAATTTCATTCATTTAAGAAGTTATTTATATTATTCCATTATTATTTCATTATTGTTCCCACAAATGTATATATTTCTATTCACTTCATATAATTTAAGATAAACACGTTTATAGGTACGATTTGTGAATTTTTCAAAAACTTAATTATTAAATTAGACTTGACTTAAGACAAACTTTATTGATGTAAGGTTTTCTGCATACATAGTGAAGGGCTTCAGAAACAGAGATTTTAAAACACAAATTTGAAGTGTTTACAAAACATAGTATTTACGGTAAAAATGCATTCTTTTTAATTTCAGGTTTATGTTATTGGGCTGTAACTAACGTTTGAAGTTAATTGCATCTTAAAATAGTTTATATTAAATCGTATTTCAAATTTTAAAAGCATTACGTTGGTTTATCAAAATTGTGTGATCTTGGTCTCTTACTGTAATAGCTACGTAGTCACTTTTGGTTAAGAAACTACTTGCAAATTTCTACAGTAATAACTTAAAAATTGCACAATAGAGGTAAACTTCACAAACGAGAGAACTACATTTAGAAATTCATGCATGTAATTCTGCTTATGCATTTTTATAGAATATTTTAAGTTATTTTTAACATTCATAATTTAGAAATATTTGTATGACAGTCATTTATTTTTATTAAGACTTACTGTCATAGATATTATAGAAATGAGTCTTAGAAATATGTGCTTCTGTAACTAATACCTAAATGATTTAGATTGCGTGAAATACATATTCCATAGGCTGAAACAATAGTTTGCTCTTTTATTTTAAGGATTAAAATGCATACTTCATGCTGAGATATATAACAAACTCCCTGTACAAACACATGAGAATGAAAGGCCATATAATGTAGGAAAACCACCTGCTTAAATATGCTGATGATTAATTGAGAATAAAAAGTGCTTGAGGCGACAAAAAAGTTTGCTTAAGTATAGTTTAATGAGGTCTGCACTTACGTGCTAGCAAATCTTGGTAGATATTTTAAGCTGATGCAGTTATATCCATTTGATTTAAGAAGAGAGCTTACGTTATTTTAATTAATACCCTTATATCCAGTAAAAAAAGGAATAAATGATTTAAAGGAAACAGTAAAAAACTAATTGTTTACAATTTTCTTTGGCTAAGCTTAAAAAAGTTAGCATGTGTACAGGACATAGAAGTTTTCGTATTCTATTTTGAATCATATCAATTCTTTTTAGATATAAATTTGCTATATTACAATTACTCGCCATTTATGTGCTAATACAAATTTATTGTTATTATATCTATTCTAAATCCTTGTCTTAAAATAAAACAAAGATAAAAAGATGCCTGCAATAATTTATTTATAAATTTTAATTAAAAATAATATTTATAAATTATAAATTTGATATCGTTATGTGTATAACAAAATAAATAGATTTTGTATTTTTGTTATCGGTTTTTTAATTTTAGGAATATAAATTATGAAAAATGTTTAATCAAACTGATAAAATTTGCGATACAATTTTAAATATAAGTTTTTTATTAAAAGTTATGGCATGCAAGATATTTTAAGTGATAAAAATGCTGAAGGAAATATGAGTAAAAATTAAATTAATGTTGTGATTTACCTAATGGCATTGGTAGATGAAAATAGTTTGGGAATTTAAAATAGCTCATATTTAGAAAAGAATATGGACGAAAGTCTCAATACCTACATTGTTTATATCTCTTTTTCTTTTCTCAAAGAAATTCTATCCTTTATGTTATGTATTTGGGGTGTCGATAACTACCTACATGATCTCTGCAGTGACAAATACCACTGTCATGTTCTCATATGCATTTTATAGAGGATTACCGACTTCACTTCTTTCTAATCATTCGCAATGGCAGGGCAGGAGTTATCAATTTCAAGTCTTTCCTCGTGTGGTCTCACATTGTTGGTCGCGGTACTTCAAACCTGGCGACATGTTTTCTTGTCGATTCCATTTGCGATCTAGCCATTGAATCAGCGATGCCATGAGAAGTTCAGCCGAGTGGAGGCACTCCCACATTCGTAGCAGTTCTTTAACACTTTCTGTCCCCCACTCAGTAAGTTACCTTCCAGAATTAGTGTTTTACCAAAACCAGTCTTCAAATCCTATTTGGTGTAATTCATGCATTTTTACTTTCTCTAACACCACATAGTAGGTAGAGGAAACAATTCAATACCAATATTATTCCCGGAAATACGTGTTTTGGGGCTTCCTGAATAAAAAAAATTAGAAAAGAATTGAGTGTATGTGTCTGTGAACACACAACTAAAAACGAAACGTCGGATAAATACCAAACTTGTTCAGTAACTAAGTGTAGTACCTTTCACAGATACAACACGAATATATTTAAGAAAATTCCCCTAAAATTGCGCTATCGGTATTCAATAAAACACCATATATTTAAGACATATACATGACAACTAAAGTGTATATATTTAATTTTCTAGGAGTAGTTTGTGAAGTCTCCTTCATTCGGAAGGAATTTTGTGCAATACTTAAACCATAAGAGATAGCAAAAAACATAAGATAAAATATGTAAATCTCTTAAAAATATATTTTAAATCAGTTATATGTGGTAACCATTTTAAAAAGCTACTGGTTTTCTTTTTTTCTTCTTCTTCCAGTGATGGTTTAGGTCAAAGCGTTTTTCTCTCTCAAATTTCCCATCGTCGTCTTGTAGTTTCGTAGTTGAAGGCTTGTCTAGTAGTTAGTTATTCTTACATTCTTAGTAAATGCGTTGTCCATTTCTGTCTCCGTTTATTAATTAAGTCTAAGATGGATTCTACGTCTGATTATTTTCTAATATCATTCCTTAGGTTTTATTTTATTGTGCAGCCTTTGACTGAGCATAGAAATCTCATTTCAGCTGCTTGAAGTTCACTACATATGTGGATGTGAGTATGTCTTTGTGTCTACAATTTAAATTACATTATATCAATTAAAAGGACATTCTAATTCATAAGGTACACAAAAAACTAAAAAAATTTAAATTTTTGCCAATTTCCGCCATTTGTGTGAATGTTTTAATGAAGCTGTTACTTTTTAATTGAAGGATGCAGTGAAATATGAACGTAGACTTTTGGGCTCAATTTTTATTTACTATACTAAGTATGTAGTAAAGAAAGTAAACATATAAACAATAATTCTAAGGATAGGCTTTATTTCACGATAATTTGCTCTACTTCGTGGGAATATCTGAAAGTTGCACACACCTCACGATGTAATCCAACGGGAATACTTGCCTCGCTGCATTCCATGGCCTGCTATTCAAGCAGATATGGGAGGAGAGACGGGAGGTAATTTCATAATCATGCACAAAGGATTCACCGTTCGGCCGGTGTAACCCCCTTCCAATCGAAACAAACACATCGCATCAAACTGCATGGGTGCACCGTTGTAGGAGGAGTCAGAGATTCTGCATTGATGCGACATGGTAATTCAATATCGACCATGGGTCTATGTTAATAAGCTTGTCACCACAGTATTCGCTTTGGACGTAGCGTCTTACCGCCTCTGATCTTGCGGTACCGTTTGCTTTAAGCGAGACGAGAAACCGTTTTCACTTCCAATGTATAGGCAATCCGTTATACCAAGGACGTTTTCCAAATAAACATTAATCGATAAATCTGAAAACGCAGCTTCGCTATGTATTAGGAGACAGTTGCTATGCTTTGAAATATTATGTCTCATGCAAGGTGGGAGTGATGCAAGTGCATTTATTTCCACATTCGATAGTGAATGCATGTCGCACTATTCATGACATAAAATATGTTCATTCAGATTGAGAACGCCGAAATACCATCAAATAATTCAAAGAAATGCAGCTTTAAAAGGTCCTTTCCTTAAGAGTTTCAGTGAATTTAGCTAAAATATTAGTTTTAAGAGAACAAGATCACTCCCACCTTGCATGAGACATAATATTTCAAAGCATAGCAACTGTCTCCTAATACATAGCCCTGGAATGTACTGCAGTGTGTCAGAATTTTAATGTTGAAACTTTAAATTCAGTTTTCTCAAAACAACATTTTTGGGTACGTATGTACCTTTTTCTCAGAAATTATGAGAGACAGAGAGCTGAAAATATCATTACATGTATAAAATACATAGCTAAACTTTCTGAACCACAATCATAATTTTATTATGTATATTAGTGATATTAAGAAAACAACAACATTGAAAATTTTCCACATTTTTAATTTTTTGACTTTTCAAATAATTTTTTTCAATTTCTAATGAACTGATAATACATAACTAAACTATTGAGGTTCAGAAGATAGCTGATTATACTAAGAAAAAGCATGTAAAGGTTTGATTCTGTATTGCAAGTAGTATCAGAGAAAAACGTTAATGAATTCATATGTTTTAAGAGTAAACTTTATTATTTTTCTGCTGAACGAAATAATTTTTATGTACGCAACTACATAAAGTATCAGTGCAAACAACCACTTGAAATAATTTTCATGTTGTATAGAATAATTCATTAAATTTCAGGAAAAACCATTGAGAACTTTAAGAGCAGTGGTAATTCAAGACACTTAATGTGCAGTTTCCCCTTTTCCCCTTAAGTTTGTTTTAAGTAAACGGCTTTCAGTTTGGTTTTGACGTATTTTTGCTTTTCATACTACTATAGTAAGTAGAAGTATTATATTCCACCCAAAAAATTCCATATCGATATTTCACTGGGGGCACATATTTTGAGGCTCCTGAATCCTAAAAAAAGCACTTTTAGAAAAAGGTCCCTGTGTGTGTTTTGCAGCTGTATTCAAAAAAGTCGGTTAAATACCAAATTTCGTGTTTAACTTCAGCACCTTCCAGGGATGCGACTCGAAGGTTTTCAACAAAATCCCTCAAATCAATATATATATGAAAAAGCTTCATTATTTTTATTTACTCAAAACTGGATAATATTTTATGAAAACAGCAATTTTTAAGATATTTTCTGGAAAAAATTAATTTCTTGAAGTTCTCTTCATTCTGAGCGTATAATTGGTAAACCGTTAGACATCTTACCACACAGACAATGCAGATGTATTTCAAGTACACAATTTATGTCAGATAACATTTTTGTTGAGTTAACCATTCCCGAGATATTCCTTGTTAATGGTTTAAATTTTCAAAAACTTAAACTCCTTTAAGTGGTAACGCGCTATTTGTTTCTTTTTCTGGTTGTCGTGCAAAGAAAACGGAAGCCTAGTGTATTCTCCTTGTACCTGCAACGAAACGTGCATTGAAACTGCAAAGTTTTATCTCGATTGACTTGAATAAAATAAGCTTTTGTAAAATTAGTTTGCTGAAAAATGGATGGAGAAGGTCATGTGTATGTAACGTCTAGAGGGTTTTTATACTTCTTAATGAAATTGCGTAAAGGTAAGCCGTATACAGGATTTACGGGTTATTTTTCCGTTAAGAAAGAACAATTACGATGCTTGAAATTTATTATGTGAGGGGTCTATAAGCAAAGTTGGCAATCTTCACTTTTTGGCGGAAATGAGTTAAAGTACGGATAGCATTCTGCGACGTAAATGCCATCTAAGGCGAAATTGTTGAGCCGCGTTACCGACAAAATCCTCCTCAAATATAACGTTAAACATTGTGATTAGTCGCAAAGTCGGCAATCTCCATGTTGGTCAGTTAAAAGTAAGCTAGACATCACGTGATTGATTGTTTAGAACGCATTTGTGCTCGTGGAATATTTTGTGGTGTTTATTCTTTAAAGTTACTATAATTTAATAGCTTTCCACAAGTTTTGGACTACACACAAGTTACAAATATAAATATGGAACAGAAATGTAGCTACCGTTTCGTCGAGAAAAGCAAAGAAGAGAAAACAAGACCCCAAACACACTGAGGTTAGTTAAGTATATTAAGAATGTAGTGTGCACTTTATTTTGTATTTGGTGCGGAAAGGCTTCAAAACATTAGGTCTACATAAAACCATAAATTATGTGTGTAGCCCCTATAGAAGTTTGGTATCTTTGCGTTCATAAATACTCTCCTTCATCCCTGCCTGCTTTTCCATGGGCATCGTACCAAATCCTATCGCTGCAGAACACTAAAAATGAGAGATATTTCAGGCATGATTCCAGACATCACACTAATAATAATTTAATATATTATTTTATGTGTGGTAATTTGTAGTCAGCGGTACGGAAAGCCGAAGATCTGTGGTTTAGTATTGGTGATGGCATTTAATTTTTCAAGTATTTCTGAGAAAACCTGTCAAATACAAACCAATAGACTAAACGAAACCTAAATACACCGTTACGTTGTTATCTCTCATCCACATTAAATACGCGGCATATTTAAGAAAAACCAAGCCTCGTCACGGTTCCTTGAAATTTTCGGCAGTTTCGTCAGCACCAGAAACAGCTATTTGTCTATATCTTGCCTAGCTAAGTACACACAGATTGTAAGCAGAGAATTAAGTTCCGAGTCGCATTTATTTTTCATGTCACAACACAACGCAAACAAGCTTCCAGCGAAACAAGAGAAAGAAATGAAATTGGGTCATAAGAGAAGGCGAGAAATGGGTGAAACAACCAAAGGGTCGAAAGGAAACGCTAAAGGTTCTTGCAACAGCAGATGGAGCTGAATTTGTAATACTGAAGGGAAATGAAGATACAAGTTCGGAGCCCTGATACCCAGCAAGACGCAGGAAACCAATTCAAGAGATTGTTAGCACATTTCTTAGTGGCATGTAGCAGATTGCAGCATCCTTTTAGCGTAGTTCTTTTCTTAGTAATATTATATTGTATCCTCCGCCGTGTATGAACTGTGTTAGGACATAGATTCGGTTACAGAGAGATAGAAAGAAGTCTCTTCAAGAGTGTATGTAAAGATTAAAACGCATTAGCAAAAACGTCTCATGTACGGGGCAACCCAGGAAGTAACCTAGTTTGTTACTTTCTCTACTACTTGTAGCAATTAGGGCCAGTATTGCATTCCACCCAAACATTCAATACCGAGATTTCAAGGAAATACATGTTTTGAGGTGCACTGAATGCATATAAAGCATTTTTGGAAACATGTCCATGTTTGTGTCTGTCTGTGAACAGCATAATTCAGAAACGAACAGCCTGATAAACACCAAACTTGGTATTTAGGTTCAGTATCTTCCAGAGATGCGACACGATTACCCTATACATGGAATACTTTTCGAAAACTTTAATTTTATGAAAAATGGCTGTAATGGTTTTGATTAAAATATTATATATTTAGGATACTTTTATGACAAATAAAATGTATATCTTGAATTTTCTGGGGATGTCTCCAAAAGTATTCTTCATTGTGAACGACTTTTGCACAACTGGTAAACCAAAAGAGATAGACAAAATTTTACTAGAGGAAAAATATTAATCGTGTTAAAATACACAATTTATGCCATATACATTTTTTTTGTTGAGTAAACCATTTTCAAGATATCGCTTGTTATTCCCTTAAATTTTTCAACATTTATTTTCTCAAATGAGTACATTATTATTTTTTTTGTCTTGGATATGCAAAGAATATTAATCTGTGGCAAAGAGAATGGTGCTGCATCTAGCAACAGCTATTAAGATATATGTCTATGCTTAAAGGCTACTGTTTTTCTATATTTTCCTTGCAAATACAAAACAAGGGGAACATAGTACGCCTTAGGCGATAGTCAAATATTTGTAGAACTGGTCGCAATGTGTAAAATGTAATTCTCTTTGCATGTCAAAAGATCGTTTCTGCAAATGTTTATCTCGATTAATATGAAATAGATGGAGTAAAAGAGTTTGTAAAAATAGTTTGTACAAGAGTAGAGAAAGTCATTTGAGTGTAACACATCAGATTTGTTTACTTTCTCTACTAAGTATAAAGTAAGGGAAGTATTGCATTCCAGTCAAAAATTCGATACCGAGATTTCACTAGAAATACATATTTTGAGGTGCCCTGAATCGAAATAAAACATTCTTGGAAACAAGTCCATGTTTATGTCTGTGAACAGTATAATTCAAAAAGGAAAATTCGAATAAATTCCAAACTTTGAGATTAATACCTTCCAAGATGCGACACGAGGATTTTAAAATAAAATCCCCAACCCCAGACTACCCTTTACATGGAACATTTTTATTTTCCCAAAAATTAAAGCATATTTTTAAGATATTTGCATGGCAAATTAAATGTATATCTTGAATTTTCTGGAAATGCCCCAAAAGTCCTCTTCATTCTAAATGACTTTTATTTAACTGTTGAACCGTAGGAGATAGACAAAATTTTACTGCACAATAAATTTAGATCTCGTTAAAACACGCAATTTGTGTCATATAAATTTTCTTGTATTGTGAGCCATTTCTGCGATATTCTTTGATATTTGTTTGAATTTTCCAATACTTATACTTTTTCTGAGTTAGTATTTGTTTTGTTATGTTCTGGACATGCAAAGAGAATGAGGTGCTCCACATAGCAACCAACTATTCATAGATTTGATTATCGCTTTAAGCCTTCCACATTCACCTTGCACTTACAAGAAATTAGCAATTAGATAAGTTTCTGCAAATGATTATCTCGATTAGCGAAGCATATGGAGAATAGGCGTTTGTAAAAATAGTTTGTACAAGATTAGAGAAAGTCATATGAGTGCAGCACATCAGACTTTATTTTAGTATTTATTTAAGGTTGCAGAACTCAAAAGCTTTTGCGACCACAATATTGCATAAAATGCATTAGACATACAAATCAATAATGGAGCAACAAAGACTATTGCTAGAACATAAATAGAATACTACACGGGTAATTAATAGTAGTTTGTACCATGACAAATTGTTAAGGAATACAAAGTAAAATGTTACAATTTAAATTGATTTATACATAGAACAACATTTAAAAAACACAAAAAAATCTTTAAAAACACCATAATTTCTACTAGAAAATAGGTAAGTAAATGAAGGTGAACTATTGTTCGCTGCTACTCTAAGTGTATAACGTAGAGTTAACTATTCCTTTCTGATGTTTAGAAGTATTTCATGTGTTTCAAATTGCAATTTCTTAATCGGCTGGTATGGAATGCCACAGTTGCTATTCTTAATGCTGAACTTTGAATATTATCTAACATTTTAGGGCAGTTGGAGATACAGAGGTGTAAACCATGGCTGCATAATCCAGTTTAGCTTGAATTGTAGTCGTGTATGTTTGCATTAGCACTGAATAATCTACACCCCAGTTGTTAGATGACAGAGCCTTTATAACGTTCAGTCCCTTATACAGTTGTTTCATAGATTTTTAAGATGAGGAAGTCGTGTTAATTTAGTATCAAATGTGAGCCGTAATAACTTAAGTTGTGTTTCAAATTTTAGTTTCTCTCCATCAAGGTATAAATCAGATGGGATATTTGAGAAATTTGTCTTTTTGAAGTTGATGCGCATAATTTTGTTTTAGAGGGTTTAAAGCCTGTTTTCTGGAGGTATTTTTCAGCTATGTCTAGAGAAGATATGCCTAGAATTTATTATTTAGCGATAGTTCACTTCCTATACACAGCAATGTCAAACCATCTGCAATTAAATATCCTTTTACCGGGGAGGGAATGTTGTCCAATATGCACTAATTGCTATTAGAAACAGAGTTACACTCCATTTTCTGTTCTTACTGTGTTAGAAAGCATATCATTTGTTCAGGCGCTTATAGTTCTTTGCCGGGATCTTTGATATATTTATACAAAAATATTGTATTAAAAAAGTTCACAAAATTAAAGCTTACTTAATTTCTTCACATGATCACCTTCGTTATTTAAGTATTTGTCATGTCTATTCTCGAGCTTTAGAATTCCCTGTTGTAGTAGGCTGCTGCAAGTTCATGAAACCAAAATGTTGGGACGCAAATTCACTAAGCAAAGAATAAGAAATATTTGGGAAAGAAATTTAAATCTCATCTAGGGTTACAAGTCTGTCTTGTACGGTTTTGTTGTTCATTTGTTTCTTCAAAAAATCTGTGATGTGCAGCGGACGTCCGGATCGAGTATCGTTGTGCACATTTGTTTGTTCGTTCGTTGTTGAACATTTAACACATTTTTCCCCATTTCTTTCGTTCACTACTGTATCAGCACATACTCCCTTTAGTCGACTATAAACTTTTGGGAGTTTCAACATATGATAAGTCTAAAATCCAGTGCCGCTCACCTAAGGGTCCGAGGAAATTTCTAGCATACGGTTAATTTTGAACGACTGAAGCTCGCACAACACTGAGAAAAGATGGCGAGGATACAATTTTATCTTCAAATAGAAGCCCAACAGCTATCTGCGCAGCAGGAATGCACAAATAGTCGTTATTCCCTCCATTAACTTCGTGTAACAGTAACAATAGTTACTAATAATAGAAAATATTAATGAAAATCGTATTGCTTTGTTTCATTTAGTCAAGATATACAGGGTGAACTATTTAAGTTTAGTCTGTACAATATCTCCAAAACTAAGCGCTGTAGAAAGAAGTGTCTTGAATAAAACTTGCAATATATTATGGGGACAGTAAATGTCATTAGTGTTTTATTTGGAGGAAGTTGTGATGGTCATTTTAGGATCAATTTAAATTGAGCCTAATTGCAGATTCCAATTTAAAAAAAATTAAATTGATCCTATTTGTAAATTCCCATTTAACAAATTAAATTGATCCTAATTTGACCATCATAACGCCCTCCAAACAAAACACGACTAATGGAATTTACTTTCGCCATAATATCAGACAACTTTTATTAAAACATTTCTTTTTACAACGCTTAGTTTTGGAGATATTGTACAGACTCATCTTAAATTCTCCATCCTGTATACATATTTGGAAGAACAGGTAGCATAGGTAGTACTAAGGATACAGGTGACCAATAATTCGTCCACTATCTCTTCTGATCCTGATCTATGAAGAAACATTTACGGAAGTATGTTATAAGTTTAATAGTTTTCACGTTATAACCCTGAAAAGTTACCCAATAAGATAGCCAGTGAGCAGCTTTCACCTTCGCATCTTCAATGAGAAGATAAGATCAGGATTCAGCAAGTAATAAACAACGGATCCTGCCGGCCTAGAGCACGGTGGAACGACGTAATGGTTTTTCGTATGTTCAGATTGGTTGAGAGGAAAACAGTTCAGCAACAGGAGCTCTAGTATAATGTAGCGGACAAGGAGGAGTTCACTCCGGGTTGAGAGAGGAGACAGGGCAACAAATTAGAGAAATGACAGACCAGTCGGCGAGTTGGTTTTGGTGAACGTCCGGCAAGTTTATCCTGGGTAATGCTTTTGGAATTTTTCAAAATTTATTTTAACATGTTTCGGTAAGTTGTCCTACAAAATTAACATTACATTACTCTTCTGCGATTGCAGTGAATACCTTCAGGGAATTGAAGTTGCACAGAATAAACAATGAAAGGTTAATTAAACTTCATGCCATTGTGTACAAAGAAGTGAAAAACTGAAACCTTTTAAATGTTACGTTTCAGGAGTATATGAATAAGCGGTATGCTTAGCTCAATGGTCCTTCAAAGCACTAATAATGCAATTTTAATAAACATTTTAAGTCAGGCTGTAATTTAAAATGCTTTTAAGCAAAATAAACCTTAGTGATACACTCGGTTGCAGAATTGAAAAGAAACATTAAAACTAAATGGCTGAATTTCTGTGCGTTACAATTTCGTCTTATCATTCTTTTATTTGCACCATTAAACCTCGTAATAACAATCTATTCTTGGCAATTCATTGTTTATTTACTTATTGTTGATTATTTAATCAATTTATTGTTTATTACATTCATTAGTTAGGCTTTAGGGCTTCAACGAATACTGAACGTGTTATAGTATTTCTTTAGTATAACACAATTCAACAGGAAGGGAGTTGAAAGAACACCCTCTGTATCTTTACCCGCAGCGCAGTGAATAGAAAACAGGAGTGGTCAGAAGATCTGTTGTGGACCAATATGGTTTACAGATGGATCGAAGATTAGTCATAGCACATGTACAAGAATCTATAGTCTCTTTCAATATGCCACTGTTTTCTAGGCAGAAGTATACACTATCTTGGCTTACCATATGTAAAAGTATATTTAAGGATTATGTCAATAGGCAAATTACTATACTTTCGACAGTCAAGTAGCCTTGATGACTGTTGAAGCGAATAAAGTCAAACCAAAATTTGTCTGGGAGGCCGAGATTCTCTCATGAGACTAACTGGACACCGCATAGTGTCACTGTTGAAGGTTTTGGGACATCGGAATTCATGACATTAAAAGGGCAGACGATTTGACTAAAAATGTATCACCTACTCCTTCAATAGACCGAAACCGATTTTCTGATTATTCTATGGATATTTTCGAGGGAGATATCATTGGGTGGACTACTGGAAAACATAATTGAGTTAATTGTAGAACACAGGTACTCAAAGATAACCATTCCTGATTTAAACAAAGGCAGACTCGTGAACTGCATTCTATGAACGGAGTCCAACTTCGTTGGACGGTTGAAATGATAACAGGACACGGCTATCTCAAGGGACATTTATACAAGGTGGGTAAAGCAGCCAATCCAACTTGAATGAGCTGTAAAAGGATAGATGAAACGACGAGTCATCTGTTGTGTGACAGTGAGTCACTTGTAGGTCAAAGTATTAAACGCTTTAATAAAGGGTTTATACATTACATGAATAGATCAGTAATAAGCGAGATACTTCGATAGTCCACCCCTTCTAAACATAACGTAACCTCCCCATCAAAGTTTAACTATGCATTTACCAGTCTGTTTTCCTACAATACCCATGCGGGCTGGCCGGGTTACCTGGTTGCCTTCAATTAATTGTGGAACAGGGAATGCAAGAGAGGAAAGGAATGTAGGCAAGTTGGCCTTTAAACAGGTAGTCGGGTAGTCCGCATGGATGTTATTAGAGGCAGACTGCTGGCAGGTGCATAGCGAAAAACCATGATTCAATATCGCGGCTTTCAAGTGTTCATTGCTTACGTCTAAGCGTTAAAAACTAGTACACTTACTAAATACGTGTGATAAACCTATTATTAAATTCTAACAAATAAGGACCTCAATGTACACTGGTAATCACTTACAAAGAAACAGAAGAGGGCAGATTGTGTATACTCAATTACACATTGGCCTTTCAAGTTTATCCCACGAAAACTTACTATCTAAAAACCGGCCCACACTCTGTGATCATTGCAAAAGTACTATTTATAATGAGGCATATTTTTAATGTGTGCCTAATAAATTAAAGTACTAAATTCCTTCCGGTAAAATGCAGTCATTAAATGATTATGAATCCATTCTAAATATTATAAAATATATCAAGGTCATTAAATTGTCAAAGTTACTGTAAAAAGCTGTACTATGTCTGCTGTCTAGCATTTTAAGTTGAATTTTAAAAGAAATTCTAATTATTTTTCAGATGTCAGTGAAAATTACTTAACACATAATGCTGATGTTAACTAATTACCCTTCCATGTTTGAGTATTGGGTTACCACTTAAGTAAAATCAATTTTAGAAGTTCAATATTATGCAAGTAAAATTTAGCATTTCTTTCTATACTTCTCAATATTTGTGGCTTTTAGCTACACGCTGATCTATTACTGGATGTTGATCTGTGTTTTTATGGGTAAGAATATTAAATACATTGAAATATTTACCTGAAAATGTAAATAAAATATGAGATAATGTGGTCGCTCATGACGTAATGTTAATGCAACCTTGAATAAACAAAAAAAAATTCTTCTCTCTAGTTTTAATATGGAGAATTAGTAGGTGAAATTGTGGACATTCTGTATTTTGTGGTTTAATAAAATAATCAACGGTTTAAACTCAATGCTATCAATGGTGTATTCTGTATTAGTTACTAGAAACATAAAAATACTTAATTTACATTTCAACGAAAGTTTTGAGATAGTTTTATAAAAAAGAATCTGATTTTTATATTCACGTGACTTTTCTACCTCGTATCGTTTTAATGGATACAAATTATTCTTACGAAAGCTTATTTTTATATCTACTTCATTCTAACTAAAATAAACGTTTGCAGAAATAGCTACATTGTTATAAGATAACATGGAAATAGTGATACTCAAATGTTTTAAAACTGGACACATAAGCTGGTTTAAAAATTCCATCCTTTTTTCATGTAATGGTGCGAAACAACTGGGTATCGACAGGACTTTAACAGAATGACAATTGAATCTTGTCATTTCGATCAATTCGAGAAATTAATAATGGATATCTCAGAAATGATTTATTCCACAAAACGGTTATTTGAAATAGATTATCTACATTTTGCGCGTATTACGTTTACATCTATCGCTTAAGGTTTACCACTTATACAAGATTATAGAAAACTCCTTCCAAATCAAGACCACTCCCAAGGCTACTCCCAGAAAATTAAAGGTATACGTTTTATTTATCATGTAAATATATTTCGTATAACGCATTTTAATCAACATCCTTAAGAATGAATTTTTGAGAAAATAAAACTATTTCAAAAATTGTTTTATGCGTTCGCTAGTGATTTGGGTGATTTTCTGGAAAACCTTCGCATCACGTCTATGGAAGATACTGAGCTCAAATACTACAATATGTTTAGTCATGATGTTCATACACACGCACGCGCGTGCGGATCGTTTTCTAAAAATGCGGTTTATGGATTCAGGAGGCATCATAATATGCATTTTTGGTAAAATCTCAATATTGAATGTTTGGATGAAATGCAGTGCTTCTATCAACTATGTACAGTCGAGTGCAAAAAAATGAACCGATGGTGTTGGTTATTTCTAGTATTTTCCATTCTTGAATGTTAGCAGAATCTCATCATTTGTGTTTCGCGTCTGCCTTAGGTGAGCTTTCTTCTAATTCGTTTTAGCTTGCATTACCCTATGATGAAAGGTCAGGCCTAGCTGGGCGATGAAAAGGGTGGACAATCGGTATTTGACAGCTGAATGGTAGAAACAATATGCATCCCAAAGGCTGTCCATACTAGTCCCTGAATGAGTCCGGCTCTTATTGGTTCGGCATTCAAGCATTAACCTATGTAATTATTGATTGCCAATGTGGCGGAAAACGGTCGTTGGGCGACTTTTGTAGCTGGAAATCGATGATCCTTGGGTCGTTGTCGCCTGTTGAAGTGTTCTTCTTCCTCGGCTATTGGAGCTCGTCGGTTATTGAGTATTCCATTCCTGGCTATGTTTAATTATTGGATCTCAGGTTCTAGTGGGTGAGGCAAGTTAAAAATACACTGTGAGTTTCCCTTAATCAATGAAGTTTATTTCACACTTTGAATAGTTATGGGCGGCTAGCTTTTCCCATTATTATAATAATCCCACCACTTTAAGTTAGTCAGGAGCCTAGCTATATTCACACGCACCCCACTCTTGTGCACCCACGTGCATCTGTAGCACCTCGTGTAGACGTGACTTCTCGATGAGATCGATTCAGAATAAGAGCGGGCTCTGAGGCTTTGTCTGCCCTTATATACGGGAGCCCAGTGACGCTCCTCTCCGCGTTTGAAAATGTAACAACGTTTCCTATTGGCCCTCAGGCCGCGTTATCCTGACATGTATGAAAATATGCGGGTTCAGATCCGTGCGCTTGGGCGCCATGATGTAGCGTGGTACCGCTCGGTGCCAGGTACGGTCTTTACGATTTCTTGGAATTCTTTCTAGCTCACCCGTGTATTACAATCAGCTCTGTACAAATGTTATATGTTGAATATTTTAACATGTTAGTGACTTAAATTATTACTGTCCAATTCTTATATGTATGGTTCCTTTTTCCTATGCACAATTCCTCTATATATGTATAATATATCCCCTTTTACCAAATTAAATCACGCTTCCTCATATGGGCACGATCTTTGCACCCGAACTGTACATGGTGGGGAAAGTAAAATTTCTTTTACGTAAGCTGCAAAACTTTATGTATGTTTTAAAAATGTGTTTTACAGGTTTTTAGACATGTTTACAGCTTTAAAACTCAATACGAATGGAGAGAATATAATAGGCAACTTAGAAACTCACATATTCTATCCCCCACTGTACTTCTCTTATTAGTCACATTTCAAGCTGTAAAGCTGGAGAAGTGGATAATCTGAAAGTTCTTCCTAGAGCACTGAAAACATTCCTGAAAATGAGAAGCTTAAATAAGAAGAAAAAAAGACAAATAAGTACAAATGAGCACTGCCTTCAAATTATCCCGGTTATTGCATTGAGCTTACGGTTGAATAACTTCAGGTCTCTCGTTAATATGCTGTTAAGTGAAAACCTCCGCACTAATATGAAAAGGGACTTTCTTTTTCATCTTCCTCTGCGTTGAATTACCTCGTTCTGAGTGGAACTGGTTTTAGAGAGGGTGGAAAAGAATCTCAACAAGGCTACCCATTGGCGAAGCTATGTGCGTATTGATCCCAAGTTCTTTTTATACCAAAGAGAGCAAAAAGGAAGCAGGATATAGGCGAATAAAATGAAAATAGAAGTATTTCTCTCACGAAAAGAAAATGATCAAAGAACGGAGCTTTCCTGTACACCGCAGAGTTCGTTCAGAATGTGAAAATTTCCAGAAAACCGCCAGAGAGACTCTTAAAAAACGTGTATAAACAAGTGCATTGCCGCTTCCCGGGTAGTACCGAGTGAATCAACGTCCCCTGGGTATTCAGTAGTAGGCAAGACCCAGACTACAATCTGATTTGAAAACATTGCCCTCTTATAGAACTGTACTTTCTCTGTGCAACCATTCAAAGATGATGTAATGCAAGCAATTCTGTAAATATCGTCCCACTGCTGGCAAACTAGCAAAACTACAAACGTACTATTAAGAAACCCAAAATTAAGCTCGATTATTTGGGAGAACCAAAGATTATACGGCGTGTTTCATTTAACTGAAACCCCTTTACTGTTTACCAACACTTGAGAGGAGAAAATGTGGCGCATGTACAAATAAAGAGATTTAAATTGCTACGGAAATGTTTAGCTCCGTCCTCCTCAAATATCACGTTTTTGTTAATTTCTTCCATAATTCTGGATACTTAATAGGTCTTTGTCTCATTCAAAAAGATGTGCGGAGTGTAATTTTGCCCAATAACTAATTATACTATTTATTGTTCACTACTGTTAGGTTAACCCAGCGAGATGGCTCCGCGGTAATGTGTTGGGCTTGCATACAGGAGATCCCCCTTTCGATTGCCGTAGGACTGGCCACTCAGACTATGAATTTATTCGTGGTTTCCCAGGGTCGAAAACAGAATCCTAGTTCCCCTTCTTTCACGAATTTCCTGTCCCCATCATTTCTTTTCACCTTTTTCACCTCATCTGTTTCAAGCTTGTACGACCTAGGTTGTAGGCTCTGGAAAGATTTCTCCCTGGTGTTTGGCGAAACTGCTGGTGTTCCTTCCTTTCTTCCTGGGAGCTGTCTCATCTTGACCCGGGACCCCACGTTGCGATGGCTTGAGCGTTGCTGCCGGTGTCAGGGTTGATGCCGTGTTGGAATTGTTACGAACGTCGTCCTTGCTGGCGCACATCGTCGTCCGGATCCTGTTACCTTTTTTCATCTCTTTCCCCCAGCGGTCACGGAAGCACACTATGGCCTACGTAGGGATTTGTGCTCCAATTACTGTAGGCCACTTAGTCTAAACACTTGTAATTGTTACATAAATAATAATTCAATTACTAATATGGGCGACGATAATACTCTATTTATTCAGAAATGCATTTGGTTATTAGAGCTAAATCAGTGTTATTATAAACAACAACATAAATAAATAAGTAATAAGTTATCGGAATTTCTAAGCATTGGAGCCAGGAGAGAAGTAAATAAAACTGAACTATTACTAAAACATGAAGCCGTTCTCGGAGCGACAGCTTTGATGCCGCTCCCTGCTTCAAATTTTTATGACATTTAATTTTAACCGCTCTATTGACGAGCTTTATGACGTCATCTCGTAGCTCGTTTTGTATTGACTCGTGTACAGCTGCTCTAGTGGTACAGACAGCTACGACTTATTTATCTGAGGGTATGCGTGATTATATTGTGAAAGGATAACACCAGTTTAGTTAGCTGATAAATTTTAATGTTGACTAAAATGTTCAGTTTGAGGAGACTCGCATTAAAGAATTAAATTAATTCTATGAGAATAATTAAGTAAGGGGTCAGTTGCCATAAGCCGCAGAAGCGTTACTCCCTCGGGATAGCCGCTAAATATTTCTCTCTTAAGCGCGTCACTATGCGCTAAAACTTAAAATAACACACGAGTCATCAGAGTAAGCCACAGAACTCGGTGAATAAGAATAAATATACTCATTTTCTTAACTTAAGCTCCGCCTACCTATCGTTAACCCTGACAACGTCCCTTCTTCCGCAGCCCAATCTTAAAACTCTAAGTATTCTTATCTGAAGCTGTTACTATAGAGTACCTCCTCGAATCTATGAATTTCATTCCCTCTGTAATTTAAAGAATTTCAGCCTACGAGACTTCGCAAACGTACTAAAATAAACTCTAACTGCATTCCAAGAACTTTTATGCTAACGCGTTCGTTACTCGGCTGTTACTGATGACCTTTTTCTCCGGATAAATCTTTCAACTCAGGCTGATTATGTTATGCACTGGTTTAATATATGCAAATTATTCATTGCAATTATTTATTTATCTGTAATTTCTTTATTTAATAGTTTATATATTCCTGTCAATTACGGGAGCAACCATAGGTAGAGACACGCAGGTAACCAACCGCTCACATCCTTCCTACAGTCTGTTGGCGTTTGCAGACAGCACTCAAACACGTTTTTATCTGGCTTTCAGTGACATCTGACTACTAGTCTGCGTTTCTTTCTAGTGATCTGCTTTATGTGTTGATAACTGGATGCCAACTGCTTCAGAATTCCTATGACAATGATGATGCACATCTGTAAAATTCCATGGAGGTACACTAAATTTAAGCGTAGAAAACATTTTCTCAAATTTCCTTTCCAGATCATAATTTCATTTAATGCATTATCAGTGTCCATCACCTGTGGTGCTAAATGTAATAAGAACGGACATTAAACAATATTCAACAACAACACACATGCATAGATCTTTTTTATAAAAGTGAAAAACATGCAATACCGGTGAAATCTCATCCCAAGGTAGCGGGTTCAAACCCAGCGGAGGGCGATGGGTTTTTCTGGGCGTAAAAATACTTAGCATGGTTTCCTGCGGAAGGGAAGGGAAGTGAAGCCGGTGGTCCCGTTTGTAGATTTACGGCACATAAAAGAACCTCAAGTCTGATAAACAAGATTACCGGCCTTTTACGCCCAATATAGAATGGGAAGATATGCACTACAGCAGTTAAAGAGCGTCCACAAATAAAGCTCAATTCACTTTCATTCGATGAAACCTCGATAAACCTTTTCTGGATGAAGTTAGGTAGTACCGAAAGTAAAAGCAGGTCTATGTATGTTCTCATAGCAAGACATTTTTTGAAGTTCTGAAATCGTATATATTCTTTAATTTATACAGGACGGGATGTTTTGCTCAGTCTAATGTCTCATGAGTTAGTAGAGGACGGAAAGATGCCAGCACTTGTTGAATTGAAACGTTATGGTCTCTAAAATGACATAGGGGAAAAAAGAAGAGGAAGTAAAATATGTTACTATGACGGGAAAATGTTATGCACACTCGGTTAAGGATGCCATCACGCAAAAGTTTTCTAAAAATATATGAAGCCAGTAAATTTTCTTTTTTCAGCAAGAGAGGCAGCATTAAGGAATAAAGAAGCAGTAGCATATATCTGAGGGTATAAGTAAAATCGTATCTCTCAATAATTACTAAACTCAAATAAAATATTTACTATCCATCGTTTCGGTTCTTTTTAATCTAATGAACCATAGTAATATCACACCGCTACCTATTGCTAACCAACACAAACAATGGTTTTAAACGTCTTCGATGAGGTAATATTAAGTATAGCAGACCTATATGACACTTGGTTATTTACAAATTTAATGTGCTATATTCACAAGAACTTCTCTACTGATGACAATAACATGTAGGCTACAATTATACATTACTCATTAAAATATCCGAGCGAGATATCTCCGGGATGGCGTGTGAGGCTCCTCCGGTTCGATTTCCATCAAACAGCCACTCTGACCTTGGGTTTTTCGCGATTTGTCCTGGTCGGTAGGCGAATCTGAGGTAAATTGTCTACCATAATTTACGTCAATTCATTTCCCTATATACTGTTTCCTTCTCATCTTTGAATTACAGGGTGAGCCAAAAGACTCCGAACCGCATGCGCGGTGTTTTTCCTGTCTGCGTCCTCGGTGCTCATTGCCGACTGCCGCTATCATAGAAAGGCGCGGATGAAAGCATACAACATTTTTAAAACTACTTTTAAAGGCTTTACTTATGAACTTTATGAACGGAAATGCTGAAACTGGCCTCCGTCTTTGTCCATACATTTTTGGCACCTTTTTAGGAAACTATCCATCATGGTATTTTTGGGAAAAATTTTCCAAGCGATGACCGTTGTCGTATAATGTTTCTTCGGTAAGAACCGAACGCCATCTTTTAGATTTCTTAGCCTGAATACCTCCTGTGGCCTGAAATTAACTGTAAAGTTCATGAATTGTTGTACGGCCTGAAACTTTTACACCTGGAAATCTTTCTGCAAATCGTACTTTCACTTGGCGAGCTGACAGAGTTAACGCATACGAATCATAAATAAATACAGGTTGTGTGTATAATATAAACTTTGTTTATAGCAGGGGTGCGTCATCATGTTTCTATCATATTTCCATACGCCCAGTGGAGAAGCACCGTGATGCCGGTAATATTCTTCATAAAATACCCCTCAGGGGTAACTTAAAACATAAAGTGTATATAAAACAAACCCACACACCCAGGAAGAAATAAAAAAAAATATCCGCCAGGCGTGAACTACGGCGAGTGATGGATAGTTTCCTAAAGAGGTGCAAAAATGTATGCACAACGACGGTGGCCAGTTTCAGCATCTCCTTTCGTAAAGTTGGCAAGTAAAGCCTTTAAAAGTAGTTTTAAAAATGTTGTATGCTTTCATCCGCGACTTTCTATGATAGCGGCAGACGGTAACGAGCACCGAGAACGCGGACAGGAAAAACACCGCTTAGGCGGTTCGGAGTGAGTTGAGTTGATGAGGTATCGCGGCTGGATCCTGGTTGATGTTCTGGAAGTACTTGCAGTTATGCATACTGTGTACTCTAAAATGTTCGGTTTAAATTTACCGTGTCTCTTGCACAGTTGGTATTTATGTCTAGCGTTGTAGAATTTACTTCCTGGCGGATAATTTCTATTCAGTAATTGTTGTGAATTCTACCACGTGTAACGTATAGCAAAATATTTGAATACTTCATCTTGTACGATATATTTTAAGCTATACTTAAACTTCTGCTAGTTTTAAATTGTGGCATTGTTGAATCTTATCTCAGGTTTCCATGTATTGAAGGCAAAATGTTTATTATATAAATAAACAAATTCAATAAATGAACTCTCACTATGTGTTTTATTCTTTTGCTCAAGGTGCTTTAACGACGAACAATATACGACAATTGAATCAAATATCTACTTCCATATTTACTTTAATTACTTAAGAATTTCTTTACACTACAATAATCAATTGTTTACTACTTATCGTTTCAGAGTATTTGATAATTCCCGTAGAGAATTTGCACACTTCCTCTGTCTTTCCTGTAAGAGTCTCCTCTCTGTGTGAAAACCTTAACATTCACAATAGTTGAATCTTGTTTATTTAAGCTACTCTTTGATGCTATCGATCGTAAAACAAACGTTCACTGAAAAGATCCTGGAAACTGTGCCATTTTCGCCTCCCCCATGGTCGTGGCTCACGCAACCAGCACGTCACAATTCAGGGTGATTACGGCATCATATCCAGAGTAAGCCAACGTCCAAAACATTGAACAACATACTGTCGGGAGTGACGTAAGACATCACCTCATCACGTAATATATCAGGCACAATCGTCATTGGCTGAGTTACGACACGCCACTGATGCCAGCGCTATCATCTTCTCCGACGGTTTCTGGAACTCCTGGGCAGGCAGATAAGAGGAGTCGCTTTTTCGCCAGGGACCGAGGCGGACCAACTAACCATCGTGACGGCGAGGCTCGGCATAATTCACCAAGGGTTATTTCGGCCTTTTCTAAATTATCTTTAAAACCTTCTTTGGTAAGCTTTTCAAAAATTTAATCTTTAACTCTTGGTGCTTTTCCAAATTCTTGTGCGGGAGAAGTATTGACGTTGTATTTCAGTACCTTTATGGTATTCGTTACTTTGTCATACATTCTTTCAATGCGCATGACAACTTTAAGCGTAGAAAGCAAGAATATATTACATTTAAAATAAATTGTTAAAGGTGCACATGACACAAGCAGCGGTGCAAAACATAAAGAATATTGGCGCTTTTCATTAGTTAATTTGTATTATCATAATATTTTCACTTTCTCTACTACGACAAGAAACAAAGTAAAGCATATTTTGTTGCAGGGATTCTCTTAAAATATGCATGTTATATCCTTCGAAAATGCTGAACTTAAATAAGCAGTTTGGTTTTTAACCCACTTTTCGCTTTCGAGCTTTGCTGTTCTGCCTCTGTCTCACTCACACAAATATTCACGCGCGCGCGCACACACTTACACACACAGAAACAGAGCTTTCTAAAACTATTTCTTTTTGTGGATTCGGGGGACCTTTTTGGTGAAAGTGTTTTTGTGTAATGTTTTCAAGTTTTACTACACTTCCTCTACGTGCCATAGGTAGGAGGCAGAAAAAGTAAAAAGCAGATGATAATGCATATAAAGTATGATACTGCATACGCTTTTCTCAATAGAAACAAAGCAGTAAACCACTTGCAACAACTTCTTAAAATACGAAAAACTTTGAAACCATGAACAATTGTTGGAACAAGAGAATACATCTTAACGGCTACTTCTTCGAGAACTTAAATGGAACATGAAGTGGATACGCTTCATGGAAACTATATACGTATAATTTGTTTGGTGGAAACACAAATACTTCTGTAATATGTAGGGTGCATTTCTACTTAACTCTGCAGTATTTTGTAATCTAATGCTTTCGGTATCTGTGCATTTCCAAGAATTTCTAAAGTTAACTAGTTTACCACTTCCGATTTCTACAGCCGTAAACTTTAGAAAGCCTTTACGAAAAATGTTCCAATCTTTACAACGCATCAGAGGATTTCTTTTTTTCATTCCAGGAAACCGAAAACGATAACCTGACTTTTGTTAATACAAGGGGCAACTCGGCGAAGGAAGAAAGCTAAAAAGCAAGATACGGTATTGAAAACGTCAGTTGGATTTATTCACGATAATTTCTCATCCACCCACCCTGTTTTCATCTGCCTTCTTTTACCCCTCTGGTTTACAACAACTTGGGGGAGGTGTTGGTGGGATTTATTTGTCGATTTTCTAGCATCTGTGGGGGAAGCGTGGAGAAAAAGAAGTTTGCTTTCTTCTCCTTCGTTGACTTCCTAGTAGACCTTATACAGCCAGTAGACGCTCTATCCCCTCCCCCAAACTACCTGAGAATTTATTTCCGCTCAGAATCAGGTAGAGCGTAAAACCGGTTCTCGTTAACACATCATTGTAGCTTCCGTCGCCCATTTGAGGCAGAAGTCGAAGGTCTTGGTGGGACTGTTACGTGAAATTAACGTTTCCGCGTTTAAATGGATTGCAAGATTAAGATGCCATTCTTCTCTCGCTCAGGTGAATGGATTGTTCATTGGCAATTAAATGCATGCTGTTTGCGTTCTATTTGGGATGCATTTAACATTGAAAGATAAGCATTTAGTTTCCTTTAAGTAAATAAGGGCACACTTTGTATTGAAAATAATGAAAAACATAGATAAACAGTACACTCCTTATATTCACAATTCATATAAGAATATGAAAGTGCTAATTCCATTCAAGGAGTCAGACACGGTTGTCCTTTATCGCAGTTATTATTTAATATTTATTTAGTTGAAACCAATTAAAAACAATCTTGTGTGTTAAAAATGACACAAATTTCTCAAGTCACTATAAGTGCTTTCATACATACTCTGCAAACTACCCCTAAACCAAAATATGATTTTCCCCGCTTTTTGCTAAATACGTTTTCCGAATTTATTTCAATTCACATTTTTGCAGGTACATACAAACATATAGGGCATTAGTATAACAGTGAACCATTTAAAAAAGGAAGTATGCTGTATGTTTCCTGATATTCTGAATACTCTTAACGTGGCCAGATGAGAGATAAAGGAATGGATACAGCATTTGATAACGCATTGTGCCGCGATGAGGTGCCAATTTTTGATAAGGTACTACGTTATCTTAATTTTTAAAGCCACGCGATGGTGCCACAATTTGGAAGAATTATACTTATTTGCTTCTGATGTTATTGCGGTTATCTTATAGTTTGTTCTATTATCTCGTGCGCCAGTTGCTCCAGTGGTAGAGCTATGAGTACTTTCTCATAGGTGAGAGTAATAACACCAGTTTAAATTGATTGAGAAATTTAGTGTGATCTAATACATGAGCTACTGAAGCAAGTTAAGACCATTTGAAAATAATGAATAAAACTGATTATGATCATAGCACTCGAAAATATTACTATACCTGCTAATTTCTGCAGTATAAACTTTACAGTTTGAAACAACGTTTCCGCAATAAGGAAACTATAAGCGTAACTTGCCGTGAGTCGCTAAAATGCTTAACGGAAATCCCACCTATGATGGCCGTTAAATCTTACTCACATAAGCGCGTGTCTGAGCACTTAAAATAACACACGAGTCATCACAAGTATCCAGAGTGACGAATGTATGCACGAAACAAATGCGTGCACGGAAAGAGTGCACGCCCTCATGTTACCTAAGCTCAGATAACTTTAGAACTATTCCACAAACTGTCCTTCTTAAGCGGAGCCAATCTTATGATTAAGTATGCGTCGGTACCTTGTTGCTACGCGGTATCTCCCCTGTTTGCTATACTAAAGCTCGCCTGAAATCTAGGAAGCTTTCACTCCAATTTCCAGAATTGGCATACGTGACTTTGCAAATGTACTGAACGTATAACCTAACTGCATTCCAAGAACCTTTATGCCTAGCGCGTTCGCTGTTCACTGATGCTACCGACATTTCTTAACATGACTTGTTAATTACTTCTTCTTTCCGAACAAATCTTACAATTCAAACTTTTTACGTTATACATTGATTTAATATACATACAATATTTATTACAATTATTTCTATATCTAACCATTATTTCTTGATTTAGTTCTTTATATCTTCCTGTCAATAGTTACGATATTGCATTTCAGTATATAACTTAAAATGTTACCAAAAAAGGGATATACTTTGCGAGTTTATGTCTCATGATTTCATAGTTTTACATGACTAAATCAGAATGAAGTGGTCTTCACGCGCTATTCAAAAACTTCAAGAAGCACATTTCATTCCTCAAGTCATTATGTATACCAAATATCGTTAGGAATCATTTTTCAGAAAATAAGAAGCAATTTAAAATTTGACATGTACGTCAGAATATTTTGAGGTGGAGCGACTTTCATTACCATTTAGCTCATGGTCCTGATAATAATCAATGGCTATCTGATAACTTACGGCTTCCTGTTGATATTCTACGACTTCCAGTCAGTATTTCCAACACAAATTCAGTTGATGGCTTCAATGTTAAAATTCGCAAAGAAACACATAAGCGTACATAAATTCTTTGACCAAACTATCGATACAGTAACAAATTAATGAACACCATCATCGATAATAATCAAGAAATTGCGGAATTTAGAGCCTATAAGATAATGTATCTACATAAAGGTTCTGCACCTCCATTTCTAATAATCGAATGGTTGGCGTTTGCAACAAGAAATAAATTACATCCACTTTTGCTTTATTAATTTGCAGTTTAAAGTTAACCATTAAATTTTGTTCAATGAAGCTATATTCTCATTATTTCAGCGAATAATACATGAGGAGAAGGTAAAATAAATCTAAAAACTAAAACCAAACCTAACTCCAGGTTATGTTATGCTTAGATAAAATCGGAATAACACAGAATAACACAACGTTTTGTTATTTTACTTATGAGAATCTTCATATCGCATCCTCGGAAGATGCAGAAATTAAATGCCAGTTTCTGAAGAAGAAAGTTTGTTGTATTGTTATTTGCCCCACGCTTTGGGAGCCAATTTGAAGAAAGTTTGTTGCTGCTGCTACGTATGGAAAGCCAGCTTGAAGAATGTGTAATATATTTCGACTGTTGGGGGGTCGAACTTGAAGTAGTTGCAACCGCACGTATGGTAAAAAGTTTCCGGTAGCCTTTGCCCCAAATGTACTTTCCGGTGGCCTTTGCCCCAAATGTTTAAAATATATTAACTTTGTAATTTTGAGTGTTTCTTTAAATATTATATATATATATGTTTGCTTCGGCTGCGTCAGTATTTATTTTTACAGACATGAATGTCTTTGCAGGAAGTGGTAGGCTGAAGAATGTAGGCTTACACAGATTATAATTTTACTTCACTCCTTTTATTAATGCTTGACACTATTTAAACAACACTTCACTGATATAGAGAGAGAGCTGTGAGATTTGTTTATTAATTACTTGCACTTTTTAACCCGTAAGCTATTTTTGACTCACACAAAATACGTATTAGATTTCTCGAGGACGCATCTTGCGTCCGGTTAGGAACACTGTGTACAAGGAACTGGCAACTAAATTTGTAAATTTTCTCCATTTTAGTTTCTGATTGGCTAATCATAGTCCAATAGAATACCTTCATTTAACTAAAGCTTTTTCTGCTTGTTGATTGGGTATTTATAAATTGTCTCAAAATTTACATTATTGTTGCTCCAATAATGAATAGTAACATTATTAAACTTTCTTACTCATTATTACCTCAAGGTTACCTCATTGTTAGCAACTTTTAACCTATTATTCTCACAGTTCCTACATTATTAAATTACGTAATACATTCACATAACATTATTACACATGTATATAATAATATAAACATATACAATGACTGTAATATACACTTTTTATATCTTGTTACATACACATATTGCTTTAAGGCGGGCCGTTATTGAATTTATGTATCATATAATTATACTGAAATCATTTAAGTGTTAAAAATACTGTCTCAAGGTTTGGTATTTCTGCTTATTCTCTTGAGACACACACACACACACACACACACACACACACACACACACGGACCTTCTCTTACCAAGTAATTTCGTCAGTTTGGACAACAGATAGAAATGTGATTTCACGAGAATTAGGTTAATATGGCAGTAAATCATACTGCATTTAGTTGATTTTCCCATTGTAAAGGGCGAGCATTGCCTTGATAGAAGATAATATTTTTCATTGCCAAATATGTCATTTTCTCTGGTATTTTTGTCTTTAATTGCTTGAGTAGTTTAGTGTAATACACTGTAGTGATATCACTACAAGATAATCAATTAGCAGAACAGCCTTGGTATCTCAGAAAATAGAGCCATGATATTCCCGGCCAATTTCTCTAACTTTGCCTTCTTTGGCTGTGGAGAATCTTGTTACTTCCATCGCTTAGGCTGATGTACTGATGTTACAAATCGACATATAAAGTCTGTGGTATCTGTCTGAAAACGAGCCAACCTTTGCTCAAAAATATGCACTCTCATTCACTTTTGAACCAGTCAGCAGTCGCGACATCATTTTACAGATAATTTTTACTTTTTCTACCACGTACCTAGGAGGCAGGTAGGTATTACATTCCACCCAAAAATTTGATAATGAGATTTCACCGGAAATACATGTTTTCAGACCCACTGAAGAAACAAGCATTTTTAGAAGGTCCGTGTATGTGTCTCTCTGTGAATAGCATCATTAAAAAACAAAAAGTTGGATACGTAACCAAATTTAGTGTTTAAACCTTCCAAGGATGTAACACGAAAATTTTCAAGAAAATATGCCCACCACAATTACACTTTACATCGAAAAGTTTTTGAAATTTTAGTTTTAAAAGAAATGACTAACGATATTGGTTAAAATACCATATATTAAAAATATTTTCATGATAAATAATATGTACATTTTGAATTCTCTGGGAATAGCTTGTGAAGTCCTCTTCGTTAGGAAAGAGCTTTGCATAATCTTGTTAAGTGATAGACAAAAAGGTGCCACACAAAATTGTAGGTATCTTTAAAACACACAATTTTTGTGGCATAAGCCATATCTGGTCTTAAAATTCCATACTGTTTCAAACACAGAAAGGCAAGAAACAGCCGAAATTTAACAGGACTTTAGAAGAATGGCTAAGTATTCAACATATCGAACCATTAATAACGGATATATCGGAAATTACCGATACCACAACATTTTTTTTAAATTAACTGTGTGTTTTAAACTACCTATGTATATTTCTTGTGTACTACGTTTTTGTCTATCGTTTAACGTTTACCAGTTATACAAAACTCCTACCGAAAGAAGAGGACATCACAGGTATTCCCAGAAAATTCAAGATATACTTTTATTTGACATGCAAATTTCCTTAATAATTGGTGTTTTAATAAAAATTGTTTCAGCCATTTTTAGAAAATAATATATTTCTAAAAATGTTCCATGTAAACGGCAGTAAGGCGTAGGGGATTTTCTTGAAAATCCTGGTGTCGCATCTGTTCGCGCGTGCGCACACGCACCTTCTTTTAAAAATGCTTTTTTATTCAGGGGGGTCTCAAAATTTTATTTCCCGTGAAAATCGCTATCGAATTTTTGGGTGGAAGAATGCCTTCTATATCTACTGGAAACGTGGTAGGGAAATAAAGAGAATAGTAATTTATAGTTTAAAAAAGTATAAAGCATTTGAAGCTAATAAATAATTTTTCGGTGATGGTTAACGTCACCAAAAATTTAATTTTGCATAAATTCTGCAATTTAACAACATATATAGATACATTTTTGTGCAGTAAGGTTTTTGTCTTCTCTCTTACGGTTTACCAGTTGTACAAAGTCACTCAGAATTAAAATGACTTTACAGTATATTCCCAGAGAATTCAAAGATATACACTATTTATTATGAAAATGTCTTAAACATGTGGTGCTTAGAATCCTTAGAACGATTTTTGAGAATATAATAAAAAAAATCTGATGTGTTACATTCACATGACTTCTCTACTCGTGTACAACAATTTATAAAAACTCTTATTCTCCATCTATTTCATATTAATCGAGATAAACATTTGCAGAAACGATTTTTTGACATGCAAAGAGAATTACATTTTACACATAGCGACCAGTTCTAAAAATATTTGACTATCGCTTAAGGCGTACTGTGTTCCCCTTGTTTTGCATTTGCAAGGGCAATATAGAAATACAGTAGTCTTTAAGCATAGACATATCTCTTAATAGCTGGTTGCTAGGTGCAGCACCATTCTCTTTGCCACAGATTAATACTCTTTGCAAATCCAAGACAAAAAAAATGAATAACTAATTCCCATTTGAGAAAATAAGTATTAAAAATTTAAGGGAATAACAAGGAATATCTCGAAAATGGTTCACTCAACAAAAAAATTGTATATGACATAACTTATGTATTTTAATGCGATCTACATTTTTTGTGTAGTAAAATTTTATTTATTTCTTATGGTTTACCAGTTACGCAAAGGTCATTCATTTGTCATGCAAATATCTTAAACATATGATATTTTAACCAAAATCGTTAGAGCCGTTTTTGAGAAAATTAAAATTTACGAAAAATGTTTCGTATAAAGGGTAATATGGGGTGGAGGGATTTTCTTGAAAACCTTCGTGTCGCATCTCTGGACGATACTGAACCTAAATACCAAGTTTGGTGTTTATCCGACTGTTCGTTTCAGTTATGCTGTTCACAGACACACACACACACACACACACACACACACACACACACGGACATGTTTCCAAAAATGCTTTTTATGGATTCAGGGGGTCTCAAAACATATATTTCCAGTGAAATCTCGGTATCGAATGTTTGGGTGGAATACAAAAATTCCCCTATTTACTATACGTAGTAGCGAAAGTAATAACCAAATGTCATATAAAGGGTGGTTGTGGTTGACAGATTTTGTTCAAAATCTTCGTATCGCAAACTTGGTTGACGTTAAACTTAAAACAACATGTTTAGTGTTTTTGAGTTGTGTTGTTTTGTCTCTTTCTCTCTCTCTCTGCACACGCACGCGTGCCCACACAGAAAACCTTTTCTAAACATGCCTTCCTTGTGTTCAGAGGGCCCGAAAACACACATTTTGCGGTGAAATTTCAATTTAAAATTTTTTAATGAAGTAATATTTAAGGCAAAAAGACTGATTTAAACTTAAATTGTCTTAAAGTTACTTAATGTTTAGATCACGGTATATATAATAACAGTCGACATTTTCTTGCAGAACTTTTTTGGTGTAAAACTGAAAAGCAATGCTTAATAATTTATTTTCAATGTTCATTTTTCCCATCCCAAGCTGAGGATTCATACATTTATGTTCCCATAACTTGATTCTGTACAACAGGGAACAGAATTTGGTTTATAAACTGTCGATATCCCGTGTCTAACGCTATTGGTTTACTCGCTCTATTCTTGCTGCAGATACAATCGGTCACGGGCACGTAATACAAAAGAGAATGAGAACTGACATTTCCCGTTGTGTAATGCAATCCGATAGCCAGACACGGTCACCACAGCAGAGTGTCAGATCTGGTCAATGTTTTTGTTTCCTTCCTGTACATCCACCAGAATTCTGGAGAGGTTGCAAACAAACTGAAGCAATAGAGACGCTCAGGTTAGTGAACGGTAGTATCGGATTCTTTTCATCACATATTGCTCCATACGAAAAACACAGCCAGGATGGAAAGGTAGAGAAATTCAGTGACATAGCCGGGATTTTAATTGTAAATCTTCGGCTTTCCGTGGTTCAAATACCGAACATCGCATTGAATTTTTGAATCCGATTCTACCTTTCCAACTTTAACCTGCACTCGGCATATATGAAATAAGAATTAATTAATATTAAAGCCTGCATGTATGGGGAAGTTTCTAAAATTCTCTCTTTGGAGAGAATGAACTTGCGGACCCTTGGAAGAGATTTGTGTTTAAAAATGATTTTTTGTAGTTGTAATATATTATAAATGGCATAAGGAACATACTTATGTCATTCTATTTAATTTAGAAGTTTGGAATTTTTATGGTTGTACAGAATGTTTAGATGCATTTATTACATTAAAGATTTTGATCCTAAATTACATTGTTTTATAAATATAAAAAAATACACCAAACAATTATTTTCTTGTGACTGTTTTTTAAAAAGTAAATTAGTTCCTCAAATGGTTAAATAGTTAACCACCTATCTTAAGCTACTTATAGAAACTCATAATAAAAAATTGGCAGAGTTCTTATCTTTATTTTCAGGCAAAGGTAAATTTTCTTAGAAACTATTTTACAATATTTAAATGTTTGTATAATTAAAAGATTTAAAGCTAGCGTTCTATCAAGCGTTCTAAATGTCAAGATCGTATTACGGGAGTTTTCATTTTTGAGTTATGTTGTTCCGCTTGGTAGGGATCGCAGGGTATTTTTACGCTTTTTCGCAATTGAAAGAAAGCCAGTTTTCTCTAGAATTATACCATCTAGGGTAACGAGCTTTTACACCCACCCACCCACTCACGCACCCACACACACACACACACACACGAGCGGACTTTTCCCCCCAAAACATTACCTTTTTGGTTTTGGTGAATCTCAACACATGTTATTCCGGTGAAATTTCATTATCGAACATTTTTGGTGTAATACAGCACATTCTCCACCTATTACGTACCTGGAGAAAATAAAAGGTGAGATATTGCTTATAACCTTGCCATTCCATTGCTTCTTACCGAAAGTTTTGTGCAAACACTATTCTATATTTTAAAAGCAGTATATAGGTAAAACTCACCTTTCTCAAATTCCACCCATTACTCTTGCAACACTGATATGTTCTCTGTTCTGTATGGAGTAAAGATTAATTTGCTTATACAAGCAACTAGCTAAAATCACAGCTCAGTTCGCGTTATTGCACAATCAGTGCAAATTCTATCTCTTTGTACCTTCTTCCTCTCTCTTTTCTTCCCTCTATCTGCCACTGTTTCCTCTTCTTTCCTACTCTCTCCCCCTTTCCTTTTCTTTTTTTTCTTTCCCTGGATGGGAAACACGAAACACCTGTTTTATACTGGTTGCGTGAAAACAAAATGCAAAAAATTTTAGAGTAGAAAGGCAGTACCTAATTAAACATTTTGATGTTAGGAGCATGGGATCATACCTGCAATATAATAACCGAAGCGCTGCATAAATACTTATTAAAATCTTTATGAAACATCTTTTTTTGAAATGTGTCAGTGACGTTCGTAAAAGGCGATCCACTCCCCTAGATCGCAATACTGATTTTCCCTCCATAAGGTTTCCAACTTCAGGTACCCGTACTTTGACTCCACCCAGCTGGTATTAGTTCTCTATGTGACTGGCCTAAAAAACAATTCATGGATACAAAACGAGCCATGGGTGATGTTATAATCGATGTGAAACGAAGGGGTGGCTCATATATCGTCTCTATGAAAGAATTTCACTATGATTGGTACACAAGGAAACGCTAGACCAAAGCAACGTAATTCGGCCTTTTAGAGGAAAGGACAAAGAATTATTTGTATGTGTCGCTAAACTAAACGACAGATAACATTTATATAGCATCTTTCATCAGAAATATTATTTCTGACCCAAAACTCAATGAAGCATTGTCTTAACAGTATTCTGCTAGTGAGAATATAAACAGATAGCTCGTAATGTTACCCTTCAGCAATTCGGCAATAGTTCGGAGGAGGTAATGCACCCTGCCAATCCAGTGGTTGGTATTATACTCAAGGAACAGAGATGGTCAAACTGGCAGGGGGTGGGGCTAGATGTGCCGTTGAGTCGCGCGCTCCTATGCAAGTTTCATTTCGTTTCCTTTTTCTGCCACCTGCGCCTGCGATAGTGGCAGTTCTTGTCTTTGTTAGCAACGTGAAGGCACAGCTCTGAGCGAGTGTAAGGGGAGGAATCTCACTGTACGCTGTGTCTTGCCTTAGGTTTTTTAATTGGAGTATTTTAAAATCTTGTTTTTGCAAGCAATGTTTATTTAAAACATGGTTTATTCGATAATATTTAAGAGATCTAACCTGGCCGCTGAAAAATATAGTTAAGTGGATTCAAACCCCACAAATAAAATCTAATACTTTCTTTAAACTCTAATGGCTACATAGTTATTGAGATAATTAATTATCTTTGAATATATTATAAAAAAAATAAAAATTACATAGGTCACAGCAGTCATTTTAACATTTTCGGGCCAGAGAACTTTAGTTACCTGTCACATTGGTATTTGAGTGAATATATTATTACACATTTGTTAAATTTTATTGTAACGGTGCTAATGTTTCCAAATGGGTAAAGCCTGTAAATTTTGTTTTTAAAATAAATAGGTACATGTGTTTTGTAAATTTATATAATTTATTGGCCTATAGCCTCACCAAATACAACCAAACGAGGTCAATCGGGTTAGTCATTCTGAGTAATGAAGCTGGTATATACAACTTAAAACAACCGCGTTCCATTATGGGCCACATTTTATGCACATCTATATACGTACTTCTCAACTATTGCGCAGTGGTACACAAATATGTAATATTAATCATCACATGCGCGTAATTAAGCTTTAAAAATGCTGAATGGAGAAAACCAATCCTCATGCACACTACGATTATGTTTTAAAAAGCTACGACCCGTTGTTCCTATTCTGAAAATATTTACTTTGGTCCTGTTTTTCTGTTCTACAATTTTCTGCATATGTTTTTCCGCAACCTGTATTCATAATGCACTACTTCCCGTAATGATCAGAGTGAAACAAAATTTATTAAAATGACATATCTGCTTAAACGTTAATTACACGAAGCTTTATAAATAAAATTTTGTTACAAAGCTTATGCTTATAAGTATGTTATGTAATATAAAGGAAAAACATTATAGGGTTACATAGTTTTGCTTATTGCACTCCATTATAAAACCCTCTCCTACTTGAAGAATTTATAAAAATGCTATATAACACACTTTTATAAGTAGGGCCTAAATGAAATTAGATACAACTTTTCATAGTAACAATGTCCACCTTTCTTCATGTAAAATATACAAAGGAACTCTTTTAAGCAAGGGATTATTTTTCGTCTCAAATAGGTAACTCAGGAATTAGTTTTGATTATTTACTCAACAGAAAAATCACTTCAAAATGGTTCCGTTACATTTTATTATATGCAAATATCATTTAGTTTATTTCTTTACTTTATAACTTAACAAAGAAGGCATAAGAATCTGTCCCTGGTGTAGAGAGGAAGAAACATACTCATATTCTTGTGCATTGTACTAAGACAAAACAGTTGAAGAGAAAGTATCTGCCAGGTTCCTTAGTTAACTCAAGGGGAGGGTTAGAAGCTTGCTGGACCTTGCTGGTTGGGAGGGGAAACAATTGGTGCATTTTTACAAAAGTTAATTCAGCTCAGATCGGAGTGTAAGGAGGAGTGTCAAGGGTGGGAGGCAGAGGGTTAGTGGCTTAGGGGCATATATTTATTTGTTTTATAAAAAATTGCTTGTGCCTGTAAACAGGATTTTTCTCTTCTTGTTTTCCTGTTTTATTTGTGTGATTTTTGTTGTTAATTTGTCTGTTTTTTTTTATTTTATCTCTTGTAAATATTATTAACTGCAAAACAGTGCGATGAATATAGTTTGATAAATATAAACTTCGGTGTATTATATAAGCACGTACGTTATATCTAAACCGTGCGATGTATGAGTTTCAACATTAAAATGTAATAACTAACTGCTCTACTCTACTTTTGTTTACTTTATGACAGATAAAAGAAGTGTATATTACATTAAACAATGTTCAATATGAATATTTCACATTATGTAAAACTTTTGAGGTCCCCTGGACCAAAAAGAAAAGGTATATTCATGAAAACTTCGTGTTTAAGTGCAACCTTTACAAGCAAAACAATGCTTCATTGTTTTTTATTATTTCTTAAAAAGAATTTTGAGATATTGACATAATATAAATGAAATGTATAGCTCCAATTTTCCGTCTGTGAAAGGAAACCTCAACTATATAAAAATATTACAACTAGAAAAATATAGAGCTCATTAAAATACACCATTTTACATACTTTAATGCAGTATTATCCGTTCTCAAAATATTCCATTACATATGCGTACATTTTCCCAAGTGAAGTGTGTCAGCTGATGGAACATACTTATTCACGCAATTCCTCTTTTCTTTTTTCCTGTCTTGCTATTATTGTGGCGTGTATGCATGTGTATTGTCATATCAGATACATTATTGTGTCGTTGGCGACAGTATTTTTGGGGTAATTCTTTCGGCTTAAGATTTGAAGTTCGTCTGGCGTGAGACTGGCCACCTTCGCTGGCGATCCTAGCCAGAGGTGGAGAGAGTGGGGAAGTGAGCGTTACTTCTTTGTGTGTTGTGCGTTGAGCGTCGCTTTCGATCGAGTGTTGAGTCTGAAAGGTTGTATGTGAAGTTGTGTGAATGTAACCTTATGTGTGTTGCATCTCCCTCAATTTCTTCCTTTATATATTGGGTATGACGTAGGGTCACCGTGCTTATACTGAATAAACTACAGGTAATGTGATTAATGTGAAATTCTGTGTGTTATTTTGTCATAACTATCCCAGGCCTGCTCTGGAATGTATTGTTTAAGATTCTGGTCCTCTTGTTGCCTCTGCAGCTGTGCCTCCCAATGTACATGCTGGGGTAAATGAAATTTAATATTTAGCTGGTAAACCTTTTGGCATCACCGCAGGATGTAACACTATTACTTCTGAGTTTAACCCTACAGATTGCCGATGTAAGCATTTGAATGTTCTTTTTAACTATTGTGCATGTGTAACTTACATTTATTGCTTACTTTGAAAAACTTGCATAAATAGCATAATGTGCCCAGAAGAATAGCTTTCTATAAGCTGAATACATGTGTTTTTATAGGTAAAGAAAATATGTAGCTTTCTTTATAGAGTTCCCTCGGCACAGTTCTAAGAATGTCATAAAATGTGTTATAAATACTGTCCCTCTGCGTCTATAGTAGCCTGGCACCTGTTGAACACAGATTGAACAACTTGACAATTTTGTGCAGCTGAAGTAACAGAACCGTACGCCTGGTACTACCTTCTATTCCGTTATCAAAAATACGTTGCAATACTAGCAAGCGGCTTCCTTGGAATTCTTTACATGACAGTTCCTATCTCGTCTAATTTTTCCTCTGTAGGAACTGCTGGCTGTGTATGTTTGTTTCTGTTTTTTTAACAACCTGTAAAATGTGCATTTGTTACGAACAGTGACAAAAGGTAAACTTAACGCAAACTGTTGTGATGAATACATAATGATACACATAGCTAACTTCATCAACAGATAAGGTTATTACACAAGGTTATTTTATTTTCATTATGCACCATGCCAATCAACGTTAGACCAAAGTGTAATTTCAGGAGAGAACTGTTTCTACCTACAATGTATGTTCCACTTTGTGAATGACGTGCAAGGATTCACAATCTGTAACATTAAGGACTCCGCTGCGTTTCGTCTGCCACCATTCAGATCTGGATACCCTTGTTACCCTCTAACCTCATTCCTTCCACGGAGTTCAAGTAGATGCAATGGACCTATCGCTGAAGTTCTCCTTTAGGATTATCCAATACTGATTTTATAGGAGAGGCTTTAAATTATCAACAGCACATTGCAGCGGAACTCCTCTGCGGCAATGGAGAAGCTGATTGGGCTCACACGTCTCCAAATATGAATGAAGGCAGAAGCCATTATCGTGTATCACCGTATTTGTCGCCAAACCAAAGTGTCTAATACTGGACATATTAATCATCGCAAACTTCCTTGGGATAAGAATGTATAGGAGATACTCAACATGAGGACTGATATTCTTGAATCAAGATTCAAGTTTGAATTGAAATCTACGGTCTTCTAACCACAGCGGGGTGAATGGGAAAGACTGGTAAAACCTCATAATAACAAAGGCCCAATCTGGTATACTGATGGTTCTAGAACCAAATCAGGAACGGGAGCTGGGCTTTACGGTAATGGCACCAAGATTTCTTATAGTCTAGGTACCTTAGCTACAGTTTACCAGGCTGAGGTTTATGCAATCCTAGCCAGTGTCATGGAAAGCATTAAAAGGAGATATAATAATAGAAGTGTTCTTATCTTTTCAGACAGTCAAGCTGCTCTTAATGCACTTGAATCGCCGTCAATAAAATCAAAGTTCGTCTCAGAATGCCGTGAAACCTTAATGGCACTGGTTGAACACAATAAGGTGGGTGCCAGGACACACATGTATACCAGGCAATGAGAAAGCAGATGAAGCAGCCAAGAGCGGCAGCGAAATCCCATTTTTGGGTCCGGAGCCTGTACTGGGGGTGTCCTACAGACCAGTGAAACAGACCAGACAGTGCTGGGCTCAAGCAGAACACAAGAACTACTGGAATTCCATTGAGGGTTGCAGACATTCCAAGTTGTTTATTACAGACCTGGATAACAGCCGGGCAAAGTAGCTGCACGGTCTTAGTAGAAGAAGGCTTGCATGGGCAACAGGATTCGTTACAGGACACTGTGCCCTAAAGTTTAATCTATACAGAATGGGATTGTTTAACAACCCTATCTGTAGTAGAAGCCTAGAAGGAGATGAGACTGTTACTCATCTGCTATGTGATTGCCCTGCTCTTGTGAATCAAAGAGCTAGTATTTTTGGCAATTACTTTCCAAAGATAGATGAACTATCGAAATCCTCAGTTAGCAGTCTGGTTAAGTTCATAACGAGCAACAGACTACTTAACTGATGAAAGGGGGGATGCGCAATAGATCTTTAAGGTCGCAGTGCTTGGGCATAAAACCCACCCTTTTTTTCAAACTAGAACTAGCGGTAACTCCTTGCTAGAACCACACTACGTTGATGATGATGGATGTTGTATTATGTAGCTATAAGTCGTCTTGATGCCCGTACTCTCCTGACGTATCTCGACGTTCTCGTAGACTGGAATATGATTATGTATATCTGTATTCTTGTGTGTGTGTGTGTGTGTTTTGTTGTAATTATTATTTTATAATTTTGCCACGACTGCTGTGTTTGTGTCGGAGAATACTTGTGTCTTGTCAGGATTGGGTATGGAGAAGGTTAAAATATTTTTCACACATATATTTTATTAATTATGTAACTTGTATTTAAATAAATCACATGTAAATATTCACAATTCACTATCACCTTTGTTATGTTAAAATATGTATAACTGTTAGAGTTTAAATACGTCGTTTCAGCGTCTAGTTAGAGACGAGCTTATACACTACCTTCCTGCACGAACATTGACAAGCTTCTGTTAGCGTTCCCTTCAACCGTTCTTCTTAACGTACGTATTTGAATTATAGGCATGTATCAATGTACCTGATTGGTGCTACTATCCAGTAACATCCAATAACACTTGCTAACAATGGCCTTTCCCTCTCATTATATTTTATATGTTATAATGTTATATACTTGTTCTCTACCATGTGTACTTTATGAATATATGTGCTTTAACATCAAAGAAAGTAGATAGCACATAAAACCTAGAACAAATATTAAAGAAAGAAATTATTAATGCGTTGATGCTGAGAAGGTGTGAATTAGATAGCTTATTACATTAAGTAGTTATTGTGTTAGTTTGTCCGTGACTAGTACTGTATGTTGCTTCAACATGTAAATTAGAATACCAAAGCAAGGTCCTTGATATAGTATGTAATTACTCTTTCTCTTATAATGAAAGAAGAAAGATCCAATAAACTCAAAATAGAAACGGCAAGGTTATGATGGTAATTCTAAAGCAGTGCCAAATGCATAATATCTTATATAGTAAAAGTTTGGGACAATATCTTAACAAATAAATACATAAACACGGTAATCGGTCCTCATGAGTTATAGTTTTCATTTGGAGAAGCGATACACAGGGAATCTGATCTGTACAATAAATGGACTCGAATTAAATTTGTTAAACGAGATATACAATACACTTCAACATGAAATACTAGCAATGGAAGGAGCAAAATAAATAATTTTCTAACTGCCACTTAATGCTCATTGGGCATTGCGACACTGCTTTACATCTCAATTTAACGCCTCTCACCGAGGCGGCCCGGGTTCAATACCAGGGACCCGCGTGTGGGATTTGTGGTGGACAAAGCGCCGTCTGGGCGGGTTTTCTCCGGGCTCTCCGGTTTTCCCCGCCAATCATTCCACCAACTGCTCCATCATCACCTTGCCTTTCATCCATTTCGCCATCATTTCGATTCATCTACTTCCTTCATCCCATTCCGGGCATCGGGCTGATCACCCATCCTGTTTATTCTGTCTGCTCCATGAGTGTGTCTGCTCCTCGACGGGCCTCTGACCCCAGGCACCCGCTTGTAAGTCCTGGGGGGGTGTAAGTCCTACATAAGATGAGGTTAAATAGAGAATGATGTTCTCTTACTACAGTTTGCAAAATGAGGTGTATTTTTCATGTGTTGGTAGATAGAGAACCACAGATAGCGTATGCATGTTACAGTATTAAATAGCGAAAACGTAGCGAATATTCTTGCATTTAAATTGTTTTAATTTGTAACAAAATAAAAGGGAATATTAAACTGTAATTACAATTTGGGTTCATTAGAATCTTGTACATGAGTGATCTACGAAACAAAGAAATCGACTGGTGTTAGATGCAAACTTATTGGATTACATTTTGGAGCAATTCTTGCACCACTTAAATTTAGGGGTAATTTATCCAGGATTTTAAATGTTTCCGTAAAGTAACATTGTGTTTCCGTCCCATAGTTCAGTAAATCCAAACATTAAAGTAGATATTCTTTAAACTTGCACGCATAGCCTACATTTCTTTTGCGGATATCCTACAGAAGATATGTCATGCATAGGACAGAAAACCAATAATACTTAATAAAATTAAGAATATACTAAACATTAACATTCCGTTAAACTCAATAAACACTGGCAACTCTTATTACTCTGCATAATCCGGTTTATTACACATTCTATTACTCCAGAATTTACAAACGTATGGGAAATGCGGTATTATTCAGCGAATATTGGAATTACTTTTCCGAGACTTTCATTTTATGCTGTTATGAATAACAAATACGATGCTCAGGCGACCTGGATCAATACAGCTTGGTATCGTTGATGTAATTCTATTAGTTCTGCTTTGCTGACACATTTTTCTCCAGCCATAGTGCTTGCGAGTATACACACAAGATTTTTTTTCTTTTCTGGAATTAGGTCATTATGACAAATACATGGAGGATGTTTTCAAGTAAAATAGAAGGTTTTTGTGTTTATTCGGCATTGCGACACTGCTTTACATCTCAATTTAATGCCTCTCACCGAGGCGGCCCGGGTTCAACACCAGGGACCCGCGTGTGGGATTTGTGGTGGACAAAGCCCCGTCTGGGCGGGTTTTCTCCGGGCTCTCCGCTTTCCCCCGCCATTCATTCCGCCAACTGCTCCATCATCACCTTGCCTTTCATATTTTGCATTGCTGCAAACACATTATATACTCCACCTAATGTAACTTCAAAATTTCAAACACAGTATATTACATCAAGAAACACGGTTGATGCGGTAGAGTACATTTTTCTTTTCAGTGTAGTCTACCAATTTTTATTAAAATGCACATTTATCTAATATTGCAAAATAAATGTTTAACATGCAAGTCTCAGATATAGCACTGATGCCTAGAAAATCTAATCTTTCTCACTATTTGGGACACTTTATAGCATTTAATGTCTTAGAACATGTCCATATTACCATATTTTGGAATCCCGTCATTCGCAGACATCAATTTGATCTTCACAACTATAGATTTCAATTCATTCGATTTTCGATTGCTAGGTTAAATTAAGGAAAGAGTCTTTTATGGTTTACCCAGCAACCTCAAGGCAGACGATAGTTCTATCTTTGGCCTACCAGCTCGGAATGGAATCCCTAAACTCAGTGCGAGAGCCGGAAGCGAAACCACTGCGCTACCCTGGCGCTTTATCTGCAATGTTAAAACGCACAACAGCCACAGTACTTACTCCTCGTTTCAACGAAACAAACATGGAAATTAAATCTAAAATTAATTGTTGCCATATATCTTTGTGACAGTACAAAGGATGCGGAGCTGTGACATACATCTACAAGAACCGAATCCAATTGTTACAAAATATTAAAAAGGAATCTGTTATTTTATGACTTTTTCAATTTTAATAACTTGTTTGGTCTTTAGAATTTATATACCAGAATCTATAATACAGACCTTAATATCCCTGGTTATTTCTGAAAATTAAAAATATGATTTTTTTCTACGACAATTTGTTTGCTATAATTTTTCAAACTGCAGACGAACACACTCTGGAGTTATCGCAACCTATAAGGAAATTTTGTCCAAAAGTACTCAAGAAGTTGATTTTAGGATTTCTAGTGTTTCACACTGTCCTTCTTAGTTTCATTTTCTGCTATTAGCATTCTAGTAGCTGTTCAACTCAAATTTAAAAGATATACAAATATTTTGCTAGATATTGTGGTTTTCAAATGTGTTTTTCATATTTTTTTCAATACCTTGCAAATCGTACTCCACGTGATTCAAGTCTCAAAAATAAATTCCTGACATTTTCAGTATTGGTATACAACTGTTAAAAAAGAAACAGATTGAACCTCTTACTAAAACATATTCATTGTGAAATTAAATGTGTTATTAGATGTCTATTGCAACAAATAAGGAAAAGGATGACCTCAATATATAGTTAAGGCCAAACTAATGAATATTTCTCTGAAAAGCCCAAACCAGATATAATATTATAGTTTAGTGATACAGAAATACATTTTCAGCCAGAAATTTAGTGATTAATCCATATGGGCATTTTGAAAAAGTAAAAAATTAAAACCTAAAATATTAGTTCATAATTAATTTCTCAATAAAATTCCCAGTAATGGTTTGACTTAAGAGTACCTATACTTAGAATTTTAGGGATGGCTTAGGCGCTAATGTCTGGGACCAGCGTTTGGGGGTCCAGGGTTCAAACTTTCAAGATCGACTAATATGAATTTTTTTTGCGATTTTCCTCCGTTATCAGGCGAATGATGGGCTGGATAATTTGATCCTCGAAATTTCATATCATCCCTTACATCAGTACATCTAATTTACTTCTACTTCACTGCTATAACAGACACAGGGATGGTGGATATGCCATGATCCAGAGTTCGCTTATTCCTCGGCAGGCTACTGACGCAAGGCATGAGTTTTGAGTCCTTGGGGTGTAAGTCACACAAAGAGGGGGACAATCAGGTAAGAAGAGGAGCAAATGCCCTTTATTAATTAATAAATTTGAATTTGATACCCCAAGAACTACACATTTTAGCATTTTCGTCGAGGGTTTGGTTGCTTAGTACTCATGCATTACTTTATAGTATATGGGTATTACAGCATAGGCAATAGGATCTGGGTTTAACTTAAGAAGCCTCAATGTTCGAAAAATCAATTTTTGTTTATCCGTTTTATCTACGAAGCATTGTGAAGTACGTCATTATTGTTTGAAGGCGTCAATACAAATAGGATGGATGTATTGTTACCCGCGCATTCCAAACACCTCTCCCAGGGCTCTGTAACGATAATGAGCATTTCGTCCACTCAAAACCTCAGTTTTGACAACGCTTCACCGGATGAATGCCACCTAGCGCATTAAAGCAAACTCTGAAATGTAAGGTAAACAACTGTAATCCGGTGCTGCTAGCTTCCAGCACCGGATTAGCTGCTAGCTTGCAGCACCGGATCAGCCAGAGTTCAAGTACGCACGTTATTAGACCATTCCTCTAGAGAATGGCGAGTTTTTCAAAACTAAAACACTAGCATGTTGAGTGATGTCGTGCACTGTCACCATAGTGTTTTTCCCTCGATTAGGTTTTCATCTTCAGGTAACCAACTTTTGACTCGACGTAGCCGGTATCGGTTCTATATGCGACGGCCTGAAAACAACGCAGGGACATACAAACTAACCAATGAATGATGTTTATAATGTATGTGAAATAGAGGGGTGGTTCGGATACCACCTCTATGAAAGAGTTTTAGCTAAGATTGGTATACAGGAAAGGCTGAACCAATACAAAATAATTCGGCATTCTAGAGGAAGGGGTGAAGAAGTATTTGCATGTGGTTAAACTAAAAGACGGCTACGACATTTACATACATGTGAGGTTTCATCAGCGACACGGAGACGAAAGTTACCGAAGACGAACGCCGCTACTAAACGGTAACAAGAGAACCTTCATTAAGAGAAAGGTAGTTTGAAATGTTACTCTTCGGCAGTACTTCCATATCTTGGGGGACGTGAAGTATCCTTCCAATCCGGTGGCTAGAATTATTAGACTCGAGAAACAGAGTTGGTCACGCTGGTAGGGGTTAAATTTTGCTAGTACCAGCATAAACACCTCCGTTCCATTAAGGGCCACATTTTTTATATAGATATTCTAACGAAGTATGTGCGTTATTTCGGAAATCAAACAAATTATTATTTAATTATATGATCTACGTAGATTAACATAATTCACAGTTTGAAGTATAATAGTGTGGAGCGGTTGGTTGTTCGTTTCCCCTTTGCAGCTTAGCTTGCAAATACAATAGATTGCAGCTGCATTAATGTATTTTAAAGTCGCGAAATGGATTAGTCCCTTCGAATAATCAGGTGAACTGATGTATTTACTGTAAACTGGGTAAAGGAGCGTTTCTCAATTAATATTGTAGTCGGTAAATTAATTACCCAATGCTTCTTCTATTGCAATGTCGTTGAGAAGAAGTGCTCCTCCACTTCTAGAGATACTCTGCTAAAATTTAGATTGACTATTCTTGAGGGAGAGCTCATAAATGAATTGTTTCACTCTAAAAGTGCTACAGACAGAGCAACCTAGTGTCTTCAAAGGTACTAAAGATTATTTCAAACCTAAAGTATATACTCTATAGAAATGAAGACAAGCGGAGTATAGCACTAAAAGTCGTTCATGCAAATAAATCATCGATTTTTCGTGTATATAAGCGTAATTTTATCTAAAATTGAGAATTTTTAAAACAACTCTACAGTTTATGATAACTCTCTTTCATCGTCATATCTTCCAGTTTAAAGATTTCACTATTATATATTTATTGAAGTATGTATTATAATCCTGATTAGCGATCACTGCACATTTTTGATACCAAAATATGTCATGGTTAACAACCTTTCCCACTGCAAAATTCACAGTAAGTGATTGAAGATCTTCAAATATGAAACATAGCTGATATGCAAAGTCTGTAAGCAAGATTTCCACACTCCTAAACATTCCTAGGTTCACTGTTTCTGATGTGATAGTGAAGTGGAGACGTGAAGGGACATGTACAGCACAAAGGTGTACAGGCCGGCCTCGTGTGTTGACTGACAGAGACCGCCGACATTTGAAGAGGTTCGTAAAGAATCTATCCAGACCATCACACAGGAATTCCAAACTGCATGAGGATCCGCTCCAAGTATTGAGTATGAAAGTTAGGTGTGAGCTGAGAATCCTTGGATTACATGCTCGAGCAGCTGCTCATAAGCTACATATCATGCAGGAAAATGCCAAACGACGCCTTGCTTGGTGTAAGAAGCGTCAACATTACACGATTTCACAGTGGCAAAACGTTGTTTGGAGTGACGAATCACGGTACACAATGTGGCGATCCGATGGCAGGGTGCGGGTATGGCGAATGCCCGGTGAACGTCATCTGCCAGCGTGTGTAGTGCCAACAGTGAAATTCGAAGGTGGTGGTCTTACGGTGTGGTCGTGTTCTTCCTGGAGTGGGCTTGCACCCCTTGTTGTTTTGCGTGGCACAATCACAGCGCAGACCTACATTGATATTTTAAGCACCTTCTTGCTCCACACTGTTGAAGAGCAATCCGAGGATGGCGATTGCATCTTTCAACACGGTCGAGCATCTTTTCATACTGCACGGGCTGTGGCGGAGTGGTTACACGACAATAACATCCCTGTAATGGACTGGCCTGCACAGGATCCTGACTTGAATCCTATAGTACACCTTTGGGATGTTTTGGAACGCCGACTCCGTGACAGGCCTTACCGACCTACATCGATACCTCTCCTCAGTTCCGCACACCGTGAAGAATGGACTGCCATTCCCCAAGAAACCTTCCACCACATATTGAAAGTATGCCTGCGAGAGTGAACGCTGTCATCAAGGCTAAGGGTGGGCCAACACCATATTGACTTCTAGCATTACCGATGGAGGGCGCCACGAACTTGTACGTCATTTTCAGCCAGGTGTCCGGATACTTTTGATCACGTAGTGTATCTCAGTCGTGTAACGCAACCCTGTTTATCAGTTTCAAAATTAAGGAGCATCGAAGGAGGGGAAAAGTCCTGAGTGTCTTGCAACCTCATAAGTACAAAATACACCTGTTTTTTTCTCTTGTTCTTCATTAAGTAATTTCGCCTTTCTTCCTGCCTCACCTACCCAATACTTCTGAGTACCTAGTTGAGAGAAAGGAGCAAGAAGGAACTTGAATGATGACTTCACAGAGCATTTAGTTTGCTTATACTGGTCATAATTGAAGAATTATTACGCAAGTTGTAATTGTCCGCTAGAGTTGATGATTATTCCATTAATGGGTTAATGATTGCAGAATTCTTTTATAAATTAATGAATAGGGAAACATCCTCTGCCAAAATATAAATAAAATGAATAAAAGTTTTGATACGTAAAATTCACACAAATATCTCCGCTTATTACAGATCTTTGATATGGAATACTTTTTCGATCCATTTTACTGCACATAATTATAAACCTCTATAGGAAAAGAGTTGTATTAATAATTAGTGGTGCAGTAGTATTTTGAATGCTGAGACAACACTTAGCTTTCAAAAATAGGTCAGTATAATTATATTCTGGCCTTGATACATTTCGCTTAGGCTAATGAGAAACAAAGAGATGTTCACATAATTTAAATGAACCCTGAAAAATGTACTATATTTAAGAACAATAGGAACTGTATCGGGACACATTAATGGTGTAACATTTCTATTTAAAATAACGTATGCTTTAATCTTAAATAAAGTTAGTCAATATACATATATATACTTGCATATATACTTTTTGTGCAGTAGTTTTATCCATACTTTTATATTTTGCAGTTATACAATATTTGGTAAGAATGCATAGGTCTTAACAGGCTATCTATAGAGCGTTTAAATATATAATTATATATGTTACGAGTATAATTACAGAACCGGAAATTCTTAAAATGTGTATAAAACTTCAGAGCCTTTTACAGAAAATAAAAACATAGGACAAGTGTTCTATGAAGAGAGTTCCTTAGGTGTATATAGCTCCTTGACATCTTTCGACTTCCAATCTTGAAAAATTCCCACTTAAAAGCAATCGTTATTAAGCATGCTTTGGCTCTCTCTCTTTCTCTTTCTAACTCTATACGCGTGCGCACACGCGCAAACGCACGTACGTAAGCGCGCATGTACACACACACACACACACACACACAAACACACACTCATTTTTCTGGAAAAAAGCTGCAAAGAATGTGTTATGGCTTAAGTTTACAATTCACAAATAAATAATAATATACCGAACATCCTTGTGAAAATTAATGCTGATTTCAATACATCATTTAGCGCTTTTGAATGTTGAGTTACTATAGTAGCATATACACGTAAAAAACATTCCTTTTTCTACAGTACAAGGTTCTGACGAATCAGAACATGCCCCAGAGGAAAATAAAAAAACTGAATAGTCTACGCAGTATGATATGAGGAAAACGCTAAAGAGCTTGTTTTTCTGTGAGAGAAAGAAAAAAGTCCATGTCGCCGTCATTTCGGGAGAGGTTTGAATTCATTACGGGATATGAAGTCCTTGCGTTATTGAGAGAAAAAGCGAGTCTAGGAGAAAGCTTTACATTCGTAGTCACTCTGCTCCAAACTGGGGAAAAGGAATCCAGAGTCAGAAAAATAATACGAATGGAAAATGAATCACAGTAAAAGAAATTAAGAAACCGGAGCCAATCCAAGGGAGTTATAGGATTTTAGAATATCAGGCCTTTTATCACATATCAGAAAGTATATCACTTGAAAGTTCAAATGTTAAGTTATTCCTTTTTGTATTTTATCTCAGATTGCGGGAAAAAAAATTTATACTTAAAACCTCGGCCCAATTAAACACTGCATCATCTAACAATCAACTGATCCATAGTTGCTTTCATCGCCATTTCAAAACTAGTTTTATAAACCTTTTTTATCAGTACTTTATAATTTTACGGACTATCGCATGCATATCTGCATCGTATAATCCCTAGTAACATTAGGTATGAACCAATCATAACAAGCTTCTGAAGAAGCGATATGTTTATGAATTTACAGGATGTCCAAAAAGTCACTAACCTAGTGGAAAGTCCCATGGGTAGGGAAACAATTTAATGGCAGTTCCTAAGAATTCTAAATGACTGGCATTACATTACATTTGTAAAGCAATACTGTAATATATGTGTGTGCATTGTCGCGTCGGACACATAATTGCTGTGTATAATAATATTGTTGAACTGATTGTTTCGTTTGTGAGTTTAATTCTTGTTGATAGTCAAAGGGGGAGGCAAGTTGAGGTAAGAGCCTCTTTGTGTGGTAGCTGGCGTCACTGCGAGACGTACAGTCGTGCGTGAGTCTTCCATGTGTTAGTATGTGTGTGTAGCGCGTGCGTGTTGCCATATGCATGCGTGGGGCATCTCCCCCAGAGTTTTGTCTGCGACCTTTTTGTGTAACATGTAGAGCGCCTTAGTTTATAATAAACCCGGGCAAAATGTGAATTCAAATATAATTATTTATAAATATTCCACGCCCGTTTTCAGCTTTGTGCAGCAAGTTATTGATACCTCCCCCAATTTTTATGCCAGGGTAACTAAATTTAATGTTTTAGCTGCAAAACTTTTGGCCTCACCCCGGTTTATAACAATACTTCTGGATTAAATCACTTCTCAGTGCTGAATATCACAACGTGGTATATTTAATTGGAAATTTCGTTGTGAAAATGGCAATTATGTCTGTTACACTTATATAAACACTAAAACATTGGAGCACAACAGTGTCTTCACAACCAAGAATTAATTGCTATAAGCTCAAAAGCTTACTCCGTGCAAGATAATATCCGTGACGCCAAAGAAATGGCTACAATTATCACTAATTATGACCAATCCTTACCATGGTTATATTTTAGGAACAGTTGCTGGTATTGATGTCACTGATCAGACGGAATGTCATCAAGTATAATCAGAGAGCTTCATAATGGGGGAAATATGTCGTAATTGGCTTTTGATGAATTCCAATAGCTTGCGGTCTCTATAGCTGTGGGTAACCATGGATTGCATATTGCACAAGTAAATGCATTGCCCAAGCAATACCTCCATTCTGTTAATTTTTACTTTCTGTACCACGTAGTTAGTAGGTAGAGGTGGTATTGCATTCCACCCAGCAATTCTATGTAGATATTTCACTGGTAATGCAGGCTCTGAGTTCAGGGTGTGTGTATCTTGAACTCGTATAAAAAAGGTCGATAAATAACAAACTTAATATTTAAATTGAGCATCTTCCAAGCATGTGACACTAAGATTCTCAACAAAAACACCTCAATCAAGATAACCTTTATATGGAAGGTTTATCATTTTTTTTATTTTCCCCAAACACATAACAAATTTTATTCAAATTCTACATTTTAAAGATATTTACATGACAAATAAAATGTATAATTTGAATTTTGTGGGAAAACGGTTTGAAATCCTCTTCCTTCTGAATGACTTCTGAATTACTGGTAAATCGTAAGACGTAGACAGGATCTTACTACATAAAAAATATAACCGTTAAGAGCATACGATTTATATCAAATAACATTTCTTGTGGCGTTAACTATTTCAGAGATATTTCTTGTTATTTGTTTGAATTTTTAAATACTTCATACTTTTCTCAACTGCAATTCGCTTTGTTCTTACTTTCTCTACCACGGTCTAGAAAGTACAGAATGAATGGCATTGCACCAAAAAATTCGATACCGAGAGTTCACCGGAAATACATGTTTTGGGGAACCTTCAATAAAAAAATTAGAAAAAGGCGTATGTGTGCGGGAAAAGCAAAAACGAAAACTCGGATAAATACCAAATGTGTATTTAATTTCAGTGCTTCCAAAGAGAGGATACGAAGGTTTTTAAGAAAATTCCCTCACCGTAAACTACCCTTTACACAGGGAATTTTTTCATGTTTTTAATTATAAAAAATTGCTAACGCTTACGGTTAACTGACATACATAAGATATTTAGATGAAAATAAAATGTACATCTTGAAATTCTGGGAATATCCTGTGAAGACCTCTTCATTTGGAAGGACTTTTATAGAACCGATAAACGTTAAGCGATAGACGAACACGCACAACCCAAAATATGTAGATTTCTTTAAAACATACAATTTATTTAAAATAACTAATTTTGCCGCATCAACCATTTCCGAGATTTTCGTTATTACTGGTTCAAATTGTTCAATACTTCGCCAAATTGATTTTCGCTGCTTCTCGCGATGTCATGGAAAGAGAGTGGAACTTTAAGGCCAGTGTATAGCATTTAGTTCTAAAAGATTTGCCTGTCACTGTTCCCTTTGTTTCTATAACGAAGTGTGTAATGCAGCTATTTCTGCAAATGTTTATCTCGATTAAAATGAAAAGCAGCTTGTCTCAACCTTAAAAGACAGTATGTAAGTAAATGGGGTATCTCTGTCTCTATCTAACGCATACATGATGCCATTAGCTTCCTTTTCTACTCTCGCGCTGTCGCAATTTACTAATAAGCACGTGATAATTTGCTCCAAATATGAATTTGTTATAAATTTCAGCTTTGAAGCCACTTTCCTGTATAGAATATTTTTCTATTCCAGATTATATAATTTTAGGGTGTTTACGAATTTTCACTAAAATACTAATATTTGCTGTTCCTATGCTTATCGTAGTGACTATTAAATTATATACTAAAAGATAGAACGGAGCTAGAGTAAACTAGTGTGCTTATACGTTCCCAGTTTAAATTCTCTGCCTTTAATAAGATGAGCGTTATACTGTTTTAAATTAAACATTTATGCAGAAGAAAAGACAGCAAGCGAGAAACAATTTTTTGTTATTGGGTTTAGAACGGGGTTCAAGATAGAGAAACTATTAAGGAAGACTGGAGACAGTTTTTAAAAGGCGCCGGAATCCTGTAACTTCTTGCATTCATTGCGTATGACAAATAAATTATCCAGCTATTAACTATTCAGCTAATAGGCCAGGCGCAACGTAGAAGTCAGTAAATGTTAAGATTAGTTGTAAGAAAATGGGCAATGTGAAATGTTATGTAGGTTATTTATTTCAAATATTGAGTAAAGATTTGGGGTAATGTAGGAAAAAACCAGGAAAAACGAAGTGTTGGTAAACTAAGAAGAGTGATAATGAATGTGCTAGATGATTATTCAATTAAGATGTGTAGTAAGGCAGTGAACGAAACAGCTACGGCTACCCGGGTGTTCGGAAACAGTAGTTTACAGGGTAAGAAAGAAATGACCATCAAAAAAGTATGCAAAAAAGATGGGGAAACAATAGCACATTAGGTTAAAAATGTGGAATAGCGCAAAACGGGGTGTGGCTAATCGTTCGTTCTTTGATGTTTGATAACATTCCACTCACATTGGATATAATTATGCTGAGGGTAAACAATGATAGCGTTTATGTTTTATATTTACTTCTTTTATAATATATATTTTTATGTCTGTAAAATCGTATTTCGAGGTACTAACGCAAGTACAAAGAAGAGACAAAAGTGCAGGTGAAAATTCATTGCCTTAAATAGCATTGCAGATATTTCACTATCTAGGGATTTATCATTTACAAGAGGACATTATATTGGTAGAGAGATTGCAGCTGGGCGTCAAATCTGCGAGCGCACGTATAATACATGTGGCAACAGTGCGCCCCGTTTAACCTGCATTGCGTTTTAAGCGTGAGACGCGATATAGATAGAAAATTCGTAAGAGTACTTTGCTTACCCACTAATAAACGATAGAGGCTAGAGAATGTCATGTGAATGTAAGATAACAGATATTTTTCTTTAGTCAAGGAACAATTATCTATCAGGATGCCATATTCCTTGCTTGCATTGATCATCAATTACATTAATCAACGTCCTTTAACCGAGTAGGTCATATCGGGCGGTAAAAGAGCGAAATGGTTGAAATGCTAAAATGAGCCCGGAGTCTCTACAGTTTAGAGATACTCGACATTCGTATTCTCAAGATAAGGCAAAATCCTGGAAAATATCTTGATCCAGGTAACTCATCGTATCCGAAATTCGAACTCGGGACCTCTTAAATGCCAGGAAGGCACGCTATACACGCTCCTTTTGTGGGAATTTTTTTCTTTCTCGTATTCATGGAAAGAGAACAAAGCTATCACACAGGACCGGCTTTGAAAAGATTTAAATATCTTTAGGTTGCTGTGTTCTTCTTATACCTAAAACAGAAGGCGTAAATGACTAATTAAGCTTTATTTGTATTGACAAGAAGTGAATAGAATAATAAGATTTTGTATGAATAGTGTGTAGAAGAGTGAATAGAAAAAGCCATATGAATGCAACACATGAGACCACGTCTCAATAGCCTTGCAACCAAAGACAGTAAAGACTGTAACCAAAAGTGTACCCTTTATCTCCTTGCTAATGTTACAAGGATATTGAAGAAAGTTTACTCTATAAGCTTCTTTTGTATGAATCATAGTACAATGACCGTTTATCGTAATTATTATAAAGCAGTTAGCTATAAGATTACGTAATTTTTCGAATAACCTTTACCGAAATATTCTCCTTAAGTTGGAGAAACTGAGCACTGTCACTTTATCGGAAAGTGAGAGGGTATGTGGTAAGGAGGTGATGTGCACCAATTTGGCGGCACGGGATTTGTAGGAATAGTTCCGGGCTCGATGCTACCTCAGGTTCTTCCATGGATCTTGGATCTAGGGTGTGGTGTATAACACGACTGGTTCGTTTTTCTGCCCGTTTATTTTCCGTCACCTTTTATATCTGTTACCTGGTGTCTCGCCACACACGCACGCACGCACCCACGCACCCACGCACCCACGCACGCACGTACCCACGCACGCGCGCGCGCACGCACACGCACACACACACACACACTTCTTTGGGCGCCGCATTTTCTGCTGTAATTCAAAGCTGCGCGCCTACCCGCCGACACTTTTCGATCAATTTGCTTTGAACTACACTAACATTTGTTTTTAGAACGACTTCCAAGGGAATATATGAACAATTGATTTTCAAAACTCTCCTGTTTCCTTATTTCTAAATTTTTACCCCCTCCCATTTTGCTATCACGTGATTCCTACTTTATTTCCTATTGGTTGTCAAAGAAGATTCCACATGAACTCATGCTTGCGGCTATCGGAGCACTGACTTTAGTTTTTACGCACCTGTTTTTCAGGCGACCTAACGGTACATGAACAAAAGCGTCTTCTGCCCTTACTCGACTCAATAGGGAATAATCTACCCCGTTTCTTGTCTGCTGCTTGCACTGTCTCTCCAACCCGTATTCATCTTTGTAAGTAATATTCACTTCCCAATCTTATTTAACAATGTTATTCATGTTTACTTTTACATTATTATGGCTATCATTTTATATTCCTAGCTGAGCAGAATCCATTGTCTCAAAAGGTAGTTGGGCAATTTAACATTGTACCGACATGTTGCCATGGTAGCTCAGTATGTTATAGCAACCAGACGGAAACCAAAAATCGCGTGTTTCAAATCCCGGCTATGGCATTGAATCTTTCAGTGGTCTGATTTTACATTTTAAAACTTGTCCTACATACGGCTTGTGTGGAAGAACAATCAATTACCATTGATTCTCTCTTTATTGTATGATACCTATTAGATATATATTAAACAAAACATATGTTTATCTAGAAAATTTAAAACAGAGATGCTGAATAAAAAAACCTTATACCTAATACTCCATGCCTTTCTCTACCCACTATCGTATATTTTTCCACACTTTGTACGCACTATTTTTACAAAAGCAGCTTTTGTATCTACTTCATGTTAATCGAGAGAAATGTTGCAAAAATTTTGTTTGACGTGCAAGGAGGATACACCATCCGAAACTGAGCTACTACACTAGATACATTTTCTATTTTACGCCCCGTTTCTAGTTCTAGTTTCGTACCTAGTCACTTGATTTCGATTGATTTTATTGGTTCACGTGACAGATTCTAAATCATTTTATTGGATCCCATATTTTAGAAAGTGTGTGCATTTTCCAATTGCAATTACATTATTTTCGTTTGATTACATTTCCTTTCCGCTTGACTGATCTGGGTCACCTGGTTTATACTTTTGTTTTCTAAAGCTTCCGTACATACAAATTATTCTTTGCACACATTCCTTTAGTTCTCCGTTACCTATTACCGTTATATATTTGCGTCTGCACATCTACCGTTTTCCGAATTCTAAACGTTTCTCAATATATTTCCTTTCCTTGCACATTTAATATTTAATATATGTATTGTGGCGTGTATGTGTGTATTGCCACGCTACACACATTATTGTGTCGTTGGCGACAGTATTATTGGGGTAATTCTTTCGGCTTTAGAAGTTCGTCTGGCGTGGCGACTTGGCACCGTCTACCGGGCATGCTGGCCAGAGGTGGAGAGAGTGGGAGAGTGTGAAGTGAGCGTTACTTCTGTTGTGTGTTGAGGTCACTTAAGGTCGAGGGTTGGGTCAGAAAGGTCGTATATGAAATCGTGTGAATGTAGTCTCTTGTGTGTAGCATCTCTCTTAAGTTTCTTCCTTTTTATCTTTTGTGTGTGATGCTTATACCGAATAAACCACAGGTAATGTAATTAATGTGAAATCATGTGTATTTTGTTATAATTATCCCACGCCTGCTCTGGAATGTGTAGTTCAAGATTCCGGTCATCTTGTTGCCTCTGCAGCTATGCCTCCCAGCGTATATGCTGGGGTAACTAAAATTTAATGTCTAGCTGCAAACCTTTTGGCCTCAGCCCCAATATACAATTTCATATTTATTCTCGTTTAATAGTTTTCCTTTTATTATTGCTCTCCTTCGCGTTTTTTTATTTTCTTGCCTTCTTATTCTCTACTTAACGTCTTATTTCTCGTCTATCACATTAGCTTTATAATACTTACTATATTCAACATTAGCACATTAAACATATTTTAGGACAAAAATAAAAGTAAGAGCCCCCTCTGTATATCAACACATAGCTGTCGAGATTCACTTCCTACATTTCCATCTAACTTTGTGATGTTCAATTAATTATGTCTGTAAATGGTAGTTCAGGACAAATGTAACGACATAAATATTAACAATTGATAACTGGAAATACTTTTAGTGTATAAAAATACTTCTCTATGACTGAGGAAGCCTTAAATATGCAGAATACCAAATTTCAATATAATAGCTCTTAGGGAGACGAGAGAGAAGAATATAAAAATCACAACACAATTTTAAAGTATTGAAGTTGTTTGTACTCTATTATGCCTAAGTTTTTATTTTCAAATTGAATTAAAAATGTAATTTCTGAAAGTTAAATTTTACTTGCCTTTCACTAATACAAGTACGAATTTCTAGCATACGGGCCCAGAATTAGTTGCTGCCAAGAGGAAAGGGAAAGATACGTGGTTGACAATGAAGAGAGGAGCCACGGTGGCAATTACGATGATTGAGACCACTGGAAAATGAGGTTAAAAGGTTACCGCTGACAGCAAAGTAAATTAAAGCTTACCACCCTTCTCGAAACTGCTCAGAAGAGCACCAGGTTTTCCTCAGCGTTTCTATTTTTGGCAATAAAAGATCTTCTGCAGCGTCACTCAGCTATTAGTATGTCCTAGTACCTCGAGAAAAGAAACGTTAAATTCCAACCAACCGTTGTGACTTTCACTATCAAATTACCATTTTCCGATTATAAATTCTGTGAGTTTTTTCCTACAAAAGCATAAGTAACAAAACAATGATAGTTCTGGAACTATTATAATAATATTCTTTAGATCATGTATAATGAACAGAAGCGTTCGTAGCGCTTTGAAACTTTCAAATAGAATGTAATTGTTATAAGAAATTTTAAAATTCTCATGATGACAGAGGAGGATCATTGAGATTAAATTGTTTAAACCGATCTCCACCTAAGTCTAGATACGTTCGTAAGTGCTGACTCAAATTCTTTAAAACTACAATCATTACATTGTTTTATAGTCTACTTTTCTCCAAAACCATTCTCCCCATACAGGATATCATCCCTATTTTTAAACTTATATTACGCCTGAACATTAAAATATTAGTTTTTTTGTTTGGATATAATTTAGCCTACATAGGACTAAGTTTCTTCATAAATAGAAAAAAAATCAGGCATTAATTACACGTACAAAAACCTCACTTCGTATGACAATTTACAAAGACAAATGTTTAACTCCTCGTTTTCATATCAGAAAACAAATATGATGTGTCACATTCACACTATTTTATTTACTCATAGCACATTTCCATAATTCCCTATACAGGGCGTACATGAATTCGCGCACTTAGCTCTCCAGGATCCCATTTCACGGAGCATTTGGAGACAAAAGTTTATTGTATATTAGTCCAAAACGTAACAGTTCTCAAGTTATAGCCGTCAAGATCTAAACCATGGAAAATTGCGAGACTGCACCACTGCTGATAAGCAGATTTCCCTGGCTATCTAGCTAAAGGTCAATTTGAAGCTGTTCCTTTCTTCCTTTGTATTCCCTCAAAGTCCTTAACTTCAGCAGCCAATAGCCGAACCAGCCAGGAGGAATATTATCAGCAGCCAGCTGACAAGTGCGTAACATTAAACTGTAATGGCATATCGTACCTACTCATTGGTTAACTTTTCATGTATAACCTCAGAATATTGCACTTAGAACAAATCTTACATAGTTTGTATTCTCCAGTTTGTCCGTAGAATAGGATGATGAAGAGTTAGTGCACAAAATGGTGGACTACTGGTACATCATAATATTCACATAAAAGTAATTATTCTATTCATGTTAAACTCTGAACAAGAAAGCACACACACTTAAAGCATTTTATCGTCATACTAGCATCCTGTATGCTTCTATGTAGCCGCAACAAAAAGTTTATTGAAGTTATTTTGAAAAAAAAAATATTTATAAGGATTCTAAAGAAGTACACATGTCCCTATTTATTAATTATTTTCAGAATAGTTCTGAAGCTAAAGTAAGGTGGGTAATAAGCTTTTTATTAATAGTATAAAATATAAGTGACGTGAATTTGCAATATGAAGCAGAAACTATGAGAAATTACGCACCAAATTTTTAAACTAATATTATTACCATCCTTGCTGAGTCACCATTTTGTTCTATTCCCTTCATTATAGGGAATAGCATATATAAGATTATATTTAAAATTATGTAGGTCATGAAGTTTTCTGGTTTTAACTTCCAAGCCACTTGCTAACACAGGTCTGTTCTTGGCTTCTGTCCGAGATGGTCTTTTATTAAAAATCTGGGCAAGAACATCATAGACTTTGCACAGTTCTCAGTAAGCTAGTTTTTGCCCTTAGGAAAGCCAAAAGAACTCGATTCAAGTGGAGAGAGAATGAATTTCAAAGGTTTGCATCCGAAGGGGGAAGGAAAAGCGACGCTTTTGTCAATATACACAAAAGAGCGTACACGAAGAGTTAAATCAGAACTTAAAAGTTGAATCTCCAGAGCCAAACCAAATCTGCCCCTTTCTCAAAGTGGCTGCCAGTGGTGGAGTATCGAGCTACCCTTCATCTCCCCTTTCTTTCCCACAACGTTCAATTTGGAGCGACCAGTAACGGCCGGATGGACGGATATAGTGTCATCAGTTGCATCGGTGTTCTTGTTTTGCGTGCAGCCCGGCATCCCAATGGAAAACAAGGGAAAGTTTTAGGTGTAAGAATGGCACAGTGTGGGAAGGTTATTTGGGGTGGCAAATGCTAGCAGTTTTTTCGTAGCGAAGTCCCTAGTTTCTACACGTTTCTCTTTTAATTTAACCAGCAGCCGTTGCCGCGACAACGCGGCTCAGGAAATGAGGGGCAGCGCAAATGAACTTCCGCTTCGGACCACCTCCACGGATCAAAGTAATTGCTGCTTCTCCCTCTTTCTTTAAGATACCCTCCTGTGTCTAGATACATGCTATTTCTTTTGACTCGTGAGTTATTTTAGGTTGCTTTCACAGAGATATCTAATAAAGGCTCTCGTATATTTTAAAAGAATTGTTTGTTATTTTCATATTGGGTCTTATGAATAAAAAGCAAGTACTTACTCAAAGGTTATACTCATGAGCATGAACACTTTCTGATTATATACTCAGCTCAATGAGAACATACTCGTTTTCATAAGAATAAAAGCCTACTACCTCATACGAGTATATACTCACCCCACAGGCATCTTGTTCACTTAAATGTAAGTATATACTCATGTTATCTACACTCTTTGACCATATACTAGCTTCATTGAGTGTACGTTGTGTTATTTGGCATACTGGATTAGAGGAGTAGATTTAGTTGTATTTGGTTCTGTCCTATCTAAAGTGCTCAGGAATTATCCCGTGTTTTATAATAAGTTTCAGCAGAAATGTTAGAGAAATATTAGGTCCTTCAAGAAATGAAACATTAATTGAAACAACACACACAAAAGCATAGCTATAAATTATATTATCAAAACAACAAATAAAATAAAATAGGCAAAATTCTATTATCAATAAATCAGGCAGAAAGAAAATATTCACGGATTTTAAGTCATAATTATGAGGGTAGATGCACATTCAATTCAGACTGTTTCTAGAATCCTAGGATATTTACACTATTTTTCTATGAAACGGTTTTGTTATAGGTAACCTAACTTCTTAAACAACGTAATTTTGGGGTTAGAATTTTACATAGTAAGCTTAATTAATAAATGTGACTTTCAATAATACTTCTAGGTTATGTTTTCATGCAGCAATACAGGATTCTGAAACTCCTTGAAAGTTCATGACAAAGTTAAAAAATCAATAAAAAAATGGCTATAAGCAAAATTAAAGGGATAATTGTGGATTGGAAAGTCATAACTCATGAGGTGCTGGATGAACTCATCCGAGTGTTTTTAGTTTTTTGGGTATACTATGAAACAGTTTTCTTATAAAGCTATGAGTAGGTGACTGAATTTTGAAGTTAACACTTTACATAGTAAGGTTAAATAATAAAGTTGACTTTCAATGTTATTTTAGGTTATGTTTTTTCTGAAACAATGCAGGATTTTCAAACTTATTTAATACATATGGCTATGCTTGTAACTTTTCTATGAGTACTGTAGAGCTCAAACTGTGCCATTCTCTTCATATTCAGTTTTAAGTAAAAAAATTAATATATACTCAGAAGTGAGCATGCATCTAACTATGCTCAGCATGAGAGGAGAATGAACTCATAAAACTGAGAATATACTAGCTTTTATTCATATCAAATAAGAGTACATACGCTTGTAAGATGGATGCCTGAGTATGTTATACTCTGCTTTCATTACTTGAGCATGTTCTCAAAATGAAGTATATGCCCAGATGGTTTTATTCTTACCAAACCGAGTATTTACTTGAAAAAGTGAAACATATACTATATACTCATTTTTATTCATATAACCCATTATGTTAACATTAGCAATAAAATATAATTGTGTGTAACATCCTCATATATGTATGCCATCATACCGTTATTTTACGTGGGCCCTCCCCATCCTTCACCACAGTCACCATTGACTGGAATCGCTGGGATTAGAGTGCTTGGCTTTAAATTCGTGGGCATTTCATTTCGTCTCACCTTAATAGTCATGTAATGATCGGCTAATCGAATCGTTTCCTTTAAGGTGCCTCTGAAAGAGATATAAAAACCGAATTAGGAGTTTGCGGAAGGGCAAAATAATTCATGTAATGGAGGTTACGGCAATGAATACCCACTCTTTTGAAAAATTTCTGACATTAAAAGTTACATGACTTTCCCTGTGTTGTTTATTTCCAAATAAATAATGGAAAATTACATTGATTTTACTTCACAACTAACCGATCACATGCAGAGGAAGTATTATATTCCACCCAATAATCCGATAAAGACATTTTACTAGAAACATGCGTCTTAAAGTCTCTAAATATAAAAAACACAAAAATTACACAGTGCGTGTAAACATCGTAATTCAGTATAGAAATGCTTCAAAAATACCTGGGTTCGATCTCGGCGGAGGGCGATGGATATTTTCGGGCGTAAAAATCCTTAGCATGGCTTCCTTCGGAAGGAAGTAAAGTCCACCGACGTAGTCCGTGTCGTAAATTTACGGTACATAAAAGAACCTCAAGCTTGCTGACTGAGCAAAATGTCCGGTTTTTCACGCCTAATGTAGAAAGGGACGCTAAGAACCATAGTAGTTAAAGAGCGTCCATAAATAAAACACAATTTAATTTGATTTTCGCAAAAATACCAAACGTTGTATTTAAATTCAACATCATCTAAGATTTTCAAGAAACTAAACCCACCCCAAACTACTCTCACGATTTTGATTAAAATATAATTGATTAAGATATATATTTACATAACATTTAAAGTGTTTTCAAAATACATTGAAATGAAAAAGTTTAATTTATGTACTTGTATGTTTCAATAATCCTTACAGATTTCCCTATTACAGAAAATGAAATTAGAAAGAAATGGTTTAGTTTTACTGTGACGTGTATTTGTGTGTACTGTCATACACACAATATTGTGTCGTTGGCGACAGCATTGCTCGGGTAATTCTTTCGACTTTGGGTTTTGAAGTTTCGTCTGGCGTGACTACTCGCCACCCTCTAGATGGTGATCCTAGCTAGCGGTGGAGAGTGGGGGAAGTGAGCGTTACTTCTTTGTATTGTGTGTGAGCGTCACTTTAGTCTGAGTGTTGGGTCTGTAAGGTTGTATGTGAAATCATGGGAATGTAGTCTCGTGTATGTAGCATCTCCCTTCAATTTCTTCCTTTTATCTTTTGTGTCTGATGTAGCGGCACCGTGTTTATACTGAATAACTACAGGTAATGTGATTAATGTGCAATTATATGCATTTTGTTATAACTATCCCACGTCTGCTCTGGAATGCGTAGTTTAAAATTCTGGTCCTCTTGCTACCTCTGCAGCTATGTCTCCCAATATATATGCTGGGGTAACTAAAATTTAATATCTAGCTGTAAACCTTTTGACCTCATCCAAGTGTATAACATTATTACTGTGTCAATATCTCAAAATTCCTAATTAAAATGCTTCTATATAAAGCATCTTTTGGGTCACGAAGGATTCCCTAGAAATTCCCCTAGAAAAGCGCCAATACAAATACTAAACCTACTGTGCATCCAATTTTTCGATAAGTTAAAACTCTAACATACTCTACTTGTTTTCAAAAGGGATAACAAACGATAATACAATATTTCTCTATTTAGGTTTAGAACTTACAATTATCTAAATATTTTATTCGAAATTTTAGAAATTCATTGCATTTATTGAATTCCTGAAATCAAGTTAAAAGCTATTGATACATAAATCACATTTATGGTTAGTCCGCAATCCTTCCGAAACTTCACTTCAAATAAGTATTACTTTTTAGCAAAGGGTCACTTTATTAGTATCTATCTGATGGATAAAGGTTGTTTTGTTGTACACCTTTTCAGTCTCTCTGAAAGAGAGCTACATCGTTAAGCCTTGCTGAAAGCTGCACGCAGATTACAATCCCCTGTGAATAGTTTGCATGTTGGCTCTGTTTAGTATATAAGGCCACGGGTGAACGGTTCTACCTGCGTTCTATCCCATTCCTTTTACCGACGCTTGACTGGGTTTTCCTCTTTATTCTTACTCACCTTTTGTTCCCAGTAGTCTACTTGTGCAGTGTTTTAACAGCGCATGAAATAAACTTGCGACAATGTGAACATCAACGTGGTTGCAAGAACGTTATTCTGTAAATTGCTATTCTGTGTTGAGCTATAGGACCAATTAACGTATTTCATGTTGCAATTCGATAATTCTTCTTTATATTAATAAAGTGAAAAGCGCGCAAGTATGTAAATAGGAATAAATCTCTAGTTTTCGGCACTGAGTTCTGTCACTGATTTTGAGCACTTATTGCAGCACGTGGTATTTGCTACACTTTAGTTCACAAAGCTTATAAACACATCTATCCGTTACACATGAAAATTACCTATGTAGCACATTTTATGATAAAATTCCTGCATGAAAAGTCTCATTGCGACGTTTCTTATACTCTGATTTGGTCCTGTCCAAGTTCTAAATATCATAGCGTTGTGGCCTAGAAGGTTTCTTCAATCTCAACTCTTTTTCTCTGTTTCTCTGCCAGTAGTTCTATGTAGGCATATGCAGAAGAGGGGAGTAGCGTGTAGTGGAGATCCTCAATTATAAAGGACTCCAGGATCAATAGGCACTGTAAATTTTGACCTCCCTATTGCTCTTTTAAGGCATGTTGTCTACGTTTTTCCACTCTTTTAGATATTTTCCCTTTAGATTTTTCCATTATAAAGTATTATTTTAATAAACAACAGGTTTCCCTAAACACCTTATTAATACTATAAATAGTATACATATAAATACGAAAACAGTTATAAGTTCGGCTCCAAAATATCGGATGACATTTTAATAAAACAAGACACCTCACAAGAGCGTAGTTTATCACCCAATCAATTTATATATTGACGACCCAGTTATGAAGTTGAAAGATGAAATACGTTTTGGAATTAAAATGCAATCTAGCATACCATTATGCTGATGACCATATAGTTGTGCAGGAAACAGAAGCTATTTACAAAGAACAGCATATTAAGCCAAAACGCAACACACTACAATTTACTATATCTACAAATAAGATAAACGCAATGACTTTTAAGGGGAAGAATCTAATCAGATCGAAAATCATAATAAATCAGAAAATTGTAGAACAAGTATCACACTCCAGTTATCTAGGTTGTGATATTAGTTTTAAATATGACAAAGGCATATTTTTAAAGATCCCTTGTTTACCCAGTTTATTATTACTGTGTTCTACGTATTCTTTACCCTTATTACTGCAATTACACAACACACACAAACACCCATGCCCATGGTGGGGCTCTAACCCGCGTCCCTCAGCTTGGCCGAGCGCCGAAGCTATATATTCCAGCGACCACGGCTACAAGGCCCGGCAAGACATTGAGAAGAAGTTTAATAGGTTTCAAGCTATCTCTGGAACAATTGAAAGAACTTTAGGAAGAAAAACAAGAAAGGAAACATGAAATTCTATCAAGCTATGGCTGTGCCTATCCTTTTATATTGTTCCAAATCATGAACAATAACAAAAAAGAATAGTTACGCATATAGACAGCAGAGGTAAAGTTCATGAGATATGCAAGGGAATGTATTAAAATGGGTAGAACAAGGAACAAAACAATAAGATCAGATTTAAGAATATTTTCAGTTAATGAAATATAGACGAAAATAAAATAAATGGATGGATGGATGGATCATGTTGACAGACGTTACCAAATGTGCTCCCCCCTCCCAAATGAATTATCGGCCGATTGAAAGGAGAGATCTGGGCAGGCTTCGTAAGAGGTGCTGGAAGGATGATAGAGACTGGAACAGGTGATTATAAACCTATTCCTTGAATGAAGAAGAAAATTTTCCCATATTAATTGGATAGCATACGTCAGAATTAGGACAGTTTTTGCTCGGAATAGTTTTATTGCAACTTTGAGTGAGCTATGCTGTATATGATATATATCGTTTATGGCTCTTATGGGCATAGTGACCTATAGGGCTGGGGACGGTTTGGTAAAAGTCGGTTCTGTGACGTCATACGACCCGGTACACTGAGTATATAACCGGGTTCTTTATTTGGCGGCAGGTTTGAATAAGTAGGAAGACACACGACATCGGCCATTACACTAATTGTTGAGTTTCTGTTTTTGCTTATGATTAGCAGAAGTTCAGTAGTCAGTAGCTTACCTTTTACATACTCAAACGCACTACAATCTGGCACTTCTATAATCAATATCATGACATCTTACGAAAGTGTCATATAAAGTATATTCTCCTGAAATTGATTTATGGCTTTAGATAAATATATTACGATTAATAATTGTATAAAAGCTTGCTGCCATTCTTTATATACAACCATAAAATGACTGAGCCAGGGTAGCCGACTTTAATAGTTCCTTCGTGAAGCGCTGTTTAAGAAAAGAGTTATTATTAGTAATATAGTTCACGAATGCGCTTATAAACAAAGACAATCCATTTTTTATTGATAGTGGCATACAGAAAGAGGCACACGCCAAAACAAAATGTCCTATTCATTACATTCTCACGACTTTCTCCACTCACATCGGTTATTTTTATATAACTTTTCCACACCATACTTAAAAAAGCGTAATTGTCTATCCACTCTATGTTAATCGAAATAAACTTCATTAATTTTTACTTTCTCTACTACGTACAGTAAGTAGGGGAAGTATTGTATTCACTTAAAAATTCGATACCGAGATTTTACCGGAAATACATGTTTTAGACACCCTGAATCCAAAAAAGCATTTTTGGAAACATCTACGTGAGCGTGTCTGCGCGTGTGTATGTGTCTGTGCACAGCATAACTCAGAAACGAACAGTCGGATAAACACTAAACTTGGTATTTAGGTTCAGTATCTTCCAGAAATGCCACACGAAGGTTTTCAAGAAAATCCCTCCACCCCGGATTACCCTTTACGTGGACAATTTTTCTAAATTTTTAATTTTCTCAAAAATCGCTCTAACGATTTTGATTAAAATATCATATGTTTAAGATATTTTCATGTCAAATGAAATGCATATCTCGAATTTTCTGGGAATGTCTCCAAAAGTAATCTTCATTGTGAACGACTCTTGCATAACTGGTAAACCATAAGAGATAGACAAAATTTTACTACACAAAAATGTAGATCGCGTTAAAATACACAATTTATGTCATATACATTTTTGTTGTTGAGTGAACCATTTTCGAGATATTGCTTGTTATTCCCTTAAATTTTTCAATATTTATACTTTTTCTCAAATGGGAATTCCTTATTCTTTTTTTTGTCCTGGTAATGCAAAGATAATGGAATACTCCGCATAGTAACCAGCTCTTAAAATATTTAACTATTACTTAAAGCCTACCAATTCCCCTTGCATCTACAAGAAAATTAGCAGTAAGATTTACATCTCGATTATCATGAAGCATATGGGGAATAAGCGTTTGTAAAAATAGTTTGTACAAGAGTAGAGAAAGTCATGTGAGTGTAACACATCATTTTTTTTATATATCTTTTCCACACTATACTTACATAATCGTAACTGTCTATCCAATCTATATTAATCGAAATATGCTTTATTAAATTTCTTTTGGTATTTACAAAGCGTATAGAAAACCTGAACTTATAGTCAGATGTTTAAAAGTGAGCCGCAATGCTGACCTTGATATTACACGTGCTTTACATGACATTGTAAAAATAAAAAATAGTCTAGCACTGTTTAATAAAAGAACAAATTATTGTAAAATTCAAACCAGTATTAACGGAAATAGCTGATGCCATAAAGTTATTTAAAATTAACTGTGTGTTTTAAACACACTGGAAAAAGTTGCAATATTAATCCAGCTTTTTATCTTTGAGACGTATATGCATACGGATCTGTAGCTAAAAATCTGATGTGTTGCATTCACAGGACTTACTCTACTCAACTTTCTGTAAACTGTTCTTATAAAAGCCTAATCTTCTGTCTACTTCTTGTTAATGGAAAACGTTTCATTATCGGTTAAGACGAATACAATAGTCTAAAGCGATAGTCAGATTTTTTAGAAATGGTTCGCTATATGATGGCTTTCAAATTGCATGCTCTTTGCGTGACCACGAGAAAAAAAAATATATCGGCCTTGATTTTTAAGAAACTATCAAATAATTGAAAATTAAAAATAATAACAAAGAATACGTCGAAAATGCCAAATCTTTAACAACTGCGTGCTTCAATGAGATCCAACAGATCCCTAGGCAGTAAGACTTTGTTTATCACTTACGGTTTATCAATTATACAAAAGTCTTTCAGAATAAGGATTACTTCACAGACTACTTCCAGAAAATTCAGGAGCAAATTAAAGTAAATGAATATAAATTATTTGTAGTGAAAATGTCTTAAATGTGTGGTATTTTATTTAAAAAAATTAGCTTCTCTTTTGAGAAGATTAAAGACATCGAAAAAAGTGCATTAAACGGGAGTTTGGGATGGGGGATTCTCTTGAAAAACTTAGTGTTGCATCGTTTTAAGACGCTGAACTTAAATACAGAACTTGTATTTCACCGACTTGAGTCATACTGTTTACACAAAAACGCACACGGATATTTTTCTAAACATGCTGCTTTTTTAATCCAGGGAGACTCAAAGCGTTTATTACCGGTGAAATCTCGGCATCGAATGTTTGGCTTCGAGGGATCTCCAAACATGCATTTACGATGAAATCTCTATATCGAATTTTTCTTTGGAATGCACTCTTCCTCTACATAAAATACGTAGATGCTAGAGAAAGTAATAATTGACTTACTTGGAGCTGGACTAATGCCATTGCATGTTTGTGTTTAATAGACCGATGCGTTTTTCCAGGAACTTTATTTATTGCCTAAGCTGCAGTGAAACGTACAATTCGCCTTTAATTCACTTCCTTCTTTATGAAACATTCTGTATGTAACCGGAAAATCAAAGATAAACGCAAAGTAATGAGGAGGGAGCAAAGAAATCAAGTCAGGTACATTACCTTTCTTGAAATATTTAGCCAATATCGGCTACCTACGCGATTCTGTGTTCCCTGAAGCATATGTTGAATATTTCATAACTGAAAGCATACCGGTTCGTTTTTACAGTCGCTTTAAAATCGAGAGCCAAATTCAAGCAGAAAATCCTTGTAATCGCTAAAACACTGCAGGCCTCGTTCTTTCCATTCATCGCGTGTTTTCTCTTTTCCTTATTACAGATATGTGGCTTCAAATAGACTGTGGGCACAAGTGTTCAAGTTACTTGTATGGGAACAACTACCCATAACCAATAGCATTAGATATGTAAATAATCAATATCACAGAAACTAATAATCAATAACCAAAATATATTAACAATAACGGAGAATAAATACCTAGTAAGATATAAGTAAAGGGATATAAGATTTAAATAGAATAGATATGCGTATCAGAAATATTGTAAACATCATTTTAAGTAGTAAAATATAATTTCATGTATATAATATTGTAAAAACTGTTTACCAGGGAAAGGCGAACTAGCAATTTAGAGGCAATAATTAGCGAGTGAGCTTTGTAATAATAGAAGCTGGAAAATAGCAGCGACAAAGAGAGAGAGACAGATAGGACCGATGGTAGAAAGAGCTGGAAACAGAATGAAATTTCTGGAAGCATCAGTTGCAGAACAGGAATTTGGATAATATAAGACTGTACAAGAAAGAAAGTCGGCGTGTGAAGGATATGAAGATAGAAGGAAATTTCCTACGAGTCAAGTAAAGTCTGACTCCTAAAAATTAGACAATTTAACCCTCATACCACTCTAAGTAGTTGCCAAGCAAAATACATGTTATACATGTTGGCACGAATGATCGAGTCAGGAAATTTATTTTTATAAAAGCAGGAATTCGCCCAGAAATTGACTCTCTTATATTACTCCCGATGGTGAGACGAGACGCTGCATCTGCCACTATTTCCCAAAACTTATTTAAATGGTGGGTGTAGAAAATAACTCAGATATCTAAATAAGGGATTAGTATTACTAGGTGTCTTTATGTTTTTATTTTGTTCCTATAATAAAGTTCACTTTCAAAGTTGAACACGTGGCCATGATTTGCCTTCATCTACATCCCTGAGGTTGCAACGATAGGGCTAGATGTGTTTTTCAGCATCTCCGAAAAAGAGGGAGAACGAGAACCTGGCAGACATCAAACCCAGGACACTGCATATTTCCATATGTATGTAAGCCCTCCATAATTTCTCAGTTTATTGTTTACTGCTTCATTACCTAATCCAGACTTTCCCTTTACCTTCGTGCTATAAATAATACGTTTCAGTTTTTTCTCATTGTCTCATTATAGACTTTCTATGCAAAACCCGCATTTCAAAAGCTAATTACTTTAACAACGTAAATAAAACGGATCAAATGCCCGAGACTTGTCATTTTAAATAAATAACTACCACTAAGTTCGACATGTCGGAACTAACATTTATAACTGCCTTTCATAATGCCTAGGGGCAAGGCTGAAACAGAAAGTGTAGAATATCGTAAGCCACAGTTAATTTGAGAAAACTTCTACATTATGCTGTATTAATTTCATGTCTCCTCGGTCACGCTATTTCTTCTCAAACTGATAGCGGCATTGGCCTAAAATCATAGATTACGAACCAAACCATTAGAATTAACTGTCTATTCATTATTTACTCTCAAATTCTGCAGCACGCGAACGGTCTAAGAAAACTTTTGAAATGTAGACTACCTAAAATTATAGATTACTGACCAGAATAATGCTTAAAACAGAAAAAAAGAAACTTTACATTCTCCTCAGGTTACATAAGGGAGCTAGAGAATGCACCGTGTTTGACCTAAAAATATAATGCCGAGATTTCGCCGGAATTACTTATTTTAATATCTTATGCCCTATTAATAAATCCCTCCTCTCTCTGTGCGAGTGTGTGTGTGTGTGTGTGTGTGTGCGAGTGTGTGTGTGTGTGTGTGTTTATCTGTCTATGCGCTTCAACCTGATAACCTCTCCCCAAAATAAAACAAATAGTCGAATAAATGCCTACTAAGGTTTGATTATAACTGAGGTAGGCAAAGAAAATATTTTCTCAGAATTCCATCACCATGATACCTCCCACAAAAATTTTGGGATATTATTTTGATTAAGTAATCTTACGCTTAAACTATTGTAAGGGGAATACGATTATTTGTAGATTTCTGTAAAAATCCTGGAAAACCAGCATATATTCTTATTATTTTATACGACATTCTAGGAGACAGAACAAAACTTAATGCAGGAAAAATGTAGATTTTGTTGAAATATTATACAACATAAGGCAAATAAACGGTCATATGGAATTAATTGAATCCGAGATATTTGTGTGTAGCTAATTTAATTTTCCCATATTTAAAGCAGTGAATTTTTAAACGTTTAATTTCCCTTCCTTTGTTTCTCATAAGCTAATGCAAATAAATATCATGACGAGTTTAATATATAGGTTTGCTTTTACATATGCCAGTTATGTTTAATAACTTCAGAATTTTTTTTCTGTGCTTCATAAATGCACTTTGTTAATATGAGATTTTTATTAAGATGATATTAAAAGCAACACTTACACATATGGCACAATTGATAACGTAACATTAATTTCTTTCAGGTGAGGAGCAGCGAATGCTGTTATCTCAAGAGTACTTGTGGACGAGTAGGTGCAGATAAATGCGGCTTAAAATCAGCAACCCCCTTTCTCTAATGAGTTCGCCTATTTCTAATATAGCTGTGCTGGTTGTTTATGCATCTCGTGCATAAAATGGTTTGTTGTTTTAGTCTTATTTGCATGCTATCTTGGTAGAAATACCAGATTGCTTCTGTGATCCGGGTCAGCGTTTTGGGTTAACCCAGAGTTCCTAGGTTCTATTCACGACTGGGGCTGAGAAATCTTTCTTTAATTAGAGTAATCTTCTACATTCCGCAGTTTCAAAAAGAATGTATGTCAAAGTATTTCATAGCAAAAACCGGTAGTGCGTTACAAACACTATGAATTGTTTCTTGAGGAAAAGCTCCCGATATGATGATAGAGGTTAAAGGGGGCTAAAAATTAAAACAAAAGGGAAGAATAATACATATGCTACATACACATTTCACCGCGTTCCTTCTTTGTCACAATCCAAGAAAGCAGTTTCTAACCATCAGGCGCAGCTTCAAATGTGCAATGTCATAGATTTTTCTCTTTTCGCATATCATTTTCTACAGCTGCCGCCAAGCAAAGAAATCCATAGGATTTAGGTGCTCACAAATCTTGGAGACTGAAACTTATATTTTGCCCTCAAGAAGGCAACTGTTTATGCAGCGCGGTTGGCTAGCAATCCATCTTAGATTGCGTGATAACTGCGGCAATATTCCACATAAATAAGAGCAGAAAATTGTTTTACATACTTATATTTAGTCAGTGTAACCTCTGAAACATATAAAGATTTTTAATAATGCCTCATATCTCGGCAATATTGGGGTTTTAAAAAATGCACAAAGTAGGCAAAAACGTGAAAAATATTACTTTTGTACGCCATAAAGTTGTTGAATTTCCTGATTAACATTACATAATTTGTTATTCTAGTCAATTTAAAACTATTTCCATTTAATGACTAAAATTTCATATTTGGATAGTTAGTTCTTTCTATAATTTAGAAATGTGATATGACATAGACAGCAGAGTGTAGTTTTCCGCACTTGGGGGTTATTGTCGTAAAGTGGACAAAAACGCCATTATTGAAGGATGTACAGCATGGAAGAGATTCCTATAAATTGATAATTTTGGAACACCTTTCCTACAAGTCAACTATGAGAAAACTTGTTAAATTACTATTTAACAAAACCTAAATACACAGTCCTTCAATAATTTTTGAGTATGTTAAAAACAGCAATGCATGGCATTGGCTACAGAAATTCGTTCCCACCATTAAAACTCTAGCAACCAAATTAACATAGAGAAAACACTCATTTTTAACATCCAGAAAGATATAAAGATATTACTGATTGTGTTCTGGGATTTTTTCTGATTTCCATTTTCTGATTTATAATTTCTTTAAGATGATGCCGATTTTTTAACTTTTCCAAGTCTGGACTTTAAAATTAATTTATACGCATCTAATATGGCAAGTTTTAAATATATTTCCTGACAGTTCCACTGATAAATTATTTAAGCTCTCGGAGAAATGAGGTTGTGAAGTAAAAATCGAGGTGTTAATGCGAAAGTTCAATGTAGCTGTTGATAGGTAGCTCTAGTTTGAGTTCTTTTTCCTCCGTACGATTAAAACTGATTTTCAATGGAATTTATGGTATTATACCAGAATAGATATTATAATATTTAGTATTGCACTAAAGATATTTTCTTCAACAAATGTATGTAAAATGGTTTTGAAAATATTACGCTCGAAAAGGTTGAAAAATAGTGCTCATTTTACAAAAATTGCAAAACTAGTCAATTACAAATATTTTAGAAAATGCAGATTCCGTTAACTGCACACTCAGGAGCAGATAAACTGACCGATTCCTCTGTATCTCAGTGGTATTTCTTCGTCCGTAGGTTTCCCTATTTGTCTATCTCCGTGACTGGCTTGGACAAATACTATAAACTAGGTAATGAATGATAATATACTCGGTGTGAAACGACGGAAAGGGGGGAGCAGAAGTAGAATTTTACTCTTTCACGTCAAAGGTAAATTAGCGACTCGACCTTGTATAGAGAACGCAAGCTATTGGAAAGCATCAAAAGACAACTGTGATACATTTCCCCCATTGTAGTGCTCGCTGGTTATTTTTGGTGACATCCAGCAGTCTGTTCCGTTGACATCAATACTACCAACTACTCCCAAAGCATGCATTTGGCAAGGACAGGGCCATAGTTAGTGTTAATTGCAGCTGATGTGTTGGCGACACATGCTTCATGTTGCAAGTATGTAAAATATTGAGTTTTGGTATTGTATCGATGGTCGTCACAATCCCACAATGGTCGCCAGTTTGAAGCAATGCCGTAGTCAGTTTTGAAGCCGTTTACTTTCCCTGCTGCGTTGCTGATTCTGCTGCCGTGATCTCCTAGCTCGTTCTGTTGTCTCGTGCTTCAACTGCTCCAGTGGTAGAACTATTAGTACTTTTCCTCAAAGTATGCGTGGGCATATTGTTAAAGGACAGTTTAAATTGAGAGGAATTTATTGTTAAGTCATATTTGGGTTATCGAAGTCAGTTGCCGACAGTTTCAGGATAAACAATGCAACTGATTAAGAGTCGTAGTACTCGAAATTGCAACAACTGAATTATTATACCTGCTAACTTCTGCAGCATTAAAGTTACGGTTGGAAGTAACTGTTTCCGCAATAAAAGTAACTAGAAGCGTAACTTCCCGTGAGTCGCTAAACTGCTTATCGGCGAGATCTCACGCAATAACCGCGAAATCTTTCTCACACAAGCGTGTCACTAGGCGCTTAAAACACCACTAGTGACGGTACCAGAATAACCCTCTGATTTGGATTGCACGAAGATTTATTGGTTTCACTATTGGTCTTCAAACGGTCGATAACTCGCTTCAAAAGCTCAAGTATCAGATCACATTAAATTTCTCATTCAATTTAAACTGGCGTTGTCCTTCAGCAATACGCCCATGCATACCCTGAGAGAAAGATCTCCTAGCGTACCACTGGAGCAGCTGGCGCACGAGTAAACAGAACAGCTACGAGATCACGGCAGCACAATGAAAACGAAGCAGGTAAAGTAAAAAGCTTCAATGTGCCAAACATCGCTCCTGAATCAGTTTACAGTAAAGAATCCTTAGCTGTGTAGACGCCATTGTCTTCCAGTGTGCATTTATTTGGAACTGTTTTTGTGTTTACACCAATGCTCCATACTTTCTCATTGTCGCTTTTATAACACAGTAGAATGGTAGTTTTTCTGTTAATCAACTATGCTTTAATTCTTTCCCCTTTTAATAAGTATATTTGAGTTTGCGCTATAATTCATCGATAAATTCGAATATAAACATTATTTCTTTACATTCAGATATATCGGGTAAATGGTTTATACTAAAAGTATTTATTACGTCACTTTAACTTTTGAACGTTTTATGAGTCATTTTATTACACAGCTGTTAAAATGTGCCAGTTATATGAAAATCCTGTTTCCATAGGTTATGCTGGCTGCCTTGGAAATAGTAATACCATTGTAAAGTTGCAGTACTTCACTTTAGAGTAAGTCGGCAATGTTCAATTCTTGCACACTTTCATAAAGTTTTTCCCCTTTAGAGAGGGGTGTTTGAGCTACCTGGTGCGCTGAAATGCACAGCAGTCTAATAATGTGTGAAAACGTTTTTCCTAAGTAGACAAAGAAATAACATTTAAAATTATTGCTATTATAGAATTATTGCTACCAAGAGAATATTATTTGAATGTATCTGTCAATTCTAGTGATTGTTTTGGCCAATAAGTACTTAGATACTAGAATAATGAAGATGTTAATACTAATGATAATCATTATACCCTAGAATGAAACTTTGACGTCAGCAGGAGCAAACACTGTGTAGTGTGTTGTTACGTGATTTACGTAACCTGTTCTAATTACTAGGTATGTTTCAATTCATAAAGAAGATACAAAAACGTATGTTTACCCTCTAACTTTAACAATGCATCCCTATTTGCTATATATACAGCACTATATGCGTACCCATTCAACCAGAGGGACCTTTTTGTTCTTCTTTAGCAAGCCACTATTTCTGCACTTAAAAGCCGTCTTAGGGCACCTTTTCGAGGTTTAATGCGTTTATATAATATTCTAACACTGCGCAGTTTTTCATCATGTTGTCACGTGAATTGTCAAAACAGACAATAATTAGTTACAAAGTCTGTTTCGTTAGGTGGATTTACATAGCTTATAATATAGTGAAGAAGCAGAAGTATAACGATCTAATAACTTTAAATTGCTGCAGTGCTGAGCATCTCAAGAATAAGGTAATTTAGGCATTTCCGAGCATATTTGGCAAACATTTTACAAAGTATACACCTGAGTTTAACAATGAATGCAAATGAACTGTGTAACATTGATAGCGTAACTAAATGAAGAAACCACAGTAAAGTAAAGAAATAATCGCAATAAATAATTTACGTATATTAAATGAGTGTACAACGTAATAAGCTGGAGTGAAAATGTTGTTCGGAAAGAAGAAGGTAATTAGAAAGTCAGGAAGCGAAAGTCATTAGTATCACGCTAGAATAGAGAACGCATTAGCTTAAAGATTGTGGCAGTAATTTGTATCACAATAATGTAAATGCCAGAGTGATTCTAGTGTAAATAAGCATTATTGTATGACATTGATTTGAGATGTTTGTTAATTATAAGCATTGTTAGGAAATAAGTTTATACGGCCTGACTGAAACTGACAATAAGAGCGGATAACAATGTGCGAGGGGGTGAGTTGAATATTAATTAGAAGTGACAAACAAATGACGTCAGATTGGCGCGTTTTTTCTTAGAAATAGCGGGAATATTTTCCCTAGAGCATACGTTTTCGTAATTTTTGATTGGATATAAAAATAGACGCTAATGTTGGCGCGTTTTATTAACCAATAGCAGCTCGGTTATAATCTTTAGGCATATCGGGGTGTGGGAGTATAAAAAAGCTAAAGTCAGAGGCAGATTTCGTCAGTCCAACAGAAGCATTCGCGTGTAATACGTCGACCAGTTCAACAAAATCATCCACGCGTTACACGTCGCTGAGTCCAACAGAAGCATTCAGAAGTTAAACGTCGCTTAGTTCATCAGAATCGTTCGCGAGTTACACGTCGCAATTCTACAGAATCTCTCGCGTCTTAAAGTTTGTTATAAATGTGAAACACGTGAATTAATAATGTGCAGTAAATAAGTGATTATAGTGATATTAGAAAATATAACAGTTTCAGTCTGGCGTGTATCACGAGTCAATATGTGAACTTAATTAATTGTGACGGTAATAAAAGTGTAAAAACAAATTCTTTTATCAGTGTTATCTTTGAGTAACAAAATCCTTTCCGTTTACACACCCTGTTTAAGAGATTTGCTCGACTGAATAATAATAATAGCTAGCCGGAGCACAATGAACCCAAAATGCAAAATAATAAAACAATAATAAGCCCCCAGCAATAAGATAACACGAAGTGACCGCAACAAATTGGCTCCCATACGTTGTGCAGATAAACATGAAGTATCCTCCAACTACCAACTAATAACAAATATCACAGTTCAAATTGGCGCACAAACGTGGGGCTAACAAATTATTACTACAAGATTCTGGGAATTCAGTCAGGTTATTAGCTAAGTAGGTTTGCAGTCACGTATGTAAATTGTGTAAATAAGATATACAAAAATCAATTTTGAGAAAAGTGAAAGGTTTAGTTGGTAACGGTGTCACATACACATACTTAGAGTTTTGAGATTTGGAAACGTATAAGGTAGAATGTTAGAAGGGGAGTAATATGTAGGTGGAGCTACAAGTAATAAAGGCGTGTAATTTTAAATCAGAGAGTTACTCTCTCTGGTACCGTCTTCGATACCCTCTGTTCGTGTGATATTTTAGGCCCCTAGTGACGCGCTTATGTAAGATTACGGAAGGTCTCGTCGATAGGCAATTTAGCGACTCACGGCAAGTTGCGCTTCTGGTTTGTTTTATTATGGAAACAATTATTTTAAACCGTAATATGGTTACTGCAGAAGTTAGCAGGTATAACAATTTAGTTGTTACATTTTTCAGTGCTATGATTCACAATCAGTTCTTTCTTTATTCTAAAACGGTCGGCAGCTCATTTCAGTAACTCAATCTTAATTTACAATAAATTTCTGAGTCAATGTTAACTAGTGTTGTCCTTTAATAATACGCCCACGCATATCCTGAGGGAAAGTTCTAATATTTCTATCACTTGAGCAGCCGGTATTAGAGATTACGGGAAAAGCTGGTAGCTATATAGTTATCAATTTGCAATCAAAAAGGTTTAGTAAAAGTAATGAGGAATGTTATCGATAAATCTCTCACTCCACAAAGATTAACTCAAATTATAACAAAATGTTATAAACAAAAGGATTTAATTAAACATCACAGAACAGTGTTTCACCAAATAACTTAACAGAAGAGTATGTAGAAAGAACAGATCATTTAGAAAGTGTGAGTAATCGTTGCCTAAAATGTAATGAATGCCAATGGTTGACAATTTATTGCAATGAAGTCCACCTTTTGAACTTAAACTCATATAACGCTCACATGGTTTAGGCAGTGTTTTTAACACCTAAATGATTTCAGATATAATATATAAATTCAATAACAGCCCGCTTTAAAGCAATATATGTATGTAACAATACATAAAAAATGTATGTAACAGTCATTGCATATGCTTATATTATTGTACAGATGTTCAATAATGTTATGTGAATGTATTACGTAATTTAATAATGTAGGAGCTATGAGAAAAATAAGTCAAAAGGTGCTAACAATGAGATAACTTTGAGGCAATAATGAATTAGGAAGTTCAAATGTTACTTGTGATTATTGGAAGCAATAATGTAATTTTAGTGACAGTTTATAAAAATAGCCAATCAACAACCAGAAAAAGCTTTAGTTAAATGAAGGTATTCTATTGGATTAGAAATAGCCAATCAGAGACTTCAAATATAGAAATTTACAAGTTTAGGCAGTTGAAATCAGTTCAGTTGGTTGCAGACAGCGTTACTAACCAGACGCAACAAGTGTCTTCAAGAAATGTAATACGTATTCGTGTGAGACAAAAATAGTTTTACGTGTTAAAAAGTGTAATTAATTAATTAAAGAATCTCACAGTTCTATATCAGTGAAGTGTTATTTAAATCGTATCAAGTATTAATAAAAGGAGTGAAGTAAAATTATAATCTGTGTAAGCCTACATTCTTATAGCACCACAACCCTGCTAAGAGAAACGTGTGTCTAACAAATACTGACGCACTCGAGGCAAACAAATATTTAATGCTTAAAGATACAGTCAAATTACAAAGTTAATATTTTTTAAAAATTGGGGCAAACGTTACCGGGTACTATACGTGTGGTTGCAACGAATTTCAAGTTCGGCTCCCCAAGAGTTGAAATATAATACAACTCCTTCAATACGACCTACTTCAAATTGACGCCCAAAGCGTGTTGCAAACAAGTTACAACACAAACCATCTTCTTCATGGTGACCAAACTAAAAGAAATGCCTAATACAGGAACGTGAATAACAGCGAGTTAATCGACTACAGCTTTTTTTAAATGCAGTTGGAAAACATCCATCTTACCTATTATTATTATTATTATTATTATTATTATTATTATTATTATTATTATTATTATTATTATTATTATTATTATTATTATTATTCTGGAGAGATGTTTGTCTTGATAAAGAATACGGAAATTTTCCAGTAGCACTGCAGACTAAAACCATCTGTGAAGATTATGAAACTGAAAAATTTAATGACATACATTCATAAACCTTTCTATGGCTTCTTAAGCCAGAGGTCCTGGAATCGATTCCTGACTAAGACAGGAGAGTTTTCCTTTAATTAGAATCATTCCATAGCCTCCACAGAGTCTAGAAGTATGAATGTGAGCGTGTTTCCTAAGGAGAATAAGTAAAAACCAACAAATAAAGGAACCTACATTCAACGAGTTAGTTGTTTCTAAAGTCAAAACCCTCATATGACTACAATAGTTAAAAAGGTCTATACAAATGAAATAATAAACATGTTTTAATATCGACAGCCCAATCTGAACCTTTAGTTTTTCGTGTTTTCTCCGGAATCGACAGGTGAATGTTGGAGAGATTTCTTTTTATTACCAAGATTTCCTTTCCTTCTTTTTCCTTCCGTTTCCTTATCTTTTAGGTGTAATTCTAGGTTTCGTGAGGTATGGCAGTGCCGGATAAATGGCGCGGATTCGTACTCAATGGAGCCAGTACTCTTTGAGGACAGCAGAGGGCTGCTTGATTTGGTCATTGCCCTCTCTCGGCGATTCCAGCAGTGGGACCGATCTGCGAATTTGGAATTATTAAGAACTTTTGCGCTTCTCTGTGGCCCATCTGCCTAAGGCCAGTAGCCTCCTGTGGTTCTTCACTTCATCTTTTCCTCTCCTTCCTCTTCTCTTTAATTTTAATCTTCACGCGTCGTTCCCCCTCGTACCCCAGATAACTTTGAATTGTCTTATCATTCGCTGATATATTTGTTGTAGTGTAGAGCGATACATTAGACAATTTAACCTTGCTGATATGGTCACTGTAGTGGAGAATAGTACAATAGATAAAGTACATATCGGAGCCAGAGTTGCAAGTCAGTGATCACCGCCCTTCAACACTTCTCTCCCCTGCAACTCCCCGCTAGACTTAATCGTCTCAATTGAAAACCTGAGTTACCCCAATCCGCCATCAGAATATAAAACATACGATATTTTAAAATAACACTGCCAAGTTTGGTGTTTAACCAACTTTTCGTTTCTCAGTTATGATGTTCGCGCGCGCACCTTTTAGTAAAAACACTTCAAGTTATAGAGTGCTCAAAACATATATTTTCGGTGACATCTTGACATCGAATTGTTGAGTGAAATACAATACTTCTAATTACTATACGTAATAGATAAAAATGTGACTATCACTTTAGCTTGGTGTATTCCTCATATACTACAACGAAATGTGTAAACGTGTAATGAAAGTTATCTGCTTAATGAGAAGTACAAGGAAGAATAAGCCTATGTAATAATAGTTTTGAGTGCGTAGAGAAAGTCATGCGAATGTAACAGAATACTTTTTTGCTAAGGTGAATAGTTTGTGTATATGGGTTAATTCCAAATCGGAATAGGAAACGAAGTGTGTCTAAATCTGCAGGTTGTGTTAAAACGAAGTTATAACGGATCTTAGCAAATTTGCAGGGAATGACAACCAATAGGAGGAATGTTCCAGTTTTGTGAAACTATGAAGAAGGTATTGTTCTTAAACTTGTTTATTTATTAGCCTCACGCTTGGGAAGCCAATTTGAAGTAGTTATTGTCTTTATGTTGGAGTTGCTTATTTTTAGCTCCAGGTTTAAAAAAAATTGTACTTTGTTATTAAACTGGTTCTATAGATATTATTTATGTTTGTTTTTGCCTCGGCTGCGTCAGAATTGTTTTGGAGTCACGTATCTCTTAGTCAGGGCGTGGTGTGACAAGAATGTAGGCTTACACAGATTTTAAGTTTAAATTCACTTCTTTTTATTTATCCTGGACACACATTGAAAAGCACTACACCGATATTAAGAGCTGTGAGATTCTTTAATTTAATATTTGCACTTTGTTAACGAGTATACATATTTTACGATTCACACGAATACGTAATAATTCTTTAGAGAACACATCTTCCATCTGGTCACTACCAAGGTCAGCAGGCAACTGAACATATTTCAACCGTCCAAACCCGTAAACTTCTGTATTTCAAATCTCTGATTGGCTAATCCTAGTCCAATAAAATACGTGCATTTTACTAAAGCTTTTTCTATCTGTTGATTGGCTAATTTTAAACTGTCACAAAATTTACATTATCGTTGCTCTAATCATGACTAGTAACATTTAAACTTTCAAACTCATTATTGCCTTAAGGTTACTTCATTGTTACGTCATTGTTAGCAAATTTAAGCTTATTACTATCATAGCTCTTACACTATTAAATTACATAGTGTATTCACATATAATTATTGAACATGTTTACAATAATATAAGCATATTCAATGACTGTGACATCTTTATAAATTATTACATACATATTGCTTCAAGGCGGACTGTTATTGAATTTACATATTATATAATTTAATTGAAATTATTCAATTGTTAAAAATACTGCCTCAACTAGGTGGTGTGAGTCTCTGACCTCTTTACTTAACCGGTATAAGGTTAGTAAAAACTTTTGGGTTAGTCGTACAGGAAATTTCCTAAACTGAAGTTGTATGTGGTTACAAAATCCAGTGACAGGTGTCCATGAGTTAGTTTGGGCGGCGGTTTTGCGTGAGGCCACTAGCAGAGGTCGTGACGTCATCACAAGATGAAGTCGATGCTAATACCCCTCGCTCTTTACCATGTCGCTCACGTAACCGGGACGAGAGGGCAGTAAATATTATTTATGTCACACTTATATCCGCGTGATGAACACTGGGCGCCATATCTCACGGCCGTGCCTCCTCAATTTGCTCTCCCCGAGGCGTGACATACACACGCGCGCGCATACACCAACACCAAACAGCTTTTCCATATCGATCCCTCCCTTGGAAGCAGTTAAAAGGCACATGAGCATATGTGTGCATCTGAGTGTGCAAAACGGAGAATTCCGGTGGTTTTTGTATACGAGTGTGAATGCTAACAAAAGGGAAAGTTACTGTTTTAAAATGAAAAAAACAGCATACGTTGGCCTACATGACAGCATAATGAATAATACATTAAATTCCATTGTTTAAACGCTTCAAACACTTACTGTGTACAACAGTCTACTACAAGCAGAAAGTAGCATAACTAAATGCAATAAAACTTGTCGATCCATCCTCCCAGATTGCCACATCGGCTTTTCCTCCGTAAATTTGGCACAATCATCTAGTATTTGACACGACACTATCCTCATACTTCTTTATTTGTGAATCATTTACAAGCTAAACGATGAATAGCATATCACTCAAGAAGGAACGCAGTAAGGATGCTGTGATTGCATTTTGCTCTGATGGTTCGCTGAGTCTGCTTAGCTTGAAGGTCCATTCTCATGACCTACTATTCTGCTTCTTCTTTTAGGTAATTTGATGGACTTGCATGAAGAAAGAGATAGCCGTATACCCCTCCACATCAATGTTGAATCATGCCTGCGCGAATTCATAACCAATAATTTGCAATAACTTGACTGTCCAGTTTTTCAAATTTCACTTGTCACGTCACTGTTATGGCTTGCTTCAACTGTCACTGGGATTTCATTTAGTTCACACAATCACTTCACCACTGTGAACTAGTTCAATTTCCCCGTCACTTTACATTCTTCATAACATAGCCTCTTCTTCACTCGCTGGGGAGTCGAACATAAGACTTCTACAATCTCTCGCTCCCCAATATTACCAGCTGCACGTCACAGCAGGTCGTCATCAACTCGCTCGGAGAACCGCACTTGATGTCGCAGCAGAAACGTGCTCACCAACTTGCTTACTCACTGGCAGACTCAATTAGCTGTCTGCTCTCGCATGAACGCTCGCTTATATGACCAATGGAATCTTAAACAAAATGTGTAAGTGTAAGTATGTAGGCAGACGTTCTGGAGGAGAAAAGAAACTTCCAGAAGATTCTGGTTATCTGCCGATAGTGCTTCTGGCGTTTACATCGGGCCAGAGCGTGACTTATCTTTGCTTGTTTCCCACTGCGTGGCGCCGACCTCCCGATAACCTTAGATCAGAGCCACTGCATCACAATGTGCTCAGTAACCTACCTTAAAATTAGCGAGATGGCTCCGTGTTTACTGTTAAGATTATCATTCGGTGAGACTTTGGTATGTTTCCCATTGGGCTAGTACTCTGACCTTGGTTTTTTTCGCGATTTTCCTTTATTGTAGAAAAACGTTAAGGTGGATTACATAAAGTCGCCAACCTTCCTGTCATTCCATGTCCTTGTCGAAGGATCAAGTGAATAGACAGCAGGTGAGGCGTACAGCGGTTTTTTAGTAACACACCTTCTTGATGTATACGGCACCACAGGCGGTGACCCTGATGGTGGGAAAGGAAATTTGGGCAGAAAACGTTTTGGAATTAGCCAATTTTGAGAATTGTGTAAAACCTGAAATAAAACGTTCAGATAGCTGCCCTCCTGAGACTGGTCTTTAGAGAGACCTCTCCTGGGGAGAGGTAGATGAAGGGGGAATCTAGCTGGCGCCATAATGTAATATCTGTAGATCTTAGAGACCCCGTCTGTGTGCCGCATCTGATCTTGACGCCTTCTTTGTCCTTCACTTCACCCCTTCCTCCTGGAGGCTTCCAAGAGGCCATATCCATCGACATAATCCTTGTGGGACACAAACTATGACACAAAATCTCATCTATTACACTTACGTGACTTTCTCTACCTTCTACCATTTATTAGTGAGTATACACACTATTCTTATTAAAGCTTATTTTCCACAACCAAATTTTAATCCAAATGAACCTTTGCGGAAACAACTACAATACACATTTAGTTATAAATACAAAGGGAATAGCAATAGCCAAATATTTTAGAACTGGACGTTATATGCTGGGCTTAAAATTCCATACAGTTTCCAGTTCGCGAGAAACAACTGAATGTTGACAGGGCTTTAAGAGAATGACCAAGAAATAAAGAATTCGAACCTTGAATAACGGATATCTCACACAAAAACAGCTTGAAATAAATTGTTTGTTTTAAAGACAACTACATATTTGTGCAGTACGTCTTCGTCTACCGCTTACCGTTGACCAGTTAAACAAGTCATTTCATCTGAATGAAGAGTACTATTCCCAGAAAATTCAAGACAAACATTTCATTTCTCATAAAAATAACAGCATTTAAAACCTCTGCTATGATTTAATATGTTTGTATGTTTATTGTGACATTTATGTAATTATTTTATTACATAGCAGGGTTCATCCACATGTGTAATGTAAACAAATATGTCTGTACCTATATTTTATTTTAAGTAACTTTAGACTCTCGCACCAGCAGAAATAAAACAAGCTTTGGAAAGAAAAAGAGTAAAGGTTATTGCACTGTGTTACATATTCGTAAAATTGTTTGTTAGTTAGCGTGCCAATATGATACAAGTAACTGACACTAGCGAAAGTCCGAAATAGTCCACCAAAAGGGGATGGTGTGACGCCAAAATGGCCAATCAGGTTAACAGAAATTAGTGTTTAAACGTAAAGTAAAGTCGTCCCAGCTCGAGGAGCACTAGAATTAATTTGTAAGCTTCAAATTCTTGCCTCTCAGAAATGTATATATACGAGATATTGTGGAAAATTAACGTACTTATTGGACTTCGAAAGCAGAAGGAACCTGTGCTCCTCGCAACAAATTTTCGCCCCGGAATTAATTTAAGAACGTAATGCAGTTTTTACTTTCTCTACTACGTATAGTAAGTAGGGGAAGTATTGTATTCCACCAAAAATTCGATATAGAATTTTCACCGGAAATATATGTTTTGAGATGCACTGATTCCAAAAAAAAACATTTTTGGAATCATATCCGTGTGTGTGTCTGTGAACAGCATAAGTCAGAAACGAACAGTCGGATAAACACCAAACTTTGTATTTAGGTTCAGTATCTTCCAGAGATGCGACACGAAGGTTTTCAACAAAATCCCCCCACCCCAAATTACCCTTTACATGGAATATTTTTCGAAAGTTTTAATTTTCTCAAAAATGGCTCTAACTATTTTTATTAAAATATTATATGTTTAACATATTTTCATGACAAATGAAATGTATATTTCGAATTTTCTGGGAGTGTCTCCAAAAGTATTCTTCATTGGGAACGACTTTTGCATAACTGGTAAACCATAAGAGATAGACAACATTTTACTACACAAAAAATATAGATCGCGTTAAATGCACAATTTATGTCATAGACATTTTTTTTGAGTGAACCATTTTCGAGATATTGCTTATTATTTCCATAAATTTTCCAATACTTATACTTTTTCTCAAATGGAAATTCGTTATTCATTTTTTGTCCTGGTAATGCAAAGAGAATGGAATACTCGACATAGCAACCAGTTCTTAAAATATTTGACTATAGCTTAAAGCCTACCAATTCCCCTTGCATCTACAAGAAAATTAGCAATAAGATTAACCTCTCGATATCTCGATTAACATGAAGCATATGGAGAATAAGCGTTCGTAAAAATAGTTTGTACAAGAGTAGAGAAAGTCATGTGAGTGTAACACATCAGATTGTTTTACTTCAAAAGCACGAGGAACCCTTGCTCCTAGCAACAAAATTTTCGCCCCGGAATTACTTTAAGAAGGTAACTCAGGAGTAATATATATGCTAAAAGTAACAAGAAATTCTCTGAAAGAGTAACTAAACATGCAGAAGTCTTGTTATTCTTTCTAGACGTCATTAAGTAAGGCTCTGATGGAAGTGCAGGATTGTATTTTAACACACAACATGAAAGGTTTGTTGTTGGTTTCCTGTTACAAATTGGAACAATAAAAAGAAAAGTGTGTGTTGAATTTCAATTGCTATGTCGTCTACAGTTATTGATAGTTCAGCCTTTGCGTATCATACCCCGGAGATCAACGAAAACATGTTTCTGCCAAAAAAAATATTAATATAGGTATTCGAACCCACACACAACAGGACCGTCAGTGAGTACCCGAGGTGATAAGCAACACGTCATCAAGAAGTGACTGACGGACTGAATTTTCCAGGTAAACATAAACAAATGTAAAGGACGACGCACTTTAACTTTGGCATTTTAATAATGAAAATCGTTAGAGCCGTGTTTTATAGAAAATCAAAGATTTTGAAAATGTTCCATGTAAGCTGTGAAGGATAGATGTGGCAGTATTTTATTCAAGAATTTTTTGTGGTATCTTTGGAAGGTACTGAACATTAGTATCAAGTTTGGCATTTATCCGACTTTGTTTTTGAGTTTACAGTCAAATAGACAGAAGAACACGAACATTTTTCTAAAAGAGGGGATCTAAAAACATGCACTTCAGGTTAAATCTCGATATCCAATTTGTGGGTGGAATCCAGTGCCTTCTATAGCAAAATTTGGGAGAGAAAGCAAAACTGTGGGAATTATTAGTATAACAAAGGAAGCACTTTAAAACACGTAAGGTATGAAAAGCATGTGAAAGATGCTTTAGGGGTAGGATGAACTGTTATAATCACCGTGCTCATTACGTTGACGGGGGTAATCTGCTTATCTCTTCACACTTATACGTGCCCATCAAGCGGACTGCTCGCTTTGATCTCAGTGCAAGAGAACTAAATGAACTACGAGAACAATACTGCGGCATTCACATAACTTTCTGCACACAATCTTCCACAAACTGTTCTTACAATAGGGCATTCTTCTATACTCTTCTCTTTAATTAAAATAAAGGTTTGCAGACATGTTTTATTACAAGTTTCATTGTAGGTACAAGACGGATAAGTACGCTGAAGTGATACAAAAACTTTTGAAAACGGTTCGTTATATCTTGGCTTTGGAATTCCAAACTTTTTAAATAGTAACAAATATTTTAAAGTTCCAAAAAATAAAGAATATCTCGAAAATGGTTAATGCTACAAATCATTTGAAATGAATTGTGGGTTTTAAAAGGTTTCGATTTTTTGTGTAGTAAATTTATATCTATTCCTTACAGTTTACCGGTTATACAAAATTATACCGAATTCATGGCGAATAAAGTGAACTTCACAGATGGAAATATAAACTTTATTTGATACGTAAGTAGCTAAAATATACGATATTGTACTCAAAATCATTAAGAGTATTTGTTTGAGAAAAGCAAAGGTAGTGAATATTTTTTAATCTAAAGGGTAGCTTGCGGTAGAAGGATTTTCTTGAAAATCTCCTTGCCGCATCCTTGGAGGAATACCAAACTATGTGTTTATCCGACTTTTCGTTTTATGCGTTATTCACAATTATATAGACCTACTCACAAAAGCACACACTCATACATATACGCACACGTGGACATTTCTATAAAACTGCTTTTTTTTAATTCAGGGCATCTCAATTTCTTTTTATCTTAGGGAGAAGACATTACCTCCGGTTAAATCTCGATATCCAATTTTGGGCGGAATGCAGTATTATAAGTTAAGTGCTAGAAAGAGAAACTGTAAAGAAATGCCAGCAGAAAGCTAAAATATCAACCTAATACTAGGGATTCTTAGAGTAAATTCGTTTAAATAGCTTAGCCTTCTGTGATGTTTTGTTGCTTCAAATGATATAAAAGAACGATAGTGGAATTTTGCTGTAGCATATTTAGAATGAAGGTAAAGACGACGATGGCTTTAAAAAACTTCTCTCTAAATTACAGAATGTTCATTATCAAATACAGTCCATCATTTATATTTAATTTTCACTCCTGTAAACTTTCTGCGTTAAAAATGTTGCTAGAATTTTGTTCCCATAAAGTTGCCCACTTTCCTTGGTATTTGAAAGGTATAATTTTCCACCAGCGTAGTAATTTATTGGATTAAAGCCCCTAAGCAGCAAGAAAGTGGGAGAGGCAATCCAGTAATGTATGGAGCTTGCAGTGGGGCATGAATTAATATGATTACCCGTCTTCAGGGAACCTGGAGCATAAGAAAGAAAGCTGAAGGAAAGCAGTTTACGTCCCCTTATTCTTTAGTACCTGTCTTGCGGCTGCAGTAGCCTTTAACTTTTCCCTTTGTGAGAGAGGGGAGTTTGTTCATAATGCTCAACAAGAACTAAGAGGTTAAAGAAACGAGAGCAATGATCTTACACCTTCTAAAGTATTACCTGATATACTGCGCTCTACGTAACGTTAAATTTCATGATGTACACAAATTTTTGTGATGTTTTATAATGGCATCAAAATAGTGTAGCATTAGCAGAACCGAAGTTATGCGTGCGGCTACATTATATACCTCTTTCAGAAAAGTTTTATTTTCTACCAAAAGTAGGTATTTTTGAATGTTACGTCATGCTGTAAATACATGTACGTCTACGCTTAAAACGTTTGCTTGCCGTTGTAGAGTTATATTATCTCAATTGCTGGAAAGCGCTAGACATAAATGAGTACAATTTCAATGTCATAAATCAGTTGTTTAAGTCCTCGTTACTACTAAAGTTGTGGTAAAGAACGGGGTGAGCTCACATAGAATAAAGGGCGATTGGCGTGCCTAAGCCTATGTTAGCACTGTGGCGAGAAGTATGAGAGTTATTTATACAAAGTTAAACAATTTCTTATAGAATACGTTTGTTTTACTGCAAAGTACTTCCCTAAGTTCCCTTTACTATACATAAATGGGTACTGCTCGGGAAAGCTACAAAACTATTATGCTTAATATGTAAAGATTCAAAGTGAAGCAGTTTATGACTTTTTATAATTTATTCTGCTGATTCTATCAATAATACCTTCCCGCTCAAATTTAGAAGCACTTAGGTTCTTGTCAGATCTTGCTGTGATTGAATTTTGTTGCCACCAGTTAACAAGAGGGACAAACTTTTGATTCAATTTTCTTGTGTATTTATCGAGCTACATAAGAGGGCGAGTCAATGAATAAGTTGCAAACGCCAGTTTACCGTATAACATATTTTGTGTATATTTTGCCAGTAGATAGCAGCATATGTGTACTTGTCATAGCGGGTGCACGACATCACGAGGGCACTGGTCAGCCAGTGGCAGCCAGAATAAGATGGCAGGTGTATTGCAGGAGTGGACACAAGAAGTAAAACGTGCGCTGCCCACAGAAGAAGTGCATCGCGAAATGCGTCTCGGTTGTGGTGAGAACTATTTATCACGGAAAGCTGTGTTCAGTCGGATTCAGAAGTTAGCCGGGAAGGCGAAGCATCAGCGATCAGAAGCGTCCTGGTCGTCCTGAGGTGGTGTCGACTGAATCCCAGTGCAGCGTATGGAACAAATAATACGTAATGACGGCGTGTAACGATCGATGATGAAGCGCGTGCTTTAGGTTGATCACATGCAACGATTACATCACCCATGAGCAGCTGAAGTTTCTCAAAGTTTGTGCACCATGGGAAAATCCCACATTTTCCCAAAAGCGTTCAAGACGATTCCATCAGCGCACAATGTTTTCCTTTGAAACAGCAAGGTGTCCTACTGTTGACACCTATTAGAATCTCCATTCACAACCTATATGAAACAATTTTTTTTTTATCAGTAACGATTTCCTGGATATTCGTTACTGACTTGAAATGTTCAATAGTCATATACTTTTTGAAGGACTAAGTCACCATTCGTTTGTTTCTCGTGTTCATACTAAATTTATGGAATTTCAAAGCCAGCACACAGAGACAATTTTCAAGCATTTGACTATCACTTCAAATTACCCTTATATTGTGGCGTATGTGTGTGTATTGTTCCAGTAGACACATTATTTTGCCGTTGGCGACAGTATTGTTGGTGTAATTCTTTCGGCTTTGGGTTTGAAATTCGTCTGGCGTGGCGACTCGCCACCTTTTGATTGGCGATCCTAGCCAGAGGTGGAGAGAGTGGGGGAAGTGAAGGTTACGTCTTTGTGTGTTCTGTGTTGAGAGTCACTTTTGGTCAAGTGTTGAGTCTGAAAGGTTGTATGTGAAGTTGTGTGTGTAGCATCTCCCCTCAATTTCTTCCTTTAACTTTCGAGTGTGATGCAGAGGCACCGTACTTATAATGAATAAACTAAGGTAATGCGATTAATGTGAAATTCGATGTATTTTGTTATAATTATCCCACGCCTGCTCTGGAATGCGTTGTTTAAGCTTCTGGTCCTCTTGCTGTCTCTGCAGCTATGCCTCCCAATGTGCATGCTGAGGTAACTAAAATCTAATATCTAGCTGTAAACCTTTTGGCCTCATCCCATTATGTAACAATATCCTTCTCTTATCTACAAATAAATGTGTAATAGAGGCATTTATGCAAATGTTTGTTTAATGAAGATGATGTAGATGGAATAATAAAATCGTTTAATGATACTTTGTAAAAGAAATATAAAATAAACGAAGCGAAATTCATATAAATCTTTATAAGCTGTTTATTGTTGTTTCTTTGGTTCTTTCGTGAGTAGTAATAGTCCCGGATGAGCCAATTGTTTTAACGATAATCCTGCCGCTAGGGGCGCTAGTGTCGCTAGTGTCGCTGCGTGCGACGGCGGCGGCGGTAAGTTTGAAAAGCGCCCTGAGCGTTAGGATTATCGTTAAATCGGTTGGCTCATCCGGGACGAGTTGAAAGAATTGAGGAAGTGACGTGGAGTGTTTTGATTGGTTCGTTAATTTGGGGTGGGAGATGGAGGAAGGGAGATGGAGGAGTATGGAGTTCGCGTGATGGAGAGGAGCTGGGTGGCGAGGTGTTGTCTGTGCGGAGGTCGGTACTGAAAGGGGGGTAAAGATGGGGAGCGAGGGATAAAAAGTGTAACAGAAAGTGACGTGTGAAGTTGTGATTGGTGGGAATAAGAAGTGATTTTATTGGTGGAAAGGAGCAAATGAGAGTTGTTGATTGGTAAGAATAAGAGGGATTATGATTGGTGGAAAGAAAAAGGTGTGGGAGTGGGGTATGTTGGAGGTGATGGGAAAGGTGAGTTTTGCTAGCAGCAAGATTTGCAAAAGCCTGTCTTGAACTGATCAGCAATTTTTGAACGTCGGATGGTAGTTTTCTTGAGTGGATAGAGAGATGGGGGCGATATGAGATGCGGTGGCGAAAATGGGAACTAGACAAGGTTGTTGAGACAAGAGGTTTAAGGACGAGGAAATTTGGAGGTTAGTGGTGAACACGGCGGTCGCAAGAGGTGGGGGTAAGGAGACGCAGTGGTGAGAATGGGAACTAAAAGAAGATGGGGGTAGCAAGAGTTTTAGAAGAGTAGATTTTGAGGTTAAAATAGTGGGAACTAAAAATGGCGGAGGGTCTGCGACAAGGAGATGCGGTGAGAACTAAACAAGATGGCGGTCGCAAGAGGAGGGTAAGGAGATTTGAGGTTACAGTACGAAAACACGAAAGGATATATTCCTACGCCAAGCAGGTCCGAAAAATAATTATGCGTGTGGTACTTACCTGTTACCGGTGTGGATGCGTCACAAAAAGCGCGGCACGCGAGGCGGAAAAATAAAAGCAAACTGTTTTTGAAAATGCTTAACCAGCTTTAAGATCAACCAACATCACTACGCACTGATATACCTAGGTTTTTAAAGCGGTACAGACACCCTTTGCAGAGGCGTAATTTAACTATACCAAAAACCTGGTACTGGACCATCGTGATGGTCGCTAGCGTACGTAGGAGCAGGGTTCTCATAGCCGGTCGAAAGCGGTCAAAAACGTGTACGACGTAGGTGTTGACAGTAGCTGCTGTCGAGTCAACGGTCGAGGTGTGAATAAACAAGATCTGTTCTCGCCGGCAATTTGGTTCGGAGATGTGAGCAGCGGCGAGGTGTTGTCTGTGCGGAGGTCGGGACTGAAAGAGGGAAAAGATGGGGAGCGAGGGATAAAAAGTGTAACAGAAAGTGACGTGTGAAGTTGTGATTGGTGGGAATAAGAAGTGATTTTATTGGTGGAAAGGAGCAAATGAAAGTTGTTGATTGGTAAGAATAAGAGAGGTTATGATTGGTGGAAAGAAAAAGGAGTGGGGTATGTTGGAGGTGATGGGAAAGGTAAGTTTTGCTAGCAACAAGATTTGCAAAAGCCTGTCGTGAACTGATCAGCAATTTTTTGAACGTTGGATGGTAGTTTTCTTGAGTGGATAGAGAGATGGGGCGATATGAGATGCGGTGGCGAAAATGGGAACTAAACAAGGTGGTTGAGACAAGAGGTTTAAGGACGAGGAAATTTGGAGGTTAGTGGTGAACATGGCGGTCGCAAGAGGTGGGGGTAAGGAGACGCGGTGGTGAGAATGGGAACTAAAAGAAGATGGCGGTAGCAAGAGGTTAGAAGAGTAGATTTTGAGGTTAAAATAGCGGGAACTAAAAATGGCGGAGGGTCTGCGACAAGGAGATGCGGTGAGAACTAAACAAGATGGCGGACGCAAGAGGTGGGTAAGGAGGTTTGAGGTTACAGTACCAAAACACGAAAGGATATATTCCTACGCCAAGCAGGTCCGAAAAATAATTATGCGTGTGTTACTTACCTGTTACCGGTGTGGATGCGTCACCAAAAGCGCGGCACGCGAGACGGAAAAATAAAAGCAAACTGTTTTTGAAAATGCTTAACCAGCTTTAAGATCAACCAACATCACTACGCACTGATATACCTAGGTTTTTAAAGCGGTACAGACACCCTTTGCAGAGGCGTAATTTAACTATACCAAAAACCTGGTACTGGACCATCGTGATGGTCGCTAGCGTACGTAGGAGCAGGGTTCTCATAGCCGGTCGAAAGCGGTCAAAAACGTGTACGACGTAGGTGTTGGCAGTAGCTGCTGCCGAGGCAACCGTCGAGGTGCGAATGAACGAGATCTGTTCTTGCAGGCAATCTGGTTGAGAGATGAGAGGCGCGGTGGTAAAAATGTGAACTAAATAAGATGGCGGAGGCACGAAGTTGAGGTTAAGGAGCGGCGAGGTGTTGACTGTGCGGCGGTTGGGGTCTGAAAGAGGGGGAAAGATGGCGAACGAGGGATAAAAAGTATAACAGAAAGTGACGTGTGAAGTTGTCATTGGTGGGAATAAGAAGTGATGTTATTGGTGGAAAGGAACAAATGAAAGTTGCTGATTGGCGAGAATAAGAGAGCTTATGATTGGTGGAAAGAAAAAAAGGTGTGGGAGTGGGGTATGTTGGAGGTGATGGAAAAGGCAAGTTTTGCTACCAACAACATTTGCAAAAGCCTATCCAGAACTCATCAGCAATTTTAAATAACTAGTGTTTCGGGGGTTTTCTCTGGTTGGTAGACGAATGCAAGCTGTTTCTACCATACTTATATTATTCGTCTTTTTCCTTTTTTTTTTTTAAAATGACTAGTTTTTTTTTTTTTTTTTTTTGGGAGTTTTCTGCGGATGGTAAACAAATGCAAGCTCTTTCTGCTTTTTCATAGGTTTTCCCTGGTCGGTAGGCGTTTTCTGTACTGGTTGACGAAGGCGTTTCTAATTTTCGAGGTTTTCTCAGGTTTTTTAGCGGTTGTCCCTGCCCGGTAGGCAAATGATGAAGTTTTACCTTGTCGGCGCACGGATACTAGGCACGTACCCGCGCGCACACACACACACACACAGAGAGAGACAGATAGACACACAGACAGGCACACACACACACGGACATGTTTCCAAAAATGCTTTTTTTTTTTTTTTTTTTTTTTTTGATTCAGGAGGTCTCAAAACGTGTATTTCCGGTGAAATCTCGGTATCGAATTTTTGGGCGGAATGCAATACTTCCCCTACTTACTATACGTAGTAGAGAAAGTAAAAAAGTATTGAAAAATTTAAGGAAATAACAAGCAATATCTCAAAAGTGTACTATCTTGTTTTCAAGGGTTTTCCAGATCGGTAAGCGTTAGAATACTCTTAGAGCTTTTTTCAGGTTTTTTAGCGGTTGTCCCTGGCCGGTAGGCAAATGATAAAGTTTTTCTATAACGTCGTCGTTTTGGCTTGTGGCGCACGGTTCCTAGGCACGTACTCGCGCGCGCGCACACACACACACACACACTAAAATAGTAGCGTATAAAAAAAACTGATTTGTTACACTCACATGACTTTCTCTACTCTTGTACAATCTAATTGGTAGCTTTTAAGCGATAGTCAAATATTTTAACGCTGGTTGCTATGTGGCGAATTCCATTCTGTTTGCATGTTCAGGACATAAAAAAAATGAATAAACGAATTTGGGAAAAAGTATAAGTATTGGAAAATTTAAGGAAATAACAAGCAATATCTCGAAAACGGTTCACTCAACAAAAGAAACGTATATGACATAAGTTGTGTATTTTAACGCGATCTACATTTTTTGTGTAGTAAAATTTTGTCTATCTCTTATGGTTTACCAGTTATGCAAAAAAGTCGTTCACAATGAAGAATATTTTTGGAGACATTCCCAGAAAATTCGAGATATACATTTTATTTGACATGACAATATCTTAAACATATGATGTTTTAATCAAAATCGTTAGAGCCGTTTTTGAGAAAATTAAAATTTTCGAAAAATGTTCCATGTAAAGGGTAGTCTGGGGTGGGGGGATTTTCTTGAAAACCTTCGTGTCGCATCTCTGGAAGATACTGAACCTAAATACCAAGTTTGGTGTTTATCCGACTGTTCGTTTTTGAGTTATGCTGTTCACAGACACACAGACACACAGACACACAGACACACAGACAGACACACACACGGACATGTTTCCAAAAATGCTTTTTTTTTTTTGGATTCAGAGATTCTCAAAACATGTATTTCCAGTGAAATCTCGGTAACGAATTTTTGGGTGGAATGCAATACTTCCCCTACTTACTATACGTAGTAGAGAAAGTAAAAATGAATAACGCATTTGAGAAAAAGTATAAGTATTGGAAAATTTAAGGAAATAACAAGCAATATCTCGAAAATGGTTCACTCAACTAAAAAAAAATGTATATGACATAAATTGTGTATTTTAACGCGATCTACATTTTTTGTGTAGTAAAATTTTGGCTATCTCTTATGGTTTACCAGTTATGCATACTGAACCTAAATACCAAGTTTGGTGTTTATCCGACTGTTCGTTTTTGAGTTATGCTGTTCACAGACACACAGACGCACAGACAGACAGACACACAGACACACAGACACACAGACAGACACACACACGGACATGTTTCCAAAAATGCTTTTTTTTTCTGGATTCAGTGATTCTCAAAACATGTATTTCCAGTGAAATCTCGGTATCGAATTTTTGGGTGGAATGCAATACTTCCCCTACTTACTATACGTAGTAGAGAAAGTAAAAATGAATAACGCATTTGAGAAAAAGTATAAGTATTGGAAAATTTAAAGGAAATAACAAGCAATATCTCGAAAAACGGTTCACTCAACAAAATAAATGTATATGGCATAAGTTGTGTATTTTAACGCGATCTACATTTTTTGTGTAGCAAACTTTTGTCTATCTCTTACGGTTTATCAGTTATGAAAAAGTCGTTCACAATGAAGAATTCTTTTGGAGACATTCCCAGAAAATTCGAGATATACATTTCATTTCTCTCGACATTATCTTAAATATATGATATTTTCATCAAAATCGTTAGAGCCATTTTTTAATACAAAGAGAACGGGATTTCACAAGTGAAACAGTACTGTGATAACGATACCACTGAAACAAAAAAAAAAAATCTGATGTGTAACACTCACATGACTTTCTCAACTCTTGTACAAAGTATTTTTACAAACGCTTATTCCCCATCTAGTTCATGTTAATCGAGATAAACATTTGCAAAATCTATTTTATTGCTAATTTTCTTGTATAAAAAAAAAATCTGATTTGTAACACTCACATGACGTTCTCTACTCTTGTACAAAGTATTTTTACAAACGCTTATGCTCCATCTAGTTCATGTTAATCGAGATAAACATTTGCAAACTCTATTTTATTGCTAATTTTCTTGTAGATGTAGGGGAAAATATATTTACAAGGGGAATATAGAAAAACAGTAGCCTTTAAGCACATACATATCTCTTAATAGCTGGTTGCTATGTGCAACACCATTCTTTTTGCCACAGATTAATACTGTTTGCATATCAAAGACAAAAAAAAATGAATAACGAAGTCCCATTTGAGAAAATAAATATTGGAAAATTAACAAACAATATCTCGAAAACGGTTCACTCAACAACAAAAATGTATATTACATAAGATGTGTATTTTAACGCGATCTACATTTTTTGTGTAGTAAAATTTTGTCTATCTCTTACGGTTTTTCAATTATGAAAAAGACGTTCACAATGAAGAATACTTTTGGAGACATTCCCAGAAAATTCGAGATATACATTTCATTTCTCACGACATTATATTAAACATACGATATTTTTCATCAAAATCGTTAGAGCCATTTTTTTTAATACAAAGAGAACGGGATTTCACAAGTGAAACAGTACTGTGATAACGATACCAACAAAACTAATTATTATTCACCCACTGAAACACATAAAAAAAATCTGATGTGTAACACTCACATGACTTTTCTCATCTCTTGTACAAAGTATTTTTACAAACGCTTATTCCCCATCTAGTTCATGTTAATCGAGATAAACATTTGCAAACTCTGTTTTATTGCTAATTTTGTTGTAGATGTAGGGAAAATATATTTACAAGGGGAATATAGAAAAACAGTAGCCTTTAAGCACATACATATCTCTTAATAGCTGGTTGCTATGTGCAGTACCATTCTTTTTGCCACAGATTAATACTCTTTGCATATCAAAGACAAAAAAAAAATGAATAACGAATTCCCATTTGAGAAAATAACTATTGGAAAATTTAAGTAAATAACAAGCAATATCTCGAAAACGGTTCACTCAACAATAAAGATGTATATGACATAAGTTGTGTATTTTAACGCGATCTACATACTTTCGTACTCACCTATAAGATATAGAGGGTAGAGGTCGTACGAACGTAGCACTTTGAGAATTTATATTCAACAGTTGGTGTTACTCCTTAGAAAGGAAGTATCTGCTGATTTTTATTTAATTCTTTACATTTTACATAACACGTATGCACTGGCACAACACAAAAGCACTACACACGATACTCAGTTTTAATATTTGCACTAATAACATCAGGAATAACTGAAGTCTGCAAACAGTCATTTCCCATGTGCAGCCTTACGTACAGAGAACGTGTGTGGCTGATCTATGTGTAAAAAGAGCCTGAGAGCGGATGTACGTCAGCGGTAAAATCTTTTAAATGCATTTTTATTGGCGATGGTAGAAATCGTGCAGTGGTGGATCGTGAAAATTCATATAAATGGATGTATCACCTCATAATAAGCCTCTATATACCAAGAATATTGAGTTTTTAAAAAGTCAGCAACTGTACCTGTGTTTCTATACGTGAACGTCAGATGGCAGCTTCGATACGTGTCCACGGAGACCTTAGTGCTAGGCAACTGTACCTCTGTTTCTATACGTGAACGGCAGATTGCAGCTTCGATACGTGTCCACGGAGACCTTAGTGCTAGGCAACTGTACCTCTGTTTCTATACGTGAACGGCAGATTGCAGCTTCGATACGTGTCCACGGAGACCTTAGTGCTAGGCAACTGCACCTCTGTTTCTATACGTGAACGGCAGATTGCAGCTTCGATACGTGTCCACGGAGACCTTAGCGCTAGGCAACTGCACCTCTGTTTCTATACGTGAACGGCAGATTGCAGCTTCGATACGTGTCCACGGAGACCTTAGTGCTAGGCAACTGTACCTCTGTTTCTATACGTGAACGGCAGATTGCAGCTTCGATACGTGTCCACGGAGACCTTAGTGCTAGGCAACTGTACCTCTGTTTCTATACGTGAACGGCAGATTGCAGCTTCGATACGTGTCCACGGAGACCTTAGTGCTAGGCAACTGCACCTCTGTTTCTATACGTGAACAGCAGATTGCAGCTTCGATACGTATCCACGGAGACCTTAGTGCTAGGCAACTGCACCTCTGTTTCTATACGTGAACGGCAGATTGCAGCTTCAATACGTGTCCACGGAGACCTTAGTGCTAGGCAACTGTACCTCTGTTTCTATACGTGAACGGGAGATTGCAGCTTCGATACGTGTCCACGGAGACCTTAGTGCTAGGCAACTGCACCTCTGTTTCTATACGTGAACGTCAGATTGCAGCTTCGATACGTGTCCACGGAGACCTTAGTGCTAGGCAACTGCACCTCTGTTTCTATACGTGAACGGCAGATTGCAGCTTCGATACGTATCCACGGGGACCTTAGTGCTAGGGAACTGCACCTCTGTTTCTATACGTGAACGGCAGATTGCAGCTTCAATACGTGTCCACGGAGACCTTAGTGCTAGGCAGCTGTACCTCTGTTTCTATACGTGAACGGCAGATTGCAGCTTCGATACGTGTCCACGGAGATCTTAGTGCTAGGCAGCTATACCTGTTTCTATACGTCAACGGCAGATTGCAGCTTCGATACGTGTTCACGGAGACCTTAGTGCTAGGCAACTGTACCTGTGTTTCTATACGTGTCCACGGAGACCTTAGTGCTAGACAACTGTACCTCTGTTTCTATACGTGAACGGCAGATTGCAGCTTCAATACGTGTCCACGGAAACCTTAGTGCTAGTGCTAGGCAACTATACCTCTGTTTCTATACGTGAACGGCAGATTGCAGGTTCGATACGTGTCCACGGAGATCTTAGTGCTAGGCAACTATACCTGTTTCTATACGTGAACGGCAGATTGCAGCTTCGATACGTGTCCACGGAGACCTTAGTGCTAGGCAACTGTACCTGTGTTTCTATACGTGAACGTCAGATGGCAGCTTCGATACGTGTCCACGGAGACCTTAGTGTTAGGCAACTGTACCTCTGTTTCTATACGTGAACGGCAGATTGCAGCTTCGATACGTGTCCACGGAGACCTTTCGCTTCAGGTGACAAAATAACACTAGGCACTTGTGTGCCGTGGTGTAAGCCGCAATCACGGTATTGGTAGCGTGGATCTCCTTGGGGCTCTCCTCGGAGTTACCTCAACACCACGTACATGACCTGGTTCGTCACGGGTACGCAGGTCTGCACTACCACTTCCTCGGCGTTGAGCAGGCCGAGGAGGCGATCGTACCGGTACACCAGCTAGCACGTGGACATGTTATCGCGCTGTGGTGTTGCGTGTGCGAGGTATGGAAACTCAAGGACGCAAAACATGCACGACCGAGGGTTAAAAAGCAGAACAAGTAGTGACGTGGAGCGTTGTGATTGGTGTAAATAAGACGATCTCTGATAGGTGGACAAATTGAAATAACGTGATGTGATAGGCGAAAATAAAATCAAAGGTGATTGGATGAAAAATGACGAGAAGGAATTAGCGGTGAATTTGTGAACTAAGATGGCGAAGACTTTTTTTTTTAAAAAAAAGGATAATATAAGTACGGCAACTGTAACGGTTTACGGCAAACGCGCGCCGCGCAATGCGTCACGCCGGGCATCTTGCTCAATATGATTTTTGTTTTATTGCCCGGGCGTGACGCATTGCGCGGCGCGCGTTTGCCGTAAACCGTTACAGTTGCCGTACTTATATTATCCTTTTTTTTAAAAAAAAAAATCTTCGCCATCTTAGTTCACAAATTCACCGCTAATTCCTTCTCGTCATTTTTCATCCAATCACCTTTGATTTTATTTTCGCCTATCACATCACGTTATTTCAATTTGTCCACCTATCAGAGATCGTCTTATTTACACCAATCACAACGCTCCACGTCACTACTTGTTCTGCTTTTTAACCCTCGGTCGTGCATGTTTTGCGTCCTTGAGTTTCCATACCTCGCACACGCAACACCACAGCGCGATAACATGTCCACGTGCTAGCTGGTGTACCGGTACGATCGCCTCCTGGGCCTGCTCAACGCCGAGGAAGTGGTAGTGCAGACCTGCGTACCCGTGACGAACCAGGTCATGTACGTGGTGTTGAGGTAACTCCGAGGAGAGCCCCAAGGAGATCCACGCTACCAATTCCGTGATTGCGGCTTACACCACGGCACACAAGTGCCTAGTGTTATTTTGTCACCTGAAGCGAAAGGTCTCCGTGGACACGTATCGAAGCTGCAATCTGCCGTTCACGTATAGAAACAGAGGTACAGTTGCCTAACACTAAGGTCTCCGTGGACACGTATCGAAGCTGCCATCTGACGTTCACGTATAGAAACACAGGTACAGTTGCCTAGCACTAAGGTCTCCGTGGACACGTATCGAAGCTGCAATCTGCCGTTCACGTATAGAAACAGGTATAGTTGCCTAGCACTAAGATCTCCGTGGACACGTATCGAACCTGCAATCTGCCGTTCACGTATAGAAACAGAGGTATAGTTGCCTAGCACTAGCACTAAGGTCTCCGTGGACACGTATTGAAGCTGCAATCTGCCGTTCACGTATAGAAACAGAGGTACAGTTGTCTAGCACTAAGGTCTCCGTGGACACGTATAGAAACACAGGTACAGTTGCCTAGCACTAAGGTCTCCGTGAACACGTATCGAAGCTGCAATCTGCCGTTGACGTATAGAAACAGGTATAGCTGCCTAGCACTAAGATCTCCGTGGACACGTATCGAAGCTGCAATCTGCCGTTCACGTATAGAAACAGAGGTACAGCTGCCTAGCACTAAGGTCTCCGTGGACACGTATTGAAGCTGCAATCTGCCGTTCACGTATAGAAACAGAGGTGCAGTTCCCTAGCACTAAGGTCCCCGTGGATACGTATCGAAGCTGCAATCTGCCGTTCACGTATAGAAACAGAGGTGCAGTTGCCTAGCACTAAGGTCTCCGTGGACACGTATCGAAGCTGCAATCTGACGTTCACGTATAGAAACAGAGGTGCAGTTGCCTAGCACTAAGGTCTCCGTGGACACGTATCGAAGCTGCAATCTCCCGTTCACGTATAGAAACAGAGGTACAGTTGCCTAGCACTAAGGTCTCCGTGGACACGTATTGAAGCTGCAATCTGCCGTTCACGTATAGAAACAGAGGTGCAGTTGCCTAGCACTAAGGTCTCCGTGGATACGTATCGAAGCTGCAATCTGCTGTTCACGTATAGAAACAGAGGTGCAGTTGCCTAGCACTAAGGTCTCCGTGGACACGTATCGAAGCTGCAATCTGCCGTTCACGTATACAAACAGAGGTACAGTTGCCTAGCACTAAGGTCTCCGTGGACACGTATCGAAGCTGCAATCTGCCGTTCACGTATAGAAACAGAGGTACAGTTGCCTAGCAGTAAGGTCTCCGTGGACACGTATCGAAGCTGCAATCTGCCGTTCACGTATAGAAACAGAGGTGCAGTTGCCTAGCGCTAAGGTCTCCGTGGACACGTATCGAAGCTGCAATCTGCCGTTCACGTATAGAAACAGAGGTGCAGTTGCCTAGCACTAAGGTCTCCGTGGACACGTATCGAAGCTGCAATCTGCCGTTCACGTATAGAAACAGAGGTACAGTTGCCTAGCACTAAGGTCTCCGTGGACACGTATCGAAGCTGCAATCTGCCGTTCACGTATAGAAACAGAGGTACAGTTGCCTAGCACTAAGGTCTCCGTGGACACGTATCGAAGCTGCCATCTGACGTTCACGTATAGAAACACAGGTACAGTTGCTGACTTTTTAAAAACTCAATATTCTTGGTATATAGAGGCTTATTATGAGGTGATACATCCATTTATATGAATTTTCACGATCCACCACTGCACGATTTCTACCATCGCCAATAAAAATGCATTTAAAAGATTTTACCGCTGACGTACATCCGCTCTCAGGCTCTTTTTACACATAGATCAGCCACACACGTTCTCTGTACGTAAGGCTGCACATGGGAAATGACTGTTTGCAGACTTCAGTTATTCCTGATGTTATTAGTGCAAATATTAAAACTGAGTATCGTGTGTAGTGCTTTTGTGTTGTGCCAGTGCATACGTGTTATGTAAAATGTAAAGAATTAAATAAAAATCAGCAGATACTTCCTTTCTAAGGAGTAACACCAACTGTTGAATATAAATTCTCAAAGTGCTACGTTCGTACGACCTCTACCCTCTATATCTTATAGGTGAGTACGAAAGTATGTAGATCGCGTTAAAATACACAACTTATGTCATATACATCTTTATTGTTGAGTGAACCGTTTTCGAGATATTGCTTGTTATTTACTTAAATTTTCCAATAGTTATTTTCTCAAATGGGAATTCGTTATTCATTTTTTTTTTGTCTTTGATATGCAAAGAGTATTAATCTGTGGCAAAAAGAATGGTACTGCACATAGCAACCAGCTATTAAGAGATATGTATGTGCTTAAAGGCTACTGTTTTTCTATATTCCCCTTGTAAATATATTTTCCCTACATCTACAACAAAATTAGCAATAAAACAGAGTTTGCAAATGTTTATCTCGATTAACATGAACTAGATGGGGAATAAGCGTTTGTAAAAATACTTTGTACAAGAGATGAGAAAAGTCATGTGAGTGTTACACATCAGATTTTTTTTATGTGTTTCAGTGGGTGAATAATAATTAGTTTTGTTGGTATCGTTATCACAGTACTGTTTCACTTGTGAAATCCCGTTCTCTTTGTATTAAAAAAAATGGCTCTAACGATTTTGATGAAAAATATCGTATGTTTAATATAATGTCGTGAGAAATGAAATGTATATCTCGAATTTTCTGGGAATGTCTCCAAAAGTATTCTTCATTGTGAACGTCTTTTTCATAACTGAAAAACCGTAAGAGATAGACAAAATTTTACTACACAAAAAATGTAGATCGCGTTAAAATACACATCTTATGTAATATACATTTTTGTTGTTGAGTGAACCGTTTTCGAGATATTGTTTGTTAATTTTCCAATATTTATTTTCTCAAATGGGACTTCGTTATTCATTTTTTTTTTTGTCTTTGATATGCAAACAGTATTAATCTGTGGCAAAAAGAATGGTGTTGCACATAGCAACCAGCTATTAAGAGATATGTATGTGCTTAAAGGCTACTGTTTTTCTATATTCCCCTTGTAAATATATTTTCCCCTACATCTACAAGAAAATTAGCAATAAAATAGAGTTTGCAAATGTTTATCTCGATTAACATGAACTAGATGGAGCATAAGCGTTTGTAAAAATACTTTGTACAAGAGTAGAGAACGTCATGTGAGTGTTACACATCAGATTTTTTTTTTATACAAGAAAATTAGCAATAAAATAGATTTTGCAAATGTTTATCTCGATTAACATGAACTAGATGGGGAATAAGCGTTTGAAAAAATACTTTGTACAAGAGTTGAGAAAGTCATGTGAGTGTTACACATCAGATTTTTTTTTTTTGTTTCAGTGGTATCGTTATCACAGTACTGTTTCACTTGTGAAATCCCGTTCTCTTTGTATTAAAAAATGGCTCTAACGATTTTGATGAAAATATCATATATTTAAGATAATGTCGAGAGAAATGAAATGTATATCTCGAATTTTCTGGGAATGTCTCCAAAAGAATTCTTCATTGTGAACGACTTTTTCATAACTGATAAACCGTAAGAGATAGACAAAAGTTTGCTACACAAAAAATGTAGATCGCGTTAAAATACACAACTTATGCCATATACATTTATTTTGTTGAGGGAACCGTTTTTCGAGATATTGCTTGTTATTTCCTTTAAATTTTCCAATACTTATACTTTTTCTCAAATGCGTTATTCATTTTTACTTTCTCTACTACGTATAGTAAGTAGGGGAAGTATTGCATTCCACCCAAAAATTCGATACCGAGATTTCACTGGAAATACATGTTTTGAGAATCACTGAATCCAGAAAAAAAAAGCATTTTTGGAAACATGTCCGTGTGTGTGTCTGTCTGTGTGTCTGTGTGTCTGTGTGTCTGTCTGTCTGTGCGTCTGTGTGTCTGTGAACAGCATAACTCAAAAACGAACAGTCGGATAAACACCAAACTTGGTATTTAGGTTCAGTATGCATAACTGGTAAACCATAAGAGATAGCCAAAATTTTACTACACAAAAAATGTAGATCGCGTTAAAATACACAATTTATGTCATATACATTTTTTTTTAGTTGAGTGAACCATTTTCGAGATATTGCTTGTTATTTCCTTAAATTTTCCAATACTTATACTTTTTCTCAAATGCGTTAATCATTTTTACTTTCTCTACTACGTATAGTAAGTAGGGGAAGTATTGCATTCCACCCAAAAATTCGTTACCGAGATTTCACTGGAAATACATGTTTTGAGAATCTCTGAATCCAAAAAAAAAAAAGCATTTTTGGAAACATGTCCGTGTGTGTGTCTGTCTGTGTGTCTGTGTGTCTGTGTGTCTGTGTGTCTGTGAACAGCATAACTCAAAAACGAACAGTCGGATAAACACCAAACTTGGTATTTAGGTTCAGTATCTTCCAGAGATGCGACACGAAGGTTTTCAAGAAAATCCCCCCACCCCAGACTACCCTTTACATGGAACATTTTTCGAAAATTTTAATTTTCTCAAAAACGGCTCTAACGATTTTGATTAAAACATCATATGTTTAAGATATTGTCATGTCAAATAAAATGTATATCTCGAATTTTCTGGGAATGTCTCCAAAAATATTCTTCATTGTGAACGACTTTTTTGCATAACTGGTAAACCATAAGAGATAGACAAAATTTTACTACACAAAAAATGTAGATCGCGTTAAAATACACAACTTATGTCATATACGTTTCTTTTGTTGAGTGAACCGTTTTCGAGATATTGCTTGTTATTTCCTTAAATTTTCCAATACTTATACTTTTTCTCAAATTCGTTTATTCATTTTTTTATGTCCTGAACATGCAAACAGAATGGAATTCGCCACATAGCAACCAGCGTTAAAATATTTGACTATCGCTTAAAAGCTACCAATTAGATTGTACAAGAGTAGAGAAAGTCATGTGAGTGTAACAAATCAGTTTTTTTTATACGCTACTATTTTAGTGTGTGTGTGTGTGTGTGTGTGTGCGCGCGCGCGAGTACGTGCCTAGGAACCGTGCGCCACAAGCCAAAACGACGACGTTATAGAAAAACTTTATCATTTGCCTACCGGCCAGGGACAACCGCTAAAAAACCTGAAAAAAGCTCTAAGAGTATTCTAACGCTTACCGATCTGGAAAACCCTTGAAAACAAGATAGTACACTTTTGAGATATTGCTTGTTATTTCCTTAAATTTTTCAATACTTTTTTACTTTCTCTACTACGTATAGTAAGTAGGGGAAGTATTGCATTCCGCCCAAAAATTCGATACCGAGATTTCACCGGAAATACACGTTTTGAGACCTCCTGAATCAAAAAAAAAAAAAAAAAAAAAAAGCATTTTTGGAAACATGTCCGTGTGTGTGTGTGCCTGTCTGTGTGTCTATCTGTCTCTCTCTGTGTGTGTGTGTGTGTGCGCGCGGGTACGTGCCTAGTATCCGTGCGCCGACAAGGTAAAACTTCATCATTTGCCTACCGGGCAGGGACAACCGCTAAAAAACCTGAGAAAACCTCGAAAATTAGAAACGCCTTCGTCAACCAGTACAGAAAACGCCTACCGACCAGGGAAAACCTATGAAAAAGCAGAAAGAGCTTGCATTTGTTTACCATCCGCAGAAAACTCCCAAAAAAAAAAAAAAAAAAAACTAGTCATTTTAAAAAAAAAAAAGGAAAAAGACGAATAATATAAGTATGGTAGAAACAGCTTGCATTCGTCTACCAACCAGAGAAAACCCCCGAAACACTAGTTATTTAAAATTGCTGATGAGTTCTGGATAGGCTTTTGCAAATGTTGTTGGTAGCAAAACTTGCCTTTTCCATCACCTCCAACATACCCCACTCCCACACCTTTTTTTCTTTCCACCAATCATAAGCTCTCTTATTCTCGCCAATCAGCAACTTTCATTTGTTCCTTTCCACCAATAACATCACTTCTTATTCCCACCAATGACAACTTCACACGTCACTTTCTGTTATACTTTTTATCCCTCGTTCGCCATCTTTCCCCCTCTTTCAGACCCCAACCGCCGCACAGTCAACACCTCGCCGCTCCTTAACCTCAACTTCGTGCCTCCGCCATCTTATTTAGTTCACATTTTTACCACCGCGCCTCTCATCTCTCAACCAGATTGCCTGCAAGAACAGATCTCGTTCATTCGCACCTCGACGGTTGCCTCGGCAGCAGCTACTGCCAACACCTACGTCGTACACGTTTTTGACCGCTTTCGACCGGCTATGAGAACCCTGCTCCTACGTACGCTAGCGACCATCACGATGGTCCAGTACCAGGTTTTTGGTATAGTTAAATTACGCCTCTGCAAAGGGTGTCTGTACCGCTTTAAAAACCTAGGTATATCAGTGCGTAGTGATGTTGGTTGATCTTAAAGCTGGTTAAGCATTTTCAAAAACAGTTTGCTTTTATTTTTCCGTCTCGCGTGCCGCGCTTTTGGTGACGCATCCACACCGGTAACAGGTAAGTAACACACGCATAATTATTTTTCGGACCTGCTTGGCGTAGGAATATATCCTTTCGTGTTTTGGTACTGTAACCTCAAACCTCCTTACCCACCTCTTGCGTCCGCCATCTTGTTTAGTTCTCACCGCATCTCCTTGTCGCAGACCCTCCGCCATTTTTAGTTCCCGCTATTTTAACCTCAAAATCTACTCTTCTAACCTCTTGCTACCGCCATCTTCTTTTAGTTCCCATTCTCACCACCGCGTCTCCTTACCCCCACCTCTTGCGACCGCCATGTTCACCACTAACCTCCAAATTTCCTCGTCCTTAAACCTCTTGTCTCAACCACCTTGTTTAGTTCCCATTTTCGCCACCGCATCTCATATCGCCCCATCTCTCTATCCACTCAAGAAAACTACCATCCAACGTTCAAAAAATTGCTGATCAGTTCACGACAGGCTTTTGCAAATCTTGTTGCTAGCAAAACTTACCTTTCCCATCACCTCCAACATACCCCACTCCTTTTTCTTTCCACCAATCATAACCTCTCTTATTCTTACCAATCAACAACTTTCATTTGCTCCTTTCCACCAATAAAATCACTTCTTATTCCCACCAATCACAACTTCACACGTCACTTTCTGTTACACTTTTTATCCCTCGCTCCCCATCTTTTCCCTCTTTCAGTCCCGACCTCCGCACAGACAACACCTCGCCGCTGCTCACATCTCCGAACCAAATTGCCGGCGAGAACAGATCTTGTTTATTCACACCTCGACCGTTGACTCGACAGCAGCTACTGTCAACACCTACGTCGTACTTGTTTTTGACCGCTTTCGACCGGCTATGAGAACCCTGCTCCTACGTACGCTAGCGACCATCACGATGGTCCAGTACCAGGTTTTTGGTATAGTTAAATTACGCCTCTGCAAAGGGTGTCTGTACCGCTTTAAAAACCTAGGTATATCAGTGCGTAGTGATGTTGGTTGATCTTAAAGCTGGTTAAGCATTTTCAAAAACAGTTTGCTTTTATTTTTCCGCCTCGCGTGCCGCGCTTTTGGTGACGCATCCACACCGGTAACAGGTAAGTACCACACGCATAATTATTTTTCGGACCTGCTTGGCGTAGGAATATATCCTTTCGTGTTTTCGTACTGTAACCTCAAATCTCCTTACCCTCCTCTTGCGACCGCCATCTTGTTTAGTTCTCACCGCATCTCCTTGTCGCAGACCCTCCGCCATTTTTAGTTCCCACTATTTTAACCTCAAAATCTACTCTTCTAAAACTCTTGCTACCCCCATCTTCTTTTAGTTCCCATTCTCACCACTGCGTCTCCTTACCCCCACCTCTTGCGACCGCCGTGTTCACCACTAACCTCCAAATTTCCTCGTCCTTAAACCTCTTGTCTCAACAACCTTGTCTAGTTCCCATTTTCGCCACCGCATCTCATATCGCCCCCATCTCTCTATCCACTCAAGAAAACTACCATCCGACGTTCAAAAATTGCTGATCAGTTCAAGACAGGCTTTTGCAAATCTTGCTGCTAGCAAAACTCACCTTTCCCATCACCTCCAACATACCCCACTCCCACACCTTTTTCTTTCCACCAATCATAATCCCTCTTATTCTTACCAATCAACAACTCTCATTTGCTCCTTTCCACCAATAAAATCACTTCTTATTCCCACCAATCACAACTTCACACGTCACTTTCTGTTACACTTTTTATCCCTCGCTCCCCATCTTTACCCCTCTTTCAGTACCGACCTCCGCACAGACAACACCTCGCTACCCAGCTCCTCTCCATCACGCGAACTCCATACTCCTCCATCTCCCTTCCTCCATCTCCCACCCCAAATTAACGAACCAATCAAAACACTCCACGTCACTTCCTCAATTCTTTCAACTCGTCCCGGATGAGCCAACCGATTTAACGATAATCCTAACGCTCAGGGCGCTTTTCAAACTTACCGCCGCCGCCGTCGCACGCAGCGACACTAGCGACACTAGCGCCCCTAGCGGCAGGATTATCGTTAAAACAATTGGCTCATCCGGGACTATTACTACTTTCGTGGTATTAATCGACAGAGCTACAACTCTGAACGTCGAAGCTCTGGTCACCTACGAGTATACAACACGATAGTGTTGCCTGTCACTACCACGAGGGTATACACTGTTGTTCATCTCGAATTAATGCTGCTTTTCAGTAAAAGAACTTAAATTTTTCACTGTATAAAGGCTTTTCGGGCTCCCCATATTTTCACAGTACATAGCGTTCCGTCGCAGAGGCAATGATTTAATCATCGAAGTCCATTTAAAGGTTTGTTTTGAATAATATGCTTATAATAACTCATTGGTATACTTCTGCAAAGAATGTGAAATAGTTGTTTCGTAAGAATGAATGTTTCTATTTGCAGAAACGCAACTACCTTCGTTTTTCATACCCTCTGAAGTCTTGATGGTATATTATCTCTACACTTTACTGATTTATCATTTTTAAGGTAGGTTTTTCCTCCCCCTCTCTCCCTCTCATATATCTCACTCTCACAGTACTCTCAAAGAAATGTCGAAGTTTTGGATTAGTCAATTTCCAGATGGGGACGTTTGTAAGCAGAAGTGTTTTGCATAAGTGTTCTTAAACTTACGATTTTTGAAATGACACCTGTAAGCAGTTAAATTGATTTCTTTTTGTTTCTTTTCTGCTGGAGTTATATAATGTTGTCAAGTACCTAATATGCAGGATTTAAGTTTTAGTAAACTACATGACTATTAGTTGCTGCAATAAGTTATGTTTCTTTGATTTAAGTTGTTTTGATTTTGCTAACAGAAAGGACAGAATAGTTACTTATGCAAATGCTTAGAAAAGCTATGCATTTTCTGTCAAGTGACACGTGTGCAGATAAGTACTTGGATACTAAAATGAAGAAGTGAAGTTTTCTTCACAACTATGTCATGTATAGGAATCTGCACTTGTTCAAATTAATTTATTCTAATTTACATTTTAAATAAGGGCTCAAAAACTGTATATCTACAGATTTCAACGTATCTGCTTTAAACGTTTATTAAGTCATGCATACGAGTAATTGAAGACATTAAAAATCAAATTTGAAGCCAATTATACTAATAGTAAGTAGAATAAGTTGTGTTCTCCCAAAAATTAGACATGTATATATCAACAGAAATACATGTTTTGAAGTTACCTGAAACGAAAAAAAGTTAGAAAATATTCGGGAGTGCCTTCTCTCTTTCTCTTTGGAGCCCCTCTCTCTCCTCATTTTTAAAACTATATTTTGGCTTCAGGTTAGATAATTTAGGTTATCCAATTTATTCAAAATTTAAAATTATTAAAAGCTTGATGTTTATGGCTTTATTAAACAAATTAAAGTAGATTAGAACTTGCTCGCCACTAAGCCTTCTGACATTTACAGAAGTATTAACATGAAGTTACAGTGCGATTAAATCAGGTTCTTTATTTATTTTTTCAGTGGGTAAACATAATTAGCCTAAGTAGCCGTAAAACACATTTGCTAATTAATTCAGTTTAGTCCCGGTTTAATGGAAAATCTATGTACATAAACAGCTTTTATAGAGAAATAGAAATGTTTGCAGCACTTATGTAGCTGATCTGTAGCGCATGGATTTCACACTCTTTATTACTTTGACTATTACATATCTAGTAGGCAGAAGTATTTTTGTATTTCATCAAAGATTCGATATGGAGATTTAATCGGAAATACGTGTTTTGAGGCTTCTGAATACAACAAATGAGTTTTAGCGCAAGTGGGTGGATAGATAAAAACAGAAATACCGTGACTGTCTTCTCTAACTGAAGTTCTTTCAGGTTCTCCTAATCCTCATTACCAGGCAGAGGGGTTTAGCAAGTAGCCATCAAGTTAGCAATGCACACGGGGTTAGTGGAGAGAGAAGGTTGAAGCGCTTGTGACCTTGCAGTGCTGTCTATCAACAAATATGATATGCAGTTAGAAGACAGCATACCTTACTTCAATAGTAAGTAGACCAGAATTAAAGAATTAGAAGGGGGAAAACAACAGTGTATATTTAGCTGCTGGGCATCATATACCTCATGATTTAATTAAGGCATTAATATGCAGAACTATGAGTTACATTTTTTTTCACAGTGAAAATTGTAAACGTTTACAACGAATATCCGCTCTTATTAATGTATGATCTGACCCATTAGAGTTGAGGAGGTTGAAAGTCCACTTTCCTTATTGTTCCTTTCTAAATATGTCACATGCTACTTTGTTTCATTGAATTACAGGTTGTTTAATATAATAGTGTAAATGCTTTCTCATGGTTTCGCCATTTGTGCTGAAGTGTTCCATGTCAAATTCCGCTACTACCGATGCTTATTGTGGTGATGTTTTTTATGTATGACCTCTGTTATACTTTATAAATATTACCACAGTTCTCCCTGGCCTATATATGCGTCGAATAAATGGAACACTAGCAACGAAATTTTGAGGAGGAGAGTGTCCGTCACAATACCTTAAACGTCGCCTATACTGCGTGCGGTAACACGATTGCTTGTTTACTTACTAAAACTCCTCTGTCTCTCATAACTGTCGAATGCTAAGGAATACCCCAAACTCACGCCTGAGGCGTTTCCTTCTCAAATTTGCTTTATTAAATTATCATTCCCTACACCGATAAGCATGGCGCCACGGTAAAGTATGCGACTCACATTCGGGAGGTCCCGGGTTCGATCCCTGGTGGCCGTCCTGGTTTTGTGGTTTTCCCTGGTTGGCAAAGGCGAATGCTGGAGTGGTGTATTCTACCAAGGCTTTTTCGCTCATTTCATTTCTCTTTCACGTTTCAGGTTGACTCCGGGATTGTGGTTCTGTTGGTGTGAGACAGAAGGCTCAAAGGCTCACAATTTGGAACTTCTTTTCGTCAACACTAGAGGGAAGCCTATCGAGCCTCCACTGCTAGGTCATGTTTTCCGGTCCCACTACAGGATGTCTCCGAGTGACCCTCCCATGACCTGGTGGTCAAGCCTGGAACTATTAGGGAACTCTGCTCGTCTCTGTCAACTTGCGCCGGCCTGTTATGTGATCCACACGTTTCCTTGATTTCCTTCACCTCGTCCGTTCCTCCCAGGGAGCGCGAACAAAAGATCCATTGGGGATCGAGATGCTATTTGTCCTCTCCGATAACTAGTCCTATCCTATCATTTCGTGGAACATAAGTGACCATGGCCTGTGGTGCCGTCTGCAGTCAGAAGAAACATACGGTCAATAACTACCAAACTCGATATTTAAGTTAAGTATCTTCCAAAGATACGGCAAGAAGTTATTCAACATAATTACTCTCTACATGAAAAGTATTTCGAAACGTTTTTATCAAAAATAGCTGTAATGATTTTGCTTAAATGCCATGTATTTAAGATATTTGCAGACAAAATGTAGGTTTATACTTTTGCTTATAGCTTATGAAGTCCTCTTCATTCGGTAGTAATGTCTATTTTTCTTTAATATAATATATGGTAAACCTAAGAGACAACATTAAAACACACTTCACAAAATGTACATCTATTTAAAACACTACTTTACGTAACCTTATTGTAACATCAGCAGCTTTCGAGATATGTTATTATTGGCTTCACCTTCTCAATACTTAATCATTTTTCAAAGCAATGTCGTTATTCAGTTGTTTCTTACAAACTTATATAGATTGTGGAATTAACATCCAACACACAGCGATGAGTTTTTAAATATTTGACTGTCACTAATCCCTTTCTACATATCTATAACGAAACTAATTAAACTATTTCTGCAAACGTTTATCCCAAATAACTTGCAATAGAAGAAAGTTTTGCAGTATAGTTTGTAGAAGTTCGTTATGTGGTTAGAGAAAGTCAAGCGAATGTAACACTCAAACTTCTTTTATTTCTTACGTTTTGCAGAAACATTGAAAAATCGGAAGCACTTTACCAGCACCAGACTGTAATTACTTCTAAATTCAGTTCACAGAGATGTCCGTGTGTATTTCACTCCTTTATTCCCTCACCCAGTTGTAATTTCAAAAGACCGCGGGCTTATTTGAATAATTCACCTCATTCATCATCCTTCTATCGTCACGAGATCCTTGCGGCAGTCGGTTTACAATTGTAATTCCCTTAAAAGTAATATCCGGGCTTTGGGAATCCGATTTCAATAAAATGAATATGCTTGTTTACACTTTCATTTCACTTTTGTATAGCTCTATTTGAAGCTTAAGTTTCCTTGGATTCAAACTCAAATCTGCAACTTGGTATTTCTTCAACAGTACAAGCAATATTCATGCGGTATAATTTTTTTCTGGGAACTTAAATTTTCAACAATCTCCACCGAATACCCTGCTGCATTTTAATTTAAAGTGAACTCAAATAAAAGTCCATAACCGAGCGGGATGGCTCAGGCAGTAACGTCTGTGATCCGTATTCGGAAGATCCTAGCTTCGAAACCCAGGAGCCTCCCACTCTGATCCTGCGGGTTTTCCCGGGTCGTCAGGCGAATGCTGGGGTGGTTTATTTCATCCCCCAAATTTTCTGTCCCTCCATTTCGTTCCATTAATCATTTCATTCATCCCTCACCCCGTCTGGTCCATTTCAGAGTTGAAAGTGTCGGAGATGGTGTTTCGGTGCAGCGTGACAGGGAAAGAGAATGCTTTCTGTGCACTTTTCCGTCTCTGGGCGTTGACTGATTGCTAGGGTATAAAGACCGCCCTCTGAAGCAACGTAGAACCCTGTGTGGGGGCGGCGTCCCCGGTCTGCCTGCCTGTCTGCTGGGACGTCTATATCTGGAAACTGCAGGGGTCCTGTCATTCCTGTGCCGTCACTCCTGGTTTTGGCCGTCCGGTGTCTCCCTTTCCCTCATCCCTCCTTCCCGGGTCGTCCCCTCAAGGGGCCTTGGTAGAATATATCCGGATTCATTGGATCGGTGCCGAATCCCTTCCGCTTCCCAATCCAAATCCAATCCAAAGTCCATGAAAGTTTAATGCCATCATTACTTCGGAATATTTTAAACTCGTGAATCAGTACAAAATCATCTAATTGCCGCTGTCTGAAGGTTAAGCAGTATAACATTTGCAACAATCTTTGATAAAGATTTAAAGATAGCATGAAATGTAAATCAATAGAAACTTCTTCTTCTTTATCATCATCAGGATCATCCTACCAAGCTTTAGCCATCAGGCCTGTTATGATCTAGGATTCATAGGCCTCGTAAAAGCATTCGATAAGGTAGACAGAAACAAATTATTACAAATAAATAGAAACATATAGGATTAAACTCTCCCTATGCATTTAAAACACTAATGCGTGCACGTATCATCTTCTAAAGTGCATTTCCTTAAAAGACAATTCAGTTTTCAAGGGCAGATAGGGAAGGAGGAAAGGAGAGAGGATGGGAACTAGGGAAAGAGAGATGTGGGGGAAATATTGCATACACCTTTCTCTATAACTACATGTTTAACTGTTGGTAGAATCTGATATAATAATCTCATTATTATATTAGGTACTCAGTAACTTCAGAAAGCATATGTCTCCGTTAAAAAAAAGTTTAGAAGCTAAATTAATCCAGAGAAATTCTAGTTTTTAATGTGTAGAAAGAACAGTCAAGAATATTGCTTACAAGTTCTGGCGTTCTTCCAGATTTCAAATTCTGTTTTCATCATTTCTTGAAAATTGCATCAATTTTTTAACTTTTTCGTGTGTGATATATAGACGTATTTTATAAACACTCAGTGGATTTTTTCTCGATATAATGTCGGAAAATACACACGACGCATTTAAACTACAGAGCAATAAATTTATAAAATCACACAGACGGATCTGTTTATGAGGCATGGTGTAAAACTTTATTAACTCCTGACTTGACTTTGTTACATCATTATATTGTCGTGTACCTAGATATTTAATTATTATTTAACTTCAGAGGAGGGCAACTCGCTTACGAGAGGGATCGTTGAACAAACAAAGATCTTTAAAACTCGAGGTATCGACAAGGACGTAGCTAAAGTTATCTCAAAAATATTCTTACACTAACATAATTCTTGGCTGAAGGGAGAGGCAAGGATTCTATGCTACCATAATTAAAACGGCAAAGAAATGGATAGCTGGATTTATTATAAAATGTTCTCTTACCCCATGTGTCTGCCGGGCGAGGACGCCATGTTGCAGTTATCCGTCTAACTCCCGCGGACACTAGTCACAGAATGCTCAGAAAACCCACGCTAAGCTTAGCGTCACTGACGCCATATCCCCCCCAATGACAGTTTCCCCTCCTTCGCCCCTACTCTCAGATAAACTGCCAACCTTCAACTCGGTAACCAGAGGACGTATTACCATTACTATAATCTGTGCACATGCCCCTTGTTTTGGGATCCCAATATTACATCTCAATAACCAGCTGGTATCACTAACAAAAGAAAGTAAGTGCACTTACAAGACAATCACACATGACGATGAAATGAACTCATTCACACTGACCATGGCCCCAAATTACACACAACACTGACTTAACTATCTACTCAAACTAGTGTATGCATCACTACAAACTACATCCACAATCCATTTCTAAACTACGCCACGTGACATGCTTTCAACTACTAGTGTCCTACTCTTGTCACCAATACAACTTCTTGTCCACATCATTATCTTTATCATCGCAGTATGAGCATCAACTCAATCATAATCATCATGAACATCATCAGCAGTAATAGTGCAATCTCGATCATTACTTCTAGCATCATCATCTTTCAATTTTCTCTCCAAAACAAAACATCTGCACTTACGTGTCTCATTTAACATGCTGTAAATTCAAAACATCTGACATAGGCATAACCTTCAAGAAATCACATTAACAATTCAGGAATTACACAAATAACATGACATTATAATGTTGCATCTACATCCTCAAAATGAAAATTTAAGCTGGAAAACAGGTGGTATTAACATTTGCTATCTAAGATGGTAATAAACTTGTTGCATAAACAGAGAAAAAAAATTATTTTCATTACATTCACTTCCATCTATATAATCTCTCGTGTGAATTCATCACACACGCTATACTGGGCACGTTACAGCAACACCAATAAGCAAAATCTCTGAAATGATACAACAACTGTCGGGGTTACACTGTGGCACTTCCACCGAAGCTGACATCTCGTCTCATCTCATCTCTCCTCATCTCACATCAACACCGTCGGGGTTACTCTTTGGCACTTCCACCGAGGCAAATCTCAACTCTTATTTCTCACATAACCTCACACTACGCCATCGGGGTTACACTTTGGCACTCCCACCGAGGCAAATCTCACCTATATCACATAACCTCAAATACACACATACATACAAACACTATTCATGCAACAATTTTCTGCAAATAAAGATCACAGCATCATTATGGAACCCAAAATCAAATCGAGTCAAAATCAAATCATATCATAGCAAATCAAATCGAATGCAACAAAACAACATCACATCATTACTCAAAACAATATTGTCACATAACATTCCTGAAAATGAAAGCTCAATTAAGCACATAGTACATCTAAAACACATTCCTGCAGCATAATACAACAAAGCAAATGATTTGCAGTTCCCAAAACATAATTCAAAATTTAAATTACACCCAAAATAATAATACACTCGTAATTTAGCAGAGACATTCATAGCACAGTATTCCTGAAAAACAAAGCTTAATGAAGCATCAGTCAATGAAACAATAAATTTAGCATACCTGTGTGAGTCGTAAAACTGTTTCATTCATCCAAACTTTAGCACTCACAATGTTTACATACTTACAGGTGATGTTTTTCTTTTCTCTTACTCGTTTACCACAAAATTCCCGTGCAAATTGTCCAAAATCTGGTAACACACATACAGCTGGTTTATCAACATCCACATCGTACTGGTCCATATCAGAAGCACATCAAACCTAATTAGGTGCAGATACTGCCAAGGTTGGTAGCTCCTGAAACTTTTACGTACATGAGTAACTGCGAAAGATTTTCCCTTAAAAATATGCATTGCGGAATTAAATAAACCAAACTTGGCAACGGTAAAGCAAAATTATCATCATTATGATTTTCTCAGAGCGGCCAATAGCAGTAGTAGCCTACATTTCAAAATTCTAAAGTAACTCATACGCCGACATCCTACTGGGATTCTTCACGTGAGAGGGGCAATGACCGGGCGGCAGACAGCTGATTGCTTTGCAACAGGCGTACTAACACTGGACAAAGAGTCTACTTCACTGTGCCCGCTAACTGGAGCAATTACTATATCAACTTTCTGTGCAGTACATCGCTTAGGCATGATTGCAGCACAAAAGATAACGCAACCAATAAACAAACAGTAGGACCAAGCAATACAGATTACACCAAACTAAACACTTATAGCATCACATGAATGTAAGTAGCAAGATCAGAACATAGCCAAATAAAACAGTTGCAGAAAGAACACAATTAAGGCGCCCGCGGCGAAATATCAGAAAATTAAACTAACACACGGCTACACAAGCCACTTGGACACAATACCAAGATTTTTAATCAGAATGAACACATGGAAGAAAACAAAATGATAGCTTCAGTGAGAAACCTCGAACTGGAAGTTAAAAAAACTACGTCACACTTACTGTGACCACCGCTAATATTCTCAAAAGGAGCAAAATACAGACCTGTAATTTATACTAGCACACAAAACTTCTCCTTTTTTCTTAAATCAAATGTATATAATCTGATATGCACACGCAAATAAACGCGCCAAAACACGTGCTGAGGAATACTGGTTTCACAAGCTAAAATTATTGCTGAAATGCCCGACCACGCGGGAATTACACAACACACGTGCGTACATAAAAGTTACACGAAAAATGACCCAGAAAAGTGCAGTAAATAGCTAGAAATCACAACCACTGGAATATAAAGTTATACGTTTCCAAACCACTGCTAATAAGCACAAAAAACAAGATTTGCAAACAGATAGCCAACACGTGACGAGCACATTTTGAAACTACAACTATATCGCTCGTTTCACAACTCAACTTTTACAAAAACATTTTTTTGAAAACAACCAGCGCGAAGAACGGAACACGGTGATATAATTTAAAGGAAATGAAGCCAAAACAAGGGGAAAATGGAGTCAGAAGTTTTAGCGTCACCCGGCAGACAATGGGAAAAAATGCAAAAATGAACTCAAAATTGAAATTTCGACACCAGACTCTCAGAAATGATGGAAACAAAATTTAGAAGAAGAGAATCACAAATTAAAGTATAAAAATCCTTACCCTTTAGCCAGAAAGAACTTTACATTTTTCACGACCACGTGGAGCACAAAGCGTTAAATTTGGAGGGAAAAAAAAATTTGCACTTAAAATCTCAAAACAAATCAAACCAATTACTCGGCGCCTCCGCCAATTTGTCGCGTACCTCAATATTTAATTATTATTTAACTTCAGAGGAGGGCAACTCGCTTACGAGAGGGATCGTTGAACAAACAAAGAACTTTAAAACTCGAGGTATCGACAAGGACGTAGCTAAAGTTATCTCAAAAATATTCTTACACTAACATAATTCCTGGCTGAAGGGAGAGGCAAGGATTCTATGCTACCATAATTAAAACGGCAAAGAAATGGATAGCTGGATTTATTATAAAATGTTCTCTTACCCCATGTGTCTGCCGGGCGAGGACGCCATGTTGCAGTTATCCGTCTAACTCCCGCGGACACTAGTCACAGAATGCTCAGAAAACCCACGCTAAGCTTAGCGTCACTGACGCCATATCCCCCCCAATGACAGTTTCCCCTCCTTCGCCCCTACTCTCAGATAAACTGCCAACCTTCAACTCGGTAACCAGAGGACGTATTACCATTACTATAATCTGTGCACATGCCACAATATCAACATCTATTTTCACCAGGTATTATTCCAAACCACTTTTTAGAAATATTTTACATATATTGGTAGACAGAATGGCCTAAAAGTAGAACCTTTAACACAGTGCACAAGACCTAAGTGGTGACCAACTTTGGTTTCAAGTCCAATCACATGGCAATTACCCTTTGTATTTGAAAATGTTTGATAACTCGATTTGGTTTGATTAGATTTTACTTTTATTATATCCTTTTACATGATTAACTTCTCATGGTGCTCGCATTATTCATTCATTATCTGTTTACCTTCCTCTTATGTAGGACTTACACCCCCCAGGACTGGGTGCCTGGGGTCAGAGGTCCGTCGAGGAGCAGACACTCATGGATGCCTGGTATGGGATGAAGGAAGTAGATGAAACGAAACGTGGGTGAAATGGATGAAAGAAAAGGTGATGATGGAGCTCCATCATCACAGTTGGTGGAATGAATGGCGGAAACCGGAGAACCCGGAGAAAACCCGCCCAGACGCCGCTTCGTCCACCACAAATTCCACATGCAGGTCCCTGGGATTGAACCCGGGCCGCCTCGGTGGGAGGCGAGCGGTCTAACCACTTGGCCACGGGTGCTCACAAAATAAATCGTCATACTTCAATTTGTATGAAATTCGTTTTAGAGTTAGTCTTTACGTTATATTGGCATCCTTCTGCTTTGTTTGATTTGAAACGTTATTGTTTTATCTTGTAAAAGCTACATAAAGATTAAATGGCGCTAATTATGAATTCAGAAGAAACTGAAATGGCAGATCCAGGTGAAAGAAGCAGCAGAAAAAGTAACACTAGAAGAATTACCCAAAAAATCCAGAAATTAATATGATATAGTATTTAATCATTTCATTGGCTGATGTATGGCAAAACATATTGAAAATAACTTCACTGAAAATGACTGCCAGTACACCAACAAAACATTCGACATCTCACTTTTTAACGTCATTTCTCTTGTTTCAATAACACATTCCAAATGTCATGTCTGTGAGTTTCGGGAATCAATATAATATTATTGATTATTTACAAGTTGAGCGCTGTCTAAAAAATAGTATATGCCACTCGGCTTACCGCCTTCGTTTTGCAAACATTCCTACTCGCAAAATAAAACCCTACTTTTACCCCTTGTAGCATACTCTACTATTATAAATACCACATGAAGATGAATAGAAATCTGTATTATCTAAAAAAAATGGATGCATCATACTCACAGGACTTTATTCATTCACCATTATTTATGAATTGCTTCTGCAAACTATTTTTGCAAAGTTTGGTTTTTCTATTTACTTCATGATTAATATGAACGCTTGAAGAAATGGTTTTATTTCATATTTCGCTATAAGTACAAGCAGAATAAAGGAGGCTGAAGTTATAGGCAAACGTTTCAGAACTGAATCGCGATCAGCTGTTTTTGAAATCCAATGTACTTTACATGACATCACAAGAAACAACTAGGTGGTGACATCACCTCAAAAAATGAATGTGATATTGAAAAATTCAAACCAATAACAACGAATACCTCTGAAAAAGCTGATGCCACAAAATGCCTATCGCTTATACAAAAGTGTACAAACTTCATTCATAATGAAATCTTTACAGGCTATTCATAGAAAAACATATATTGGTCATGTAAACATAAACCTACAGCATTTTAATGAAAATTAAAGCAGTCATTTATATGGAAATAACGAACAAGTGGTGAAAGTATATGGGGAAGTAACTGAAGTTAATTAGAAGTTATAGTGGGGGATTTTCTTGGAAATCTTGGAGTTATATTTTTGACAGATGCTGAACTTCAAATACCAAGTTAGGCATCGGTCCATCAGCTTGCTCTTATATTTTACATACAGACAGAAACACAAGTGCGGATCATTTTTTGCAAATGTTTTTTGGATTCGTGGGTCTTCAGAACATATATTTCTGGTAAACTCTCCATATCTAATTAATTTTTCATTGAAATACAATAATCCCTTCTCTTGTTATAGGTAAGGGGTAGACAAAATAATAAAGAGGTTAGTCTCCGTTAACTTTATTGCTAGAATTGTTTAAACAAAAAACGAGCGATTCCTGGAGTTAACGTACATTCTTGGACTCTTCTATGCCTTTGAAGAGCTTTCTGCGACACAGTGTATTTGGTTTTCTGCTAAAGAGAACAGTTTGCTTATAAAGTCCTGACGTAGGTCTCCATGCTGTTTGGTATTCCTTGAACGAGAAGGTTAATACTCGATCACGAAGAGCCGTGGTGTACGGGTGGCTGTCACACGCCTCCTCACAACTGACGAGCATTCTCAAATATGAACATCATTCCTTGTTTATAAACGAGAGGGCGCTGCTGATGGCTTTTCTCTACGTTGACAGCGTTTTATTCCCTACTAATGTTTAGAAGGTGATAAAGAGGTTAATCTATTTGAAAGTTCCATCTAGTTTTAATGTTTATCACAGTTATTTTCTCTTCAGATCGATTTTTTGAAACTCTTTGAACTCAAAGGCTCAATTAGGAAGTAGATTTCAGGAAAGGATGAAGTTATAGCGTTTGAGATTGCTTTGAATATCTGCTAATCACAGCATGATTACAGGTAGCTAATCAATACGCTACGCTATTTTAAAACTTAATTGGTTTAAGAATTACAGAATTCATTTAAAGCTTGAAACAACTAAATATATTAATTTACATACATACAAAAAATGAAAACACTGCAAACAAAAATGTACAATACAAAGACAGTGAAATCACAGAATATAGTAATACAAATATGCATTGGGCTTATTAATGAACAAGATATTAATACAAATTGCTATATCCATTATATTCTGACACGAGAACACCAATTTTTTTATTTATCACTTACACACCTAGCGTAGCATAAACGTTATACTTGAGTCACTGGCATACACTTAGAACAGAATACAATTAATCTGCCGAATCACAGCTCACAACTGAACTGCTTCGTCACAACTCACAGCTGAACTGCACTCGGCACTGTCCAATTTTAACTTCGGAACTTCAACTGAACTGAACCGAACCCTTAACTGTACAGTCGACTGGGAGCTAGTCAGTCCCTTTTGTAGGCACTGTATACACAGCGTAAAAATCTCGATGGGCAAGTTACGCGAACATGCCGAAAGGAACTTCCGTAGAAGTCATTGCCCAAGCTGTGGGGAAGTGGCACATAATGAGTCTTTTGCACGGCTATGTTCTGAAAGGCCAGTCGTTAGGCCACCCAGCCGATTAGTTGGGATGCGCTAACCCCGACGGCCCATAGGTAATCTACTTCCCCCGCGGTCACAATATTACCCAAGTTCACCATTGTCTCTCTTGAAATAAAATCATTAATTTCGGTTTATTAATAATATCATTCTTAGAAGAGTAAATTATGATTGCTTTTGTTCTTTAATCAGCAAGGGAATAGAGAAAATTCAGTAGATATCAAAAGAGAAATATTTGTTATACAAAAATTCACAAAAATAATGTCAAGGAAAAAACGTAAAACAAACAGCAAACCATCTTCAAAATGTCTTTCATAAGTTCTATGTTCGTTTCCAGGCTGAAGCGAGTGAATTTTTCTTTTATTAGAATCTCCCCCTACCATACGCCGAGTCTGAAACTATACATTTAGTTGTGAATCTGAGCGTGATGTTAGAAATAACTAAAAACCAAAGTAAAAGCGCTTAAAACCAAAGAGTTTCTCAAGAAAGGCTCTCCGATATGGGAAAAAAAAAAAAGAATGAGAAGGAACTACACAAATAATACAACGTAAAAGTGTTTATAATTTTACCATTAGCGTTAACTATATTTCAGCTGTACTATTAGTTATAGTAGAAAGACCAAAAGTGCTCACAAAATTCTGATATATTACATTCACATGACTTTCTCTACTCAATCTTCTACAAACTATACTTACAAAATCTTACTATTCTAGCTACTTCTTGTTAATATAGATAAACTTTCAATTCCGTATACACATCTCATTATACGATATATATATTGTCTTTCAAATGTCTTAAACATACCTCTATTTGAAGTTTGCAGATAATTCTCCTGCTTTAAAAGAGTTCCAGTGCTCAACAGGGTAATTCCAAGTAAACACAGGTCAGTGGGGAACTGGCGCATTCACGTTCTAAAAACCTACCACTACTACTACTGCGGTTCTCAAACGTCCATATGAATACACGGAGACGGTTGGAAAAATCAACAGGGACAAAATTTCGCAAAATATATTCTATGAGCGAAATCAGTATAACAGTACCATTAGATGATGACGATGATAATGATGATGATGATGATAATGATAATGATGATGATGATAATAATAATAATAATAATAATAATAATAATAATAATAATAATAATAATAATAATAATAATAACATTTATAATAGCAAGCGAGAGAGTGGCAGTGAAATATTGTGTTATCTCGTATTTGTTGCTTATTTATGTAATGTTAGAGAAGAACAGCGTAAACACAATTTTTAAAAAGTCTGGTGTGATGTAGTCACATTACTTTCTTTACCCTCTATCGTTTATTGGTGGATATACAAGTTATTATTATTATTATTATTATTATTATTATTATTATTATTATTCAAGCTTATTTTTCTATCTGTTACATTTTAATCCAAATAAACCTTTGCAAAAATAGCTGCTTTACACATTTCGTTGTAGACACAATGGGGATAGCGATAGTCAAATGTTTAAGAACTGGGCGCTATAAGCTGGCCTTAAAATTCCATACTGTTCCTGCAATCACGAGAAACAACTGAATGTTGAAAGGACTAAGAGAATGACCAATGAGGAATTAGAACCTTAATAACGGATATATCAAACGGCTTATGCCACAATAAAACTTATTTAAAATAAATTGTGTGTTTTAAGGAGATCTACATTTTATTTGCGTTTTCGTCTATCGCTTAACGTTTAACAGTTATACAAAATTATACAAAACTCCAAAAAATGAAGAGGACTTTATAGGCTACGGCCCGTTTTTCGAGATATACATTTTATTTTTCATGTAAATACCTTTCATATACGTATTTTAAACAAAATCGTTGGGGACATTTTTTACAGAATCAAACATTTAAAAATGTCCTATATAAAGGGTAATTTGGGGTGAGGATTCTGTTGAAAATCTTCGTTTTGCATCTCCGGAAGATATCAAATCTAAATACCAAGTTTCTTATTTATCTGACGTTTCGTTTTTGAGTTATGCTGTTCACAGACACACAAACACACAGACATACATATGAACATGTTTTCAAAAATGCTTTATTTGCATTCATGGGCCTCAAAACATGTGTTTCCGGTGAAATCTCAGTAGAAATTTTTGGGTGGAATGCAATACTACCCATACTTGCTATTCGTAATAGAGAAAGTAAAAATAGCTACGATACGGAAAGATCAAATAAACACATTTTAATTATTTGTTAACATAAAAAGTAAGCTTATTTCACCAAAAATAGCCTTTGTATCTAAAGTGGAAAATATTCTAAGACATTTTCGTCTGTTTTTGTCTATTATCACGGACAGTACACTCTAGTGCAATGGTTTGCTTTCGTCTATCATCACATACTGTACACACAATTGCAAGCCTGAGAAGTGCCTCTCAATGAGTGCGGTTCGCTTATCCTGTGTTGATAAGTAAGAGGGGTAGAGATAAGCTCGGCTGGTCACAACTCCGTAGATTACCTGCCTGCTGTGCCGGGTTTGATTCCCGGCTAGAGGTGGGAATTTTTCTTTATCCAAGATTATTTCCTATCCTCCCCAGAGTGTGTAAATATGAATGAGAGTGTGAAATTGCGTGTGTGTGATCTACTTAATAAAACCCAAAGTTTGCCAGAAATCCAATGACAAGCGAATACAAACTAACACCATTGCCTATGGGAAATAATACCATCCAAATTAAATGCCGCCTATAAGAGCATTGTAGTTAAAGGCGGGATGTAAATGGCACTTAAAAAAGGAAAGAAAGAAAGCAAAAGCAAGCTCGCTCGGCAGTACTTACTTGGAATTAACCCATTGAGTTCTGCAAGTTTTTTAACGTACGAAGAAATGCCTTCACACTTGAAATACGGCGCCGTTGGGCCACCTGGTATTGTATTTTAATTAAAAGGCTTTAAAAGCCACTTTGAGAAAATAAAGCAAAACGAAACATTTTCTACTCAAAGTTTGATTATGGTGGGTATATTTTCTCGAAAATTTTCATGTTTTATCCTTATAAGAAGTGTAACATGAATACAAAATTTGATACGTAATCTTTTTTCGTTTTTAGTAGTGTTGATTACAGACACACCCAGAGATCCTTTTATAAACATGCTTTCTTATTGAATTCAGATGCCTCAAAGTGTTTATTTCCAGTGAAATCACTATATGAATTATTGAGTGAAATATAACAGTTCCCATTTTCACTATAGATAAGTAGTAGAATAAGTGAAAATTACATCATAATAATGGATAATATTAATACATATAAAAACGTTTACATTCTTCTTTGACATTCTCCACTTTCATGAGTATGGGTATATCTGCTTTAACAATCGAAGTTAACCTGGCTCCTCTCCCATTCTGCACTAAAAGTACTGAAAATTCTAAAAGTAAACACGGAAGATAAAGGACACTCCTGCCTGGAGATTGGATCTACCCCTATCATATTTTCCTTGTTTTTTCCCGTAGTTAAGTTCAACCCCTGCACTTTATAACTCTACAAGGTACATAAAAGTGATGCTTGTGGAATAGCCGAGAGAGTGGGGAGGAATTTCCGTCAAGGTAAGAAAGGTTTGCATGCTTTTCTTGACCAACGAATTCTTTCTCGTCCCCTTTCTCTTCGACCTTCTTTTCTCGGTTATGTACACTGCTAAATATATTCATGAAAAATGTTGAACTCAGTATATACCGAGCTTATTTCTTAGCGTATATGTGTATAATTATGGACCAGGTTCCAGAGGAAGCCTGAGAAGCTGTTCATGAATAAAACAACATTATAAATGTACACATAGCGTTACAGGTAAGGTGTGTTCGCAAAGCTGTGCGTTTTCCGTTATAGTACAGAGCCTTCGTTTGAACACGTGGCCGGCCTAACGGGAATGTTGTTGGCAGCGGCAAACACGGAGCCAGACATTTAAGCCCATTAAATTCAAGCGCATAGATATCTCATGAAAATTATAACTACAATAACGACATACCTTCGTCACACAACAAGCTGAAAATGATGTCCTTGAGCCGCCATCATCTCTCACATCGTTTAAGGAAAGTTGTATTTATAGACATTCATTCGTCATGGCCATGTAAATAAAATCATGCTTCGTTCGAAAGAATCCTTGCGATCATTATCATTATCCAACTCCAATTGCAAAAATTGACTCTACTCACATTATCACGTGGCTACAATTTCTGAAGTGTAGGGTTTTTATTTTGAAATTTTATTGGCATTTCATGCCGAGGTTTGCAAAACACCCGATTCCTTTGCAAGCTTTCTTAGAGATTTCTTTGGATTCGTTCTATCCCTTCTTCGATTTTACCAACTTTTTCCTCTTTAAGAACATGGCGATTTCCTTTCGGTCCCTTATCAAGAACAGATCCCGTTTTCTTAAATGTATTCACAAGTTTATGAACCGTTTCGCTCTGAGGTGCATGAACCAAAAAAAATTGTCACATAGGAATCATAGACAAAGATTCTGTGTGGCTAAGCATACGGCATTTTTGGATTAAAGCAGCCAGCACACGATGATGAGGGAAACCGGAGAGACAATGAAATCTATTAGAAACCGCGCATTAGAGTCAAACAACTCAGCATAATAAAACCACGCGTCAAACCAAATGCTCTGTATATAGTAAATAGCTTAGATATCAAAATCGAAAATTCTAAATTTTCATCCTTTGCTCATGTAAAGTACGTCTTAAATTTGAATTTATTTCAAACCAACTGCATACATATATGAATATTTGCCTAGCATTTCTCAACATTGTTAAGCAGCTTCATTTGTTTTCTCCTCATTTAAGAATACCAACATAACAAATTATAATGTGATTTCGTCATTTACATCACTATGTATATATCTGTGCGGGGGGAGTTTATCGCTATGCTCTGTGATTAAATATTTTTTAATTCTTTAAGAATCTCAAGGGCTTTATTTATTTTAAGTTAGCTTTAGTATGGTTTTAATTTGTGAAAACATCTCAAGCGTACTAAGATATTTAAAAACATGTTATAGGATGCAACTTTTTAACTTTATTAGTAAAGGATTTCCATATATGCCTACACTCACTCAAGCGAACTACATGATTCTGAAAGTTTAAACGAATCACAATCAGTACATTTCAGAGAAAACGTGTGAATAAAACATGAATTAGATAGTTTTGTTGTATTGTGATTTGCCCCACGTATGGAAGCCAAGTTGAAGAAGGTTATTATATCTTTACGTTATTTGCACCACGCTTTGGGCGTCAATTTGAATTAGGTTGTATTTAAGGAGTTGTATTATATTTCAACTGTTGGGGAGCCGAACTTGAAGTAGTTGCAACCGCACGTATGGTACCCGGTAGCCTTCGTCCAAAAATTTAAAAATATTAACTTTGTAATTTGACTGTTTCTATAAATATTTATGTTTGCCTCGGCTGCGTCAGTATTATTGTTAGAGACCTGGATGTCTTGGCAAGGTTGTGATGCGACAAGAATGTAGGCTTACACAAATTATAGTTTTACTTCACTCCTTTTTTGAATGCTTGACACGATTTAAATAACACTTCACTCATAGAGAGCTGTGAGATTCTTTTTATGAATTACTTGTACTTTTTAACACATAAACTATTTTTCGTCTCATACGAATACGTATTATGTTTCTCTCGAGGACGTGTCTTGCGTCCGGTTAGGAACATTGTTTACAGGCAACTGAACTCTAAATTTGTATAATTTTCTTCTTTTTAGTTTCTGATTGGCTAATTTTGCTCCAATAGAATACCTTCATTTAACTAAAGCTTTTTTCTGGTTGTTAATTGGCAATTTTATAAACTGTCACTAAAATTACATTATTGCTTCTAAGAACCAGAAGCAGTATTGTTAAACTCTCAAACTCATTATTACCTCAAGGTTACCTCATTGCTACCTCATTATTAGGAACGTTTAACCTATTATTCTCACAGTTCCTGCATTATTAAATTACGTAATACATTCACATAACATTATTAAACATGGATACAATAATATAAATATTTACAATGACTGTAATATACACTTTGTATATATACATATTGCTTTAAGGCGGGCTGTTACTGAATTATGTATTATATAATTAGACTGAAATCATTTAAGTGTTAAAAATACTGTCTCAAACATACTACTCCTTTTTTCAATTTTGCAAAAGTCCTTTCCTATTCATGAACACCCTTGTCATTACCTATTAAGGATACAATCTTAAAATATATATACATATATCATACGTTCGATTTATAGCCGGGCCAAATATCACGTATATACGTATTCCCTTTTACTACAGTGACTTTAATGTTTTTTCGCTAGCGCACCAGCGGTGAATGACCCGCTTATGGCTACGTTTATCAGCTGTATTACATTGTATCAGTTTGCTGCCTTCAGTTCGAGTTGCAAAGACTAGTGTTTGTTCATCGTGTATCTCAAAGGTGAAAATTTATTCAAGACATATGTGTTGTGTGTGAATTACATTGAATTACTATTATTCCACTGAAATGCATACCAAAAATTCAGGCTTGAGAAACAATTTTTATGTATGATGGATGCACAGAAACCAAACATGAAGACAGATGTGCAGAAAATTTCAGGAGAAATTTCCTGGTACTCCAGTTCCAGTTCAAGAAACTATTAGATATCTGGTTACTAAGATTAGGACAACGGGATCGCTAAGCGTAGAACCTAAGAAGCGAAAAAGTAAGAAAACATTCATGAAAAACATTCGAACCCTGTCCAAAGAAGTCTCTAAGACGTGTTGCACAGTAACTGGGTGTTTCAAAAGCCTCTATTAAAACTCAAACCCTACAGAGTGCTTATATATGAATTACAACCTCATGACGATGAAAAATGTATAAATGGTAATTTAATCCGAAGATTACACATGCCTCAATGCAGATGGACACCTCTTTCAAGACAATTTGTATTTTCTGGCGTAAAAATCCTTAGCATGGCTTCCTTTGGAAGGGAAGTAATGCTGTTGGTCCTTTGTCGTAGATTTATGGTACGTAAACTAACCTCAAGCCTGATAAAGAGACCTCTAAGCAAAATTTGCGGTCTTTCACGCAGAATGGGGCGCTAAGGACCATAGTGGTTAAAGAGCATCCTTAAAATAAAACTCAATTGAATTGTTTAACGCAATATATAACAAGGTTATTACTCATTATAGTGATGTTTTAGAACGCGGGAGTTTTAGAACGGGAATCCCCATGTGTAATAGACAGCGCGCGGAGCAAGCATACGCGTGGTTCGCGGTCCGACAATATAACGAACGCAATGTACAAATAACAATTTGAAAATTAATATGGTAACGTTTTGAAAATGAACAAATTTTAATTTTAATAAATTAGAATCCCATTACATTTGAAGCAACCTTTTTCTCTCATTACACTCGTACGTGGTTTTTTTTATAAAAATGTAAATTTTGTTGTTGTTAATTTTGCCACAATTATTTATTTTAATGTACCTAAGTGATGAGAAACGAGGTTCACATCAGCGTTTGGAAGCATTCTCTTCCAGAAAATTATGTTATTGCTGCATGGACAATTATGCTTTGGGTAATGTCCACCAATTTCAATTAATTACCAAAAAAATAAAATTTATGAAGAAAGATATTCAGGAAACTTTAAGTAACCTTTGTGTCATTGGTACATCACAGTATCCTTAAGCGGATACCATTGTTGGATCCAAAATTCTTCTAAAAGGTACCATTTCATGGCAAAAAATTAAAATTAAGTGCGTAATTATTTCCTTCCCCCAGATTGCAGATGATTAAAAGTGCACTTAGCGGCTTAATAAATAGCTGTTTTCAATTGTTTCTTTACCATGAACATAACTCTATCCTGCATAAGGGAAGAGATCTTTAGGTTGTCTTAGAAACCGTTGGACTGAAAATTCAACTGTGAGTTAGTAGCAGGACATAGGGCTTAATACTTGAAAGGAAGAAGAAGAAAAATATATAGTAAAATATGTAATCCCTGTTTCTGCGTTGCATGCGAATACACAAACCATTATATCACGAAGATACACTGAGGAATGTCTAAGAATGTTTTAACTATATATCGACTACTGCACTTATTAAATAAGTGTCGTATTCCGTTTCTAATGACAATAACGTTAAATAAAAGAACTTATTTATTTCCTTCCGCTAATTACGAGAATTGGTTCGTATACTCTATTTCTTTTAGCTAGTGAAGCTAGCCTTCAGCCCTAATTCGGAAAACTACGGCCGTATCCTCAAGTCAGAAGTGTTCGCCTATGACAGATTCTTTAGAGGCTCTCTACATGAACTAACCTTATGTTTTTACAGATTTCAACCACAGTTACAACGTGTCGACAAATTTTGTTCAGATTCCTATATATAAAATCGCATTTCCGGACTTGAAGCGGGTGGCGTGGTTTTTCATGCGTACGGATGGAGAGAGAAAAAGCGACGATAATTCACTTAAAGTGGTGAATTTATCGTATACAGAGTATATCTGAAGTACATAGAGCTACCCACATTTCTTCAGTTACAAACAGGGTTCGCTTTTTGGCTAACCTCCACTCTTAAATTTCCAGAAGCCCAAGGAAGAAAATATAATAATCATCCACATAGTTTTAAAATTCTCCTCGTATAAATGTTGTCTCTTGAGGTAATCATGCGCTTAGAATTGTTGCAATGGTTTAAGTGATCTATGTCAGCGCCTTCTGCTGATTTCGATGTGATTTTCTGTCGTTCAAGTCTTGCTCCGAGTGTCATGTATCGCTATCGTACTGGCTGAGAGGCTGAAAGCTATACAAACGCAATTTGATTGTCAAATACATATAGTTTCTTCTCTTATTTTCCATACCATCTAGAGAAAGTACTCCATTCTAGGAACAAATTGTTTTTGAGATTTACAACACCACTGAACACAGAAAAATTTTCACTAAAATCAAGTGGCAGCTGTTTGAGATATGCATGATCATAATAAAAGCTGTAACTGGATCCCTAATAATTTTGTACAAACATTTATCGTAAACTACAAGTAATTTTTTTTTAAAAATTGCACCTTGAAAGAAATATAATCAAGCATACGTCTTAAATTATCCGCTAAAACTTTCGTGGACAAATATTGTATTTATTATTATTTAAAAATGTTCAGTATTCATGATTCTTCTCAGATATATATAACCTTATCTATTATTTTGTTCATATCTCTGTTCCTGTTCCTTCTGTCCCTCTAGTTGTTTTTGACTTCATTTCAAGTATCCTATAAGAGTTTCTTTTTTAGAAAATAAAATTTGTTTACGATGTCCATGGTCTCCACTGCAATTGAAGAGAGGACGTCTAAAGGGCTTAATATTGTCAGAGAAAATAAATAAGTTATTGTTAAAGTTCCGCCAAAAAGGAGCAGATCGCTTTATGAAAAGAGGGTTCCGGTACTAACAGAGGGGTTGCGGTACTGTTTACGTTTTAACAGTCAATGTCGAATTCTGTATCCTAGCAGACAGTTCGTCCGTTTATCAGCACCAGCGTCAGAATGCCCTCAACGTAAGAACATGCATTATTGAATCCTACTTTAGAACACGGGCTCTTATTGAAGAGAGTACCATACAATATCAACCAACGTGTAATTAATATTGCAGAGGAAGATCCCCAGTTTCAATGTCATTTTGCAATTAAAGAATATTAATGTTTTCGAAAACTCGAAAATAATAAGTAATGAATCCCAAGTTTTCCATCTATTTTCCTTCTTTCCTTCCACCCTATAACCTATTCATATAGCAGTTGCTGCCATCTTATTTACGAATTCATTACCATTTTAAGGCTAAAAGATCAGCGCTGACGTCCTAGCTTGTACAATATACTTGGCAACGGACTAAAATAAAATGAACACTTAGTATTTCCCTATTAGGAAACGACAAACGTGCACGATCAAGTATAAAAACCTATTATCAATAAAGACCCTTGTCTTATTTCATAATTTCTTTTTTCAGTGAACTCTACTTAGCGCGTAATTTTTCTTATTGTCTTTGAAAATTGCGTTTTTTAATTTATGGACGGTCTTTAACTCTGTGGTCGTTAGCGTCCCATTCAATATTGGGCGTGAAAGACCGGTAATTTTGTTCAGAGACCTCTTTTATCAGGCTTGAGTTTCTTTTACGTGCCGTAAAACTACGACACGCTACCACCGGCTTTACTTCCCTTCCGAAGGAAGCCGTGCCAAGGATTTGTACGCCAGAAAAAATACCTCGCCCTCCGCCGGGTTTGAACCCGCGACCTTGGGAACTAGAGGCTAGCACGGTACCACTAGTCCACGGAGGACGACTGATTGTCTTTGATACCTCTCGCTTTTCTACAACAAAGTTAGGCAGTTTAGGTCCCACTCACAATGAAGACGTAATGGCATCATGACTCGGCATAATCACAGGATATTCACACTGGAAGCGTAGGCGTAACACAAGTGACTGGTACGGGTTTCTAGATCCGTATATTGCATGCAGAAACCTCTAAGCGTATCAACAGTTTCAAACTGAATAGCATAACCAATAATGCCCAAAAAGGATCCATCCAATCTCTTGAACTAAATATGAACAGAGCAGGTCTGACCTCAGCATCTAAATGGAATGACACGGTCAAAATCTCACACTGCAATTATTTGTTAATGCTAAGAAGCAGGCAAAGCATGAAGAAAGTAATGCAGATTTCCTCTTCTATGCACCCAACGCAAGCATATAGCTTGGAGTTTGGATCTTTGCGTTACGTGAATGCTTCATTAAATAGAATGCGTGCAAATTCTTGAGTTGATGCTATTTTTGTGCTTAATTTTCAGTGTGAATGGAGTTTTACATCGAGACTGGACGACTGGAATCGCCATAGTTCTCAAGGTAAGACGTTTTTACTAACCAAAGGTTCATTAATAATAATCAGAATAAAATTATAAGTGAACAAGTTGTCTTTAATGCTCAGTGTTACCAAACCTCAACACGACACAAATGATTCTCTTAGATGAGTGTGGTTTCCAAGAAATTATACTTAAATTTTCCAAATTTGTTCTTGAATTATAAAGTCATTGACTGAAAAGGGGTTTTGCAGGATGAGGAATTCATATAAGTAATTATTTTCATACACGTTTTAAAAGTAGTATTATAATTCGAATTAATTGCAAAACAAAGATGGGAAAATGAACTTAGATGTTAAACGCGCCATATAGATGAACGAACTCTTCCCAAAAAGTATTAAAGGGATTTGTTATGTAGTATAAAAGAAATATATGACTTAATGAATGTGTACTAGTTCATCAACTATTTGATAATTTTACAAATAAATAATTATTTTAAAGTAAATTTAAAGGCACGTAACCCGTGGCTTGTAGTTTTTTGCTTTACAACTAAAAGATTTAACCTTCTGTTTAGGTAGAATGTAGGTAGGGATGCCGTTTCAATCACTGGTTATTATAACTTTGTGAGTAATTTTTGTTTTGTTTTTAGTTTGGCGACGATATTCCAAATAGGACTGCATTATTCAGGTTTTTTTTCTTTTTTTCCAGATTACGCCTTTTCTTTTTAGTTTTTTTAATGTCCTTTTTATATTTTATTTTACAACAGCATCAACTAGTGGCCTCAAAACGTGAAATAAAGGGCTGCATGGAGCGGATGAAACCGGACTTTATCAGCTTCCACCGTTCCTGTCTCAAGAAGCCAAACCAGTCGATCCTCTTTGCTACATAGTCGACATTCCGTTTAAAGATCCATTGTAACGTTCCCATTACCAGTCAAATCACACAGCGCTGGAGGGCCGTATTCTGGAAGAGAAATTCCAAGCGCTGCAGTCCCGCAAGGCATGGCGGGGCTCCCGGTTGCCACCACCTGGATATGTGGTTCCTGAGTATCATCCAGATGTCGCAACCTGCCGACAGAAGGCAATTCGGTGCTCCAAGGTATCAAGTCCTGAGCAGACTGCACACTGATTAAATTGTGTTCTTCCATATCGCCAGAGTTTTTCTGTCGTCGGTATGGTCTCGTTTAAGATTTCATAGGTCGTCTCTTGCCAATCAGTTGGAACATATTTGCAGAAGACATTCTCCAGATAATCTTCCATCTTCGACTATGTTCCCCTTCAATTCTAGGAGTAAAAGGAAACAAAGTTAACAGGCGATATTGTCTCCGAGTACACTCGAACGCGGAGATCTCATCGCTGGTGTCTAGCATGCACTGAAGATGAACAATTTGCTTGAATCCTGGGAGTACTATAGCGGGTGATGAACTTGTTCCTCCCAAAGTAATGAATTTCACTACCAACTGCAATAAAATTATGTTGATTTTGTGACGTTTCGTTTTAACATTTCTTTGTAGATTGCGTTTCATCGACTTACTCGCAGAACATTTAATTGATGCACATTCAATTGTTTTTTATTGATGCAATGCCTTGGCCTTTCTATAAACAGAAAAAAATTAGCATATGTATTATATATAGTAGCTACAACAAACCAAGACACGAATTCTCAAAATTATCAACAGCAACACATGATCGTATAGCAACTAGTAATGCAACATACGCAACAGAATACTATAATGAAATAAGTAAGTCCGTTCTTCGCACATACAATTAGAAGCTTGTAGCAATGCCGATGTATATTCAGCTATTAATTCACAATAAATGAATAATCATAACGAAAGGTTAAGTATGTAACTCATCAACTGAAGAAACGTCACCATAAAAAGTTCCTCTCACATGGCCACAGAACCATTAAACATGTATATGGTGGTTCAATTGCGTATGAACAACTGCAATGGAAATTACTTTGAAGATGTCAAATTTTTTCACAATTTAGACTATTTAAAGTTAGGTTATGGTTTAACAGATCAAAGGATTCTAGCTTAATTTTCTTCAAATTAAATGACATATCTACATATAATTGGACACAGAACTTCTGATACTTTAATTTTAAATTGCAATACGCACACCTTATAATTAGTAAGTAATCCGAGCAGAATTTTGAAATATAAAGATACCTTATATATATGTTGCTGTTCTTGAGAAGTGAAGGAGAGAGGCCTAATCTTATAAGTTCTGAAACGTTTGTAACCTCGGTCGTCCAGGTACTCAAAACATCACGTATCGTTTTGGCACTTCTAAAATATCAAGCACTTTATCAAAACAGCTATTAGGCGTGTCACATATTGTAGTGTACACCTTTCGTGAATGCCTCCAAAGGGGCACAGACTCAAGAATTTTAATTTGAATAACGAGATACAGGTGGTGTGTCAACCGGAAGTTTAGCTGATAGAATTATAAATCATAGATATAAACGACAACTACTACATTTTTATTTATCTGCCCATATCCGTTGAGCTAAACTGAAAACTGTAATTATCGATAAGAAAATAAAATTACGACTACTGTAAAATTAAATTGATTTTTATTTATGGACGCTCTTTAACTGCTTAACTGGTCCTTAGCGTCCCATTCTTTATTGGGCGTGAAAGATCGGTATTTTTGCTCAGAGGCCTCTTTATCAGGCTTGAGGTTCTTTTACGTGCCGTAAATCTACGACACGGGACCACCGGCTTTACTTCCCTTCCGAAGGAAGAAGATGCTAAGGATTTTTACGCCCGAAAATATCCATCGCCCTCCGCGGGTTTGAGCCCGCGACCTCGGGAACTAGAGACTAGCATGGTAACCACTACATCACGGAGGACGACACGACCTGCTGTGGCCAGCTGCTCAATCCAAATGCATCTCTAAAGAAACAACATGAGTAGCTTGTATCTGGTATCCTGCTCATGGGCAGGCGCGGTGTCCTGACGTGTGTAAGAAGTTGTCTTTGAAAAATTTAAAACAGACGCTTACTAATATTAACCATATTATCATTATAATGCCACCCTAGTCACGATATTTTATTCTCTCTGGAGAATTTAGATGATTACATAATTTCTTTATGTGGCACCAAGTTTATGTGGCATACTTAATTCCGTTACTGTCGTTGTAGCCACTTTTAAATAATGAAGGGAATACAAAATGCCACAATCGTTTGTACTATATAGATGATTGTCATGAACTTGGTTACATTTATATTAAATATACATAATTATTCCCATTCTTCTTTTGGGAAGAAATACGTACATAAATCCTCTGTTAACAAATTGTACATCCTTCCGTTACTACAATGCGACAATCTTCAGGAAAATTAAGTATGTTGAAGACAGAGAGAGATTTATTTCTGTATGGTATCGGTGGTCGTGTATCACTGACTAAGTTTACGGAAGCGGGGTGGAGTAGGATGCTACAGGAAGACCTGATTTAAGCCCGGTCTCCGCGTACAACAGCTTCGGCTGGAATTAACACACTAATCCTAGGTCCAAGCTCCAGAACCGAGTGCTAAAATGTACGTTACGATTTCTCGTTAATGGAATAAATACTAATCCCGTACTTTCCCCTTGTTCTTATGCTTTAATATCTAGTGGGCATACTTTTAATAATGGTCCTAGAAGCCAGCCCATGTTACCCGAGACTAATGACAGCCCTTTAGACTACAAGCTTCATATATACCGCGTCTTTATTATATTTGCAACTGCTTTTAGGACATAACGCATTGTAGAAAATGGAAATTCAACAATTTTGACTGCATGGGTCGTCTTAGTAACATTTTATTAGTGTTATAACATGAAGCTTGAAGCAGTGGGAATCAGTACTTTTTCTACCAATTATCGATGATATTCAATATTGTTCTGAAAACTACTCAACCAAATTGATATGCATTTAATGCTTCCTGTTACTTATGTGGTTCCAATATGGTAGGAATCATGTGAATACTTTTTTTCTGAATAAGATAACAGCTAAACTACATAAAACCGGCAAACAAAAAAGCATCCCTTCTTCTTCTTCTTCTTCAAGATTTACAGACACCTCAAAATATGTACTACTGGTTTTCAAAATATCACTCATACAATCGTTATGCAAAATGAAGGAAAGGTGGGTGAGTACTAATGAGATTTGGAAATGACAGAAAGAAGGAAGGATATAGAGCGTAAAGAAAGCGTTAGGCTAGAAGAAGATGCTAGTAGAAATAGGGAGAGGGAAAGAGAGAGAGAAGGAGAGAGGAAGAGAGAATGATTCCATACTTAACGTAATAACGCGAGCTCAGCTGGCGTTTCTGCTAATGAAAAATATTCGCTAGAAATGGTTTAAATGCGTTTTTCTAGGTAAACAAGCACATAAAAGCATTGTGACCACATCATCTAAGAGCAACTGGATTGAGCATGTCTATTTTGCATCTGCTTATGAGAAACGAAATAAAATATTGACATTCTCAAAAGAACAGGAAATATCCAGTTACCGGCTAATGCTATAAAAACATTTATTTTACCCAAAATCCTTATCCTTGTTTTTCTTCTTCTTCTTCTGCTCCTTTTCCTACTCGCCCTCAGGCTTTATACTTTTCTGCCCTTTGAAATCTACGTAATTTAATAGGTAATTCTATAGTTTTGATTTCTGCTTTGTAGTTTCTTAAACAGAAACTAAGTATGAGGTATCCCAATTATTTTCTTTTATTTGTTTGTAAATTCAGGTTAGATATTGCTAGTTATACTGTTCTAATATGACCTATTTTTTCTGTTGTAAGCATCAGTTAATAACTGTTATAAAATCCAACAAGAATACAAATGATTTCAGAAGCTATTTATAGAAAATCTAAGACATACGCTTTGTTCCTAGTGGAAACGTATCAAAACATATTTAAAGTTATTTTGATAAAATAAAAAGTAATCGAAATTTGTCCACGTGAACAATTGTTTTAAGTATAGGACCCTTTTGGAAGAAAATATTCACATTAGATTCTTAAATCATGTATAAAGTTTTACTTTACTCCATTTCTTTTTAGTTATGCTGGACACACAGTTTCAAAGAAGGCCCTTGTTATATCCATGAAAAGCGCACTATTTGAGAACAAAATTTCTGAATGTTTACTATGCGTTCCCAGTAGTAAAATTCTGTAACATGCAAAACTTCAATTTTATACATTTTAATTATCATCACAATAAAAACAAATCACGGATTCAGCCTTAAAAGGCATGTTCCGATCTCGTAAATTTGCGGTGGCAAATGTTTCTTTGCCTATAGGTATAAAATTTAGTATCAATTTTGAAATTTGATAATCTCCATTCTGTTCAATCTTTAATAGCTTTGAAAACATTAATGTTAATATGTTTATATTATGAACTACACAAATCCGAGTGTTACGTTCACATTACTTTTTCTACCCTATACCTTTATTAGTGGGTGTACAAACTATTCTTACTAAAGCTTATTTTTCTGTCTAATACATTATAAAAAATAAAGCTTTGCAGAAATAGCTACATTACACATTTCGTTATAGATACATAGGGAACAGCGATAGTTTAAACAAAAATATTAACTTTGTTATTAAACTACTTCTATAGATATTATTTATGTTTATGTTTGCCTCGGCTGCGTCAGTCTTACTTTAGAGACACGTTTCTCTTAATCAGAGTGTGGTGCGACAAGAATGTAGGCTTACACAGATTTTAAATTTAAATTCAGTTCTTTTTATTAATCCTTGACACAAATTAAATAGCACTACACTGATATCAAGAGCTGTGAGATTCTTTTATTTCATACTTACACTTTGTTAATGTGTATACATAATTTTCGTTTCACAGGAATACGCAATATTTCTTTAGAGAACATATCTTCCATCCGGTAACTACCAAGGTCTGCAGGCAATTTAACAAATTTCAACCGTATAAGCTTTTAAAAATCTTTGTATTTCAAGTCTCTGATTGGTAATCCTAGTTCAATAGAATACGTGCACTTTACTAAAGCTTTTTCTGGCTGTTGATTGGTTAATGTTAAACCGTCACAAAATTTACGTAATTACTGCCCTAATCATGACTAGTAGCATTCAAACTCTCAAACTCATTATTGCCTTAAGATTATCTCATTGTTACCTCATTTTTAGCAACGTTAAACTTATTATTCTCACAGCTCCTACATTATTAAATTATATAACGTTTTCACATAACATTATTAACATATTTACAATAATATAAGCATATGCAATGACTGTTACATACATTTTACAAATGATTACATACATATTGCTTCAAGGCGGGCTGTTATTGAAATTATATATTATATAATTTAATTGCAAATATTCAAGTGTTAGAAATACTGCCTCAAAGTAGTTTAAAGGATTTAGAGATTCATTCATTTTATAGTCACATTCTTCTTTAGTATACACAGTCCAGTCATAAGTTCTGTCATCTATGTTTGTAGCTCTACACCATAAAGATAAATGATTTAATGATATTGTTACAAATTACATGGTAGCAGAGTTATTCTAAACACATTTGCTTTATGCAGTTTCCTACATCAACCAATAAATATGGAATGGGGTGTAAATGAAAACAGAATTGCAGTGATTGTTCTTCAAATACCTACTGAAATTTTGCATTTTTTAAAACAACTGAAAATTTCATTAAAATTTTTTAGCGAGCTGTCAAGAGATTCGTTATTGAAGACTTACCAAGATCTGGTTCGCACGTACCACACGCACTTCAGGAGTGGTCAAAGCAGTAAGAGAACGAATACGTCGAAACCTACTCCGGAAGAAAAAAATAATGGCCCGAGAGTTAAATGTATCGCCAAATCCCTTTCTCAGATTATCAGAGAAGACCTTCATATGAGAGCTTATCGATGATCAGTGGGGCATTTGTTAACCTCAAACCTAAAGAAGATCAGGTACGAAGATCAAAGAAGCTCTTACAATGGCATGCTCAGAATGGTTCATGAAAATATCGTCTTCACAGATGAGAAAATGTTCACACTGGAGAAGTACAAAAAGAAAAATGATAAAATATGTGCACGGAGCTCAGAGGAATTTAAAATATCAGTCTCCCGTGTCCAGAGAGGGCACCACCCAGCATCAGTGATGGTTTGGTGGGGCGTGGCACATCAAGGAGTAACATCTCTCCATTTATGCAAACAAGGAGTAAAAACAGGAGCAGACAGTACCAAGAGGACATCCCAGAGAGAGTTCTGAGACCCTTGAACATCGCACTCTTCAATGGAAGCCATTGGGTCTTTCAACAAGACTCACAAAGCTAGAATAACTGAAGCATGGCTCAGGGACAATGCTCCAGAATTCATTGCAGCTGAAGACTGGTCCTCTGGCAGCCCAGACCTGAACCCACTGGACTATAGGCTTTGGGATATCTTGGAGAGTAAGGCCTGTGCTAAATCTCACTCCAGTTTGGAATCTCTAAAGCTAGATCTCGCAAACGCAGTGCAGGAAATTCCTTTAGATGTCATCCATGTTGCAATAACAGACTGGCCTAACAGATTTGAGGCCTGTGTAAGGCCCAGAGGAGATCATTCTGAATAACTAGTAGCGTAGTCACTGAATTAAAAATATATGTTATATCTTTTTGTGTTTTATTTTAAGACTTATCGCTTCTTAATCATACGACAAAACTTATGACTGGATAAGTAATGATGTTTTGCAGTAGTACGGGAATTCAAAATAAATAAGCTATGTTTTTACACAGCTGAATCTAGTTGCTTTTATTAATATTTTGAAAATATTTCATAAGTGTTATTAAAATAAGGTAGTGGAGTACGTTTAATGTGGAGTACATTGAGTTAAGAACATTCATTCATTCATTATCTGTTTACCCTCTCTTATGTAGGACTTACACCCCCCCAGGACTTACAGGCGGGTGCCTGGGGTCAGAGGCCCGTCGAGGAGCAGACACTCATGGATCAGACAGAGCATCCAGGATGGGTGATCAGCCCGATGCCTGGTATGGGATGAAGGAAGTAGATGAAAAGAAATGTTGGTGAAATGGATGAAAGGAAAGGAGATGATGGAGCAGTTGGTGGAATGAATGGCGGGGGAAACCGGAGAACCCGGAGAAAACCCGCCTAGACACCGCTTCGTCCACCACAAATCCCACATGCAGGTCCCTGGGATTGAACCCGGGCCGCCTCGGTGGTCTAACCGTCAACTGCCGTGTAAGATTTAATTTGCCTTACTTGATCAATCAGCAATATCGATTACGTTAGTCGCTAGTGATAAAAAATGCTCTCCCTGTTATACGCCTGATTGCATATAGTATACTTCACATATGCAATACAGAGAAGTTGTCTATGTAGCAGGAGCAGATAAAGTCAAGTTCAGTTTCATGTTGACTCTATCAGTTCATGTTAGAGGTGCACTTCAAGCATACATGCCCCTAGCACGGTTTGCTCGTCCGCATAGCAAGTGTGCATATGCCACAGAATTCATGCTAACCAAACCTGGGTCACCCTCAGACTAACACGTTTCACAGGGCCCGATTAGACTGTCGCGCCTGACTGGAAGTGTGTGCTACCAAAGCGACGTGTGATATTTGTGTTGCGTTCGTTCATTGTTATTCAAGTAGTAATTGGTGGAAACTTACAGAAAGAAACAACTACAAGGACATAGTGCAGATATTAAGGAGTGAAGAATAACAATTATTTGTAATAAAAGAGGACTTTGTCCAACATCGGAAAACTGATAACATTCAGTATGTGAGTAAGGACCACTTTCGCTATTAACATGGAACACACGAATTTACAACGTAATTTTTATTACTTTTATAGCATGATTACATATAGTAAAGATTAATACACTTTTGGGTAACATATTTAACGACATTTCCGAAATATATTGTCACTTTTGTTCCATTATAACTAGTTATACAAATTGGGCATCACACGTATCTCAGCCGAGGCATCATGGAAGCGTTGCTGCCATTTGGTTTCTGTGTCAACATTGCAACATTGAGGACCCTATGCTACAGAGCGTAGACGAGAGACTGGGGACCCTAAGCCGCAAAGCGTAATCGAGGGATATTTTTCAGAAGGGGAGGAGGGAGTAGAGTGGAGTGGCCTGGCCGCAACAGCGGAGCGACGACAAGGTGTAGCTATAGGATCTGCGAGACTAAACTCAAATGATCCACTTTAGCTACATTTTCATTGCTTAGCGATATCCCGTTAGTCACCTTGTTAACGTTGGAAATAACTCCAGACAAAATGTATGTCGTGGTCGCTATCTAAGCACGTGGGTAAGCCCAATGAAGCAATAACTTCTGCATTATTTAACAACTTAGCATACTACACAAACAGTTCTACATTTTACAAATTCCTATTCTATAAGTAGGTCCTACGCACATACTGAAGTAGATAGTTTCTTTACGTTTTTTGCACCACGCTTTGGGAGCCAATTTGAAGTAGGTTTTTATTAACCCCACGTTTTGGGAGCCAATTTGAAGAATGTATTTTATTTCGACTGTTGGAGAGCCGAACTTGAAGTAGTTGCAACCGCACGTATGGTAAAAAGTTTCCGGTAGCCTTTGCCCAAAATGTTTAAAAAATATTAACTTTGTAATTTTGACTGTTTCTTTAAATATTTATATTTGTGTTCGCCTCGGCTGCGTCAGTATTAATTTGTGGAGACATGAATTTCTTAACAGGGCATGAGGCGGCTGAAGAATGTAGGCTTACACAGATAATAAATTTTACTTCACTACTTTTTATTAATTCTAGACACGATTTAAATAATACTTCACTGATATAGGGAGCTGTGAGATTCTTTTACTAAATGCTTGCACTTTTTAATACGTAAGCTATTTTTGTCTCACATGAAATACATATTCAATTTCTCGAGGACACATCTCGCGTCAGGAACACTGTCTGCAAACAACGCGACCAGTTATGAGCGCTATCTACAAGCAACGGACTACTAAATTTGTACAATTTGCTTCATTTTAGTTTCTGATTGGCTAATCCTAGTCCAATAGAATACTTTCATTTAATTAAAGCTTTTTCTGGTTGTTGATTGGCTATTTTGTAAACTGTCACAAAAATTACATTATTGTTGCTCTAAGAATGATTAGTAGCATTATTAAACCTCCTAATTCACTATTGCCTCAAGGTTACCTCATTGTTACCTCACTGTTAGCAACTTTTGACCTATTATTCTCACAGCTCCTACATTATTAAATTGCGTAATACATTCACATAACATTATTACACATGTATACAAGTATATAAACATATATAATGACTGTAATATACACTTTTTATATCCTGTGACATACACATTGCTTTAAGGAGGGCTGTTATTGAATTTATATATTATATAATTAGACACACCATTTAAGTGTTAAAAATACTGCCTCAATACCTAACAACATACTGTATATATGGAAAGGTTTTTATTGCGTATCGAGCAAACAACAAACTCCACACCACATTTACGTTCTGCTTTTTCGGAAGGGGAATTTCCATGTGATGAATTTATTTAAAATTATTAACTACTATTAAACTTCTTTAAAGTATTTATCACCTCTAAGTATAACTCATTATGTCTAACCTTCTCGAATAATTTTTGTGTATACTACCGGAGAGTGAGAAGTAACTCGGTATACTGTGCATTTGTGTACACGGCTGTCATAGTTCATTCCCACCTGAATACTGTAGAGTATGAAACTTCTAAACAGAACAATATCATAAATACTACTAGTCGGCCACGATATGAGTGCGCTTGGAGAACGGCACCAGTATTTTTGTTGACAATGCGAACGTTGTCAATGCTAGGGATCAGAGGGGAGTGAGGGGCAAGGCAATAAGTTGCACGATGAAAACAGTACTACATTTGCAGGCGAGACTCCGTCTCGCTGGTAAATGTAACTCGGAACTGCGGATGTTTTGTTTACCTAACTGACCTTCTGATGCCCCGCCCACTTGTTCCGTAACTGTCTCGTTCTTCTCCCCACCGCACGCACTCATATCGTAGCCGACTATACCTTTGACTACAGTTTTGGTTTTGGTGAAGGGCTGCTGTGTATCACGTAACAGATGATACAGTATAATTAGTAAACAATTCTTAACCAATGAATGCGACGTTTATTGTTTGTAGCAGAGTCTACGGTTTGCTTAACTAGAGTCATACGCCTTCTTGTTTCGGAGAAGGTTTATAAACAAAAAGTTTAAGCGTATGGTGGAAAATGTTCTGATCCCCATCATTATTTTCGCGAGATAAGATAAATTATGAAACCGGAAAGACATCGGTAAAATTAAAACTGAAAAGCACTGCCATAAAGTTAGTCATGCAGAGTTATATAAACGGCGCCGCAGACCTTCAAAAAATGAGTTTGCATCCGACATGGGAGGATAAAATTCGCAAAAGTAGTCTTTGAAGTATGGGTTATTTCCTGTACTAGAATGAAAAAACAACTATTTTAAAGCAAAACGGTTCAAGTAACACTTCTGTTCTCCCTTAATTATTTTAAGGCAGAGTGGGTCAACTGTTCTGCATGAATAGATAAACTGAGCAGAGAGGCTTTATATGTATAAAAGCAATATCTTTATCCTCTTGGTATTCAGAAGTTGAACGGGATGCGTGGTTAAATGTATGAATGAGTAAGCTATAACGAGAAGTTAATAGAAAGCTGCCCTTTGAAAATTCAAGCTGTAAAATGCTATTTCGGAATAACGTTATCAAGTAAACGACTCTTGATGTCGTCACAAGAAAGACTGTCCAGCTATGGAGGCAATTGGTGTTAAGGGTTGAGAGTCGCAGTGCTGTACTGTAAATCCTTGTCGCAGTTAACTGGGTAGACTTATTGCTAGTGCTAATTATAACATAAGACTTCAAATGACCGAACGGGATGGTTCAGGTGTAACGTCTGAGACCGTATTCGGAAGGTCCCTGGTGCAAACCTCCGGGGCCGACCAATCTGACCGAAATTTGTTCGCGGTTTTACTCGCCCGCTAGACGATAGTGGGTTGGATACCTTGATAGGCGAATTTTCCTATCATCCCTTTTATCACTACATTTAATTTTCGTCTTCTTCGCCGTCATACCAAGCATAGGGCTGATCAATCATCCCGGATATGCTATGATCCAGAATTTGCTTGCTCCTCGATAGGCTACTGACCCAAGGCATTGACTTGTAAGACCTTGGGGATGTAAGTCCTAAAGGTAATCCGTTAAAGTAAAAAACGACTACCTAATTCATGCGATTATGTTTAACTGTTCACGTAGATTTTTTGTGTGTGAGGGTGTCAATAAGTATCCACACCTAATTTCTTAAAATATATTATAAAAATAATAGAAAACTACAATTACATAATTTTAACGTAGTCCACTTGCTTCTCAATGCACGTGGTCCATCGTTGCACAAGCTTTATAATGCCATCAGAAAAGAACTTTTTCGGTTGAACAGCAATCCATATATACACTATTTCTTTCACCTCTTGATCTGTGATGAAGCGATTGCCCCTTAATGTATTTTTATGTGAACAAAAAAAAAGATACAGTTTGTCCCTTAATCGACAGTCCATCTTGGGTTCTGCGAATCAGCATACGAACTTGCTCATTGTTGGCGTCACTAGTGGATATGGATGGACGTCATGGTCTTCCTCTTCCTTCATAGTTTGCCGACTACTTTTGAACTTTTCAATTCATTCGTACACATTTCGCAGAGGCAAACATTGCCCCAATTTGTGCGAAAAGTCTTCCATGAATTACGGCTTCTGGTACATCTTCAGACGACGAAAAACGGATAACCGCACACTGTTGTTATTTGGTTCAAACGGTGAGCGGTGCACCCACGCTATGTGCAACAATGCAGCACTCACTGGGGTGATAACGGTCAAACATTCCACAAGCGGAGACAAAGGAACAACATGTCGATGTGCGCGCACAAACCGACACATTCAACAACATTAAAAATAATGTTCGGATACTTATTGACTTACTCTCGTAGTATTGGACATCGTGACTGTGGTTTTACTGTCATGCTTTGCAATTTTTAAAGCGAAGAATACTTTAAAGGCACTAATCATAATGAAAATTATAAATAGGGGTTTTAACACCACATTTAATCCATATAGTTGCTCAAATTTCATAAGGATGACACGAAAGGACAGCGTCTAAAGACGAATTTGTATATGAACCGACTGCGAATTGATTACAAGGCATCTATTGTATTCAGCGGAATGGACAACCCTCTCATCCGATAATTAGGCCCACTCTTTGATTTGTTTCTGATTGTGGAAGACTCATAAAATGCTACTTTAAAATTGCGCCAAGCATCAAGCATTTAATTAATAAAGTATTTATTAAACTATTACCTTCCAGAGGAATATGATTTTTATTTTTTAAATGTAACACGCTACTTTCACTTTTTAAGGTTACGCAATGCTTTATTAACTCAGTAAATGGTATTAATGGTACAATACGCGAAGATATAGTGAGAATTTTTAAACAGAACGCAATTAGAAATTATTTTTATTGCGTATACTTTATTATACCGAAGGCATTTATATAGATTTTATTCATAAATAACCAAAATAAACAACATTTAACCTCTAAGCTTAATGAAATAAATTGACTTACCACCCAAAAATTAAGGGTACCCTCCAGTGAAATTTCAAAAATTGTTATTTCAGTTCGATTTATTCCAGATGTTAGTATAGAAATTTTGGCAGTCCAAATGTAATGTGTTGTTTTTAAATTAGTTTCAAATATTTTAATTTTTATTACTTTATTTTACTCTTTTTAAGCATTTCTCCTAACAATGCAGTTATTTTTCGAAAAAAAATAATTAAGCTCTTTAATGCTACATTAATGATTTATAGAAATTAAACTTAAGTTATAATTATTCTACTACTTTGAGAGAAAGGAATATTAAATATGACACATTTTTGCTTTGGCTTTTGCTTTTTTGGTTAAATATATACAATATAAGCATTATATAATAACCTCAGAAATAAGCATGTTAAAGAAAATAATTTAGCTCGTCAGTTTATAATTTTTCTTCTGCTTACCTATAGTAAATATTTAATTCCACTCAAATATTCGATAACGAGATTTGAGGTAAAATTTTGATATCCCGCGAATATAAAAAGGATTTTAGGAAAGCTCCGCGCGCGTGTGTGTGTCCATGAGTCTTTGAACAATTCGTTTAAAAAACGATAAGTCAGTTAAATATCAAACTTGGATGCGAAACGAAGACTTTAAAGAAAATCCTCTATCTCCAAACTACCCTTCACACGGAAACGTTTTCGTTAATTTTTAGTTTCGCAAAAATGGCTCCAAAAATTGTTTTTATTAAAATAGAATGTGTTTAAGATATTTGCATGTCAAATAAGAATTTTGTAGGAATAGCCTTTAAAGTTGTCTTCCTTCTGAATGAATGTTTTATAACTTGTTAACTGTAAAGAATGGACAAAAAAGTACCGCATGAAATATGTCGATTTCATTAAATCACACAATTTGTGTCAAGTAACATTTTATTTTTTGTCGTTGACCATTTCAGATATATTCTTTATTTTAGGTTTGGATTGTTAAGCACTCCATACTTTACCAACTGCAAATCGCTACTCTTTTTTTCTCGTTATCATACAAAGACAACGGAATTTCAAACCTGCAAGCTCTTTATAAAATCTGATTACCCCTAGTGTACAGTATTCCTATGTTCCCCTTGTAATTATAAGGAAATATGTAATATAATCATTTCTGCAAATGATTATGTCGAATAGCAGGAAGTAAGCTTTTGTAAGAAGAATTTTCTGAAGTATGCATAGAGACAGTACGTGAATTTAACACCAGTTTTTTTACAAGGAAGTATACAATACTTCATAGATTTACACCGAAAAGTCATTCTTCTGGAACAAATTGAAAATGAGATTGGCAACAAATGAAGAACCGAAAAAAGAGATTTTAAAATGTTATATTGCTAAACTAACACTGCTTCTGACTTTTGCCGTTTAAAACTTCAGTGCATACACATGTATTTTTGTACTTTGCTGCTCCTCTGCAAAGATATTTGAAAATTCAAAGCTATTTGAAGATTTCAAAGGCCTCTCTTGAATGCTTTGTTCACTTTAGCATACGCAAAAATGTATTATGTTTTATCACAATTTTATAGAAACAGGCATTTAAATCGCTAGGTGACATGCTTTAAAAGGTTGTCTGTAAAATATACAAAGAACTAAATTATAACGTTTAATAACGCTAAATATCGTATTTATGAATTTTGGCAATTGTTGGCTTTTTCAAAGATGTTGCCTACAAAGAGCAACAGCGAATCCAGAAATACAAATTGCAATGGGAAAATAATTATGCATCTTATAATTATATAGAGGAAAACAATGTAGTTGAGAAAAACATGCACTTATTTAATTTGCACCATAAACATGCCACTCAGAATCTGCTTTTTATTTCTCTACCATGTACATAAAGGCTAATTTCACCATTTGAAACCAAGATTTTACCGGAATTAAATGTTTTGAGGCTCATAGAAAGCATTTTTAGAAAAACGTCCGTCTGTATTTCTGAACAGCAGAAATAAAAAACACACTTTGGACAAATAATTGGCATTTATGTTCAGTATCTTCCAAAAAGACCACACTAAGATTTTAAAGAAAATCCGCCCAACCCAAACCGCCTTTTACATGGAGGATTTTTCGAATTCTTTTACTTTCTAAAAAATGGTTAAAACTATTTTGATTAAAATGCCATATACTAAATATATTTACATTACTAAATTTATGCATATCCTGATATTCTGGGAATGGGCTGTGTGTCCACTTCATTCAGAAGGAATTTTATATAACCTTGTAAAACTGGTATACGTTAAGGTATAGTCGAAAATTTACTGAACAAAAATTGTAGATCTTTTAAAATATACAATTTATTTGAAATATCTTTTTCGTGCCATAAGCCATCTCTGAGACATTTGTTATTAAATGTTCGAATTGTTCATTTCTATTCATTCTCTTGTCCTGTCAACATCCATTTGTTTTTCGCAATTCCATGGAAACGGTATGGAATTTTAAGACTGGTATATAGTGTCCAGATCTTTAACATTTACTATCGCTGTTCTCTTTGCATTTATAACAAAATGTTTATGCAGCTATTTCTGCAAAGGTATATTTGGATTAAAATATACTACATAGAAAAATACACTTTAATAAGAATAATTTACAGATACATTAATAAATATAGAGGGTAGAAAAAGTTATGTGAATGTAAGACATTAGTTTTCTGCATTTTATTTCCACATTTTCATCGTTGACTTTATGCGAATCACAAAACCTGCATAGTGCATAGCTTTTTGCTCCTGATTTAACTGAAACTTGTCAAATGGTTTCTAAGCTGAATGTCGTTGAGAAATGACTCTTATTTGTGAATGTAATAAAAACAACAATAGTCTGTTAATTGATGTATTGTCCAAGTATACCAGCCTTAAGCAATACAAAGTGAAGTCCACGAGGACTTGAACAGCTAATTAGCTCTATCAACGCACAATCAATAAAAAGGGCAAGAGATGTTGAAAACAATTTATTTTGCCTCGCGGTAACTTTACAGACGTTTATTAATACCACATTGTGAACTTATTATTATATGTTCTCGACTTCTGTAATTGTTCGTTACAAATGTCTACTTAGATGAGAAACGTCATAAGAATTTGTGGAATATTCATACGAGTTACGAAGAACTTTCAGATTTGATAAGACAAAACAAAACAAAGTGCTTTATTATTATTATTATTATTATTATTATTATTATTATTCATATAATAAAGGTTTAAAAATGAAAATGTTTCATACTTTTTATCAAACTGAACCAATATATACAATATCGCTTGTAAACTTGCAGGAAAAATTAGCAAACAATTCCCAGTAGTTACAGTTTTTACAGTAAATAGGTACCTTGCTTCAATCGAAGTTGCTAACCTACTAATTAGAGCCAGGGGTATTATTCAATGCATTTCACTTTCTCTACTACGTACCTCGCAGTTAGAAAAGGTATTGTATTCCACCCAAAAATTTTATACCGAGAGTTTACCGGAAATACAAGTTTTGAGGCCCCCTAAATAATAAAACAACATTTTTAGATAAATATCTAAAATAGAGATGTATCTATCTCTGAACAGAACAACTCAAAAACAAAATCTCGGATAATTACTAAACTTATTATTTAATTTCCAAAGGTGCAACACGAAGAATTTCACGAAAATCCATCACCTCCCCTTCATATTGAATGTTTTTTTCAAATTGTTTATTTTCTAAAACCTAGCTCTAACGATTTTAATTAAAATTCTACAAATTGAAGATATTTAGATGAAACAAAATGTATATCTTGAAATTTCTGGAAATGGCCTTGAATTCTCCTTCATTCGGAAGTAATTTTGCATAATATCTTTAATAACTCGTCAACGTTAAGGGATAGACGAAAACGTACTTCATAACAAATGTAGATCTTCTAAAACTCACAATTTATTATTATTATTATTATTATTATTATTATTATTATTATTATTATTATTATTATTATTATTATTATTATTATTATTATTATTAACCGCACGAGTCTTCTCATCCTGCGGATTGGTAACTAGGCAGGTGCTGTCACCGAAATGCAGCTACTGACACCGCATCACCAGCCCGCTGATTAGGTGCTCGTTGTTAACGTGCTATAGTAGCGTAATGGGTAACATGCTAGAAAGTCATGGTGAAGGTCGGAAGTTCAAATCACACCTGCGAATAAATAAGTTTCTTCTTCATTTTTGTTCATGTTTCGAGAACGTTCTAGCAAACCACGATTTCTTTCCGAATGTACTAGAAAGTGGATTTGCCTATAAATACAAATTTCCATCCGTTTGTGTTTGAAAGGGGATATACCACACATATATAAGAATTGTACATAGTAATAATATAATCCACCAATAAACATATTAAAATATTCAACAACCAAGAATTATACAAAGCAGATTGTAAGAGACGGGTGAGCTGACAATTGCAGGTAAAAGATAATACTAGTTAGAGCCCACCTTTCACCAAGCTAATGAGCAGGGAACCGGTAGCGGCAAGGATAAATAGAAAGAGACAGATAGAGAAAATAAAGAGACGGATATATTGAATCCGCTTCCTGACGCGTCATGGAGTCGCGTATGCGCAAAAACTTTGGAGTAGAATATTCCCATACATGTTAAGGTAACGCGGTCTGAGAACCAATTAGAAATGTCGGTACATTTTGAGGCGCGGAGGTAAGCGTCACTAGGCTCAGCTATATAAAGGGGAACAAAGCCCCAGATTTTCACTCTCTTCTAGAATCTCGTCGACACAAAGTGCTACGCTCCGGACGACAAAGCACCTGTGTACATGGGTGGAAGACGCGTGCAGTTAGTTTAAGCTCCTGATTTATTCTAATGGTGGGAATTAGTACACTGTAAAAAGCTAGCCGCCCATAAATATTTGAATTGATATCAAACCACATTTATTAAGGGAAATACAATATATTTTAATTTGCCTCACCTACGATAACGCTCAGACTCATGAATTAGCTGTACAGGTAAAGATTAGGAATGGAAAATACAGCAGCCGATGAGCAGCAATAGCCGAGGACAAGAACACTGCAGCAGATCGCATAACCAGAGGAACGACGCTTTACAGGTGCTACTGATCAACGATTACCCGCTACATGTCCATGAGTAACAAGTTTTTCAAATAGAGTGTATCTGGACATGCTGTTAATGTATAGGGAAGCACAGCAGAATGCAGCGGAGGCAACAGCGGTTTCCGCAGAGAACACCTCCTACAGATCACATGTTTTTGCGAGTTGTGAACCGCCTTCTGGAAACAGGAACATTGCACAAGTCACCATATCCACGAAGAAATCACCCTGTCTGTAACCAAGCAGCGACGGATCGTGTGACTATGTCGTCATTCAGTATCCGCATTGTAGTACGAGGGACATTAACGGGCATTTCAATATTAGCCAAATCTTCCGCATGAAGAATACTACATCATGCAAAGTTTCACTCTTATCATCTTTAACTACACCAGAAGCTACTGCAGTCGGGCGGAGAGTGGCTTTCGCTAGGTGGATAATACGATAAGCTGAACAAGATCCACATTTTTGGCAACTGTGTTATTTACAAACGAATCATATAAATCGCCCCACCCCTGGAGCCTGTAAATCCACATTGGATGCGAGAGGCGGCCTTATAAGTCCGATGGGGTTTCAATGTTTGGGCTGGTATAGTCGGTAATCATCTAATAGCCCATGTTTTTATGCAGACAAACTCACTGGGAATCGCTATATCCACTTCCCACAACACCAGCTGCCTACTCTACTGGATGAAGTGCCTTTGCAGAACCAACTATGTGGTACCAACATGGTGCACCAGCCCATTCGGCCCGTCTTATAACGACTTATCTCGATGCCACCTACGCTGAGCGATGGAATGGACGGACCAATAGGCTGGCCAGCACGCTCACCAGATCTAACCCCATTAGATTTCATCTTATGGAGTTATCTAAAGATATAGTGTACCAGCAACAGCCAATGACCCTTCAACAGCTCAACGAATGCATTATCATAGCTTGCGTGACATCACAATAGCCATGTTGCGCCGAGTTAGGTTGGCGATGATGGTTAGACTGAGATCTTGTATCCGCCGGCATGCAGGCCAGTTCAAACACCCGTTACATCCACATGGAGGAAACGGGTACAATGTAAAGGTTTATCTGTGTAATGGTCCGGCATGATGTCATAGTCATTGTTAAATGCATTATTTTGGGAACCAGAGGGGTCCACAACGATCATAATTTTGGCTTGCAAAGCTTCTAGTTTGTATGTATGTACTGCATTTTGTAAACTATCAGAACAATTTATTGACTTTCTTTTGTATGAAGGAATAGATTTAAATAGTAAAATATTATTTAATGACACTTTATGTTTTGTAAGTTATAATTACAATTTCATATGCATTTGTCTATGATGTTCATTAAAGCATAACCTAATAAGTAACAATTTGTGTTTTAATGAAATTCAAATAACTAAACTAATTAACTGAAACGACATTTTTATGCCGAACTATAGTTCTTGTTAAATTTATTAAACATAAAAAGTACCTTCTAGTGGAAGTATTTAAACCTGGAACCTTCACCACTGAAGGCCAACGGGCACACTGTTACGATACGAGTGGAATTCACTGTACGCACAGCGGTGCAAAGCAGTCATTTCGGCCGAAATTCATGACGCGATGAATTGGGCAGTGTTTACGGCATAGCCTGTACAACGCCGAGACTGCATAGCTTCTCAATTCGCAGGCTGAGAAGACTCACTCGGTACACACATACACACACATGAGTATGTACATACGTACACATATACAGTACATGCAGCATTTGTGTATGCTACAAAAATGAAAGAGCCCATTTTTCCCCAAATGTCCTACCAATTCTTGTAGAACGTATTTTGTATTACGTTAAGCAGTGTTCCACCACTGAATTAGAAGACTGCTTAAGTGTTGCAAACAGCAAAGAAAAAGGGGAAGGATGAAGGTCGCTTGACACGCGGGGTCAAGAATGCTCATATCTGCTCTAAGGAGTATAAGTGTTATGATTTTTTCATTGAAGGGGTGAATAATTCAGAGCTCAAACTGATACATGCAGTATAATGTTTAACTGTATGTAACAAAAATAATAAAATGACTTTTTTGGTAACATTCGTCATTTAATCTTCCCCTAGGATACTGAATAAGAAATGAAACAATAAGACAAATCTCAACATAGCCATTGTAATGGATATGGGCTGTGCTACCCCATTATAATTATTCTTTATTTTTATTTCTTTTCTTCACAATGCATTACCTGGTCATATGTTTATATAGGTCACTAAATGGAAATCTTGACACCTGACCGGGGCACAGTTGAAGGACGTGGTTCGGATCCTAACGCGGAAATGCATATACAGGTTGGAAACAAGTCGTGTCCACAATGATAAGTTTCCGTTAATGCAGGAATTCAATTTAACTTTGTAGACTACAACACATATTTAAACTATCTAAACCACAACTTGCTTAAACTTTATTATAAGTTTTGTTCTTTTACGTATTTTCTTGCTTTGTTTTACTAAAGTAATTTTCATACGTAACTTTCACTTTCTTTTAAATTAAACGATATTATGTGTATCCTTTAAATGAATAATTCTAGGATATGCTTTTACAATTGCAATGCTCGGATAGATTTTTAATTGACGAAAATAGAATATAGTTGTGTATATGAATATATAACGAGTAATAAAATTTCTTTGCCTCTTTAGGCCTGAACTAAAATATTCAAAAATATCATAATACATAATTGTACACAGAGCGCCTAAGAAAATCTTCGGCGGATTTTGTATCGTTTTCTGGGGTCTTTTGAGGCGTGTCCGTCACCTCACTATCGCAGAGCGTGGTGTGTTAATACCACAGCAATAAGGGGGGAAAGAAACCAAAATCAAAACATATTTACTGTCTCAGTACCAGTCATGCCTTATACTAGAGAAATTACTCGTGGACCTATCGTGGGTATATGGGAGATGGTCGCACTGTTACAGCAATTACAACGGCAACGCATAAGGGTGTTTTCATAGTAAAATACTGGTTAAAATATTCCAGGAATGTAAGGAAGACAGTCTATACACTTGTCAGAAAGTGGACACTCCCTGCGAAACATCCGTAGATGACGATATTCGTTTGCTAAATGCAAATTATTCTTTTGTTATAATTGACTTATCACGTTTAGAAACGAGAGATAAATACGTATACGTATATGGTTTAACGAATGAGACATACATATTATGGCAATAAAATTGAGTTATATTTTTGTCTATAATCCTGCTGTATTCCTATAATCAGTAATATGTTAGTAAAGGTATATTAACGAATTATATTTGAATTCGAAAGAACAATTTTGCTTTATTTATTTATTATTTAGTTATGTTTGCTTCCATGCAGCAACTAGCATTGATATCACCATGAGAATACAGTTCTGTACATTTTTTGTTATAAACTGCTGCCTTGCATGCGTTTAATCAATATCATTCAAGTTTTAATTTGGAATCCCTGAAAATTTTCTCACACTACACATTCACTTTCTTTAACCTGGGCACTCATTAAGCTTTCCCCTTAGCTTTTAACCTTTTCAAAGGAGTGTCCTCCACTAGGCGATAAGGTATGGGCTACCAATCACGACAAGAGGTCTACGTGACAAACTGAATGCACTCACTCTACTTCTTTCTCTTTTAGTCAATACGATCGAGAGCGTAAAGGTATATTTCGTTTCCTCGCCATTTTGTAACCTTTGTTGTGGTTATTGGTGTAACTATTTATCAGAAAGAGTGGCGCACTCTTGCACCGTGGCCTAAAGCAACCAATGAAATGGTCATGGCTTCGCAAGACCACGTACAACGATAAATAATGTGACATAGTCGCGAGGTGCAGTGAGATTTTCTTTGGTGCTCTTTGTACGTTCCCCTTACGTTCTGAGTGAATCCTCTTTTCGGTCATTCTGTCTCTCATATATTGAATTTGATTCTCGAAAAAATGGAATTTTGATTATGTATTCACGAAATCATAATGTAATTATGCAGAATTCATATAAGATTAAAAAGTTAATTTGACATGCTGAACCAGAGCGATCTACCAGATGGTTGCCCAGTGTCGCGCCTCGTCGTTGACTGTCCGTTTCACTTTGACCTCCTCTGTCTGTCTCTCTCTCTCTCTCTCTCTCTCTCTAGTCCATAGCTTCCGGTAGCCGCCTGCTTGCCAGACTCGGAATTCTTCCGCTAGAGCTGCTGTCACCTTACTGGCACTGCGTTGCCCAGTCCGCAGTCGTCAAGCCGTTGCTAGCCACAAGACGTAAACTATTATCTTTTATGGTAATTTTCCTTGGCATACGAGGAGCTGAATCCTTCAGAGCCAATGTCGAGGGAAGGAAGCCAAAATGGTACAGCATAAATGAAGACAAATATTTATCACAAAAAGTTGTACAACCATGTACAAAGGGGATCTAATCGATGCAATAAGCAAGATGAGACCAATAGTCGGATAAGAATGAGGTGAACAAAACACTTTTAATAAAAACCTCCTGGTTTCGGAATGGTTTAAGAAACCAAATTAAATATGACTGTTTTGATTTTTTAGTGAAAATAACAGGATTATAGGATACATAAAAGTAATAAACCTGGTAAACTGTCATACTGTACCAAAAACAAAAATCCCAACGTTGTATATGAATAACACTGGCAACTAAAATCAAATGGAACAATATCCTGAAACAAGTATGGCAAAAACAAGTTGTACTCTCGGAAAACATCTTCAGTAATACCACGGTGCTGATAGTTTTGTGTAATTTATTTCAGGTTAACAAGTGCCTGTTTGCTTGTTGTCATGTCGATTATTTCGAGAACGAAAACCAAGAAATAATTATCTAATGACACGCGTGAGTTTGAAAGCTCAATCAAAGTAACTAAGAAGAATAATTAGAAGAATGAGGGGGATTCGGTAAGATGCCACATGAGAACGATGCCACTTTTGAATAAAGAGGACTTCAGAGGCTATTCCCAGAAAATTCAAGCTATGCCTAAAGCATGATATTTTAATCAATACCGTTAGAGCCTTTTTATATAAAATGAAAGATTTTGAAAACTCTTCCATGTGAAGAGTAGTTTGAGTTGAAGGAATTGTCTTTAAAACCTGTGTGTCGAATCTTTAGAGGGTATTGAACCGTATTACCAAGGTTGGTGCTTACCCAACATCTCGTTTTTTCATAGACACATACACAGGAGTTTTTTTTTCTAAAAAGGCTTTTCTGGATTCAGGTTGCCTCAAAACATGTATTTCCGTTTAAATCTTGGCATCGAATTTTTCGGTGTAATGCAATACCTTCTCTACTTACTGCCTATATACATGGCAGAAAAGTAAAAAATCCATGTAGGAGAAAAAGTACATTCTTTTCTTTTTATGTTCGTGTATGCGCATAACTCAAAAGATCTGATGGGATATATTCACATGACTTTATTTACCCTTTATCGTTTATTAGTGAGTATATAAACTAGTTTTACTAAAGCTTATTTTTATAACTACTTCATTTTAACCCAAATAAACTTTTGCAGAAATAGCTACATTACACATTTCGTTGTAGATACAAAGAGAACAGCGATATTCAAATGTTGAAGAACTGGTCGCCATATGCTGGCTTTAAGATTCCATACTGTTTCAATGGAATCGCGAGAAATAACTGAATGTTGTTAGAACTTTAAAGAATGGCTATGGTTTGAAAAATCAATGGCTTATACTAAAAAACATTAAATAAATTGCGTGTTTTAAAGAGATCTACAATTTTTGTGTAGTACGTTTTCGTCTATCGCTTAACGTGTACCAGTTATACAACATTATACAATTTTCTTCCGAATGAAGATGTCTTCAGAGTTTATTCCCAGAGAGTTAAAGATATACATTTGCAATGTAAATATCTTTAACATATTGTGGCGTATTAGTAGGTATTGTCTTGGCAGACACATTATTGCGTCGCATTGGCGACAGCATTGTTGGGGTAATTTAGTATTTCTTTCGGCTTGTGTTTGAATTTCCGTCTGGCATGTCACTCTCCACTTCTGGCCGGCGAGCCTAGCAAGAATTGGAGAGAGGGGGGATAGATGTTAGCGTTACTTTCTTTGTGTGCGAGCGTCAGTCTGAGAATCGGGTGTCAAGTGTAGGTTGCGTCTGTGTGAGGCATCTCCCCTCAATCCTTGATTTTCCCTGTATGTGTAATGTAGAGCCACAAATTACTTTATTAATAAACCATAGGTGATGTGAATGATGTGGATTTTGTGTAAATGTTTTACAAAACCCCACACCTGAATCGAAAGATGAACATCAAGGTCCTGATTCTCTCGCAGCTGCTGTGCTACGTTTCCACTACGTGCAAGTTGGGGTGATTAAAATTTAATAATTTGTTGGAAACCTTTTGGACCTCACATCAGCATGTAACAATATGCTATTTTATCAAAATCGTAAGGTGTAATTTTTATAAAACAAAAATATTCGAAAAATGTCAATGTAAAGGGTACTTGGAAGTAGGGTGATTTTCTTCAAAATCTTGTATTTTATCTTTGGAAGATGCTGAACTTAAATACCAACCTTGGTGTTGATCCAACAGTTCCTTTCCTAGTTATGCTGTTACGAACACACATACGGATTTTTTTCTAAAAATCTGATGCAATACATTCACATAGCTTTCTCTACCCTGTCTTTATTAATGGGTATACAAACCGTTCTTACTAAAGCTTATTTTTGTATTTACTACGTTTCAATAAAAATAAATCTTTGCAGAAATAGTTACATTACAATTTTTTATAGATACACAGAAAACTACAATAGTAAAATGTTTAAGAATGTAATCGCTGACCTTAAAGTTCCATACTGTTTCCATGCAATGGCGTGAAACAACTGAACGTTTTGATAGGACTTTAAAGAATGACCAAGTAATGCGGAATTCGAAGCATTAACAACGGATACCTCAGAAATGGCCTATGCTACAATAAAAGCTTGTTTGTAATAAATAATTGTATATTTGAAAGATATCTGAATTGTTGTGTGTACTACTTTTTCATCTATCACTTAACGTTGACCAGTTATAAAAGACTATACAAAATTCGTTCGGAATAAAGGGGACTTCAAAGGTTATCCCCAGAAAATTTAAGATATACAGTTTATTTTGTCAGGAAAAATATGATTAATATATAATACTTAATCAAAAACGCTAGAAAATCAAAATTTTCGAAAAGTGTTCCATGTGAAGAGTAGTTGGAGTGGGGTGATTTTCTTGAAAATGTTCGTGTCGATCCTTGGAAAATACTGAACTTAAATACCGCGTTTGGTAACTATTCCACTTTTCGTATTTTAGTTATGCTCTTGCAGAATTACAGACGCACATGCGGACTTTTTTCTAGAAATGCCTTTTATGGATTTAGAGGGCATCAAAACATGTAGTTCCGTGGAATCTCGATATCGAAATTTTTAGAGGAATGCAATACCTTCTCTACCTGATACGTATGTGATAGAGAAATTAAAAATCTATCAGTTATTAATTTTTTAAGCATCATTCCTTGAAATTGTCCATAAAATTCTATTCTGATTGGTGAACGATTCATCAACGAGACTACATTGTCTGAAAGACCTTCGCGTGTTATTACACTAGTCTGCATTTTCAAAGTTTTTGTCAGATTATTTCTCAAGCTTGTAAGCTGATTCCAGAAATAACTTCGGTTTTTTTATATCACGTCAAGTTTTTACACAAAATAAGTAATGTTTTGACAATTTTATTAATGAGCGTAGAAAAGTATTTAATCATCATTTAACACAAGATAAGTTCTTATTCAAGAAACATTTTAAGAATATTCTCAAGAACACCCCTAATTTATTTCATGACTACATTTTAACAAAACAAGAAGCCAAAGTGTTTCATTTAATTTTTTTTCAAAATTTCTCTTCTTTGACTTCTTTGCAGATCCTTGAAAATGACTGTTCCTCCTCAACATCCAACAGTAGTCGGCCATCATAATTTTATTCCATTTCCCCTGGACCTTCCTTCCATTTCCTTAATAGCTTGGTGTAAACGTTCACTCTGCTCTTCACTATAATGTCCCAGATTTTCTGGAAAGTAGTCGATATGGCAATGCAGAAAATGCACCTTTACACTCATGTTACAACCCATCTTCTTAAAATTTTCCAACATTGTTTCGACAATGGTCTGGTAATTAGGATCTTTGTTATTGCCTAAGATGTTTTCAGTAACTGATCGGAAGGCGGTCCATGCTTCTATTTCTCCCTCGTTCATTGTCTTTTCAAAATCTTCATCCTTCATAAATTTCTTTATTTGAGGACGAACAAAAATTCCAATCTTTAATTTGTCTTGTGTAATGAAGGGAAATTTCTTGAAAAGGTACCGAAGCAGGTCCATCCTGTGGTAGAGCCCTAACAAATTGCTTCATCAAGCCCAATTTTATGTTTAGTGGAGGAAGTAATATCTTCATATCTATATTTTTTTAAGTAAATTGTGTAAAAATCGAACGTGATAGAAAAAAACTAAAAGCAGTTCTGAAGTCAGTCAGAATCACTTATTAGTTTTCAGTCATCCGATATCATGCAGACTAGTGTTATCTTTATCACTATTTGAAGTGTATCACAATTACACTCTGACTGCGTTCATTTGGATATTGTCAAGTACCGTGTGTCTACCAGCCCATGGTCCGTGGCAGGAATGCAGTCAGTCGGTCATTCAGTAAACAATTTCAGCTACTCCGCGATATCCGACACTAGACTCGCTCCTTTAGCTGCACTTACGGCAGTAATGCCAAATTTGGAATATATATTCTCAGTAGTTTAAAACGGAGAAGTTTCCAAGTGATGCGAAGTCTAGAGTTAAAAGCTATTCAGTTTTATGTACCATATTTAGTTTATACACAAGATGCACGTATCTCAAAAAATGAAGTGGTAAGCTCTACACAGCTATACCCATTTTCACTAGTGGAGGAGGACGGAAATTAATCGTTGATCTCCCAGCGAAACGATAGTATTATTGATGACGTTCTCTCTTTTTTTGTAGTAACCCTATCTTCTTTATATGTATGTAAAAGCTCTGTAGGACTCTTTCGGCTACAAATTATATACCCTCAAGCGTTATATGATCCAATTTGGGTTACGTTTCTTTCCATAATCATTCGTTTCATCCCGGCTCTTTATATTGGATTCAGATCACACATATATGGGGTATGCAAACGACGATGTGACTCAAAAGCACTAAAAGGCATTAGAAACATCTTCTCATTAGTTGTTTACTTCAATAGGTTATACACTTCTGACTTTCGCATAGATCTGTCTTTGTTTTGCTTCCATGATATTGTCGCTTATTAGAAGGTATTATCATGCCAGACACATTATTGCGTCACATTGGAGACAGCATTGTTGGGTTAATTTTAGTATTTCTTTCGGCTTTGAGTTTGAAATTCCGTCTGGCATGACAACTCGCCACCTCTAGCGAGCGAGCCTAACGGGAGGTGGGGAGGGAGGGAGGGAGGGAGGGAGGGAAAGAGAGAGAGGGAGAGAGAGAGGAGGGAATAGTTTAGCGTTACCTTCTTTGTGTGTGCGAGTCGTCAGTTTGGTTTGAGTGTCTGGTCTAGGAGTTTGTGTGTGAACGAGTGTAGATGTAGAGTGTGTGTGAGGCATCTCTCCTCAGTTCTTTCTTTATCTTTTTGTGTGAGATGTAGGGACAACACTTCTTTTATTGAATAAACTACAGGTAATGTGAATAATGTGAATTTTGTGTATTTTGTTATAAAAACCCACACACCTGCATCGAAATGTGAACATAAGGTCCTGGTCCTCTCGCTGTTTCTGTAGCTACGGTCCGTATTTGTATGTTGGGTAATCCAAATTTAGGCCCTCACTCCAGCTTTAACTATATAATAGGAGATTTCACGTAGCTCCTAGAGTGGATTTTCCCACCTCTAGTGTGATATGGAACATTCTCTAACACTATAAGAGAACAAAGGGATAAATTAGGAGCTACTTTTTCTCAAATCCACTTTTCGAAGTTCACATGGTTCGTTTGTCATCTTTGTCATCTGGCAGTTATCTTTAGTTCTAAACATGGGAAAACTTTTTAGGAACCCTTTTACACTACCCGTATGAACTGTTATTACCAGTCTGCTCCTTGCATTACTATCGATATGAATGCCAAACTCACTTTCACTTGCCGAATGTTTGCATTTTTTAACATGACAAATGTATCGGATTGATATCATCTACGACTGAGGGAGATTACAGCGTATAAAACATTGGTGCTAACTTGGTAACATTAAACAACAACGTTATAACGATAGAAACGACATCTATATTCTCTTGGATAAGATTAAGGGTAACCCTAGCTTAAATGTGATCGAAGTTTCAGGAATAGTTTGAACTTTTAGCTTTAATTAGATACTACGGCTTTTTGTCTCGGAGCCCTTTAAAGCTTCAACATATGACCATATAAACGTACAGGAGCACACGGTCTAACAGCGTGTATTTAATTCCAATGTCTTATATGCGAGTTTGATTTTTCTTATAATTTTCGCATTAAAATGTCTTATATGGTGCAGTTTTAACAATATTGTTCAAATTTGCAGCAGAAACTCCGAGAAAATTAACTTAAAGCTTTGGTATATGGTTTTGCAACACTTTTGTATTGCTCAAGTTAAGAAATATAATATAATAATATAAGTAAATCCATTTCTGAAAATAAATTTTTAAAAACATTATATGTAAAGGTTTAAACATTTTTTCTAAACAACCAGGAGGTGAAGATATTTCTCTATGTCAGTTTTTGTTTGTTATTATTATTATTTATATAATGTATTTGTATGTTTATTTTTTAAAAATTACGAATCATGCAATATCAAATTACTATAATAATACAAATGTAAAGTAAAATTTTTGTCTTAAAGTTTTTTAAGATATTTGCTTTAATTTTAAAACACATTTATTCAGTCTAGGGATCCGGGACAAGTTAGCCATCATAAAACCGAGTTTCGATAAAACAGTACTATTGATGTAAACAAAGACGCTAATAGCTGCCGTATTTGCTATTGTAAACAGTACAGTCTAGTGATGGTGAAAAATGAACTGGGACACCTCGTACATCGGAATGAGAGGCACGCTCTAATCACGAAGCAGATTGTACATGACCTCACAAATAAACAACACCCCAATTCGCCACCTCATTCCACCCTACTCGATGCACAGTATACTTCATTTCACTCTTAAGTTTAACGTGATTCTAAGCCTGATCACAATTGCATTAGAGCAGCACGTGAAAACGTTTAGACAAAAATGTCACCTTAATGTCATATACCGCCTCTACACTTCATTCCCTGGGGTGGTGGATGGGCAGTGCTTCAAAAATAGTACTTTCAAGTGTTTAAAATAGCTTTCCAAAGAATTCTAAAATATTTGTGCAGTGCATTTATCTCTTTATTCGTTTGACTTTCCCGGGTATCCCATACGAACCATAAGAACTACATTTCTTTTTGGAGTAATATAAGGAGGGCATAACCGAAAGCGGAGAGAAGTAAAGAGAAAGAAAACAGTAGTAAGAGGAAGAGGCCACGGTTTAGAATTGCACAAGGGCAGAAGAACGATTCTAGACTCTCGTATTTTCATGCAAAAGTGGTAATTCCGAGCGACCGGTGTCATACGAGCAGTCGCAGAATTGCCCAGCCTTTTCAAACATTCGACCTAGCCGTGCCCTGAAAATTTGTATTCTGCACAAGCTCGCGCTTTACCTTGATCTTTTCTTTTCGGGGGGATACTCATCCTACCTTTCTGTTTCACTTCTGCACCATGTGTCTCTTCTCAATGTCTTCTTTGTCAAAAGAATAAATTATCTCGGCTACCAACACAGAAAAGGCTTCTTTTGCGCCGCGCCCCACTTTCTACCAATGAAAAGATTCCTAAGAGGTTTGGGATGTATGCACTCGCTAATAACCAGAGTCGAAACTCATCTTATGCCCTTAATCTTGTATAATGGCTCCTCTGTGTTAAGATGAGTAAGGTTCAAGTACTTGTAAAGCGAAGAATTGCGCTTGGGTTGCTGGTTTTTGTATTTAAGTGGTTCATCGAAAAGCAAGTCAGAAGCTTTTATCCCTTCTCGTTGTGTGAAGAACTGGCCGCTGTACAGTTAAAACAGCGCACAAAGAAAGCTGCAAGTATTCCGCATAATTTTAATTAGAAGGTTATAAAAGCAAGTTATCTAGGTGGAATAGTTGAAGTGCATGGTCCTTTGCACTCTTTATTCTCCAATGGTCATTCATGGCGCACGAAGAGTACCTCAACATGTTTTAAATAAAAAATATAAAAGGTAAAACTTCTGTAGAGATTGTTTGATTGCAGTCTTGCTGTAGTAGATTGCGCATTATTTTCTATTTGTTCTTATTTCACTCTACGAGTGTCGGTATAGTTTTTTGAACTCTCATTCGCACAGGAAAGGCATAGCAAATTACCAGTCGAATATTATTACGGACACAAAAGACGATTTACGAGAATTAAACACGCACACACACATTTGTATATATATTTAATAATAAAATTGCAGCGAACTCGACTTTCTCTACCAGTTTTTTTACAAAATGTTCTTATAAAAGCGTATAAGTTTTTCTAGCATCCGCATTCATGCATATTTTGCATTTCACCAAAAAATCGATTACCAAATTTCAACGGAAGTGCACGTTGTGAGACCCTCTGAATAAAAAATCACGTTTAGAAAAGGGCCCCTGTGTGTATGTGTGTGTGTGTGTGTGTGTGTGTGTGTTTGTGTGTGTGTGAGTCCGCGCGCGCATCTGTAGAAAGAAAATTCATATTTAAAGCACGAAGATTTTCAAGCAAATCCCTCCAACCAAAACTACCCTTTACACAAAAAATGATGCATTACATTCTATTTTCTCAAAAATGCTCCAACAAATTTGAATTAAAATGTCACATGTTTAAGATATTTACATGAATAATGTTAATTTGAATTTTCAACGAATACTCTTCATTCGTAATGAATGTATAATTTGTATAACTGGTAAACGAATAGAGAAGACAGCTAACTAAACAAAAAAGTAGACCTCCTAAAAAACTATTTATGTCAATTAATTTCTAATAAAATTTGTTGCATCAGCAGTTTCTAAGATACGGATTTTGGTTTGAATTTTAAATACTTTGTCAAACATACAGTTTTTTCTTGCAATGTTATGCAAAGAATTCCAAGTTCAGTACAAGTTACCCGATTTTTAAATGTTTGGCTATGTCTTTGTATTCCTCTAGTACATACGACAAATGTGTAATGAAAACATTTATGCAAATACTTGTTTAATTTAATATTAAGTAGACAGAAAATTAGCTCTGTAAGAAGAGCTTGCAGCAGACATAAAAATAAATGGTACTTGGTAGAGAAAGTCATGAAACTGTAACACATAATGTTCTTTTATCGCCATTTCATTTTAATGAAGATAAATCTTTGCAGAAATAATTTCATTGCAAATTTGATGTAAGAACGAGATTGATATAGGAATTTAAAGTGATAGTCAAATTTTAAAATCGCTGATCGCTATATACTGCTTTGAAATTCCACTCAAATCATGGGACACAATAGAATGGTAACCAGTAACTTACAAAAAAAAAAAAAAAAAAAAAGTGTGTCTCTAACAAACCAATAGGAACGAATATTTGGGAAATGGTTAATGACAAAAAAAAAAGAAACCGAAATGTGGATTTATTGTGTATTTGTTTTTCTTTTATACAAGTTAAGTTATACAAAAACTTATTTAGAATGAAGACGACTTTACAAACTGTTCTCAGAAAGTGGTTGATACGTATACATTTCGTATTATACTTAATATATATTGCTCATTTATTCATGTTTGCTTCACGAGATTTGCTCAAGCCTACCTCTGAGAGAGGTGATAAGGTCTGGATGAAAACTACTGTTGATTAGATAACAATATGGAAATCTATCAGAAGAAAAAAGTCTTTGGATATAAGGAAATAGGCCAGTTTTTCTGTTTCCAAGTGTAATAAGAGCATATAGGGGACAGATATAACTTCCTGGATATTACAAAAGAACACAGATTGAAGCGTGCTGCTTAAGTTATTGAATGGCTAATGCTACGTAAAACTATTTATTTTAAACGAACAATTGATATCTTCTGCTTTCCAGAAGTAAGCTTGTATCTGTCTCTTGTGATTTCCCGAAAGAAATGAAACCTCTTCATAATTTGTTCACAGAAAGTAAAAGACACACATCCCATTTGTCCTTTGAATATTTAAACATGCAAATACTTTAATTAAGTCGCTAAAGCTAATTCTGAGAAATTAAAACAATATAAAGTATTCCATTTAAGATTTAGGTTGAAAATATTTTAACTGTGAACAAGGAGATTATTTTGCTGGAATGCGATTCTTGCTCCATTTGCAATAGCTAGGTTATAGGGAAATTAAAAATTCTTTAACGGCATGTAAAAAATATTTTTTGACTATATATATTCCCGACACTTTCTTAGAACAACTGAAGCATGCTTTAGCAATGTCTGCGTTAATGTTCATGTTCCCTAACCACAGAACACAGACTGTTTTCCTGTACACCTGCGTCTTGCTGTTTTTACCAACGTAGACACAGCAGACGCTGGTTTCCTGACTAACATATGCTGAAATCTCCACCCGCAGCCTCAGTATTTCCGTTACGGAATTCTCTACCACATTGGCAGCATGATTAATTCCTATTTGATGCTCACCTAGATATTTAGAGTACGTTTCTGCATATACTTCCCTGTTTACCGCAATATGTTTTTAGATAACACTGCTTATGTTAATTCTATTTCTACAGTCCCTCCCCGAAATTAATTATACTCCTCGTTTTCGAGGGAAGACACAAAAATATAAACCTTAGCTCTAACCGCTACATTTCTGTTGGTCATAGAATAAAAACAAATCCTGTGCAATACGTGTAATCATATTTTGTTTATAAACCCATTTTCAGAAACAAGTTTACGCTCTAAAGCCTCTAAGCGGGAAGGGAATAATTGGAGTAAACAAGCCGTAGACACCGCGACAAGCAATAGACGTCGCATTCATTAATTAAGAATTGTTTACCAATGGTGCGCTGTTACGTGATGGACAGCAGTCCTTCACCTCCAGCGAACTTTAGTGTTCTTTATTTAGTAGTTTAATACTTAACAGTATTCATTTGCGTGGCTATCATCATGTAGGAAGGAACAGAGACGACCTTATACACAAATGTAGAGTACACTGAGATTTTTCTCATCTACGGGGAAGTCCGAAGGAATAGAAGAGAGGCTTATCGGCATATCAACAGCGTTATCCCAGCCGCCGTCACCCAGCCCACGCCAGGTTTCTAAGACAGGAGAGAAGTTTAAGCGAAAGAGACAGCTTAAGACCTAATAAATAGCCCCTAAGAACGTCTGTTGACAGGCCCTGCACTACCATGCTAGCCTCTAGTTCCTGAGGTGGCGGGTAATGGATTGTTTTCGGGCATAAAACTCCTTAGGATGGCTTACTTTGGAAGGGAAGTAAAGCTGCTGGTCCCGTATCGTAGCTTTGCGGCACGTAAAAGAACCTCAAGCCTGATAAAGACACCTCCGAGCAAAATCATCGGTCTTTCACGCCCAATATAGAATGGGACACTAAGGACGTCAGCAGTTAAAGAGCGTCCATAAATAAAACCCAATTTAATTTAATTTAACGCCCTGCACTGGAGTTTGAACACTTTCTAAGAATTAGACATCACATAAACAGATGATGCACAAAATGAATAGAAGTTGGCATGTTAATGTTTTTGATTTACTTATAAATTTTTCGTTTTATTTTTTATTTATTTCCTAACGTTTGTGATCCATATTGTCTCCGCCTTCCTCTATAATTCAGAGACTCTATCACGTAAGCAAAGTATTTAGCATTTCTGGATTCAGATTTGTTAAAACAAGTATAATCGCATGATTCCCATCTTATTACAACCAAAATTGTAGCATATATTTATTTATACCTTGTAGAGTATAACTTTTATTAGCAAGTGCTTCTTCTATTAACGTTATTTTCGATACAACTTTCCCAATAAATAGTTATATACAACTAACTGTCTTATCCGGAATTGAAAATAACAATGGAGTAATTTCTCAAAGCGTGTATAGTTATAAGTAAGCCCCGGATTTTTAGGTTTTAAAAAGTTAAAATTAGGTTCTATGTATCAGTGTATTAGGATTTTATAGGATCTTATATGTTGAATTAAGGAATTTATAGGATCTTTGGCATATGTATATAATATATATATATACACATATATTCATGCAAATCACTCAGCACTTTGTTTAAAAAATTAACTTTAAATTGTAAAAAGTTAAATTAACTGTATCTTTAGTATGTAATGAAAGTACCAAATTCAAAAATATCGTGTTAGAAACTCCCTATAACGGAAGAAGCTACTCAACAGCGCTATTAAAATGTTTGCCTCTGTTTTCACCTATTGTTGCGGCATGTAAACATCACACGTTTCAGAAATGCCGCGTGCCACTGACCACCACTTTCGACTATAGCTAGAAAATGATAACTGAAGGCGGAGAAAGTTTTAATTACTTTATTATTGTGGCGGACGGTTTAATTAAAGTTTATTATTGTAAGCTAATGCGCAAGATTTCATAATCTAATTATTTAATAGTTTCCTTATTCGAACGGTCACCCTTCGTTTTAAAATACTTTTATATTCATAAATCTACTCTTATTTGTTTAAATAACCAAATTAGGCACTTTTAGGTTCTATCACGAAAAATAGGTTTTATTAGGTCAATTTAGGCTCCATAAAATTGGAGTATATTACTCGTTGGTAACTAAAACATTAAAATAAACCGAAGTTTGGAGTGTAGGAGGTCAGGAATAAAATAGGTCAGAACCTAAGTATCCGGGGCTTAGTTATACGTTTAACCTATTAAATCGTTGGTATAGGTCAAGTAGTGCAAATTGATACATAAGAAGTTAAAAATATGTTTTCGAATGGTTTTATGAAGTTTTTAAGGTGTCAATTTTCACCAGGTCCCATAGCTGAAGTATACAAATATGTGCCCTGATTGACCAAGCAAGAGGTTGAAAAAGGATAAGAGAATTTGAAGATAATATATGATTAAAATTATTTATGTAGTTTTTTGAAGTTCTAAGGCAACCCAAGGATTTGATTAAAAGAGTAATTAATATAATGATAGATAAAATAAAGCTTAAAATTGGTTTTATTAAATTTTCCTATGAGTTTAATGAAAAACTAATATTACTAGGAACTTTAATTTTAATTTTAATTACTATCCTGAATTACTTTATTTATAACTTTGAAGGATATTAGTTTGGTTAACTTAAAATCTTAATAGATTATTAATCCTGTTGTATAACTGCACAGTATTTTGACAAATGGTTTAAACAGCGATGATAAGGGGTTGAAAATATGGTAGGAGTTGCTGTCGAGTGTTAGGCTTCATTCATAATGAAAATTAACCGTAAGAGTAACGTAAATTTAAAAACTACATTTATTGCAATGGAACCATTCACATTGAATCACGTAAACATAAAAATAAATATTGAATTAGGCGTAAACCTAGAAGCTTGCAAGGTCAAAGCTTTTAAGTTTACGTCTACGTCAAACATAATAAACTAGCCAATCACAGGGTGAATCTCATCACGTGATTACTGCTATCTCCCATTAGATTTTCCGTCGCCATATGTTGACTCGCTAACACACTTTCTTTGTAAGATCACGGCCAGGAATCACTGAGGTATATATAAAAATCGCAGCAAAACAAATTGTTACAGTAAGTGATGCTCTTTTTGTGACTTCAACATCCTTTAAGCGGGTAGCTAGCTCTTGTTCATTTTGATACCAGTAATCTCCTTTGACGGTGTTCGCTTCCCTGGTCGCCATAATAGCTCAGCTATTTAACTCTCTCTTGCGATTGGCAACTGCATAAGTTTGCATTTGTGGATGTGAATGACCACACATTGCTTTAAGTTTATGTCCAAGTTTTACGGTTTATGTTCATGCTTAATTTTCATTGCGAGTGGCCCCTTATAACGTAGCTTTTAATTTGCGTTTGGTCCTTAGTATATGTAGCCTAGTGTTCTGAAGCTGTAGGATAGCTCATAACCCTTTTGCAAATTCATAAATTCAGATTTACTAAGCTTTGTTAAAATTATTCCCAAAATATCTCTTATTACAGAAGTTCAGCCAAAATAGAGGGGGATTTTGTTAAATGAACACTGTATGCAACTCCAACGTCCAATAACTCAAAATTAAAGTATTTCAAGTCTCCCCGTTCACCCTTTTGATTCCAGAAAACATACATTTACTACAGTTAAATGCGAATTGCTGTTTTTATACTATAAAGTTATTAAAAACGTAACAGTAAATTCATAAAGATTCGAAACAGAAATACTCTAGAGTTTCTTAAATGCACGTTGCAACTTTTCTATGAAAAATTCCTAAAATTGGTAAAATTAACATGAAAGGTTACTTTCTTTCCTCAACTAGTAATAATAATATCGTTAATGAAATCTCACATGACTCTGATTTTGCGGAGGCGTCTGACAAACCCGATTGCAGTTGAAATCTAATTTCTACTCATAACGAAGATGCTGACATGAAGTATTTGAGCTATGTTGATGAATGATGACATTCAGAAATTTACAACGCACACTACACTACAGCCCCGAGCGCGTATACAATGATCCAGTTAGCAAAAATGCCGTATTGGAACGTTCAACTCTTACATGACCCCGTCGGTATGACAACAAGCCGTGAGGGCACTGTGCGCATGAGCGTCCCGGCGTCTCTCGGCCCGGTCCAGGCCGGCCCCTCCCGAGTGTGCGGCGACCGTCGGGACGATGGTATAGGCGCCAGTCAGCCCTCGTGGTTCCTCGTAGCGTGTGCCCATTACTTTGGTAATCATGATGATCGTCATCATGTGCTCACAAACAACTTGTCCTATGGCAGTGGCTTAACCTTCATGACATGTGGTGAATAAAAGCATCGTACACACAGTGAAAGCTTTCCTGTGTCTTCTATTTGTGTTTCCTTCATGACTGCTGATTTATTTATTCTACAGCTGTAGAAATTTTCTAAAACTCATTAGGAAACGTTTTTATTTTTATGTGCGTATCTTAATAAACTATCTCCATGTTTCTGATAACATAAGCTCCATGTATCTGTTGAATACATTATATTTTACTAGTGTAAACCAAGCATCTCTCTTATCGTAAATGGAAATTTCCGGAATTCTTTTAGATGTACTTTACATGTATCTCCTCATTAAAAGTGCAAACTCAAAACTATGAAGGTGCAAATAGTGATTTTTAAACAGCATGACGTGTAAATCAGCGCAGGTGTGTTAAAATTACTATAATTTCTGTTCCTCTTAAGCACTTCTTGAAGTTTTATATAATGTTTTACGTTTTTCGTCTATAAAGCTCAAACTTGCACAGTACGCGCGTTTATGAAAGTGAAACTTAAAACATTTTTTCTAGTTACTGACTTTTTAGGGCTAACGTAAGTTACTGGAACTAGGAGAGACTACTCTTTTCATACGACTAGTGCACTTACAGTTATGTGTGGAACACGGTGTTAACGATAAACGTTGTTAAAATGGATGTGTATTTGAAATCATCGTTGGAGTTCTCTGGGATGCCTTTTTACTCTTCTCCGCAGCTTCCCAGGTGAAGAGATAGTGGCGACTTTCTGTGTGCGAGTGTAAAGTGATTGTTTAGTTACTTTTGTGAGTGTTGTCATCTCTTGAAGAGACGTGAATCAGAAACGCACAAGATGAGTGAAACAGCAGTGAAAGGATGGTCCTCGTCGGCAGTCACTCGTCTGGGTATGGCGATGTTCTTTCATCTACTTCTGCTGGCATCCAAGACAACAAGTCAAGGTAACAAAATATATTTTATTATTAACACATTGAGCAAATTAATGAAATATTGCTAAAAATTTTATTTTTAATTTCTCTTAAAAATGTTTTTATCTGTCTTTGGACATACTTCCTTTGGTATTTTGCGCATAACTTGGTACAAAAGGTGCATCGAAAATTTTAACACTTTTTCGAAAGGACAGGCTATATTTTAGTCTCTGTTCCTTTTATTCAATATACCTGTGAGTACATTAATTTATTACTCTTTCTGTTTTGGTATTTACTTTGATTTTAACTAATCTCACCTTCATTCTTCTAGATTACCATACAAGTGGCTACAACAAATCCAGAATGTACCCCCACAATTCAAAAAAATTAGAAATGAAATTGAAAATAGCAAATGAGACGCATTTCATGTGGGCAGTTACCGCTTGTATAAAAGAAGAAACACGTTAGCTTTTTAAATAGTAAACTTGCGTTGCTATAAAAATAGAGCACATTTAAAATGCGTAAAAACAAAGATAGCAGCTTTACTTGAAGAAAAACACCTTTTCAACACACTCAAAAATACGCATATCAATTAAATACACTATTTAACGCTATAAAGAAGCATTCAAGCTTAATAATTACTGGAAGTTTCGATAAAGTTTTAAAAACTTAATGTCAAGGCGAAACAAATATCAGAGGCACTAAATGGCAACGTTCCTTGCTCCTGCTGTATCGCCGATGAGACCTCGAGAATGCATATTAAACCTTTACAGTGTATCCAGTATGTCTGGATCCTAGTCTGGCGAAGAAATGTTAAAATTTAATTAAAATTTCCATATAAAGTTATAGATAATATTACATGTTTTTTCAGTCCGTATTCGACAGTTAAGATTTAAAATGACATGATTTATCCCTAAAGTTATGGATAAATGTTTGAATTGTTACACTTTGAACAATCTGTATGTAAAACAATTTTTCCACTAGTGGAATAAGGTTTTGTAGGCCTTCGTCATGAATATATACTACCGGTCCATGCAATACTATAATTATAACATCACTATTTCCGTATACTGAGCACAAAAGCACCATTATGACTTCTGCGAACAATGAAGCATCAACTCTCTTCATTCAACCTTTCCGTGAGGCCATTCATAAGAAACAAGCGACGTTGTTATGCGTAATTCCAAGCATAACGAGATATGATTGTCCAAGATTGAAGTACGACTGTGATGATTTTTCTTTTTATTAATCTGCAGAGTAAATACGGAAGTTCAAACATTTCGCAGAAACCCCACTAAAGTGGTGCCGTAAAGTGAAAATTTCCGTTGTGTTAAGCATAATAAAATGCGTAACAAAGAACCAGACCTTTATTTTATAAAAAGGTTCTCAGATATAGAAACAGAGTTTTATTATTTTAACGCTTATTTTGGAATAATGTTGATATTTAACATAATTTCGTAATTATTAACAATTGGTATTGAAGATTACATTGATACAGTATATAGTCATAGAGGTCACTTTGACATGTAGCAGACAAAATAATAGGAATAGATTCTGAAATTTAATATTTTTATATATATACTACAATATACTATTATGATTATTCTTAATAAACTTTTCATTTTATGAAAAATATGTATGAATTTTTCAACTATTTATAGTCTAAAAATTAACGTACATATAATTACTAGGGTAGATATTTCGTAATATTATTGAAGTGCCATCAAATTACCGTTTAAACGGGTGGATAAGTAAATTCTTGAAGTTCTTGTTTGATGAATTTCGCGTTAATCTCTGCATTTTCCCGACGTAATAAATTTCTCTCCCTATTACTTCAAATGATATTTCGAATAACGTTTAATGTAAATTTAAAGTATATACATTAAAAGTTGAAGAAACTGTCAGCACATAAATTGTGTTGTTTGTACGTTGTACTTGCTGAAAATAGGAGTTTTCTCTGCATTAACTTGGCGGTTAGAATTTTGTAAGGAGATAACTGTAAAGAGGAAGGGTGTGTGCGTGTGCGTGTGCGCTTGTGTGTGTATTTTAATTTTTAAAACAATTCAATTAATTTTATAGCTCGTTCAGGATGAAAAAAGTTGTTTTTTTCTGGGCGAACATGACCTATAAGTGTTTACAAAACATTAAGGTTTTTGTTTTTAAACATTTTTTTGGCGTTTATCGTGAACATGGCAGACATTTAATGACTTCCAGTCTAAAAGGTAAATGGGGAGGCCCAACATAGTTTAAAATTTAGGGAGGGGGTGTAGAACATCGTGTTCATAACACCAAATTCTCCTCCGATTTTGCTGAACTTTGCTATCAAGAAGTTAGGTAGTTATCAAGGAGAAAAGGAACTATGCTATCTTTATATAGGAGTATTATTGTATGCTTCTGATAGAACCTCGTTTACTTGGATTTCGCAACTGGCAAACTTTTTGAGCTATCCTAGAAACTTCCGCTGATCTTATTTTTAATCCCCAAAATATATTTTCCTTATTAGACAATATTTTATAGACATATACTGTAGGACGCAACGAAAATTCTAGGCTATCTTACAACTATCTTTACCATATTTTCAACCTTCCAATGCTTACCCTATTTGTCTACACATTGTACAATTATCATCCCAGGTTACTTCCAAAAACTATGCCATCCTTATTTTAGTACCCGAATGTTTTAAAAATTTACCCTTACCACTTATTTTAAACCTCTTGTAGACTAAACTATACTGCTTGTCTATGAACTATAGTACTTGGGCAAAATTATAGAATTCCTTATAATTTTAAATTAAACATACTTAGATCTTCAACCCTTTATGCACAAATTTGTATCCTTTGATCAATCCGAGCAAAACTTTGGACACTTGCCCTTTTGGAACAACGAGTAAAAATTGTAGGCTATTAACGATTTTGGTAAGATAACAGTTTCTAATACAATGCTTGGTTTGTTGTTGCTTTATTAGAAAACTCGTGTTTTAGTTTTGTAATTGAAGTTACTAGGAATGTTTTCTCAATGTTTTCGGTTGCAAGGAACCGCCAGCTTCTATAATGATGACCACAAATATTAATCAAGCACTAGTAAACATAAAGACATTGATAAACAAAAATTAATATAATATGGTTGTTCTTTATTAAAAATAAAATTTGGTACCCTTTACTTTAAAAAGCATATTTGCAAGTATAGATCCCAGTCTTTTGCTTGTTCTGTGCACCTTGAATGTTCAGTGAAGTTAATTACTGAGAGAAAATGTGGTTTCAGTATTTTCATTCCAAATAGAAGACATAAATCATATTGTTATATGTCAGGACAGAACAGGAAAACGAATTAGCAGTGGTATAGCCTTAAATCTGTTCCTCTATGGACTAAGTAAATTGTAATTATAAAATTGTATAACTAACCACAATACAGTTTAAGAACATAATTTTTTTTGCTTGTTGAACTTCTACAAACATACACTGGAACTCGTGGTGGACTTACCTGATGTATTCTGAAAGCGGAAACCTACTATATTATGATCCTAAAACCTTTGATAATCGCTTGATCATATGTTTATATTCTCTACCACTTATCAATGAAAGCTAGAGGAAGCACTATAGCATCCAAAAATTTTATATAGAGGTTTAACGGTAAAGAAATACGCTTTGAGGTGCATTGAATCCAAAAATTATGTTCAGTAAAGCATAATCTAAAAATGAAAAATCGTACAGATACAAAATTTCATGCACGAGTCAGGCAAGTTTTAAAGACAGCAGGCAAAAATATTTAAGACCCATCAAACTATCCTTTCATAACAAATGTGTTTAATTTGTCAAGAATATTTTTAAAGATTTTGTTTAGGATCTCATGTATTTGATATATTAATGCGACAAACGAAATGCATGTCTTGAATTTTCTGTGGATAGCCTGTGAATATCTCTTTATTCTTAAATAAGTGAAAAACCGTAAGAGAAGAAAAGAAAACCTCACTTCTTAAAACAAATGAGAAAATCTAAAATATACTATCCGTGTCAAATTAAGGTATTTTGTAGCATTAGCCATTTACGAAACATACTTTATTTTTCTTTTTAGTTTCCCAGTACTTAAAGCATTAATTTTTTGCTTCGTTGTGCCATAAAAAGGCAAGCAAATGCAAAACAGTTGACGTCGGATCAGTCTCCTGTATCCTCGTATGTAACAAGGATACAGGAGACCATTACCGTGAGCATTTCTGTCTATATTTATCATTATTAATAGAAAGTACTTTTAAAAAAAATCCCTTTTCTGCGTCTGAACTGGAGAACAAATATGAGAATAAATGATAGTGGATAGAAAGCGTCGAGTGATTTTAATATATTAGGATTTTTCTTTTCTTTTCTTTTAGTATTGTGAGAGGACAGTTTAAAGCCTGGATGCACAACCCTCCTTCAGTGTTGCAGTCTTAAAACCCTCTTATTCCTGACTTTGTATTTGGTTACATGCACAGCATTTTTCATTTACTGCTTTAGCTAGCATTAATACAAAATTATAAACGCAAGGCTGTGATTCTGGCGCATTGCTGTAAACAAATGAATCCCTTAGAGAAAATCCGACAGATTATTGGTGAATTTCAGATATTCTACAAACTACTTAATTATTTTATCGCTTATCTATCATAGACGAAGTACAAGTATTCCATACATACGAAATTTTGCTGTTCTGAAAAGGTTCGCGCATATGTGTGGATATTATACATCCAAAACGAAAATTCGTGTAAATAGAGTCCATTTAAGTAGCTGGGCAAATACCTTTTGAGAAAATACTTAATTAACTTTTTAATTCCGCAAATATGGCACAATTATCCATATATAATCTTCCAAATGTTATTTTGTCATACTGAAGTTTATATAAATATCAAATTATAAAAGATACAAAAATATTGTGGCATGAAAAGTGTAATACATTAAACATTTATAGTTATTCAGCCAAATTTTAAACATTATGAATGTTCTTGTGTTCATCATGCAACGCTTATGCAATATCAAGCTATCACTTGTCGATCGTTTTTTTCAACAGTCGAGTGTGGCCTTTACGTTCTGAAGCTCTTCAGTGCCTATAATAACAATGTGCATTGAAGATAAGGTATAAAATTTTTGTCATGAGTTTTTTGGATATTTTTTTAGAATATATGACTCGAATAGAAAGAGAGGTCTGGATATAAGCGGTAGATTAGTATCAAAATGTTTCGGGTTTGACACACATTAGATACAGTTGCAAAAATCGAGAGGCATCATAAGGATGCATAAAATCTTTGCATAAAATCTTTCTTATTCATGATTGTTTATTTAATTTATATTTTTAGGGTGTTTCTCCTACAATTCTCGTTGGTTTCTCCATGTTTCTTTTACCAACTCACACACAGATTTACATGAACACAAATAATCATGCCCAAGACGGGACTCAAATACACGCTCCTATATGCGTTGGATCACCAACACTCTAGCGACATTTCCATTCCTACATTTTCGTTCCTTCAACTGAAACTATAACATTTTTACACAGGGATATTATTTGTTAAATATAGGAGCGCTGAGCATAACGCTACTCGGTATTTCTGATGTGTTGTAATAATTTTACATTGCTTAACTAGAAACTAGGATGTAATAATAATAACTTTATGTGCCATTTTAATTAGTGGAATTATAATTTTTAAGGTTGGGAGTTCATTGTGTTTAATAATTTATTTCTTAGCGAATACAAAGAAACATTGTATGGTTCAATAGTAACTTACGCTGCTTTACGCTAACGTGTATGAATTCCCCTAGATCGAAATGTGTTTTTCCCTCCATGTCTCCACCTTCAGGCAACTAACCTTTGACTCTATCCAGTCGGTATCACTTCTCTGTGTGACTGGCCTGAAAAATAACCCCGAGACACAAAACAAACAAATGAATAATGTAAATAAAGTGATGGTTCGGATACCGCCTCTACGAAAGTTTCAGTAACGATTGGTACAAAAAGAAAGCTGGACCAATACGATATAATTCGTTCTTCTACAGGAAGGTTTGAAGAATTATTTGCATGTATCGTTAAACTGAACGACAGCAACGACATTTATGAAGAACCTTCATCAGCGATATGAAAACGAAGACAAAAGTTTATCGTATTTACTTTTACGTTTTTATTATATAGGTATTATATTGTATTTTTGTGCCCAAATTCAACGAAGCATTGCTTTAACTCTTGGCCAGTGATAACATGTAGCGTTCTTCAGCAATTCGGCTGCATTTTCAGGGAGAGAAGGTAACCTTCCAATTCAGTGGTTAGAAATTATGCACAAGGAACAGAGCAGCTCACGTTGGCAGAGGGTGGAGTTACATTTGTCATTGCCAACATAATCAGCTGCGTTTCATTATGGGCCAGGTTTTATGTATGTGTAAATACACGAAATGCATTGCTTGGAGTTTTAGGTATAAAAAGTTACGATTTTGAATCTTAAAGTTAATAAAGTTATAACATTTAAACAATAAATATTTTACTTGCTGTACAAGTAGAGGAAATTGTATATTTCATCAAATATTTGTTCGAAATTACATAGGAAATAAAGGATTGTTTTAATAGTATAAGCATTTTTATAAAACGGTCTGAGTATCTGTGTGCCTGTCTGTTTCAGATATTTGAGTTTAGTGTCCTTTTTCTAAATTTGTTTTTGTTTTAGGTCGCTTAAACCTAAAGACCTAACTAATTTCCCAAGGTAACACAAAGGTTTTCAAGAAAATCCACGTTTTACAAATTACGCTTCACATACAGAATTGTTTGTTATTTTTTATTTTCATACTAACGCTTTTTATTATAACATATTATTTTAAATGTTTGCATTAATAATAAAAATATCTTAAATTTTCACGAGGGGTTTTGAACTCCTATTCATTCATGTTTTTTTATAATTTTGAATAACTGTAACCAATATCTTACTTGATATAAAGTGTAGATATTGTTAAAATACACAGGATAATTTATTATGTAAAATAATTTTGTTCTGAAACAAAAATATTTGTGATATATTTGTTGCATTAGTTTGGATTTTCGTATTCATTAACATATTGATGGCTATTTCTTATTTATTTATGTATTGAAACTGAAAGAATAGCAATAACAGCTCCCCATATTTATGGGTTGCAATCAAGGACAGAATAAAACAGAAAAATTACAAATAAATTCTCTCCGCCAAAAACATAAATAAAACTGAAACACTACGATAAGATAACAATGTAACATCGACAGTTCAATTTGTTTATTTAATATGATAGTAAAATTGAAAACTAAAAGCTGCAAAAGGAATGTTAAACATGATAATAGAGAATGACAGAAAATGACATATAGAAAATTTAATAGCAATGAAATATAAACCGTAAAAATGCTAAAAATTATTATTATGCAAAAGAATCTCCTGTTGAAGATATAGCAGTTTCTTTTTATTTCGTTCTTCTTGAATCCAAACGTTTTCCAGGTACTTAAAAAGTGTTCAGGTATGTGCCCCTAGGTATGCTCTGACAGCCAGGCCGATTACCTCGATGTTACCGAGATCACATTATTTTGTCTTCAAGTAGGGATTGTAAGTGTAGATATCCCTTTTCTCTTCTGGTTCTCTTTAACCTTTTCCAATGCGGTAGGGTCGATAATATGTCCTATTTTGTTGCCTTCTGAAATTGCAATCATGTCCATTTGTCTTGTGCTCCGTTAGTTTCCAGATAGTGGACCTCTTCGAAGACTTTATAATCGTTATCCGCAAAATCAAAGTTTTTGAGGAGAGTAAAAAGAAAACTATTTTTATCCTCTGTAATATCAATTTGAAATTGGGAATTATATAGGGTTTATAGGGATAAAAATAGATTTGCCATCTATCATATCGATGACTAACCGGCGGAACATCTTACCGGACATTTTTTGAGAAATACTTTTTTATCGTAATGCATACGAGACGCACATCCTGGCAAAATATTCTAAGCGACACTTTAACAGTTAAAGAGAAAACAAAGTTTACATTTATCTTAACTGTCTGAAATATTATTTTAGTGACAAACAAATCTTAAAACTTGCCCAATTCGAACGTACTATCGTATTTGTGTTCCCAAGTGGTTATAATTTAACAATTCTTGCTCTTTAAGACCTAACGGATGGTTGCTAAGATATTTTTTTCGGTTTCTATTCTTTGCAAAGGGAGATAAGATAATCAACTTTTTTTTACCTTATTTCAATATACGATCTTGTAGTATTATATTATGGTCAATAATTGTGATGGTATAATACTGCTTGAATACTACTGATTAAAAACTTTACAACATTAATTTGTTTTGTTATGAGCAGTGAGGGTCTCTTGCATGGTAAGATAAAAATAGCAAGACTGATCCTGTCCAACAAAACATAAGAACCATATTAATGAAGCTGTGCATATTTGATGTGAGATACGTGACGTATCTATTTCCTATTCCTAAAACACTACTAATTCCCAATTTCAAATTGATGGTATTACAGACGGACGAGGATAAAAATGTTTTTGTCTCTCCTGAAAAATTTGTGATTTGGTGGATAAGATCTTTTAACAAATAGCCATCGATATATGACATATGCACAGTGTCGCTAATGTGGTTATTAAGATGTATCTTTGAACAGAATATATCTAGCTATTTTTATCTTATTATATAAGAGACGCACAAATGATCACAAATCGGAATTGTTGTAGAGCTTTTACCTGTGTTCACAATTCCGTTATATTCTGTCTCTGTAGTGTGGAGGTAGCGTACCTGCCTCACATTTTAACCTAACCGGTTAAAAGATGTTAAACATTTAACAAAAGAATACATTATACTCAAACATTATAATTATTACTCACCATTGAAATAAAGTAAAATATTTATTATTCTATCTCGCATTCCTAAGAATAGCAATAGAAACAAAATATATCTTAGCAACTATCACCTTCTCTTAAGAGCTACAATTTTTAGCTTACGAGCCTTTTGAGAACAAAAACTGAGATAATAATTTGGGGACAGGACAACTTTTAGATTATTTTTTGGTCACTAAAGTAATATTTTAAACAGGTAAATTAACATAAAAACCTCGTTTTCTCTATGAAAGTTAAAAGATCGCTTAGGGTGTTTGTTAGGACGTGTGTCTAGATTTTGGGTATTCATTACGATAACAAAAGCAATTGTCAGAAAATGGTGGATAAGATTTTATACCGGCAAGCCATTCATATAGGTATTTTTTAAACACTGCATCACTATTATATTGCTTCTCGTAATATAATGTAAAGAGTGTGAAATTTGTTCTTAGCCAGCACTTAGTTTTAAGCGTTGTAAATATTTGATCAACGCCTTAACCTCCTGAATTCTCCTTGTTCTTATAACGGAATATTGGATGTCCGTAACTTTTCTCGATTAATATAACGTAACAGAAAAATAAGCTTTCTCTAAGATTAGGTGTCGAGGAGAAGGTGTGGAAAACATTGTGTGAATGTAATATTTTGTATTTAATTAGGGCTTAATTATACAAGAATAGAAATAGTAATTGTAATTAGCAAAACAGTATATTACCAACATTCACTGGAAACCTTTCCACGGTTATGTAACTTTTTTAAGGGTTGAAAATGCGTTATAGGCGCAAAAAGTGTTACCATGCCGGATGTTCTGATATTTTTGTTCACTCACAGATATATAATTGGCAAATCAATGACCATTCAAAAGGGAATACGCTGAGGTATTAGTGAAAAATTAAAACCTGCAATTAACTTTAAAATTAACATGGAAGATACGATTTTTCCACTTTTACTTAATTTAAAACATATCTAAGTTAGGTAGAGAAATACTTTATTCCACCCATAAAGTTCGTATCTAGATTTCACGGAACTTTTGAGGTCCATTGTATGTAAAAAATCATTTTAGAAAAAATATCGTGTGCGCGTGTGTGAATGTGAACAGCATAACTAATGTGATATATTCGCATGACTTTCTCTATCCTCTATATTTATTAGTAGGTGTAGAAAATATTCTTAGTATATCTTTTTTATCTATTACGCTTTAATCCAAATAAACCCTTGCAAAAATAGCTATATTATTCATTTCGTGTACAAAGATAACAGCGATAGTCAAATGTTTAAGAACTGGACGCTATACGCTGGCCTTAAAATTAAATACTGTTTCCATGCAATAGCGAGAAACAGCTAAATGTTGAAATTCGAACCATTAATAACAGTTCCCAGAAGTGACTTATGCCACAAAATAACTTATTTTTAAATAAATTGTCTTAAAGAGATTGCATTTTTAGTTTAGTACGTTTACTCTATCCCTTAACGTTTACCAGTTATACAAGATATAACTTTCCTTCCGAATGACGACTTCACAAGCTATTCCCAAAACATTGAAGATATACATTTTATTTTGTTATGTAAATATCTTTAATGTACAGTATTTTAAACAATACTATATTTTTAGAGCCATTTTAGAACATCAACATTTTCGAAAAATGCTCCATTAAAGGGTAGTTGAACCTGGTGGATTTTCTTGAAAATCTTCGTGTCGCAACTTGGAAGATACTGAAATTAAATACCACATTTGGCATATATCCAACTTTTTGTTTTTGAACTATGCTGTTCACAGACACCCTCGTGTAGCTCTTTCAAAAAATGCTTCTCTTTCGATTTAGGGGGCCCCAAAATACGTATTTTCGCTGAAATTTAAGTATTCAAATTTTGGGTAGAATACAACACCTTTTCTACTTGATATGTGCACGGTAGAGAAAGTAAAAATGAAAAGTCGGATAAATACTAAAATTGCTATATTCTAAAGATGTGACACGAGGATTTTGAAGAAAATCCCCCATTCCTTAGTTGCCTATTGCATAGAAAATTCTTGTTATATTTTTGTTTTCTCAAAAATAGCTCTTAACAGTTTTGATAAAAATAGCATTAACATATTGACATGATAAACAAAGTGAATATCCTGAACTTTCCTCGAACATGCTGTGAATAACTCTTCATTCCAAATGATTCCGATATAATTCTGTATAACTGATAAACCACAAGGGATGTACAAAGCCATACTTACTCACAACAATGTACATCCCTTTAAAGCACACGATTTATTTCAAATAATGTTTTTCTGTTGCGTCAACGATTTCCGAGATATTCATTAATATCGGTTTGAATTTGTCAATAATTTGTTATTTTTTGAAGTGATGTCGGCATTCTGTTGTTTAGCGCAATGTCATGGAAAGAGTAGAGAATTTCAAAGCCAGGGTATAGCGGCCCGCTTTTTATATATTTGACTATCGCTTCAGCATCCCGCACCCCTCGTGTCCATAATGAAATTTGTAATGAAACTCAATTAACATGACGTAGATGGAAAAAGACATTTTGGAAAGTTTAAATTATAGCGCCTGAATAGATTCATATAAATTTAACATAAGCTTCTCCCCTTCTTTTCTTTGCATCGCAAGAGTTTATTACCTAATATAAACATTTTAATATTTCCAACGTTGTAACTAAAACACTTCTTGCGTATATTTAAATACACCTGGGTAAAAATGTATAATATGTAGGGTAGATGAATAAATTATTATATGAATGGTACAATATATGGCAAATATAGCCTTGACGTTTTCATTGATAAAATCATGTAAACGTATCGCATCAGGTTTTTACCTTCTTTACGAGTACTTACAGTAAGTAGAGGAAGGATTGTATTCTACCCAAAAATTCAATGTCGAGATTTCACGGAAATGTGTGTTTTGAGGTCCCCTGAATTCAAACAAGCATTTCTATAACAAGGTCCATATGCATGTGTGTCTGAACAGAATAACTCAAAAACGAGAAATGGGATAAATGCCACACTTGGTATCTAATTTCTGTATCTTCCATAGCAGCGACAGGAAGATTTTCAAGAAAAACCCCCACTTCCAATTAAGCTTTATATGAATTTTTTTCGGAAAATTTTATGTTACATAAATGAAAATGTATATCTGCAATTTTCTGGAAAGAGCCTATAAAGTCCTCTTCATTTGGAAGGAATTTTGCCTAATCTTATATAACTGGTAAACGTTAAGCGATAGAAAAACTCATTACACAAACAATGTAGATCTCTTTAAAACACACAATGTATTTCAAACAACTTTTTTGTAGCATAAGCCGTATCCGAGATATTCATTATTAATCTTTCGAACTGTGAAATACTTCGTCATTCTTCTAAAATCCTGTCGACATTCATTCAGTTGCCTCTGGCAATTGCACAGAAAGAGTGAAGTCACGTATAGCGTCCAGTTCTTAAACATTTGATTATCACTGTTCTCTTTGTATCTATAACGAAATGTGTAATGTAGATATTTCTGCAAAATCTCGATTAAGTGAAGTAGATAGTAAAATAAGCTTTCGTATAAAATAGTTTTATACCCATTGTAAATACATTTTAGAGGGTAGAGAAAGTAATGTGAATGTAGCACACCGTATTTTTTACGTCTATATTGCATTTATCCTTGAATCCACTTAACATTAAAAGCTAGTTACCGCTACCATAAGGAAGGAAATGCTCTACAGAGGACAGAATATGATACGTCTATCTCGAAACAAGGTAATTTATAACACACCAGTATGGAACGAATTACAAATTTACCTTTCGGCGTTGTTTCTTCACAACACTGGTCAATACAGTTGAATGGAATCAGTCCGTGAGCACCGGGCCAAACACAGGGACTGCATAAGGCAGAATGTTTCGACCGCTGACCAGAGGCATATTAAACGTTGGCACCCGGCCTTAATGTATCTCGCTTCATTGTTGACTTAAAGCCGCATTGTGGATTCCCAGCCCTTTTGTGCGTGGTTAAAATAAGTACCTTTGACGCAGTTTTAGGCTAAGAAGCATTAAAGCAGGCCAAGCCAGCCATTTTAGACAATATACCGTGCATTTAGTGGACATGACTTTACACGATTCGTAAACATCGGCAATTTTTTCCATGTCCGCCTAAAAGAAATAAATAATCATTTATCTTGTAAGCCTAGTTAGCGATAATTAATAAAATAGGTAATTGCTAGCCAAAAAATTTAGTGGTAACCTGAATACAGCACAATGGACCAGTACGTAGTGTTTAGTTAGAAAGTTACGCTAACGATTATACGTAACGATTATGTATCTTCTGAAGAAAGTGAAATACCCTAGGAGGTGGAATAGTTACGACCGAATAGTAGATGGCGTAAAGGTAAAGGTACATATCACCTATGGGCCCCCGGAACCGGGGCAGAGTACCACACGCAGGCCATTGTAGATGGAGTAATTTCGATACGAGAGGCAGTAACTCATTAGTAACAAATTTTGATCTAGGCTATGTAGAAGTTATGACTTATTTAACTTAAATACTACTGCCCAATACTGCGGAAATACTGTTCATTATGAGGCAGTACAAAACATTTAAAGTTTTGCCGTTTTATTTAAGAGCATAGAGTTTACAAGACTTTGAATAATGAGTTTCAAAATATTCAAGATACCATTGAAGTACAAATCGAAAAATAAAACACCAAAGCAAGTTATTGCTCTTTGATATTACAACAAAAATAATAAAATGCATTTAGATCATGGTCTATAAATTAGCCACAATCCAAAAAAGTACCTGCTGTTCTTCTTACTTACTCTACACAATGTGGGAAGAGGCAGTATCACATTGTAACTAAAAATTTATATCAAGATTTTACAGAATTTCAGGTTTTGCAGTTCCTGAATCCAAAAAATTTCTTACAGAAAAAAGGTTCTGGACCTCTGTGTGTGCGTGCGTGAGTCTATCAGGGGGGGGCGTGTTTCTACCTATCTGTCTGCGAACAGCAAACTCAAACAAGGGAAGCCCGATAATTACCAAACTATACCTATATTTGTTACTGTTTTAGTATGTCAGGCAAAGATTTAAATAAAAGTCTCCCATCCCAAACGATTGTTTACACATAAAATGTTTCAGTTGTTTTTCACCACCTCAAAATGTAACGATTTCTGTTTACTAAGATATATTTGAGGCTTTAGCTTGTAATATTAAATTTTTGTCTTCAATTTTATTTGAAGTCCTCTACATACAATGCATTTTGCATTTCTCGTATAGTTGGTGAAGCAAAAGAGAAACAAAATCTAATTGCGCAAAAAATGTAGAGCTCATAGAAACCTATAATTATGGCACTTTTAGTAGTATTAACCGTTCCCGAAGCTTCGTTGTTACAGCTTTAAAGTTTTCACAACTTGAGCTTTTACGCTATATATATAATAGTATAATAGCAATATTATATTATTATATTATAATATATATAGAAGAATCACTTTTCCATATGGTTATTATGCATTCTAATATTATAAAATCATGTGAAACGGAAAGATGAAGCTTTTAAAAGGCCGAAGTCAGTTATGTTCCATAAAAAATGATAGAAAAAAAATCTGATGTTTTACACTCACATGACTTTCTCTACTCTTGTACAAGCTATTTTTACAAACTCTTATTCTCCATCTATTTCATATTAGTCGAGATATCTTTTGACATGCAAAGAGAATTATATTTCACACATAGCGACCAGTTCTAAAAATATTTGACTACCGTTTAAGGCCTACTAAGTTCCCCTTGTTTTGTATTTGCAAAGGCATATAGAAATACAGTAGCCTTTTAGCATAGACATCTCTCTTAATAGCTGGTTGCTATGCGCAGCACCATTGTCTTTGCCTCAGATTAATACTCTTTGCATATCCAAGACAAAAAAAATGAATAACGAATTCCGATTTGAGAAAATAAGTATTGAAAAATTTAAGGGAACAACAAGCAATAGCTCGAAAATGGTTCACTCAACAATAAAAATGTATATGACAAATTGTGTATTTTAACGCGATCTAAACTTTTTTGTGTAGTAAAATTTTGTGTATCTCTTATGGTTTACCAGTTATGCAAAAGTCGTTCACAATGAAGAATACTTTTGGAGACATTCCCAGAAAATTCAAGATATACATTTTATTTGTCATGAAAGTATCTTAAACATATGATATTTTAATCAAAATCGTTAGAGCCATTTTTGAGGGTAATCTGGGGTGGGTGGATTTTTTTAAAACCTTCGTGTCGCATCTCTGGGAGATACTGATGCTAAATACCAAGTTTGGTGTTTATCCGACTGTTTGTTTCCGAGTTATGCTGTTCACAGACACACACACACACACGGACATGTTTCCATAAATGTTTTTTTTGGATTCAGGGGGCCTCAAAACATGTATTTCCGGTGAAATCTCGGTATCGAATTTTTGGGTGGAATACAATACTTCCCCTAATTACTATACGTAGTAGAGAAAGTAAAAAACGGAAAAGATGCGAGTGTGTCATTGAATGTGTGTGAAAACACTCAACATATTCTGACACTATTTTCAGTACTGATTGTAAACCATTGTTTTTCCCCACGACTAGACTAAAGACAGCTTCTAGTTTTTAAGTAATAAAAGACTAAAGATGATTTATAAAGTCTGAATATTAGTAAGTTGGAGTGATGAAAGAAACTATTTGCGAAGATAACTTCGACTACATTTAAAAAAATCTGATGTGTTACACTCACATGACTTTCTCTACTCTTGTACAATCTATTTTTACAAACGCCTATTCTCCATATGCTTCATATTAATCGAGATATCGAGATGTCAATCTTATTTGTAATTTTCTTGTAGATGCAAGGGGAATATGGTAGCTTTTAAGCGATAGTCAAATATTTTATCGCTGGTTGCTATGTGGCGCATTCCATTCTCTTTGCATGTCCAGGACATAAAAAAATGAATAACGAATTTGAGAAAAAGTATAAGTATTAGAAAATTTAAGGAAATAACAAGCAATATCTCGAAAACGGTTCACTCAACAAAAAAAATGTATATGATATAAGTTGTGTATTTTAACGCTATCTACATTTTTTGTGTAGTAAAATTTTGTCTATCTCTTATGGTTTACCAGTTATGCAAAAGTCGTTCATAATGAAGAATACTTTTGGAGACATTCCCAGAAATTTCGAGATATACATTTCATTTCTCATGACATTATCTTAAACATATGATATTTTCATCAAAATCGTTAGAGCCATTTTTGAGAAAATTAAAATTTTCGAAAAATGTTCCATGTAAAGGGTAGTCTGGGGTGAGGGGATTTTCTTGAAAATCTTCGCGTCGCATCTCTGGAAGATACTGAACGTAAATGCCAAGTTTGGTGTTTATCCGACTGTTAGTTTTTGAGTTATGCTGTTCACAGACACACACACACACGGACATGTTTCCAAAAATGCTTTTTTTGGATTCAGGAGGTCTCAAAACATGTATTTCCGGTGAAATCTCGGTATGGAATTTTTGGGTGGAATGCAATACTTCCCCTACTTACTATACGTAGTAGAGAAAGTAAAAATTCTAATGTGGTGTATTCACAAGACTTTCTCTACCCTCTATCGTTTATTAGTGGGTATACAAGCTATTCTTACTAAAGCTTATTTTTCTGTCTACTACACTTTAATGTAAATAAGCCTTTGCAGAAATAGGTACATTACACTGCGTTATAGATACAAAAGGAACAGGGATAGACAAATGTTTAACAACTGGACGCTATAATAATTCCATAGTTTCCATGGAATCGCGAAAACAACTGAATGTTGACAAGACTTAAGAGAATGACTAAGAAATGACCATTCGAACCTTTAATAACAGATGTCTCAAAAATGGCTTATGTCTCAAAAAAAGCTTATTTGAAATAAATTGTGTGTTTTAAAGTGATCTACATTTTTTGTGCAGTACGTTTTCATTTATCGCTCGTTTATCATTTATACAAGATTACACAAAATTCCTTCGAATCGAAGTGAACTTCACAGGTTATTCCTAGAAGATTAAATGTATACATTTTATTTGTAATGTAAATATATTTAATCAAAATAGTTAAAGTGTAATTTTTAGAAAATAAGAAAGTTCGAAAAAAAATGCATGTAAAGAGTAGTTTGGGCTGGGATGATTTCCTTTAAAAACTTCGTATCGCATCCTTGGAAGGTATTGAACATAAATAACAAGTTTGGTATTTATCCGACTGTTCGTTTTTTAGTTACGTTGCTCACAAACACATACACAACCGCGACCGTTTCTAAAAATGCTTTTATTGGATTCAGGGGCCTCAAAACATGTATTTTCGGTGAAATCTCGATATCAAGTTTTGGGTGGAATGCAATACTTCCCCTACTTTCTCTACATAGAGAAAGTAATAATACGAAAGACGCGGATATTTCGTTCCAAGCAATATGCATAGACTATAACAATTTATCAACTGAAAAAAACTGAAGACAAAGCAAAGAAAAAACCAACCGGATTTGCTTTTAACGTTACAATGTGTATGCAATACTTATTCCAAAATATTTTAGTAGCCACTTTGTAAGAAAGTTTTGTTGTATTTCCTCTGTATGTTGTAATAGAGTTCATCACCAGTGTATGATAGGTGAATAAACGGAGACAATTCGGCTAGCGGAACATCAGAAATTGATCAGTTTTGTAGCTACCATCCCAGAATATTATTTCTCTCAATGATAGCAGCCTATTTACGGTTTTCAAATTGTTTAACTTGGTGATCTTGGAGAGGGGAGTTTTTAGTTTCACCATTTTCAAACCGATCTCGTTATGTGCTATAATTAAGGGGCTCTGTAAGTGCGAAAACAGTGTAACTTTATTATAAAAGGTACACAAGCTTAAAGTTTAATTTATTAAATATTAAAAATTAATTAGTCATTAAGATAATTACTTCTGCTATTAGTGACATAACGAACTTTATGAACTTGCGAGTATAAGGAGTAAATGAAGGATTCGCCAAAGAAATGTTCCAGATGATTGTAGACTGTACTGTACAAATTAAACTGTCATATGAGGTTTTAAACGCCATCCATGCAACACCACTTGAGTCCTCTAGTAAAGAATTATGTGAAGTTCTCTTGGGTAGAGAAAGCCTTACGATTGTGAAGCATCAAATTGTTGCTTATATTATGGCAAATGTGTGAACGATTAAGGACTGTTGGTGTGGACGATTTAATGAAGTGCAAGCCTTTATTCTTTAGTGTTTGCGTTTAATCAAAGCGAATACGCTTTACAGACTAATATTTTAGAACTAGCGATTATTAGTCAAACAACTGTCATTACAATCTTTTCTAATAAATCCTTTGTGAACGTAAGGTTAGTAAATTCCTTCTAATCGACCTATATAAGAAATATACTTTTACAGACAAGTACTGTAGAACCAGCTACTATTAGTTAAATAGCTGTCACCCCAATCCTTACTAGTCAGCCTTTTGTGAACATAAGCCTATAATAAATCCCTTCTAATCGACCTACATTGTGGCTGGTGATGTGTATTACTTTTTTTCCCAAGAACCTCATAGGTGTTGCTGTGATATGAACGGAAACCTGGTTTTCATCAGAGCTTGTATTTAACAAATCAGAAAACAAAAAAATATTTCATGAAGTATGTAAAGTTAATGGAACGCTTCAATAAAATTTATCTAATAGAGTGATATGCATAAAATAGAGACAAAAAATCCAGAGAAATAACATAAAATGTAAACTACATATAAAATTCGTTGATGCATGTAACGAATTTGTTAGGTAGCACTTGTAGCGGTTTTAGAATATTTGCATATTACAAGGTAATGTAGTGGCGATGCATGAAATTTCAGCCATTAGCTTTGGTTTAGGTTTTAGTTTAGGAATTTTATACATTCTGACGCTAACATAACATAGAGTACATGTTTTTACATACTCTGAATCCAAAAAATAATGTTTAGAATAACGTCGTTAGATTTTTTGTATATCTGTAAAGCGCATATCTCACAAATCCATATCGTACAGATAAAATATTTACATTTCATTCAGGAACTGTTCAGGAAGACAGGCAAATAATTGTTTTCTAGCCTTGCTTTCTCCACCGCACAACTATGGTAGGTAGAATAAATATGGTACCTATTCTATCCAAAAATTCAGTATCGAGATTTCACTGAAATATCAGTATTGAGGTCACAAGAACCAAAAAAGCGTGTTTAGAAAGAAGTCCGCACAAGCATAGTATTTGTGAGACCATGTGTAGAATAATTTGAACAATGAAAAGTAGGACGAATTAAAAACTTAACACAAAACTTAATGAAATAAAAACTAAAACTAAATTCATAAAACAAAACTAAATAAGCAACTTAATAAAAAACTTAGTCCGAAGATGTGACTCAGCTGTGCTTTTGTTCCATTGGAGTAAATGCGGCACCCATCTTGCGCACAGCTTTCTCATGTCTAAATTTTCAGTCAATATACAATTTACAACACTTTTTGAAATTCCTAGGATGTCTGCTAGCTCACGCAATTTCAGTCGACGGTCATCCAATACCACTATGTATATTTTCTTCACAATTTCCAGCGTGGTCACCTCATTTGGTCGACAACTGTGATGTTCGTCTTGGCAGCTCGTACGGCCTCGCTTAAACTCTGTTTACTGTTGTAAACGAAGGAGCAGACGCCCCCAGGGTAGAATCTAGCTCAGCTTTAATATTAGTTGGTCTAAGACCTTTCAAATGAAATTATTGTATCACATAACGATGGCCAGTTTTATCCGTGTTTACAAATTCGCTGAGAGAGTTCACTACTAATGGTTGCCAAACAATTACCAAACAAAGTAGCACCATCAAACTTCAAACTTAAGCTTTATAAGGGTAGTACTTTCTACCACAGCTATTTGTTTGAAACAACAACCGCTACATATATGTCAGGTCGGGTATTTCAGGGACTGCCCTGTAAGTAGTTTTTAATTAATTTGTTAGGTATAGGTGTATAAAGTGAATAATGTACGCAAATAGAAGAATTGTTTTTTTATTTGAATATAACAATATATGTATAATAATGTGAATCGTTGTGATCATAAACAATATTACTATATAAACTATGTACATACAGCTCATTAAAACAAAACTATTTATTCAAAAAATTGTTTTGTGGCGTTAACCATTTCCGAGATATTTGGACTTCTGGTTTGAGTTTTCCAATTCCTTATATCCTTTTTAAGTGTAGGTCCACCATTCTTTTGTGTCTTGTGATGTCATACAAATAGTATGATACTTCAAAGTCAGGCTTTAGCGATTAGCTTTTTAAATATTAATATTTGACTAGCGCTTCAGGCTCCAGTATCCCCCCTTGAACCTACAAACAGTTGCGTAATGAAACATTTCTGCAATTAAGGGAATGGATCTGTAAAATTTTAAAAATCCACAGTATGAAAGATACCTTGTTGAAATTTACTTCAGTTATTACACATAATAACACTAATGTTTTTTGCGGATTTTGAACAATTCTAGTTCAAATGGTTACTTAAATATTATTTTTATTGTGGAAATTCATTGTTACAATAAAAATGCTCCATAACCTTGGTTTTTAAAAATTGTCGCATAAAAATTAATGCCTTATAACAAATGGGCTTACAAAATATAGTTTAAATCAGATTTATTATACTAATTCATAGTTACTGTAGAAAAAAGTATTATATTTGGTTCTCCCCAAAATTATTTATTTCTCAAACGTTAATCACTAATTTCCTAAACTAGAAGCAATACTTACAAAAGTATATAATTATCATAAAAAGTATAATGTAATTCTGAGATGTAGCACAAACGATTTGAAAAAGATTAGTGCATAAGAATTACGGGATAATTTTAAGCATGGAAAATGCGAAAAAATAGAAAATACAAGTATAAAGGTGAACATGATTTTTAACAAGCGTATGTCTGTAGCTTCAGTTAATGGTAGTTTAAATGCCACCAAGTGAAAAACACATTTTCTTAAACTTGAGAATTCATATTTTATTATTAAGAAAAATCTTTTAGTTTTTCGTAAGTTTTGGTCAAATTTCGCAATGTATCGGCTCAACATGGGACAGATAAAAGAATTAGTTTTTGGAAGAACAGTACATAGAATAAATATAATCATTAACGAAAGAGACTAGAGAAAGATTTGTAAATGCAACACATCAGGTTTTTTTTTAAAGTCCCCAAGGAAAAAAAACACGTTACAACCTTATTATACATACACTAAATTGAGGATGGAATGGAATACCACGTAAGTAAACCAAGATGAGAGCTGGAGCAAGTATTTACTCAAACATCGGTTAACAAACCACAGCAACTAGTTAACGACGTAAATCTCTCCAGGTACAAAGTGCTAATTCCTTCCTCACAAATACGAGGACTTGCAATTAATTTAGAACGAGAAACTTAGCTTGGAGTGTTTATACTCCAAAATCAATTTCGCCGCAGTAAAATTTCCTTGCCTTCATTTCCCCCACAGTAGGAATGTTCTTAATGAATGCAAGAAAAGCAATTTTCTTCACTGCAGTACAAGAATCAACAACATTCAAAATTATAAAATAAAACAAAAATTGTATTTTCACTTTCTCTGACATTTACATACGGTAAATCCAGGCAGTACTGACCTCCGCTCAAAAATTAGAATTGTAGACTTCACCCGTAATACAATTTTGAGATCCACTGAGTCCTATAAATAGCATTATCAGAAAAAGGTCCTTATCTGCGAGTATACGTTTGAAGTATTTTGAGTATAACAAAACAAAAGTAAAAACAATAATAAAAATAAAAGTACACATTTAAGTTAAGAATAATTCAAAAAGACGCATGTTCGTTATTTTTTATATCTGAAAATATAGCTCAACAATTTTGATTAAAATACCAGATTATTATGTTATCTGTTTATTACATATATATCTTGAATTTTCTGCGAACAACCTGTGAGGTCTTCTTCGTTATGAATTAATTATGTATCATTCTGTTTAATTACTAAATCATAAGAGGTAGAAAATATGTTAGGTACTACAAGGAAAAATGTAGATCTCTTTTAAATGTATAGTTTGTAGCAAATAACTTTTCTTGTAGCACTGGCAGTTTTCTAAACACGGCATTTTTTAAGTTTTTCCAGGTTGAACTCTTGCGGCATTTACAAACCATTTTATGCGGTTCTTCTTTTTGTACTTGCGTTAATTAGTTGCGTAAGTGATCTGTGATATATTATATTTTGTTTGTAACCTAATTCGACCAAGTCCATATCGCTTAATTTGGAATAATTTCTAATCAAAGATATATCGAAAGTAGCTCAATGTGAATACGAGTTCAATGTAAGTATATATATATATATGCATTACAGTATCGAACCCAAAGTTTTCTAATTTTAATATGATTTTCGATGCTTAAACGTAACTTTAGTGGATAAAAAGTGCGACTATCAAAGAATCGCTAAAAACGTTATATCAAAGTGAAATAATATTAAACTCATTTTTTTTTACCTTTGGTTCAGTAAATCTGAAATGGTTAAACCTAAATAGCTGTATTTTCCTGATACGTCCTTGTCAACGAAAAAGTAATGAATATGTAGTCTTTGCAAGATCACAATACTTGACGTGCTGTAAGTAACATACCTTCTTGTATATTTTTCCAACTGTATTTTCAATTGTAGCTTCTCTCAGCTCTGACTGTCACTGTTTTCAACTAGTCCAACTTTCACTGGGACTTCACTTACTTCATAATGTCACTTCACTAATGTGAACTAGTTTAATTCCCCCGTCACTTCACTTTCTTCATAACGTAGCCTTTTCTTCCAGGCGGTTCACTCGCTGGAGAGTCGAACACAAGACTTCTGCAATCTCTCTCTCCTCAATACCATTCGCTGTACGTCACAGCAGTCGTCACCAACTCGCTCGGAGAACTGCACTTGATTTCGCACCAGAAACGCCCTCACCAACTCGCTTATTCCCTCATTAACCGACTTAACTCACTGCCTCATTCGCGAAGGCTCGCTCATATAGGCAATAGAATCTTCCACAGAACTTTCTGGACACACTTTCTGGAGGCTGAGGAAGAAAACTTACAGAAGATTCTGATTATCTGCCGATAGCTCTTTGTTTATCTCTGAATACTCGGCGCCGACCTGCCGATAATCTTGGGTCATATTCGCTGCATTACAATGCGAATGTCAATTCTCACGCACTGCATTTACCCGATTTCACCTTAGCGTTTATTTGCGTGATCTAGGGTGTCTTTCGTTGTTGGATTATTGTTAATTTATCCTACACTTTCAAAATATTGGAAACAGCCTAAATACAAGTTTGTGCAACCAATCTTATATCTATATTCTAGTATATTATTAAATAATTTGGTGCGATATTAGGCAAAATGTATATCATACGTAGCTGAAATGCTATGCATGCACTTGCTATTCGTATTGGTAAATAAACTACATAAAATCAAACTACAGGTCTCGTTTGAAAGATGAGCATTTATTACTGAAATTAATTTACGCTAGCTAAAACATATTCCGCTTTTAATTAAACAGCTGAAAAGCCAGGAAAGGGCAAATAGTAATAAATGCTTGTAAATTAAACATTTTATATGCGCAAACTTATAATGTTTAATTGGAACTGAAAATACAACATTTTCATCCAAATCCTTCAGTTTATTTTTAAATTTTCAGGCTTTCCATACTGAAATACCGTATTAGGGGTTGTTATTGGAAATTTGACTTTAAATGACTTGTTGGCTTTCTCTGTGGTCGAGAGGCCAGTGCTGACTTCTCATTCCTAGGACGTATTCATTAAACAGAAACATTCAATGGTCCCTTCTGCAAGAGTGAATGTGACTGTGCTTTAAAAATATATCGCAAAACCGGTTTCGCCAAGGATTGCTCACCCGATAGATACCTTGGGGATAAAGAAAATCGAAGCTATACTCACATACATTAAAGCTGGCCGCTACATGCTGGTCTTGAAAATCGGTACTCTTTGCATGAAATTCCAAGAAACTGAATAGCAAAATATTTAAAACTACCGAGATATTCAAATATTCAAAACAATTATAACGGATCGTTTTGAAGTTGCTGCTATAAAAATGTATTTGAAATAAATTGACTGATTTTAAGGTTTACCAGTGAATAAAAATTACACAAAATCCCTTCCAAAAGAAGAGGACTTTACTGGTTATTCCTGGAAAATTCAAGGTATACATTGTATCTGTCATGTAAATATCTTAAAACTATGGTATTTTAATCATAGTCATTAGAAAAAACATTTTTGAAAAAATAATTTTTTTCGAAAAATGATACATGTAAGGAGTAGTTTGGGGTGAATAGCTTTTATTAAAAACTTCGTGTCCTACCTTTGGAAGATACTGAAATTAAATACCAAGTTTGGTATTCATCCCACATTTTGTTTTTGAGCTACGCTGTTTGTAGACACACACACACACACACACACACACACACACAGACGGGGACTTTTTTTATCTAAATACGTTTTTGTATACAGCTTCCTTCAAATTTCCGAAGAGATCTCGATCTCCATTCTTTTTTCCTTTTTTTTTAGTGAAACAGAATGATTCCTCTACCAAGTAAGTAAATGGTGCATGGAAGTAGAAAACTGTATTTACAAAATTAAGGCAGAAATTCTCGAAGTAATAAATTAAGTGTTCTAGAATTTTAAGTTTTGTTTTTAAATTTTTCATTTATGCAATTTAAAATAAAATATGTACGTTACATGTTGAAGCAAGTTCTATACAGCATATATCAGTGTCTCCAATGTGTGATTTCAATGGATAGAAAAATAAATGTGTGAGAAGGCTCAATAACCGGGAGTGAAGAAGGAAGTAAACATATTTTGTAAACACCACACACAAAAGGTTGATAAATCGGTACAATTTTCAAAAGATTGTAAACTAAATAAATACAGAAGGTCAGAATAGAGAGGTAAATTATAACAATGTATGTTGTTTCTAAAACTAGAATATATCGTCACGATGCACGGATTTACTTTATTAATTTTGTAGCACTGTTCTTGCGTTCAGTAGCGTTAGAAAATATTGCACCATTAAAGTTAACAAGGCTGACACACAGAAGTATATCCAAGAAAACCACCTTTATTATTATATTATTAACTAATCTACTATCAAAAAATATATTCCACAAATAATAATTTTATTATAAACTACTTCAGCATAATTTCTCACTCTGTCGTTGCTAGGCGCAGCGTCAGGTTTCATTCAACTTTGAAACGTTGCGCGAATTCCACTGATTGGGGTTAGGAAATTCGCCCAAGAGGTGCAGGAGTGCATCTTTAAAAACCCCTGGTATTTGGGACAAGGGGGGACTCCAGAGGAGACTACTATACGAACATGCGTTAGTTTGATTCTTGAAAATCGTTAGGAAAAGTAAATTCTGCAAGACAACCATGCTTCGGGCTGCAACAGCTTTCGTCTCAGGTAAGCATGCCGTCTGGCTATACTATTTGTACTCCTCCCCATAGGCGGCCATGAGCCAAAACATAGATTTACTAAATTAATAGTGTGGTTAGTTTCTTGTTAGTGTAGCATGTGACCCCTTTGTCTGTGCCTTGCCATATCCTCACCTATCTTTTGCTGTTACAATCTCTAAGTTATCTCGGGATCCTATGTTTTTCTCCAGCTCCCCTTCAGTAGACACATTCCATGGTGAGTAACCCTTGGTAGGCCAGTCTAGTAGCTCTACCAGCATCCCGGTCCTATAAGTCTCCTTCTCAGGGTAGTCGTGGCATGTGTCGAGGTCCAGAGCCGCCCCTAGGAGCCAGTTCCAGCTGTGTGGAACACTTTAATTTACATCCCTCAGGTCACCGTCACAATATAATTTTCCCAGGGTAATTTGGAGTTAAACTTTTTGATATTACATAACATAATAAAACTCTTAACAACAATTTTTGTGCTAGTTTTCATTTAGATAAGCAAAAGTCTACTACTGTATAATAATGGATAAATCTGAAGTAGAATGTTACAACTTAAAATATATGCATGGTATCGTGATTAATTTCCCCAAAATGATAGGGTAGTTCAAACAAGGGTAGAAAAATAAAAGAAATAAACATATCCTGATGATTCATTTTATTTAAAAAATTTTCACAACAGTTTACGAACAGATGGGTGATAAAACGTGTAATTTAAAACTTTTATGAGGTGGATATTAAAGAAGTTATAACAATTTGTCATTATTTTAGTGGCAGGTATCCTTAGTAAGCAAGTTAACAGGAGAAGAGTACAGATTCGATTGTTTTGTGAACATAAAGACACAGAATTTGTATACATTAAACATTTTGGCTAATTATTTTTTTCACAAAACACCATTTAAATGCATTTTCCATAAATGGAGGAAGACAAAGACGGCGAGAAGCCATAGGAGAGAGATAAATTGAGAGAGAAGCAGAAAGTGGAAACGTAGAGTGAATGAGGGAAACGATTGAGGAATGTAGAGAGACATAGAGTAAGAGGATAAACGAGATAGTGACAGAGGGAAATAGAAGGATATACACAACTGACTCAATAATGCGAGTAGAGCTGCACATTCTGCTAGTAAATAATAAAACTAAAATTAAGAACCTAAAGATAACACCAAAGCGTTGCTCCTTATGTCAAAGCCGCCGATTTCACCAGAATAGATTGTCTAAATATACAGGATGCAATAAAACAGTGTGCGGAAAATCATAGAGTACAGTAGAAAGCAGTACCAAACTAAATATTGTGAGAGGCATATTTTCAAATCCTGGCATTGCACACATACGTATACATTCACGGAATATAAATATCAGATGTTTCTAAATATATAATTTAATTTAGATGAGGAACTGAGACATTAATTATTTCATTCTTGGACACATTAATTGTGTTGTATGTAGCAACTATAGAAGTTTTAGTGAAAATTGTAGATACTAAAATTCATGCCATTTTCTGGTTTTTCCCGAAAAACTGTGAAGCTGACCCGCGTTCTGGATGTGCTAATAGGGAGTCAGAATCACTCAGCTTATAACCGGATTGTTCTCCCGGTGTCCTCTTCCTTTTTAGTTGCCTAGCATCGATCACTGTTGACTCTGTAAGGTCTACAGGGACAGGTAAATAATCTGTGGCTACAGTGAAACATTTTCCGTGATTAATTTTAACCTTATTATCCAGTTATTCTACACATTCTGGAACTCGTGCCACCACTGAATCATTCCAGACAAATAACTCGATCGTCACAAAATTTGCAATACTGTAGTTTTACTTGCGATTAACATAGCGGTGATTTCTGAGGCGGCAAAGTCGTTAACGGAGCGCATACCTGCAGTCCTTCCTTACGCGAGAAAAGAATTCAGAGAAGTGAAGTTACTTGCGATTTTAAATCTCGCCATATCCGATTTAACCCTACTCCCTATATTCACGTGTTTAATTTGGTCACTTTTTAGCATGTGATTGTACCGACTGTTTGTAACCGATAGATATTCCTTACTTTGAAATTATTGGATAACATTTGGTTTTTAGGCGGAGTTATCAATTTTATCCTTTCCATGGTTCTAGTTAAAAATGAGCTGAATCTAAGCTATGTCACGTACGCACTTTTATGACTATAAACCTCTTAGTTGTCGTAGAGGATATGCATTTCTAAATCTGAAAGGAATCGCAAAATTCCGAGCGCTTTGTCCACAAACCCTCGGTATCGCTTTGTGTTTCAACACCGCCTATCCCAAGAGTTGCAATTGGGCTCACGGTTTCTTTCTGCTACACAAGTTGCAATAATATATATATATATATATATATATATATAAGGTTTCTCCTACATTTTAAATCTTCATCGGTGGTATTGCATGGTTACAACCACGAATTCCATTATATTCCGTAATTTATATTATAATAGTATTACTTCCTCTGGCTATCTTATTTCAATAATTACCAAGCCATTTTGAACCGTCAATGTATATCGAAAGAATATTTTGATCATTGTAATGAATACGAAAAATTCTTTGCGAGAATGCAGTCATAAGTGTATTGAAAATTCTATGCCTAATTTGGAAGTAATTGAATAGAAATACTTTATTTTGTTGTTGCAAAGCTAATTTCCTTATCATACTTATATGCTCCGTTTCTGCAATAAAACCTTTGGAAAATAGTTACGGATATCCATTCCTATGGAACGCTATCTTCCATATCATGTATAACTACAATATTTCGAATAGCATGAGAGTTTGAAATTAGGTCATATTATGTTTCCAAAATTAAGCATTTTAGAGTTTGGCAACTTTTTCTTTTTGCCTAATTTTCATTAAAAATATACCCTACCGTAATGTAAAGTGAGCTTAGACGAAATGTTATAAGGTGACGTTGTGACTGAAACTCTTATTTTCTACATTTTCTTAACGATTTTTAAATTATTGATTTCTTTTCTCAATATCTCTACTCTCATAAACTACCCCCCATAGGAATGAAAAATAATGTTTTGCATATTTTTGTGTATGTATGTATGTATGTGTGTATGTATGTATGTATGTATGTATGTATGTATGTATGTATGTATGTATGTATGTATGTATGTATGTATGTATGTACACACACCCTGCTGTTTGTGAAAATTGCAACACCAAGAAGAAATTTCCCGAATAACAGCAAACTTGGTGGAAGTGTAGAGGAGAGTGCAAGCAATAAGTGATTATGTTTGCAGAGAGATAGGGTACACATAGACCCAGCAGAGCCCTCTCGGGTTGGTCCGACAAGGTCAGTGTTGCACCCAGTGTAGTCAGTGCAGAGCTGTCAAACAAGGGGAAACAATAAAGTGAGTGCCAGGAGCTTCGTCGACGTCAAAGGACGCCATATCGGCATGCGAGTTCGAAGGGGCAGAATGATCGGTCTCCGGGAAGCCAGTTTGTCATACTGTGACATTTCAGCTCGTACAGGGCATGCTGCTACGACAGTAATGCGAGTGTGGAAGTGGATAGATGAAGGTCGTACGCAGCGAAGAGCGGGTACTGGATCACGGAACATGACCGTCATCTTGTCCGCATGGCTATAACGGATCGTACAGCTTCATCCACAGTGTTGGCTCGAAGCTGGAGCACTGCAAGAGGTGTGAACTTGTCTGCATCAATGGTTCGTCGCTGTCTGCTGGAGGTTGGACTGATTGCATGCATGCCATTATGTCGGTTTCCATTGTCCAGAAACCACAAGCTCATCCAACTGCATTGGGCACGTCAACAGCGCAACTGTTGTGCTGAGTGACAAAATGTAGTCTTTTCGGACGAGTCCCGCTTCAAGGGTCCTACAGTGATGGCCGCATACGTGTCCGGCGGTACCGTGACAAGCGCAACGTGGAAGGCTGCTTTGTTGAGCGGTATAGCGGACAAACACCAGGTGTGATAGTTTGGGGCGCCATTGGTTACAACAACCGATCTCACCTCCTACGAATTGAGGGCACTTAGGCTCTGCAACCACCATTAGGTACCGGTTGGTGTTCAGAGGTACTTCCCCTGCTTCAGGCATCTCCATAGGTCACATTTCAACAGGACAATGCCCGGCCACATATTGCGAGGAATGTGTAAGCATTCTTCGAGGAGGACGAGTACCATTGCTTCCCTGGCCTGCACGTTCGCTTGTCATGTTGCCCATGGAACATGTCTGGGATATGGTTGGTGGGCACTTGGTGCGTCACGTTCCTCCAGTAACCAGTGTCACGGATTTGTGGGCTCGAATGCAAACTGTGTGGAGGGAAATCCTTCAAGAACTTATTCAGAACCTTTTTAATTCAATGCCACGGTGTATAGCAGCTCAAATTGCAGCGCATGCAGGCCACACCAAATACTGAATATTAGGGCTAAAAAGAACATGTATAGATTTGAAAGTTTTATCATTTGTTATTGTCATGTACCTAACCTGTGGTATTAAATTCATGGAATTCATGCGTTTCCTTCTTGGTGTTGCAATTTTCACCAACGGCAGTGATAGAGCCATAATTTTAATTTAGAACGTATGAAAGTTTTTAAAGTGTTAATCGTGTGATTCTAAAATTCATAGATGGCACATATTTTTAACTCCGAAAATATTTATTTTGTCCAAAACAGGGCTCTGTGGTTTAACTATATCTTTCAGAACATAGAATAAAGGTTTTAGATGTATAATGAAAATTGCAACGTCCTATGATATATGAATGTGAACAACGTACAGTAAAAACTATTTTTGCAGAAGAATGATTTTAAAAATGAGTTTAAGCATTTTTTACTAATTAAGGTTACTCTTGTGTCTAAATTTTAGCCGATATTTAAATCTAAGGTTGTAAACTATTGTTCTAAAAGCTAAGAAAAAGGCTCTTTATTTCATACATGGCGCCCATTAAATGTCCTCCCTATTTGTAAGGCTACGAAAACTGTATTATGCTAGCGGAGAGGCTGATGTCAGTTCTCTGAGTTGCATTCATAAGCTTTTTTCGTACCTATATAATTTGAATTTCTCGATTTCTTATTAGGAAAAGAAGCTGAGAAGTCTTATAACATCCGTATTAATTAAAATTCGAAGATAATTGGTGCAGTCGGTTTCATTCCTGGCTCATTTTTAGATCATTAAGACTCAGTGGTTTGAAAATATCTCTAATGATATTTGCTTCGTAATTTCATTACTGTTATCATAATAAACGATGCATACAATCAAATTTATTTCAGAGAAGTATAAACGATATAAGCATGCGCTATTTGGCTTTCAAAGTAAAGTAACTATTATATATTGGAATATAAGATCTATAAAAGTGGGTAACTGTTCCAGTGTAGTTAATTTTTTGCAGAATAATTCTAAGCTTTTTTTGCTAACGCAGCGAGCTTTTATTTTATTTGCTGGAAATGTTCAATACTAGCTATTCAATCCTTTTTGTGCTTACTTCCAGCTAAAGAACGTTTTTATTCATATGACTGCTGAAAAACTACGTAGAATTGGTTATTCTCAATAATTTATAAAGCATAAACAAAGGCTTATAACATCTGCTACTGCGGATATTTCTGGCTCTATTTCCTAGCGCATTTATCTTTTATCACCAGGCGTACACACAGTTAATCACAGGCATTAACTATGGATTAAATCACTACTCAATCCCTTCATATCAAAAAATATATGTATAAAATGACGTATTAATACAAGAGCGACAAAATCATAAATATAAACCCAGTGTTGCGTTTTAGATGACTATGCAACACTTTTCTTTCCGGCATTTAGTAGAAATTTTAGGATAAAATCATAAAGTTACTACAATTTAAGCAATCTCTCATATTTTAAAATTTGTATCGATTTCAAACTATAAACATGAGTATTTGCTTAGTAGTTGTTAAAACGTTTTATTTAGCATGCTTATTTACTCTCTTGTTGTTTAAATAATATAGACCTAACTCATATCTTGGAACAAACCCCAGATTTCAGAATGAGGCAAAGCTCGGGCTATTTTGAAATTAGGGTCCGTGGGGAATCTAAATTAACAGAACATTGACGCCTCACAGTGTAGAATATTTAAGCATACCGGGGTCACCAGGGCCAAGACACCTCGACACCCGCTACAAAACGTCGCCATGCCGGTCGTGGTCTCTTTTATAACTTGTGAATAAGAACCAACTTCATCGTCAGCTATGTATGTGATAAGCTGAGGTACTTAGAAACTGAATAGAATAAGGATTTCAAAGAATGGACAATAAGTTTATCTGGAGTTCTCATTGTCACTGAAACCCGCACCCCGTACCCAAGGAGATTCCTCTGCCTCAAAGTTACATCCTCCATGCACCCGGTATTTTCCAGGTCTTTACTATATAATGTGTTTAATTACATACAGCCAGTGCGCAACTTGCGTTTTGCAAGCTTAAGTGAGTTGGGTTTTGCTGTTACTTTATATAACAAGATTTTTTACAACCTTTGAGCTTCCTTGAAGTTTTAATTTACTTTTAATGTTAGCTTTTATATTGTTATTATTTGTGTAAACATACCAACTTGTGTCCTGGCAAATCTGACATGTAGACGATATGTTATGCTTTCCACAGTCTCAATACTTTTTTCTCCTCCTTTTATCTGTCCAGAATTATCACATATTCCGGTTTTATCATCTCTGACTAGGTCTTCCAGTATTTCCTTTTTGGGACGTCCCAAGAAAAGGCGTAAAGAAAACTGCTGTTTTACAAGACTGTAATACCCTATGGCCTAACAATTGTCTGGATAATAATGATGATAATGATGAGATCATAAATCTTTGAGATTCCGTCAAGGCTTCATTTACTTTTAATTGTAGCATTTGTATCGTCACAATTTGTGTCAATATACTAAACGATGCCCTGGCAAACTTGGCTTGTAGATGGACCTGATATGCTTTCAACGGTCTCGTATTTCTTCCTTCTTTTATCATTCCAGAATTAGCCTCTACTCAGATTTTATCATCTCTCCCTCCTCTTCCAATATTTCTTTTACCTGTGGTTTTTATTAATCTTTTTTGTATTCTCTCTATAATCATATGTAAATTAGATAAGTTATTTCCATTTTATTTTGCACTCAGAGGTTATCTACATAACTGACTGTATCCCTGAAATTATAATATGATTTCATATTTTATCGAATCTTATACAACCTTTGACGGATATCGTAAACTTCATTTCAAATGTTTCTATTTTACGTTTGCCAGTGTCCAACATTCTTATCTGTACGACAAGATACTAATGACTAGTAACCTTTTATATGTTATTTATATCTCCTACAATGCTTTTATTTAATTTTTCTAATTGTAATATCGCATATTCTTTGGCAAGAATTAATTTTTGTGGTTAGAAGTTTATCTTTGCCGTATGCTACATTTTCCTAATAACGCAAATGTGATAATTGCTGCAATATGACAGAATAGTCCTCTAATTTAAAACTTCCTAAATGCTTCAGCTTGAACCCACTTTACCTAATTAGCAGATGAATAAATAATTTTTCGACAATAATGAGAAATGCTTATAAATTATGCTATACAAGCTTCATCAAGTATTTCCATTATATGAATATTTAAAAGATAAAATCTAAAGGAATGGCATTTTTAGGAAATTAACTAATAATAACTAAACATTTCATAAACTTAGTTCATGGCAATAACTTTCACTGTATAATTTCAAACAATTAAAATACGTTTAACCCATTTAAGGCTTAGTTAGTACGTTAGATTAAATTTTAATGTCCCGTGAACAATCAAAAACCGGTCCCCCACATGCAAAGCCGGAGCATAAACCATTATAGATTTCAACTGCTTAGAATAGGATTCTAAAAACGCACTCAATGCTGTCCTGGATTTCATTATAGTTGCATGGTGATTCTAATGGTAATTAAATCAAATAAAAACAATCAGAATGCTTATTTCCTACTGCTGGTATACAGATCCTCTTCGAAAATATTCGGATGTAACCTTGGCAAAGGCTATTCATCTTTACAATTTCAAGCAAGAATTAAATGGGTGCAAATATTTTGTTAAATCCTTGTGGATAAAATTTTAACTCCCTACTTGCAGTGATTGACCTACAAATTGAAGGCATGTAGGACCCCCTCCATTTGACTACCTTTAATTTTGTATCAATTTCAAGCAAATTAGAAATGTGCGTAGTTTTCCTCACACGCCTAACCGTACAGCACTTGGCGAGTTGTTTCATGCGCACAGACGGAAGGACAGACGAACAAGGGACACTATTAAGTTCCCCACAATGTCACACATAAAAATCTTTCAGTAATTTATGTCAAATATCCCTATTCACTCCTTCTATCTAGTAAATTATTTTAGTAGGTGTGAGGTATTTTGGTTGGACGTATCACACTCAAGCCCTTACAAGTTTAGGCTAACAATCACGATAAAGAATGTCATTAGAATGCCTAGATGTGCAAGGATTCAGTGAGCTGATATTTATTTGATATTTTTTAAAACAGCATAAAAAGCCGTATCTAGGAGACACATCTTAACTAATGCTACAATCAGAACTTCGAGATTATTAAATAGACATTATACCCATTATATTACCCGTCTCTACCAGGCCATGTCAATGGACTTTCAAACAAAGCCACGTATTCAAATTGAATCCCACCAAACTTATATTCCTTCCTACTTCTATGAAGTTTATTTTTTGAATCACATTCTTTCTAAGACTTTATCTCATGGGAAATAAATTTAAAAATCACGACGTCTTGTGTTGTGGCAAGAAAGTAGCTTTCCCACCAAGGAAATTCGGCTGCAGTTTATGCTCGTGACTGTATAAGGCAGACAAATGAAAGCCGGCCACAAATATAAAAATCCAGAGGTATAAATATTGGTAACATTGATTTTTACGACATTATCGTCTTTGAAGAACAAGCGAGGGGCGTTTATTCTCTACCAGCAAAATAGAACGCCCGTTCGGGTTACTGCTTCAGTAGTGAAGAACTCTATATCTCTCCCTCCTAGCTCTTCTGGGTCACCTTCGTGAGAGACAAGAACCTTATGGCTTATAAATGCAAAACAACGAAGTTTATCAAACAACTAGTTTGCGTTCCCAATAATAATGAAACATTGGTATAATTTCAATTAGCAGCTCGGCTCGCGTTACTGCGTTAAATGCAGAGACAACTTCTCTTTCGCCCCCTGCTTCCCACTGTGTATATACAGTCCCACCCTCCCTTTCCACTTGCTCCATCTTTCATCATTCACCTCTCTCCCATTCGTTTCCATTCATCGTCTTGGCTCTCTATATATCTCTTCAAATCAGAAGATTCCTCTCTCATTATTGACAATACCATAACCATTTCCTGTATTATCATAATATTAACGAACTTCTTATTAAAAGGATATTGAAGATTGATGCAGTAATTTGTATAAAAAATTATGTAAATGTCAAGAGTAATTGTAGTGTGAATATGCATTATTGTGCGACATTGATTTGAGACGTTTGATGATTGTAAGCATTGTCGAGAAGTAAGTTTATACGGCCTTACTGAAACTGACAATAATAGCGTGCAATAATGTAGCGAGGGGGTGAGCTGTTTATCATTATTAGAAACGAGCAAATGACGTAATATTGGCGCGTTTTTTTTTTAGAATTTGCTGGAACATTTTCCCTAGAGCATATGTTTTCGTAATTTTTATTGCATATAAAAATAGACGCTAATGTTGGCGCGTTTTATTAAACAATAGCAGCTCGGTTATAATCTTTAGGCATATCGGGGTGTAGGAGTATAAAAAGGGCTAGGTCAGAGTCAAATTCGTTCAGTCCATCGGAAACAGTTGTACATTACACGTCGGCTCCAGTCCATCGGAAATATTTGTGCATTACACGTCGCTGAATACATGGAACAGTTTATCGCTTCGCAGGTTACGCGTAGCAGAGTTATGAAAAATCTCAAGTGTTGTAAAGTTAATTACACAAAAAGTTGAAGTACGCGAATTAAGAATGAGCAGTAAATAAGTTATTATAACAGTTTCAGTTTGGCGAGTGTCAAGATAAATATGTGAAAGTGCAAAATATGTTACGACAATAAAAGTGTAAAACAAATTCATCAGTGTTATCTTTGGATAAAAACTCCTTTCCGTTTACACACCTTGTATAAGATAAGTGCTCGACCAAAAAGATCTTAGCTAGCCGGAGGACAGTGAACCCTAAATTAAATACAATAACAGGCGCTCAGTAAAAGATAACACGAAGTTACCCGGACAAATTGTCTTTTATACGTACGGCAAATAAACAGTAGCATTCTTTCAAACAAACACTAATACCATCGCAAATTGGCTACCACAACGTGGAACTTAACAAAGAATACCGTCGCAAGATCGAGAAAAGATAACCTCAACCTACTAATATTACTATATTTGGTACATTTTATAATAAATAGTAAAATAAATAAGGAGTAAAAAATTATTCAAATGAATATACTTCCTCCAAAACAGAGAAAAGTCATTAATACTATTATTCCATATACTTCATTTCAATCCGCTCTCACTCTCATCTTGGTCTTTCTCTTACTCTCATACAACCGCTCCCACCCTCTCTGTGTTTCTAATAAACACATAGTATGGCAAAACCTCATTTCCGGGCAATAAAACTCTATTTCTGGAGGATGAATAAAACTTAGGTAGGTTTTCGATACAAAAATCTGTGCTTCTTCCTTATACATGCAACCGTGTCTATTGTATCTGTTACAGCAACTGTTTAACGTACACTGTATAAAAGTGGCCCATTCCCCTAGATCGCATTACTGTTTTTCCCTCCGTAAGGTCTTCTTCAGGTGACCAACCTTTGACTCCACCCAGCGCAGCTGGTATCAGCTCTCTACATGACTTACCTAAATAAAATTGAGTTTTATTTAAGGACACTCTTTAACTCCTATGTTGTTAATGTCCCATTCTATATATTGGGCGTGAAATACAATGAATTTTGCTCAGAGGCCTCGGTATCAGACTCGAGGTTCTTAACGTGCCGTAAATCTACTATACGGTACTATTGGCTTTATTCACCATCCAAAGGAAGCCATGCTAAGCATTTTTACCCCGAAAAAATCCCTTGCCCTCCGCCTGGTTTGAAACCGCAACCTCGGGAACTAGATATGACTTACCTGAAAAATAATTCAGAGGCACAGAAACACCCCAATGAGGGATGTTATAATCGATGTGAAATGAAGGGGTGGTTCCGATACCATCTCTGTGAAACACTTTCAATACTGTCGGTATACAATAGTTTTCTGGAGGAAGGAGTAAACAATTATTTGTATGTGGCATTAACCTGGACAACTACGGTATTTATATTAGCTTTCATTAGCAACATGGAGAATAAGCTTAAAGCTATTACCGCCATAAAATGTCAATAAGAAACCCGACATTAAGGAAGTTTAGTAACAAACTTACACGGCTTAAGTGCATTAATTAAACCAAAAAAAACAACAAAAGGTTAACTTCCATCCTTGTAGTATATTTTATTTTTGCAACAAAATTCAACGAATCACTACCTTAACAACACCGTGATATTGAGAACTTGGGACAGTAACATTAAAAGTATACATTTTGTAGGAGGTAACAATCCAGTGGCTAGAATTATGCTCAAAGTCAGAGGTCACGCTGGCAGAGGGTGGGGAATATTTATCAACGTAAACACCTACGTTGCACATAAATAAGTTTTTATGTGCGTCAGAACACATGAATAACGGAAACGAAGAATTTTTATCATTTTCTAAATATACATCGTATACAAATTTTGTATATGACAACTTATCAAATATTATGCTTAAAAACCTTTCTTTAGGAATATAAAATTCATAATAAGCGAAATATTTGTAACGATTGCTTTTGGTCGCATTAGAAACCCTCCAATTCAGAAAGCAATTAAGATAGCAAAGAATTATAATAAACTTGGGTAGAAATAGGACCTAAGCTATATCATATACCAGGTTTCATGGCAATCAGTTTGGCTACTCTTGCAAGGTAAATAAGAAAAAGAAGAGGCGGAAGCGGCGCACAAACACAACCTCTCTCTCTCTCTCTCTCTCTCTCTCTCTCGCTCCTATAAAAACGAATTCTGGTTTCAGGGTAGACCACTAGGTACATTATTATCATCAACTATTTACCTAAAATGTAACATTATGAAAGGATATTCAATAACAGTATGTTGCTTACATAAATATTGAACTTTGCAAGTTACAAAATCGGTCACAAGGGTATGATTATAAGTTTCTGTAACTTAACATTTTCATAAAGATCTATACATAAGACAAAAATCATTCCAACTTTATATCTAATTGTAAAAAAAAATGTTTTATATTTTTTAATAACAGCCTCAACTGCCAGGATCATTCAGCACAGCCGGTGTGCCGGAATTTTGTTTCATAAAAGTTCCTTTAGGTGCTGTAAACCTACTGACATGATATCGCTTTTAAGCACATTTAAAAAGGTGAGTCGGGTTGGAACTTTCAACCTTGAGATTAGAAGGCCAGCGTCTAGCCAACTGAGCCACGTATCTGATTGCAATCCCGTTTTACGGGAGCAATAAGGATACTGTAAATTAGATATATGTACAATGATTCTCTAATTGGGAGCCATGCACCGTTATTAGTATACTACTAATAGTTTTTACAGAAATTGCTTCAGCTGTAAATTATACGAACACGATTTTGTTTCTGTGTTGGGTAGGTCATTGTATAATTTAGCAACAGTTATTTGTCCAAAAACAAATACTTAAAGAATAAAAATTTAATGTGTTGCATTGACACGACTTTTTCTACCCTCTGTCGTTTATTAGTGCATAAACAAACTATTCCTACGAAAGATTAACTTTCTATTTACTTTTAATTGAAATAAACCCTTACAGAGATAGCTACATTACACAGTTCGTTATAGATCCAACGTGAACAGTGATAGCCAAATGTTGAAGGGGTGGACTCTATATGTTGGCCCTAAAGTTCTAAAAGTTTTCAGTAGACGCAAGAAACAACTGAAAATCCACTGGACGTTAAAGGAATGATCATAACGGATATTGTCACAACAAAGTCATGTGAAATAAATTGTGTTTTAATGAGATCTGTATTTTTTATATAATAAGTTTTCGTCTATCGCTTAACGTATACCAGTTATATTAGATTAACAAAATTCCTTCCGTAGCTATTCCTAGATTTTAAGATATTCTAGTATTTGTCGCGTAAATATCTTGAATGTATGGCAATTTAATGAAAATCGTGAGATCAATTTGAGAAATCAAAATGTTTGAAAATTATTGTATGTAAAGGGCGTTTCAAAGTGTAGGGATTTTCTTAAAGATATTTGTCCTAAATCTTTGGACATCTTTAAATATAAAGTTTGTTATTTATCCGGCTTTTTGATTTATGATGTTTACAGACACACCACACGCAAAGACGTTTTCTAGTAATGCGTTTTTTTTAATTCGGGGCCTCAAAACATACTTCCGGTGAAGTCTCGATATCAAATTTTTGGTAGATTTTTCACTTACTCCTAATTTGTGGTATTTTCTTTTTAAAATAAGAAAGCAGAGCAAAGTAAAGTAAAATGGCTGATTAGCAAGTTACGTTTCTTGATTATTGAGTAAGTCGCGAAACGAGAAACTTATATCAAAGATTCCAAAGCATACCTACAATTCTGAGAAAGTTATGATGACTTTTTTACTACTAGTTGGATCCGCTGCCCATTTTCTGGAGTACAAGTCTACAATTAATGTGAAGCGCTATGGAGACGCTTTGCAGAAGTTGAAGCGCACCAAAAAGTCGATACGCCTCGGCCGGCACTATTCCTCTACACGATAATACAACCCACACACTTTTTGACTTGTGAGGAATCCGCTTCGGGGATTTGGTTGAGACAAATTTAAGAACCTCGCTATAGCTCTAATACATTCCTATTTTTTCAGATTTTATACGAGCTGAGAAGGATATATAGGCTTGAACCTCAAGAGACATTTTTATTTTAATACCATCATGTTTGATCCACTAAGTCTTATATTTAATGTTTAGAATGAAGGCAAGATGATTCACTCAAGCTAAAGATTCACAGTTCAAACGTTGGGCAAGAAAAGCTCCAATGTTACCTTCTCCGTCTCCTGTCAATAATAGGAAAATTTTGATATCAACATATCACTACATCCATCAAGTGAGCCAACTATAACTACACCAGCCCATGATGTTATCTCAATGATTAAAAAGAAAATCTACTAACACAGGAAGACAGGATGGCTTGACTCCACGAGAAGTAAACTCCGTGATATGATATCGAGTTTTTCGACACATCTTCCTAGTAATTCTCTTTCCAGGCAAGATCAGTTTTTAACATCTCGACTGAGAATGAAGATACCAAAATCATTAACAGTTATCTTCTTTCAAAGGACCAAGCACCCATCTGTCACCAGTGTAACATACTGTTAACGACGAAACACATAATCGTGGAATGTCCACAATACGATCAATGGAGAGAATACTACCAGATACCCCATGATTTACAAACAGCACTCAACTGTTTGATGTATCCTAAGATAGTTGAGTATTTTAAAGGCATACATTTATACCAAAGCATATATTGTTCAATCAATTTGATTAGTTATAGCGTTACAATTTTATACTAGTTCATTATAACGGTTCAAAACCCCAGTTTGTTAATTAAACTCATTTTTATTGTTAAATATATATATATATATATATATATCACGGGAAATATACGCCTAATGGTCACTGAATCCAAACAAATAGATTTTAAAAAACCTGATGTGTTCCGTGCACATGACTTTCTCTACTCTCTATCACTTTTATTGGATATACAAACTATTATTACAAAAGTTTACTTTTCTATCTGATTAATTTTAGTTGATTTAAACCTTTGCATATGTAGCTACGTTACACATTTTGATATAGATACGAAGGAAATAGCGACAGCCAAATGTTTAAGAGCTGGACGCTATGTACTGGCCTTAAAATTCCTTGCTGTTTTCGTGCAATCCCGAGAAACAACTGAATATTTAAAATGACAATTCAAACCATTAATAACAGATATCTTGGAAATAGCGTACGATACAAAAAAGTTGTTTGAAATAAATTGTACGTTTTTAATACATTTCTATCTTTTGCGTAGTACGTTGTCGTCTATCGCTTAACATTTACCAGTTATACAACATTATACAAAATTCTTTTCGAATGAAGCGAGGCTTCAAAAGCTATCCCCAGAAAATTCAACGTATACATTTTGTCATGTAAATATTTTTAGTAAATGGTACTATGGTACTATTATAGTATATGGTAATCGTTACAGCCATTTTCGAGGAATTCGAAAATTTTCAAGAATGTTCCTGTAAAAGTAGTTTGGATGGGATAATTTCCTTCAAAAACTTCGTGTGGTATCTTTAGAACATACGGAACTTAAATACAAAATTTGGTATTTAAACGACTTTTCGTCTTTTAATTATGCTGTTTACAGACAGACAGAAATACACGTACGACCTTTTTGTAAGAATGATTTGTTGGATTCAGGAAGTCTCAAAACGTGTATTTTCTGTGAAATCTTTGTGCTGAATTTTTGGGTGCAATACATTACTTCCTCTACTTAGCAGAAGATAAAGTAAGAATACTGATGTACCATATTGAAATAACCTTTTTTACCTCCTATCATTTATTTCCATATCTCTCTTGTACAACTTAGCCTATTTTCGTGTTAATCAAGATAAACGTGTGCAGAAAGAGTTGCATTATACATTTTGTTATAGGTACAAGGGGGATATGATATTCTGGTTTTGAAATCCCACATTCTTTGTATGGCCATTAGAAATTGACGAATTGCGATTTAGCATTTCACAAAAGTGCGATAAAGGTATTTAAAACTCAAAACAATAACAACGATTATCTCAGAAAATGTTAATTCTACAATAATTGATATTATATACATTGTGTATTTTACAAATGTACATTCTTTGCATAGTATTTATAATGTTTTATCAATTGTAAAAAAAATTAGAAGAAGGATTATTTCAAAGATTATTCGCAGAAAATTCAAGATGTAACTTTATCAACAAAAGCAACAAGCATAAACACGTGAAACTTTAATGCAAATCGTTAGAGCCTTTTTGAAGAATCAAACAACGAAAAGCCTTCCATGTAAACGATACTTTGGTGTGTGGATTTACTTGAAGATCTTACGTCGCTTTCTTGGAATACCCTGCATATCAAGATTGGTACTTAGCCTAATTTCATTTTTGAGTTATACTATTAAGGGGAGGCGTCAAGACAATGAAAATAAGATTAGATTTGGAATTATTGATTTTGCATTTTATGAAAATATAGTTAATTCTGTTTAATTCGGTGAATAAAATATTAAAAAGTTTACTATTATAAATGTTAGTGTATTTAGGTATTAGAGTAAGAATTTCCCTACATTTCACGAAAAAATATTTAGAATACAGAAGCTAGAGATTGTATTGACAAACCCCACCAAGGAGACAAGCTCCAAGAGAAGGAGGGGAAGCACCAGATGGGCAAAATGGAGATCAACATGACTACAATCCAGGAGGAGTTTAGAGATTTTTTCTATAATTAGGTGAGTTTTATAGACTTTTTACTTTAAATGGGAATTACTCAAAACAACATTTTTCAATATAAATGACCCGTTTTCTCAGAAACTACAAAGTGTATCTGGATAATAATTTCACCACATAATATAAGCAATCACATGATGAGGTGGAATTACTTTAATTAAAGTTGTTGAAAGAGTTTATTTCTTAAAAGATAAAAAAATAATTTTGAAATAAGTATTTTAAAACAAAAACGTATCAGTATACTCAGAAGGAATGAATAAACATCATGTGAAAGTATTTCTATGTCAAGTGGGTTCTGAGAAAACGGGTCATTAACATAGCTAAATTAACATTAGTGAAAGTTTGAAAGCATAATGAAAGCGTTAAACTCCATTATTAACTTACTTCCATTTACTTATTAAAACCTAAACAAATTCATAGGGTTTGACGACTTCCCTTAAAACATACATACACACAAACTTCCTATTTCTTTTCCTTTTTCTACCGAGGGTCTTTAAACACATTTCCGGTTAAAATTTTAACATCGAAGTGTTTTAGGATGGAGTGAGATATACTTTCTCTATAAGTATTGGTAGAAAAAGTAATTAAGCCTCGACTGTACACGAATCCAGACGTTATCAATAAACCTCATAAGCATTAACTTTGTGCAAGTGAATAGTGTATCCACTTGTAGCGCAGCGAAGAGTAATAAAGTAAGTCTGTAAAGAAAGGTAGCAAATGAAGTCATATGATAAATTAATCATTATAATTTAGACTTATAATAATCCTAATTCCGATATATTTGTTGCGATTGATTTGAGCTTTTAAACACGTTTACTTTTAGAAGTGATGAGTAACCATTCCGTTGTTTCTCACGGTGTCGTGAAAAGATAATCCCATAGCGACCTGCTTTTTAAAGATATGGCTATTCTCTATATCCCTTGTTCTACAACGAAATGTATAATGAAACAATTTTTGCAAAATTTGATCTTGATCATCATGAAGTAGATAGAAAAATAAGATTTTGTAATATTATTTTGTTGAATGTATACAAAGTTAGTGAACCATAATGAAATGTAACAGATTTTGTATTAACGCTGAATTACACAAATACTTTTTAACAAATGTTGCTGTTTTCCAGTTGCAATGAAAAAGTAATGTTCCAAGGCTAGAGAGAGGAGACGGAAAGGAAGAAAGAGAGAATGAGAAAGAATGTAAGGGAGAGGTAGGATAAGAGAGGGGAGTGGATTAGAGTTAAGGAGGGAAAGCAGGGACGTGGCAGAGGAGAGAACCAGTGAGCGAAAAGAGGTAAATAAAGTTAATCTTGACAATTAATGCAACAACATAAGAGGAGCTTCGGATTTTCCCAGCTGAATAAATAAAGTCATCAGGCAGGATTCTCCTGCTCACACCTTGGTTTTAGGATTCACCATTTTTGGGTCATTGTGGCTACCGTTTCCGAAATAAATAATTATTTGAAATCACATTTCCAGTTTGCAACGCGATCCCAAATGGATACGAAGCTATTGTTATTTGCTGTGTTTCTTTGTGACAGCATTCAACACACCAATAATTCATTATAAACAAAATAACGCGCGAAACAAAACCGCTCTAAATGTTAAAGTTCTGCAAACAAAACAAATGCCGGACGTTGCTGCGAACGTTGTACAATATTTATGGTCCCTACATAGAAAATATTATTTTCAATATAACCCCCTAACGCTTCTTCCAGTGATGTTACACCCTCACTTTAAAAAAACGTACACTGTCGTACAAAAGAAAAGTGGCCCACTCCCCTAGATCCACGTAGTGTTTTTCTCTCCGTAAGGCTTCCACCTAAAGTAAGCTTTAGAATTCCGCCCGGCCGGTATTATTTCTATATGTGACTGGCCTGAAAAAAAATCAAAGAAATTCAAACTAATCAATGAACGATGTTTATAACCTATGTGAAGTTGAGGCGTGTTTTGGACACCTTATGAAAGAGTTTCGCTATAATTGGCATACAAGTAAGACACAGACCAATTAGAAATACTTTCGCCTTCTTGAGGAAGGGGTTTAAATTGATTTTTATTTATGGACGCTCTTTAACTGCTGCGGTCCTTAGCATTCCATTCTATATTGGGCGTGAAAGACCGAAAAGTTTGCTCAGAGGCCACTTGAGGTTCTTTTACGTGCCGTAAATATATGATACGAGACCACCGGCTGTACTTCCCTTCCGAAGGAAGCCATGCTAAGGATTTTTACACCCGAAAAAAAAATCCATCGCCCTCCGCCGGGTTTTAACTAGAGGAAGGGACTGAAGAACTATTTGCGTGCGTGGTTAAACTGAACAATGCTTGCTATTTATGTATACATGAGAGCTTTCATCAGCGACATGGAGGCGAAGGTTGTTTTCCTATTGCTACTATTAAACGGCAATAAGAAAATGGCAGTGTATCATGAAAATATAAGGTTTAAAGTTGTAATGTTAGTCTTCGGACGTTCGACCATACTTTGGGGGAGGTAAAGTACCCCGCCCAACACTTGACTAGGATTATGCTCGAAAAACACACGCAGTCACGCTGATAGGAGTGGGGCTATTTTGTTAGTAGCAACATCAACAGCTCCGTTCCATAATGGGCCACGCCAGTATACATAATCAGTACTGACAGAGGCTTAATCCAAAAGCCTAATGCTCCAATATGTTTGAATATTAAGGAGTTAAATTTTTACTACGAATCCCTTTTTGCAATAATGAAACCTTAGTAAAGTGAAGAGTTTTCTGAATGGTTACTCCGTTTTATTTTATTACTTGCCGTTACGTAACGTTGCGTAACTTCTTTGCTCAGTAATGGTTGTAACACCTGCGTCCACACTAAACTCAGAAATGTTGTCCTAACCTTCCCTTCATCTGCATTATCCAATTCTTCACAAGACGACGTAATAGTCGACAGGCTGTCATCTGCTGAATTTTATACTTCTCAAAAAATTGGGTCTATCTCTTTTTCTCCGCTGTTGAAAAATATGTCTGACTTCTCAGTATCAGCTCCAAATTGTTTTACAGCGAAGAATTAGGTTATAATCTCTCTTTCTGAAAACAATTTTCAGAAGGCAGAACATGAATTGAATAATGCATTATGAATTCAGTAACTAAGCGTAGTTATAGAATTTATAGGTATAGAATGTAAATAATTAAAAATAGTTATAGAAAATAATATAATATAACAAGTAGACGAATATAAATATTTAGGGTATGTATATCATAAAACTGCACAGTTAATTTAAGAAAAGATAAAGATTTAATTATTTGAGTGGTATTTTAAAAATGTCATTAAAATAAGGCAAGAAGGGACACAATAAATAAATTATATAAAAAATATAGGTGTCAAAATTATTAGACGGTCCGAATTATAACCTAAAAGTAAAAACAGAATGAAATTAAAATACCTGAGGATAATGCTAGGATATAGAACAGACCATGAAATAAATAAAAATACAAAACGAAAAATTAGGAACTTAAACCTAATGATAAGACAAAGGAATATAAAACAATGAATAACTCATGTACAGAAAATTACATTGTAAGTTTATCACATTACTTTATCTATTAAAACTAGACGGATCTAACTAAAAATAAACACCCTTAGCTGTGAATAAGGACAAACGATTTGGAATTGCTGAAAAATGTCTACTTCCTACATGGAATAATAGGGATTTATCTTACAAAGAGAATATATTAGAACAAGAATTATACACCAGAGAAATTGACATAGCCGCTTTGTCAGAAACTAAGAAGAAATTTAAAGGATCAACAGAAACAAAATCATTACTTGATGTATTATAGTGGTGTACCACTAGAAAAAATCTGAAGTGTTACACTCACATGGCTTTCTCTACTCTTGTACAAACTCTTTTTACAAACGCTTATTCTCCATATGCTTCATGTTAATCGAGATGTTAATCGTATTGCTAATTTTCTTGTGGATGCAAGGGGAATTGGTAGGCATTAAGCGATAGCCAAATATTTTAAGAGCTGGTTGTTATGTGGAGTATCCCATTCTCTTTGCAGGACAAAAAAAAAGAATAATGAATTCCCATTTGAGAAAATAAGTATTGAAAAATTTAAGGGAATAACGAGCAATATCTCGAAAATGGTTCACTCAACAAAAAATGTTTATGACATAAATTGTGTATTTAAACGCGATCTACATTTTTTGTTTAGGAAAATTTCATCTATCTCTTATGGTTTACCAGTTATGCAAAAGTTGTTTACAATGAAGAATAATTTTGGAGACATTGCCAGAAAATTCGAGATATACATTTCATTTGGCATGAAAATATCTTAAACATATGATATTTTAATCAAAATCGATACAGCCATTTTTGAGAAAATTAAAATTTTCGAATAGTGTTCCATGTAAACGGTAGTCTGGAGTGGAGGGATTTTCTTGATAACCTTCGTGTCGCATCTCTGAAAGATACTGAATCTAAATACCAAGTGTGGTGTTTATCCGACTGTTCGTTTCTGAGTTCACAGACACAAACACAGACACACACACACACGGACATGTTTCCAAAAATGCTATACGTAGTAGAGAAAGTAAAAAGAGCCGCAGCGGCAGTCGCCATATTTATAAGGAAGAAGTGGAAGAGAAAGATCCACAGCTTTATTAATGAAAGAATTTTAACGTTACGAATAAGAGTCGGTAGAGGTTATATAGCCACTGTTGCATTACATGTTCCAAAACAAGGGGGAGAAAATTACTCGAGATTATTTTATCAGAACTTAAAGCAAGCTATGGATAGCATAAATTAAAATGATATTATAGCATTAGCTAGGGACTTTAATGAAAGGGTTGAAAATATTCCTATCCAGAAGAGGTTATAATGAAGTAAGTGTTAAAAATAGAAACAGAAATCGTTTAATAGTTTTTGCATCGATGAATTAAAAGTTTAAAACACATTTCATAAACATAAAAGTATTCACAAGTAAATATTTACAAGTGTGAAAGAGAATCGCAATCAATATTGGATTATGTAGTAGGAAATAAGAAATTCTCAACTTTAACCCGGGATGTAAGAGTATTTTGAGGTAGTGATATAGATTCAGACCACTATGTAGTTGTTGCAAAAATGGTATTATACACACGATGGAAATCATAAAGATGAGAAAACGTAGATGATGAGAGATTCAAAGTTCACTTGTTGAGAGAAGACAGTATAAGGAATCTGTATCAGAAGAGAATAAATTAGTATAGAACTCAAATACCGAGTAGTAACAACATTAGTATTAAACGAATGAATATAATGAGGTTTTACTTAGGCTTCAACTGAGGATTTAGGTAAGCGAAATGTGCGTTACAAGAAGAGAGGTTTAAGTTTCTGGACAGAAGAGTTGGGAATATTAATTAAACAAAACAATCTTATGTATTACACTTACATGACTTTCTCTGCTCTTGTACAAACTATTTTTACAAACTCTTATTCTCCATCTATTTCATATTAATCGAGATAAACATTTGCAGAAACGATCTTTTGACATGCAAAGAGAATTACATTTTACACATAACGACCAGCTCTAAAAATATTGGACTTTCGCTTAAGGCGTACTATGTTCCCCTTGTTTTGTATTTGCAAGAGCAACACAGAAATACAGTAGCCTTTAAGCATAGACATATCTCTTAATAGCTGGTTGCTAGGTGCAGCACCATTCTCTTTGTCACAGATTAATAATCTTTGCATATCCAAGACAAAAAAATGAATAACGAATCTCATTTGAGAAAATAAGTATTGAAAATTTAAGGGAATAACAAGCAAAATCTCGAAACTAGTTCACTCAACAAAAAAGATGTATATGACAAACTGTGTATTTTAACGCGATCTACATTTATTGTGTAGTAAAACTTCATCTATCTCTTATGGTTTACCAGTTATGCAAAAGTCGTTCACAATGAAGAATGTTTTTTGAGGCATTCCCAGAAAATTCAATATATACATTTTATTTATAACGACAATATCTTAAACATATGATATTTTAATCAAAATCGTTAGAGCCATTATGTGAGAAAATTAAAATTTTCGAAAAATGTTCTATGTAAAGGGTAATCTGGGGTGGGGGGGATTTTCTTGAAAACCTTCGTGTCGCATCTCTGGAAGAATCTAAATACCAGGTTTGATGTTTATCCGACTGGTCGTTTCTGAGTTATGCTGTTTACAGACACACACACACACACACAGACATGTTTCCAAAAATGCTTTTTGTGGATTCAGGGAGTCTCAAAGCATATATTTCCGATAAATTCTCGGTATCGAATTTTTGGGTGGAATACAATACTTCCCCTGTTTACTATACGTAGTAGAGAAAGTAAAAAATACAACATATTTAAGAGCGAAATGTATAAAATAGAATAGAGTATAACAGACTTAGGGCCATAGTAAATAAAGAAACTAGGTAAACAAACAGACAGACAGAAATGGGACGGATATATATTAAACCTAGAGTACGATGCATACGGAAAACAAGAAAAAGTCTTCAAAGTTTTGAAACACCTGAAGAAAGTAGAGAAGGATAAAGTTCTAATAAACCCTATAATAATTAGCGAATGGGAAACATTCTATAGAGACCGTAGCTAACGAAGAACCATTCACAATAATGGAAAATGATCCAAACATTCATCTTATAGCTAAAAAGGAGCCAGAAATTACACTGAATAGTTTTAGGAACAGAAAATCACCTGGGTTAGACCAAATAAACATAAAATTAATTAGATAAGAGTTCTAGCTGTTTTGATGATAGAACTTTGCACGTTTTAAATGAACGTCAGGGAGGTCAGGGAGTATACCCGATGATTTGAAAGAAGCCATGATAATCCCAATATTTAAAAGAGGAAGTAAAATGACTAGGAACTGTAGGGGTATCAGCATATTAAATATATGGTATAAGGTTTATGCAAAGGTTGTGGCAAGCAGAATAAAAAATATATAATGGATGCCATTCTTCTGCAAAACAAATATGGTTTTAGAAAGTTTAGAGCTTGCTTAGACTGTACTTTTGCAATGGTACAACTGCTTGAAAAAAGAAAGGAGTACAATCTTCTACTTTTTATAACCCTTATAGATTATGCCAAGTCATTTGACAAAGTAAATACAAATAAAATATGAGAAATAATGAAAAATAGAGGATTCCCTAACTATAAAATACGTGCTATACAAAGTTTATATTTGGGAACAATGATGAGTATTAAAACTAGTTTAAGGCTTTCATAAAATGACATTGCAATACATCAAAATGTCCGACAATGTCCACTTTCACCCCCATTATTTAAACGTATTTAAACGACGTCATTCGTAAGTGGCAAAATATTAACTACTAATTTTAAAACGGATAATATAAGTATGCACACGTTAGTTTTTGTAGATGACCAAGCAGTTATAACATATGCTAATGATATTTTTACAAAGATCTATTTATAGTTTAAGTCTAGTGGCTACTGAACATAATCTGCAAATTTCAGCTGAGAAAACAAAATAATGGCATTTTATTGAAAACATCCTGTCAGAGTCAAAATTGTGATTGATAAGACCCCTGTTGAACAAGCCATGGACTTGAATTTTATAGGAGTTTTCATTGGGAAGGATAGAACAAAAAATGTAAATGGAAAACTAAATTTATTCCAACAAATACGTGGAACAATCATAAGTAGTTTATCAAGGAAAGTCCGCAAAGAAACTCTACTGGGTTTTAGCAGTTGCTGTACTATTATATGGGTCTGAATATTGGACTCTAAATAAAGAGGCTGCGGAAATGAAATTCTTAAGGTTTGTAATAGGTTATACTCTAATGGACACACAGAGAAGTGAAGATATATGAGAACAACTGAGAATATTTAAACTAACGGACAAAATAGCAAAATACAAGAAAAGCTGGTTCAATCATGTCTCAGAATGGAATATGATAGGATTCCCCAAAGAGCACTAAATTATAAAACAAGAGGACAACGAAGTCCGGGAGGACCTGCTAGAAGATGGATGGAGCAGCTTTAGTTTCGGGTCGGAACAGATCAGCAGTGGTCTAGTCCCTGTTTGTATGATGATGATTTTGATGAATACCTTTAAAACATGGAATATAAAAATATGTATATTGCAAAAGGCAGAAATTTATAAAGCACGAAGGAAGAAAAGAAGGAATAATCAACCAGCTCTTTCTATGACCATTAATTTAGGAATTTATTTGGCTCTAAAAATGTAATGCTACACATTTCTGTCATAAAAAAGCTTTGTACTAAGAATCCCTATGAGCAGCTGTGAATTTCCTTAAAGCAGTAAGTATTAACATATATTTTAAAAATCTTAATATAAACACAATTACAAGCTTTAACAATTTTAACTGTCATTCTGACAAGCCTTTCTCTAGGCGTTTAAATTTCACATAACCTCTTATATATCGTAGTGTTAATCTACATAAAATGTGATTCTTCTATTCGGAGTTTGCTCAGATACATTCTTGTTTAGAAATAATCTCAGATAAAGCAACATGGAAATTCATATAAACTTTGAAAAAACTAAGTATATCAATTTTCACACAAAAAATAAAAGTATTGCAGACATAGGAATTGAACATGAAGGCAATGAAATTACTCAAACTTGTAGCATAAAATTTCTTGGTCTTATTATAGATCATAATATGAATTGGAAAGACCATATTGACTGCATCCTACCAAAATTAAGCTCTACATGTTTTGCAACTAGATCATTAATTCATTTTACAAAGAAAAGCATCCTAAAACAGTGTATTATGATTATTTTTATTCAATTATGACTTACAGAATAACATTTGGGGGAAATTCAGTAGACGTAAAAAATATTTCTTTTACAAAAAAGGTAATAAGAATAATGACAGGTGTAAAGAAATCAACTCATTATAAACCACTATTCAAAACATTTGGAATTCTACCATCAGCATGTGAGTATATTTTAGCTGTACTTTAACCGTGGTTGACCACCCAGAAGTGTTCATAAAAAATTCAGACCTACACAGCAAACAAACCAGAAATGGGCAGCACTTACAGGCCAAGCAATAACCTACAAGTGTTCCAAAAATGGGCTTACTACAATGGTATAGTATTATTTAATTCGCTTCCATCATGTATTAAGGAACTCAAAACTAATAAAAATAAATTCGAATTAGCATTAAAAAGATATCTCATCACTCACACCTTCTATACAGAGGAGGATTTCTTTCATTCAAAAAATAACTGACTATAAAATTTTACCAAATTTTATAACTACATTAAGTATAGATAATATTGTTTTAAATTTTTTTAGCTCTAACGTACTCTACATAAGAACTACAATTTATTTACATACAAGTACACAATGTAATTATGTATTTATGACGTAATCTACATCCTAGAGTAGACTAGCTTTCTTTAAGCTCTAGCTCACAATAGGGTTTATAGATTGAGATCTTATGTTATGTTATGTTACGTATCTTATCTTATGTTATGGACTTGGTCATATGCACAATACGAAAAAGAAAACACAACTGTCCGGAAATCTTAAGTCAGTTTTTGCTAATAAGAAAATCTCGGAGAATGAAGCAAAAATCGCAGAAAATGCTTTATAGATGCTGTATGTCAGTTCACGCTCAAAGACTTAAAATCTAATATGTGTCATTTGACGCTCCACCCATTCTTATAAACCACTCTTAAAAAGCCTAATCTTCCCTTTACTTCATGATATTCGAGATACCGAGTGGGGAAGTTTATCTCAAATAAAGAGCATTTCATTTCTAGGTACAGGAGGAATAAAGGAGGCTCAAGGGATAGTCAAATCTTTAAAAATCATTACAAGAATAAAATTAAACCCCATGGCGCTACGGCCCAGGCAGGATCACGGCCTGCCAACCCGACTGCCGACTTCATGTCTACATATACCAGTCGGAATATTGGCTCGGTGCCTATCGCAGCTCCTCACTTTCGTCACGATGCTAAGTGATAACCAGTTCTAAACCGGCACTTAAAATCTGCATCCCAATGGGTGGGATCGAACCAGAGCAACAAGCTCCAGCCCACTGCGCCACGACACAGGACTTATAAGAATAAACAATATGAAAATATACAGAATGCAAGGATGGAGTTTTAAAGAAAAGTATGGGGTCAAATAGGAAACGAAGAGCAGAATTACAATATTTTCCATTGACGAACGCATACAAGAAAATAAACAATGGATATAACATATTAAAAGAATGGAGAATGACAAAATAGTAGAACAAGTAATGCAATATAAACTAGAAGGAAGACCAGAAATAGGACGACCAAGGAACTGATGGTCGGAGTGAAGACAGAACAGGCTGCAAGCCTAATCCTCAACAGTGAAGACGAAGAAGAAAATTTAAACCAATAACGAATATCCAGAGAATGTCACAAATACTTTACTTCATATAAAGTGTGTATTATAACGAGATTTACATTTTTCGTCTTTTAAGTTTCTGCCCATACCTTATGTTTACCAGTTATACAAAATTACACAAAATTTGTTTAGAATGAGAACTTTATAAGTTATTTTCTGATACTGTATCAATTTTATTGGTTGTGAAAATATCTGAAATATTTGGTATTTTAAACAAAATCATTAGTTTTTGAGGAAATTATACAATAATTTGAGGAAATTATATAATCGTTGAGGAAAATACAAATAAACACTTTCCATATAGGGGTAGTTTGGCGAGAAGGGTGTTATTACTTTCTCTGCTACGTATAGTAAGTAGGGGAAGTATTGTATTTCACCCAAAAATTCGATACCGAGATTTCACCGGAAATACATGTTTTGAGATCCCCTGAATCAATAAAAATCATTTTGGGAAACATGTCCGTGTGTGTGTCTGTGTCTGTCTGTAAACAGCATAACTCAGAAACAAACAGTCGGATAAACACCAAACTTGGTATTTAGGTTCAGTATCTTCCAGAGATGCGACGTGAAGGTTTTCAAGCAAATCCCCCCACCCCCAGATTACCCTTTACATGGAACATTTTTCGAAAATTTTAATTTTCTCAAAAATGGCTCTAACGATTTTGATAAAAATATCATATGTTTAAGATATTTTATGGCAAATAAAATGTATATCTTGAATTTTCTGGGAATGTTTCCAAAAGCATTCTTCATTGTGAACGACTTTTGGTAAACTGGTAAGTAAACCATAAGAGATAGACAAAATTTTACTACACAAAAGATGTAGATCGCGTTAAAATACACAATTTATGTCATACACATTTTTGTTGTTGAGTGAACCATTTTCGAGATATTGCTTGTTATTCCCTTAAATGTTTCAATACTTATTTTCTCAAATGGGAATTCGTTATTCATTTTTATGTCTTGGATATGCAAAGACTATTAATCAGTGGCAAAGGGAATTGTGCTGCACCTAGCAACCAGCTATTAAGAGATATGTATGTGCTTAAAGGCTACTGTATTTCCATATTGCCCTTGTAAATATATATATATATATATATTCCCCTTACATCTACAAGAAAATTAGCAATAAGATAGAGTCTGCAAATGTTTATCTCGATTAACATGAAGTAGATGGAGAATAAGCGTTTGTAAAAATAGTTTGTACAAGAGTAGGGAAAGTCATGTGAGTGTAACACATCAGATTTTTCTTTTTTTTTAATCTTCGCGACGCATCTTCAAAGGTTGTTGAAGTACAACTAAAATTAAATGCAAATGTTGGTGTTTATCCAAAATTTCCTTTTGAGTTATGCTGTTTTCTCTCTCTCTCTCTCTCTCTCTTTTTCTCTCCCTCACATACACACATATCCACTGTACACCACTTTTGTAAATAAAGGACGTATTTTCTATCCAGATTTCAACGGAGACAGATTTTGAGGTCTCTGAATAAAATTAATGTCCCTGTATATGTTTGAGAGAAGAGACAGCGAGAGAGAGAGAGAGAGAGAGAGAGAGAGACAGAGAGGCTATTTTAAAATATTTCTAGTACTACCTTTTATCTTCTCTCTCTATTAGCCATTAGTGACTACTCGTCAGTAATTAACACTGATAATTTACTATTCATTCATATTTATTCACGGCTAACGAATTTGTAATTGGATATTTGTTGCTTCGACAAGAGATATGCTCTAAACTCGCTATAATATTTGTCATGGTAAAACAAAAAGAAAATGTAATGCATTAAGTTTATACAAATTTAAGAACATATTGCAATACAAACACTAAAGATTAAAATAGTTTCAACGCTAATTTACAGTACCGCCCTCGGTATGAATGCCTACATTAAACATCAATACATAATTCACTACAATTAATTAGAGCCGATATATAAACTATGATGGTTGAAAGAGTGATGAAGTTGCTTGTTGTAAATCTTTATTCATGCTCTTCTGTTACACAGACAGGTGATTCCTGTATATGTATACCTTTAATATGAGCAAAGAGAGAAGGAACTTCAGATAGCATCCTAAAAAGTCCATTTTAGATGCCATACTGTATTCTAATTATCCTTCAGCAACAAGTGTATTTCTAGTCAACATGATTTAAAATTGTCATAAGCACTGCGTCCGCTAGTAGAGCTGCTGAAGCTCGTCATAATACTTCGCCCACAGTGAGTAAGCAGAAAATATTTTACCCAGAACCCCGAAGTAAGCCTCAAGTAGGTTCATTAATGCTATTCATCGGATTTCCTCTCAATCATCTTTCATAACTCGTATATTTACTACCACACGAATATCCACATTACATTTCATTGGTGGTAGCTTATCCGCATGTTCTTTTGCTTTGAGTATAATTTCAGCAGGAATTTCATAAGGTTCCAGGGTTTTTTGGAAACGGGAATTATGCTATGATTATCCTCTCGAACATCTTACAAGCTTTCTGGCCAGAGGCCCTCGGTTCTGTAACTCTATCATCCTATGTCATAATCATCATTATTTTACCGTTTGTAGCATAAATAAGTACTTACGTTATGTAATAAGTTCGATTTTCCTTTTCCCTTCCACTTTTAAGATCACTCCTTAGAACAGAATTTAAATAAAACAATTAATAAAACTCTGAAGGAGTGTTTAAAATCAACAATTAAATGTAAAATTCCAAGGGCAATAAATTTGTATTATTTTATGTGAAGTTCTCATATTCAGTTAACCCTGTATCCCATTATACCATTAAATGTAAAATGGGAATACATATCGATCAACCAATCTTACTTTTACATCTCTCTCTCTCTCTCCCCCTCTGAAATATTAACAATGACATAAAGAACCCTTGTTTCCCTCAACACTAACATGGAATAAATAATAAGCTTTGGCTTGAGAGTAACTAATACAGACCAAAAAAGCCAGTAAATAAATTAAATTGTGATATTTTATTCAAAACTACTTACTGTCACGATAACCCTTATTACATATCGGAAAGAATGGCAAAACCATAAATAAAAGATCCACCTGGTTGACTTCCACGGCAATACCAGCGGTATTGTACAAACCTATAGACAGACCATAGGTCTTTGTGGGGTTTCATTTAGTTATATATTTAAACATGGTTATTATAAGTAACGATGGCGAGTAAAGCTATTGCCCAAAGTTGTATATTCATATGAAAATAATCTAGAATTGTACACGTAGAACAGTGGCCCCTCCTTGCTATACATACTCATCTATGAAGGTCAGTAGAATGCTTCCCAAAGCTGCGAGGACGGCATAAATGGAAGCCAGTGTACCAGAAGGCGCGAGAGTACTAACAAAATTGGCAGATTGACAACGTGAAATACTGATGGGCCCAGTGTAATATGAGGGTGTTGTTGCCCCACGTATTGCGGGAGATATGTATATTGATGTGTTCGCCCCACGTACGGTAAAACTTTCCGGTGGCCTTCGCCCCAGTTTAAAAAATCAACTTTGTAATTTAATGTTTATTTAAATAGTACATATGTATGCCTCGGCTGCGTCAGTAGTAATTTTCAGAACACGTATCTCTTAGCAAGGCTGGTACGGCTAAAGAACAAAGCTTACACAAATTATAATTGTATTGTACTTTGTTTATTAATCCTTCACACGATTAAATAACACTTCACTGACGTATCCTACTTTAGAGCTGTGAGATTATATTTATTTGCACCGTTTAAACACTTAAACGCTATATTATTCTCACCGCATGTCTCACATTGAACCTGTATTGTACCGATCGGGTACGCTAGCTTGTAGCGTCTGCCGCCTGAATTTGCACATTTCATCTATTTCAAGTCTGTGATTGGCTAATCCTACTCCAATAGAATACTTTATTTAACTTAAGGTTTTTCTAGTTGTTGATTGGCTATTTATAAAATGTTTTAAATATTACATTATTGTTCCAAGAATTATTAGTAGCATTATTATACTTTCTAATTTATTGCTGTCCCAAAGTTACCTCATTGTTAGCAACTTTCGGCTTCTACTTTATAATTCTGTTTGCTACGGAAGCTATTTTGCTTCTATTCTCACAGCTCTTACATTGTTAAAACTGCTTAATACATTCACATAATATTATTATACATGTACATAATAATATATACATAATACAATGGCTGTTAAATACATTTTATACGTTATATTATACAGATATTGCTTTAAGGTGGGATTTTATTGTATTTTTATTATATAATTAGACTGATATCATTTAAATGTTGAAAATACTGCCTCAAATAACTGAAGATTAAAATAGCACAAGTTCGTCCAAGCCTCAAACGAGAAATAGTAATGATTCTAATTTAAAATGGTTAAATTTAAATCAGAAATGGCAGCGAAAACAGGTAAAGCACCAGAAATATTGTACAAAACGAGGTAACTTCAATATACGCAATATTAGCGTAGTGAGAATGGATTGTTTCAATATGACATGCTTAGTATACAAGTTAAAAGCATACAGGCGTATTTTAATATTCTTCGCAAAAATCTAACTGGAACAATCTATGTACCGTTTAACTATATTTGTATTCAACAAAGCACTTTTTTCGCATTTCAACAATATACATATTCAGCAATTATAGTTAGAATATGAACCGACATTTTGGCGCTGAGATTACTCGGCATCTAACCAAATTGCCGAGGAAAAAGCTTAAGAAGAATTCGAATGTGCTACCTCCGGTTTTCCAGTTGGCTTTGGACCAATGTCTTAACTAACCGAGCCACAGAAAATACCCAGGACGTTGCAGGTCCAGAGCATATGACATCACTGGACTGTAAATGATGACTACAGCGGTTTATGCTGCGTTGGAAGGAATTCTGACTGGAGCGTAAGCAGACGAAAAACAATTTGGAGAATTTATTATGGAACAATTTTCTAAAGAGAAATGAAGTTCAAATTGGATGTAAGAGTAAATAATTTGAAGGTATGATGTGAATTTATACATGACAAGAAGTCTGGCTAATTAATGTGTTATAAACCTACTTATGTTTTATTATTATTAATCCATTTTCTTATCTTTTATGTAGTTAAAGTTTAGGCAAGCCTTACACGACCTAATGATAAACAAATCTGATGTGTTACACTCACAGAACTTTCTCTACTCTTGTACAAACTATTTTTACAAACGCTTATTCTCCATATGCTTCATGTTAATCGATATGTTAATCTTATTGCTAATTTCCTTGTAGATGCAAGGGGAATTGGTAGGCTTTAAGCGATAGTCAAATATTTTAAGTACTGGTTGCATGTGGAGCATTGCATTCTCTTTGTGTGTACAGGACATAAAAAATGAATAACGAATTCCCATTTGAGAAAAAGTATAAGTATTGGAAAATTTAAGGGAATAACAAGCAATATCTCGAAAATGGTTCACTCAACAAAAAAAAGTATATGACATAAATTGTGTATTTTAACGCGATCTAGATTTTTGTGCAGTAAAATTATGGTTTACCAGTTATGCAAAAGTCGTTCACAATGAAGAATACTTTTGGGGACATTCCCAGAAAATTGGATATATACATTTCATTTGTCATGAAAATATCTTAAACATATGATATTTTAATCAACATCGATAGAGCCGTTTTTTAGAAAATTAAACTTTTCGAAAAATGTTCCATGTAAAGGGTAATCTAGGGTGGGGGGATTTTCTTGAAAACCTTCGTGTCGCATCTCTGGAAGATACTGAATCTAAATACCAAGTTTGATGTTTATCCGACTATTCGTTTCCGAGTTATGCTGTTTACAGACACACACACGGAGATGTTTCCAAAAATGCTTTTCCGGTGAAATCTCGGTATAAGATTTTTGGGTGGAATACATTAGTTCCACTACTTACTATACGTAGTAGAGAAAGTATAATATGACTTGTGTTTCCACCTGCGCGCGAGTACAATAATAATAATAATAATAATAATTATAATAATAATAATAATAATAATCATCATCATCATCCCGTAGCGCTACGGCTCATGAAGGATCTAGACCTGCCAACCCGAATGCCAAAGCCTCACGCCCAGTGCACACGCAGAGGTGGGCGATCACTAAGGCCCGGGGATTTGTCCAAAAATTCAAGTTAGTTGTGCAAAATTTATAGACTAGTATCTGAGTCAGTAAACGTGTACTGCTAGTGGTAGGTCACGCTGCATTGGCTACGCAAGCAGACAGGGAATACTCTGCGAATAAAAACATATCATGCATAAGCGAGGACGTTCAAAGACCGTCACAACAGATGCACCGTTGGTAGATTATTTCCTCTAATGGCCTGAATATTCATTGTAGGGTGTGTGCAACAAGCATAAGGGGTGGCTACCATAAATATATGGACCAACATTTCGCAATTATAAAGCAAAAGAAACACGCTGCATTATACCAACAGAGAAAAGGAGAGGTGACTATGCACTCAACGTTAACGTAAATTCAAACAGACACAATACCTTTATTCTAATCTGTGTATCATGATGGTGGGCGCAAACATTCCCTTTTGGACATTCTGAGGCTTTCACGGCCGGCGTCATAACTAATAAATAACTTACAATTATCCGGGCTTGTAGGCCGTGGTCTAGAAGGCATCGTGAATACCGACGTTTCGCCAAGTACAGCGCTTGGCATCTTCAGGGCGCCATCCTCCGGTCTCCGCATTCAGACTACGACCATCGCAGACACTGAATCACTTCACCCTGAAGATGCCAAGCGCTGTACTTGGCGAAACGTCGGTATCCACGATGCCTTCTAGACCACGGCCTACAAGCCCGGACAGTTGTAATTCATTTATTAGTTATTCCCTTTTGGAAACTCTAAAAATCGCTACTTCGAGCAGATTCTAGAAAAGTATATTGGTGTAATATCGCCATCTGAGACAACAATAATGCCTGAAGCTGTGCTACGAAGACGTAGGGTAGTTTAATTATATTCGAACCCACTCGCGGCCTCTCTCTACTACGAGACAGCCGGCAGTCGCCTGGGAAATTACGCCCGCAGGGGAGGACTAAAATCCTCACCTTATAATACATGCTGGAAATGTTGACCTTCTGCTCTCCAACAGGCAGCATATCTCGTGTAAATATTCTCGCTCACTCTCTGAAGGATTTTAGTCCGTCTCTGCCGGCGTAATTTTCCGGGCGACTGCCGGCTGTCTCGCGCAGTAGAGAAAGCCCGCGAGTGGGTTCGAATATAATTTAACTACCCTATACTTCAGGATATTGGAAACTCCGTGGTCAACAGTGGAGTATGGGTTTCCATAGACGAAACTACAGATTGTATTGAGAGGACCATGGCGAACGTAATCTTTTATATACTGAGCGTAAACCCCCGTGTAAAAGGTTTTTATTAACTTCAGAATTACTAAAAAGGGTAAACCATTTAACTATCTTCAAGTGTTTGAGCAGTAATTGACACCTTTATGGCCAAATAGTGCTTATTGGTAAAACGTTCTCCTCCTAATTACTGATTGGGGTCTTATAATATGTGCAAAAGGCGGACTAACTAAGAAAATACAGCAGTTGTATTAAAAATTGATTCACATGACGTACATTTCACATGTATGCATAGAGTCGTAGAAAGTGTACGATCCTTATTTCCAGATGTGGACAGTTTCATTTCTCACTTATAAAAAATTCTTCTGAAGTAGCCTCAAAATTAAGAAACCTTAGAGAAGCAGAAATAGACATACCTTTACCTCCAAAGCCTATTGTAACCAATTGGTTGGATGCTTTTCTGCAGTATGCAAAATGCTGCCATCAGATTGTTGCAATGCTAAATGTCCTTGACGAAGAACAAAATGTTCAATAAAACAGCAAAGCAGCTTGTGTCAGAACCGCTACTAAGTAATACCCAGTTAATTGCTAATAATTTCGGAGAAGTATCAAGATGTATCACTCTTCTAGAGAGACGAAATATGTAAATGGCAGAAGCGACCAGACTCGTGGAGGAATTATCCACAACCAAGAGTCAATTTGAAGATGGAATACTCCCACAGGTGCAGCAGAAACTAAAACCATTCTCCAGAAAAATATAGGTTATTCTACACTTTGTACCAATCGAGAAGGTTCTAGAGAAAATTTTAACCTACATAAAGGCAACAGTAGCACCTCATCTTGGTTTAAATATACCCCATTCATGTCATGTGATGTAGAGAGAAGCTTCTCCCAATAGAGATCATTTTTGGAGGAGAATAACACGACCACTTCATAATGTAGAATAATACGACTACTTCATTTACTGGAATCTTTGTTAACATTAATGGTTACTTTACGTATATTTATATGTTGTTTGTGTAATTTACGAATGTATTCTGTCCATCATTTCACTAGGTTTGGTAGATTGCCGTTACCCTTGACCGTGGTTGAATATATTACGTGTGCGACTGCAAACGACTCAACCACCTCCCTTATGTTTACCAGACACAGAAAGCACCCAAGACCGTTACTACTAACACGTTACAGTGCCTTTGTTACTTAACCCCCGGGCCTTAGTGATCATCCAACCGATACGGGGAAGTGTTGTGGACAGCATTACGCATTCCCCAGCCATAATGTTGGCCTCCGTGGCCGGGATCGCTGCCTATCGAAGTTCCTCAATTTCCTCACGATGCTGAGTGGGTAGCGGTTCTATACCCGGAACTAAAAATCTGCACCCCTCACCAGAGCACCGCGTTCTAGACCACTGCGCCAAGGCGCAGGACACGGGCGAGTATACTGTCCAGTAAATAAACATTTCAAATATTTTCAGAACTACTAACACAAATGGACTTTTTCAAATCTAACACATAATATAAATTAAAAAGTCATATCCGCAACAATGACTTTCTTTGCCTACTGCCGTTTGTTTTTATCTCTCTTCAACAGACAATTTATACCAAACATAATTTCTCCATCTACTTCATACCAATCAAGACAAACTATGCATAAATCATTTTATTACGTATTTCGTTGTAGACACAAGAGGGATAAAGCAGGCTGAAGCGTTAATGACTTCTTTAAACAGCAAAGCGCGAATTTTTCTACACTCTTTCATTAACATCGTGAGAAACAAATAAATGATGTCACAGTACATAAAAAAATTGGAGATTCACAAGATTTTCTCTACCCTATACATATAACATACTAGTTATACTAGTGGATACACATATTATTCTTACGAAAGATTGTTTTATGTCTAATTCATTTTAATTCAAATAAACCTTTGCCGAAATAGCTACACGACACATTTCATTATAGTTACAAAGAGAACAGTGATAGTCAAATGTTTAACATGTAAATGCTATAAGCTGGCCTTAAAATTTCATACTATTTCCATGTCACCGCAATAATCAAGTGATTGTTAACAGGAATTACCTAGAATTGAACAATTCGAACGTTTAATAACGGATATCTCAGAAATGGCTTATGCCACAAAAAACGTATCTGAAATTAATTGTGAGTTTTAAACAAATATACATTTTTTGTGTAGTACGTTTTCTTACATCGCTTAAGAATTACCACTTATACAAGAGTATACAAAATGTCTTCCAAATAAAGTGGACTTCACATTTTATATATACAGTTTAGTTTTAATGTATGATATCTTAATCAAAATCGCCAGAGCCATTTTTTTTATAAAATAAAAAATTTCGAAAAATCTTCCATGTAAAGGGTAGTCTGGGATGGGGGATTTTCTTGAAAATCTTCATGTTTCATTTTTGGAAGGTACTAAACCTAAATACCATGTTTGGTGCTTATTCGACTTTTCATTGTTGAGTTATGCTGTTCTAATTCACACACAAGGGCCTTTTTCTACACATGCTTTATTTCTTTATTCTGGGTCTCAAACCATGTATTTCCTGTGAAATCTTGATATAAAATTTTTGGATGGAATACAATACATCCCCTACTTACTATACTAGTAGAGAAAGTAGAAATATGAAGTACTGGAAAACTGGAAGCAATCGAAGTTGTCTCGAAAACGGTTAATGCCATAAAATTGATAAAAATTGTGTGTTTGACCAGATCTACACCTTTGTGTAGTAAAGCTTTGTCTAGTATATACCGGTTTACCATTTATAGCAAAAATGCATTCAGAATGAAGAGGAAATCACAAGCTATTTGCGGAACATTTAAGATATATATTTTATTAGTAATGTAAATAATTTAAGAATGAGCTACTTTACTATAAATCGTCGTTTCTAATAAAATAACACTAAGAAACATTTCTCGTATAAGAAATAGTATGGGCTCGAGGATCTTCTACACAATGTTTTTGTTGCATCATTGTAAAATGTTGAACTTAATGCTGCGTTTGATATTTATACGACATTAAGTTTTAGAGAAATGAGGTTCTCTCTCTGTCGTCTCTGCCTTCCACACACACACACACACACACACACACACACACACACACACACACACATTTATAAATACGTGCACACATGTAACAATAGGTATACTAGTAGAAGTACACTGTCATGTGGCCCATTCCTCTAGATAGCCAATGTTAATGTTTCCACCTTCAAATAACCAACTTTTGAATCCGCTCGGCCGGTATCAGTCCTCTATGGACTGGCCCGGAAAACAATTCAGGTGAAGAAAAAGTAACTAATGGACGATGTTTATAATGTATGTGAAATGGACACAATGGTATGTTCGGACACCCCCCTATGAAACAGTTTCAATACGATTGGCACACAAGGACAGGCTAAACCAACTACAAATAATTGGCCTTCTAGAGGAAGGGGTGAAGAATCATTTGCATGTGGTTTTTTTTAAAGCTCCCTTGTTTACCCATTTTATCATTACTGTATGTTCATTGTTTTTCATTACCGCTTATTACCGCAATTACACACACATAATCAACTATGCCCATGGCGGAACTCGAAACCACGACCTTTAGCTTGGCGGAGCGCCGAAGGTACACGCTCCAGCGACCACGGCTACTGCTACGGCTACGAGGGCCGGCTCTATTTAAGTTGAATGACAGCTACGACATAGCGACATGGAGAGGAATGTTACGTTTTTGGTGCTACTAAACTGTATTAAAAATGGCAATGTAGCATTAAATTTAAAATTTTAGTTGTAATGTTACCCTTTGGAAGTTCGGCCATGCCTACTTTTGGGGAGGTTAAGTACCCTGCAAATCAAGTGGTGAGAATTATTCTCGAAAAACAGGGCGGTCATGCTGGTAGGGGGTGTGACTAGATTTTGTCAGTACCAACATAAACAGATCTGTTATATTAAGGGTCACATTTTATGACGCGAACATACATGAATAATGGTAGTAGAAAGTTGTGAAAATTCTTAAATGTTCATCGCAAGAAATTCTTTGTAAAACACAGAATCAGCACTTACAAACCTTCGTTAGTATTATTTTCGTAAAACTTAAAAATAATCTTAAACTTAATATATATATATATATATATATATGAATGTGTGTGTGTGTAAATTCGGATTTCGCACTCCATTCGAAAACACACACACACACACACACACACACACACACACACACACACACACACACACACACACACAGGAAAGAAAAAAAAATCTGCTGCGTTGTTCTTAAATGTCTTACTTTACTCACTCTTCTACAAACTATTATTACAAAAACGTATACTTCTATCTATTCAGCGTTACCACAGATAAAACTGAAATTCATATTCAACAATTTCGTTGAATACAGTAGGTAAAGCGATAGTCATATTTTTAAAGAACGTATCACTGTATGGTGGTATGAGATTTCATGCTTTTTGCATGATCACGAGAGGAAAACGCAAAAGGACTATCAGGGGAGAAATGAATCATTTAGAATCCAAAAATAGTTAACTCCATGAAGAAATTATATAACATTTGGTGTGCTATAAAGAGAGGTACATTTTTTGTGCAGTAAGATTTTTTCGTCAAAATCTTACGATTTATCAATTATACGAAAGTCATTCAAAATAAAGAGCACTCTAGAGGATATTCTCAGAAAATTTAAGATATACCTTTCATTTTTCATGAAAATATATTAAACAGGACATTTTATTCAAAATCATTAGAGGTATTTTTGATAAAACTAAAATGTTAAAAAATGTTGTCTTGTAAAAAGTTGTTTGTGCTGGGGGTATTTTCTTAAAAATCTTCATATCGCATTCTGGAAGATGCTGAACTAATTATCAAGTTTAGTACTTAGATTACTTGCCGTTTTTGCATTACGCTGTTCACAGACACACGACACAAATTGGTCCTTTTTGTAAGAATGCTAGTTTTGTACTCACAGTCTCAAAATGTGAACATCCGTTAAATCTCGATATCGAATTTTTAGGATGAATATAATGCAGGGTGAGTAAAAACGAATTAAATAAATTTACATATTTATTCTGAATAAACTATTGAAGATAAGCGAACGAACTGGGCATCAAAATACAGCAAACGTCCCAGAGTTTTATTCGTAATCAGCGCCGTGCACTATATTATTGCTGCATTCCACTAGGAGCGCTGATGTAACAATAGCGTCTGGCCGGGAGAAAGCGTTCTGTTTGTTGAAGTTGGCAAAGACATATTCCATCATAACCGTACAGCGACATTTCCACGAATGTTTTGCTAAAGATCCTCCATCTTGGAGAAACATCTACCATTGATACCATCACTTTCAAGGCATTGGTTCTGTGTGTAAACGAAAGAGATCAGGGCGTGAAATGCGACATCGTGTATGACGGAACTCGATTACTGCCTGGATGTATGCTGTGTGGCACGTGGTTCCCACATTGAATGTTTATGAATCTTTGTGATGTAAGTAAGACTTCGAGGGTTGTGCTGTATTTTGATGCCCCTGAAATTCTTCTACCCTCAATTGTTTGCTCAATATAAATGCCTAAGCTTGTTTAATTCTTTTTGTCTCACCCTGCACTTCATCTTGTTACTACATATAGGTAAACAGGGTATATTTCGCTGTTCGCCATTACACACATTTACATAAAATTTAGCAGAAAATGAAAATTACTGGAACATTTTTGGGTTTTAGCTTTAATATATTTGTTGAATTTCAAATGACTTGGGTTTAACAGGAGACGATAGAGAATAAAATATGTAAGAACAAACAAAAAGTTTCTATAAACTAATTCTATTTCAAATTTAAGTATTATGCTATAGATTTGTTATTTGAAATTTAAAGTAGGTATGGCTAACGGGGAAGAGGTGAAAACTAAAGTGTAGATTTTACAATTCTTCATCTATCCCATTTGTTTAGATTCATTAATTTTAGATACATAGAACTTTAGACCAAAAATCTTTTAACATGAACACCCTGTATAGGAATAATGATTTGTGAAGCCGGGCGTTAGTTGTTACCTTTGAAGCCGTACCCTTTACTTCAATATGTGTTGTTGACTGCTAGAATGTTTGGCTACGAGATCTAGCGAGTGTGAAAGGATAATACCAATTTAATTTGACTGAGAATTTAATGTGATCTAATGCTTGAGCTGTTAAAGCTAGGTGCCAACTGTTCGAAGATAAAGAGTGAAATTGATTGTGAAGCGTAGCACCCGAAACCATAACAACTGAATTATTATTCCTGCTAACTTCTACAGTAGCAATTTTATAATTTTAAATAACGGTTTTCGCAATAAAGGAAACTAGAAGCGTAACTTGCCATGAGTCACTAAGATACTTAAGGGCAAAACACCCCGCGGCTACCGCTAAGTAACTGATAACCCAGCGCAGTCTTAGGCGCTGCAAACTGCTGATCATCGTAAAAGACTGTAAGCCCCTAAGGCTATACACAAAGAAAAGAAAGGTAAGACGCTAAATTTACTCCCCTACTAACTCTCTTCATATGCACTCCAATCTCAAACTCCTAAGTAGGTATGCGTAGGTGACACTGTACTAGGCGGTACCTCCCCGACTCTTAGAATTGCCTTCCCTTTCTCTTTTGCAGAATTCTGGTATACATGACTGTTCAAGCGTACTGAATTAACCCCTTATATGCATCCCAAGAAATTGTATACTAATGCGTTTGCCACTGCGGCTATTGCTAATGACTTTGCCTAACATGGCTCGAAAATGACCTTTTTCTCAGACAAATCTTTCAAATCAAGCTTATTACATTATACATTGATTTAATAAATAGGAATTATCTATTACAATTATTTCTCTACCTCACTATAGATTCTTTATTTAATTATTTATTTATTACCGTTAATAATGCGGTATCGTATTTTGTAACACCCAGGTTACAAAATACGGCGTTACTGTGTAGAGCTATAGATAGTAGTATTTTCTGTTGCATGGTCTCCTATAGAAACGGAAGTAAGATACCAGAGAAACATTATGTGTGTTCACTCTCTTTAGCATATAGGCATTCAAAGTGAAATTTGTAGCGCCAACTGTGAGCAACATTTCACGGCCCTATGGAGTAATACATTCCCTATACGGAGATTACCACAGTCGCCAAGCTGAAGTAACACTGGCTATGTGAGCGACGGCAGACATAACTACACATGAATGCGGATCTTCAAATACATATGGTCTGTGGGGCAAAATATCAATGAGGCTATTCGTTTGCGCTGGGATATTCTGGGCTCAAAAACAAGAGGCATTGTTGTATATGGATGACCTTACACATTGAATGTGGACACTGAAATAGCTATTTAATAACAAGTGGCGAAAATATAAAGTTTTAAGCAAATGGAATCAAACATAATTCATATCTATTTAATATACAACCCACATAGAAAATATAATTTCAAGTAAAAATTGTCCATCAAAACACGAGTGTTAAAACACTATTTTTGCATGTGTTTCGTACACGATTTTTTTAGATAGACGCTCTAAAATTTCTATTGTGTTTATATTTTAAAGGACATATTTTGTTGATTCGTTCTATCACGCTTTTATTTTAATCTCGCCAACTGCTGGTGTTAGAAACGAGAGCGTACTAGATACGTATGTAAAACAATACATTTTACGGTCCTTGAATTCGTAGTAGGCAGTGGTGATTAGTTTGTTGTTTGTAAGACAGTTGTTTAAGTGGAATTCTTGACATGTAACTTTTAGTATAAATTGCGAAAGTGTTTCCTAATTAGGAAAATCAGTGATTAGGAAGTAAATTGGGAGATATAAAACAATACAAGCCTAATGAGTACGCTGCACCCACAAATCTAAACAAGCTAAATCACATTACATAAATCCTTGGAATTTATATTGTCTGTATTTCTTATTGGCATGCATAAAAGTATTTTTATAAAATTTGCACTTAAACGTGTTGATTTTTGGATGAACAAACAATGCCATTTCGATAATTAAATTATAATTGAAAAATCGTTATTATGAAACGTCTGTCTAAAAATTATTATGCACATTCTACACCTATTGCTTTTACGACATTTGAGGGAATTTTCACAAGAGATTTTGAGTTCACACCTAGAGTTAGTTAGTTTATTTCACGAATTAAATAGACAAACGATACATAACTTTCCAACTAACGTTTAAAAATACAATAGCATATCGTGGTGTATTATATAATAATTCCTGAATTATGAAACAGTAGCTAACCTTATAAGCAAAAGAAAATTCATATTACTGAAAAATAAGCAGAATCGATACCTTCTTCTTTCCTCCCCCTCCACACTCTCTTCAAGGATAGGCAACACACCTGTTCGGTTTCACGACCGTCTGCAGCATTTACTGGGTCGCCCTCGATTATCCTTTTCTCGGCGTATAATTTAACCCTTGAATACTATTTTGTTTTGTTTCTTAGTTGTTGGTTGCTAACCGGTACTGTTCCTCCTCCTCCTTTCTATGTTCTCCTGATAGTTTCTTATTGTTGAGCCCAGTTAATGGTTACAGCGACACTATTATTTTGAATGAAAAAGTTAATTGACAGTACACTTAGCAATGATTAGAGATGGTGAATTTGTGTGAACAATATGTTGAGGACAATGTCATGAAACTGTTATAATGGCTGTTTATATGGATTAAAACAGTTTCGTTTCAGTTATATGCATGTAATACATTCTCATTTTAAATCTATTAGAGGTAAAATTGCCAATAATTAACAATTGTTACACATAAAGATACAAATATAAGTTATGGGTGCAAATTCACCTGGTGTAGTATTGGCGTGACTTCAAATAAGTTTAGTAGTTAAAGTTTAAGCCTGTTTTTGGACCTCAGCAAATGTATTTCCAATAGTACCTCAATATAGAATTTTTGGGTGGAATACAAAACTTCCTCTACCTTCTATGGTAGGTAGCACATAATGTAAAATTATCTGTTTGGGCCTTTCTAATAGAAATTTTGTTAGTGTTATATCAAAATTTAATTTTAAAACTCGCGGTTGTAATCCTGTATGTGCAGGAGGAGATAAATTTAGATTTTATTGAATAAAATCTACATAAATAATTAACGTCACAGAAACATAAATAAAAGATGAATATAAATTATGCGCACATAGGTATACTTGTTTAATTGCTAGTAGATGGTTTCATTAGAAGTACTTTAAAATTCTAGCTTTAATGCTTTATAGTACTGTCTCCCTTTAATTGAAGATGGAGAACAGCACAAAAGCAAAATCAGCAAACTGAATATTAGGTTACATATTCTTAACCCAGCAAGCTCTGGACCATAAATAGATGCCATTCAGTCTAATTTATTTATCATTGGTACCGCAATTAATTGAGCTAATTTCTAAATAGAACTGTAAATTGCGATCAAACCACAACGAAGCCGTCGTAAAAGCAAGTTTATGTACCTAACATAAAAGCTTGCATCCAATCTGAGACAGTGCGTTCTGCACAGCTAAAACATAAAATTATAGTCATAATAATGTGAAAGTAAATATTAGTAACAGTAGGAATAATATTAAAAAATAAGACTCGAATATGAATATTACTTGTAAACATGATTATGGTTTGGAGAGACAGTGCAAGCAGTAGGCAGGAAACGAGGTAAGTATTTCCTCATGTAGTCGAGTAAGGGCATAAGACACTTTTGTTCATGTACCTTAGGTCATCTGAAAGACAGATGCGTAGAAAAGAAGGTCATTGCTCTGATAGCCGTAGGCACATGAGTTCATGGGAAATTTAAAGTAGACAACCAATAGTAAATAATGTAGGAATCACGTGATAGCGAGATGGGGGGATAGAACAATTTGAAATAAAGAAACAAGAGTTTTGAAAATAAGTTGTTCGTGGTATTCCCTTGAAGGTTGTTCTAAAAGAAAAAATAAATTTGGGTGCAGTTCAACTCAAAATGATAGAAGGTTGTTGGTGGACAGGCGCGATAGGTTGAAGTATAGCAGTAAATGTGGCGCCCAAAGAAATTTGTGTGTATGGCGAGGTTCCATTAGGAATCGGATATAAAAGGTGAAGGAAAATAAACATGTAGAAAAAAGAACCAATCGTGTTATGCACCACACCCTAGATCCAAGATCCATGCAAGAACCTGAGCTAGTGTCGAACCCGGGACCATTCCTACAAATCCCGCACCTCCAAATTAGCGCATAACACCTCCTTGCCGCAACTGACGCCCAACGTGGGGCGCGAATAAAATCCGACTGGGGTGCGAATAAAAACCAATAGGAGCTCGAATAAAGGAACCGACTGCACGAGCAACAGATCTTAAAGTACGTGACGCCCAGGGCATTACCAGGCCAGAATCCAGCCGACGGCTAGAGACAGCGGGAGAAGAGCAGTGAATTCGCCCAGGCCATCACCTACGCAACTACAGGCTACTGAAGCGAAAGGTAACATCAGTGCAATGAAAAGTAAGTCCAAAAACTTATACAACAATTTAGCTAGATGCGAAGGAAGAAGAAAATAAAATAGAACAGTTAGAGTAAAAAAAATGATGTATAGTGTATAAAGGTCAGATGATATTCAAATCATCAAAATCTAGTAAATCAGCGTAAAATAAATAAACAAAGTGAAGCAACAGATAGTAAATACTAGGGTGAGGGTAGAAAGTGTAAGAGTAGAAACAATGGAAAAATCCAGGTAGTGAAACCGAAAATGAGCCAAATAAATATAGCAATATAAGAAGCCTCCTACACCAGACTTTTGCAAAATTTCAAGTATTAGATAAAAAACTAGAAAATCACGGTAAAATTCCACCAAAAGCTTGCAACACCAGAAGAAAGAGTTACGAAAATTTCGTGAGTGAGGCTAGGGCTCAGATAGGAAAACAAAGAGCAGGGCAGAAATATATGAGTGAGGCATTTTTAAAAGTTTGGACAGCAGAGCAAGAGGCACATAGTGAAATAGAAAAAATAAAGAAGCATGTACAAAATGTAAGTTGTAACCATGAAAGTGTACATGAAAGAATATGTGATAATTTCCGAAATGACTGCGCGAGGATTGGATTAAATCGAAGGAAACTGAAAATGGTGTAAGTTCCGAGTTTACCGCTATTAAGAAAGCGGTTGAAAATCAGAATCTAAATCAAACAAAAGAAATGGAAGTACTAAAAGAATCCCTCCAGCAGATTGTCGGAAATCACGAAACCTCTAGGGGTTTGGCAGAAATGCAAAAGGCCATAGGCTACATTGAAAATGAAAGAAATGCGAGTAACCAGAGCGCAACACCTGCCATCTCCATAGGAGTTTCCATGGTAATGGAACGGCAGATCGACTCCCGTTGGTTGCGATTTTGCCACCTCTCCCAAATAGCAATAATGGTGCCAGTTGTAGTTTAAGTAATGACTGTGTGCATACCCAAGATACAGTACCGACACAATTGTTAAATGAGATCACGTTACCCATTGTTAACGATTCCATCGACAATGGTAAACCATATATCCTAGTAACTCGACTGTCTTCCGGTGAAGGCCGCCTCACGTTTAATAAAACAGAGAGCTTCTTCTGGGCACTGCTCTCAACACGAAGGGCGGAACGCTGGCTGTTTTATAAAACGTGATGTGGCTTTCACCGGAACACAGTCAAGTTATCATGGAAAACGGTCTTGGAAGCCTACACTTTTATTTTAGATAGAATGTAGAATATATGACAATGCCCGAAACTTGTATTAAGTATGGACAATAAATAAATGTGTCCTAGATTTAGAGCCGTACTTTTCATAGATGGGAACTCCGGAGGTTTAACGCATTATCATAGTAAAAAGTGGATTGAAAGGCCGATCTCTTAACTGGTGCAGATTAACACTGGAAGACCATGCACATACGTGCAATTTAGGCAAGCACTTTTAAATAAATATGAATGTGTCCACCCACTATAACATGAGAATACAAACCAACAATGGCCGTTATCAACCGAGAACATGGAAGGACTGTTTTCTAAAACTTACGCAGCGAAGCCAACTATTCAAACCGCCGATGAAGGAAGATGAATTTATACCTTTCATGGCATACCATCTCCCCACTGAGATAAAGAACCACTTCATCGTTGCTAAAACGCGAACGATGGAAGAAGTCTTAGAACCCCTAACTGCGTTCCAAATTCAGCCATGTGAGTTGGACAACAATGGGCCGAGAAACCAAAGGATCAATTTTCAGACTGGAAGGAGGTTGTCTGAACGTCCACCGCAGACGCGACACATATCAAACCCGCGAGAGGTATCGAGAGAATAGCCCGGGAGTAAATAATAGATTAAATTATGGGACAAATGAACCATCAGGGAGAAAACTATGAGAGGGATTACCGAAATTCGCAAAACAGGCAAAATTCCAGATCTATTACATAGAATTCGAAAATGGAATGAACCCAGGGCAATCAGGTAAACCTCAGTTGGAAAACTGGCATAAGGCCGCACTACGCCTCCGAGTACGGCCACGGAAACAACGCATGCAAATAACGCAGTAAAAAGAAAAATGAATGGGTTAGAATCATTGGATTAGGTAGTGATGATGAACAAGAATTGCGATTAGGCAGGCAAGCAAGTCAAATACTATCGCACGATATGAAATAATCGATGCGCCAATAGTAAGGGCAATCATAGATGGAGAACCGTATTTCGCAACGATTGACAGTGGTGCTTCCGTGTCAGTAATTAGCTCGGAAATGTTTAATCATTTAATAGCTAGAGGATTGACGTTGCAAACGCTACCATTAAAAACAAGGTATGCATATTGGCGATTGGACGGTCAAATAAGCAGCGAATAACAGCAGGTGATTCTAACTTTAAATATAGGCAATGAGGAAATCAAATGCATCTTTCTGATTATACCACATTTGGTAGTAGAAATGTTACAGTGATTTTCTGACAGAAATGAGAGCGAGAATAGATTATCGACTGGAGTAATTAGTGTTGAATACAGCTGGCCGAGAGGTAAACGAACCTTTTGTGCAGGTAGAAACAAATAAATAATACAGGTTAACACAGGGAGAAAATGGATTAGATTATGACGTTGCTTTCTTTGTAGAACATATGGAAATAAACGAACTGAATGAAACAGTAAATCATAAGAGTAGAAGATAATAATTGTTTAAAGGGGGAATCTGGAGTATATAATAATAAAAACATTGAGTATGAGACCGGGGAAGATGAATATTACGATGTCCTTAAATATTATAGTTTAACAATGGGGCAGGAATTGCGACCTTTAGCGCGGGTAGAGGAAGATTGCAGGGTTAATGACGCCACCCTGATGGAAGAGCTAAAGTGAATGGCGCACAGATGTTAAACAATGACCAGAAGGAATTGCTGTATAATGTTTTGTTAAAACTTGCCGTGTATTTTCCGAGAGAACACGGTGCTGTAATGTGTGTGAATATGAGTTTGATAGCCAGGAAATGGAGCTGGAAAGGCATAAATGTTGAAATTAATCATTAAATAGAACGGTCGTCTTTTTGAAATTCAAAACGGAATTATAAAGACAATAATTATCACAATATTCTGAGAAGGATAGCGATATAAAATAAGTAATAATATATTTAAAATCAGTGTATGTATAAAAAGGAGAAGCATTGTGAAAATTGTTGACTGTAAAAGCGACAGAAAGACCAGACAGGCACAGTTTTGTTAATTAGGGACCAGCCTCAGGTAGTAAGGGTAAATACTATTGAAGCAAGTTTTTCCTGGTAACAGCCGAGGACAGCTGCACTTAGCCTGGTGAAGGACACTCTAGGCTTCAGGACGCCGAGTTGTGACGAGCGTTTGAGGGAAGAGTAGGGGAAGTAAGTAGCTTGCTTTTCCTTGTGCAGTGTGGGTAAAGTCAGTCTGTCCTGAGTGCTTGGTGAGAGCGGGATGACATTCTCGTCGTGTGGAGAAGAAGGGTGGCGAACATGCTAGAGGGTAGAACGCTTAGCTGTAGTTAATATTCTTCGGTCTTGGTAAAGACAAAGTATCATCGTATGCATTTACAAGTGATCGGCACACTGCAGTATTATTTTAAGTACTGAATAAATGTGTTCTAAGACAGCGTTCGTGTTTCTCTGTACACACCCACGCAAACCCTGAAATTAAGGTTTCATGTTCGAGCAGCCGTGGCAAAGTATAAAAAAACAACTAGGAGGAGAAACGCAGCAATCATGAGGCAAAGGTAGTGCTTCATTGTTGGAGGAAGTAGTGTGGCTGCGTCAAAATAAAGTGTATAAAATCAAATAAAATTATGGAAAGATACAACATCGCGTTAATGAAACCCTTTAAAAATTTTTAAAAAGTAGAAATGTGGATGGATATTGAAGATGAAATGTGTCATAGGAAAAACTCTGTAAAAAAATCTTTCTTTATTTCGACATGAAAGAAAGTTGTATTGACAAAAACAGAAGACAAAAATATTGAAAAATTACTATTCCAGTAAACAAGTAAATAAACAATGATTATGGTATAAATAGATAGAACATAAATTTGTATATGGATTAGATCATAAAATTACACTATTATTGTTATTTTAAAAAAGGAAAATATTTAAATACACGATATGTTACAATAAGTCAGTGTAAGCAACACGAGAGTGTAAACCATTGAGAAAATATAACGTGCGACTTGTGCAAGTGATTTAGTGCAAAATTTAAGCTAATACGTCATAACACCAAGCACAGAAGTTGTCGTTGGAAACCGTGAAATGACTGCAGAGAACATTCACGAGAACCAACGAGAAAACAAAATGGCCGTAGTGCTGAAAATGTACGTGTATATAAAATTGGTATCTAGTACAGCGGGATCCATTAATTATTTAAAATGCACTATATGTATGTATACAACTCCAAAACATTATATTAAGTGTAAATAATTTGTATTCTAGTATGAGTCTATTGAAATTTATTTTAAAATGTGTATAGATATTTTAAAATACACAACCATGTATACGATAGGTAGATAAATAACAGCAAATATCAGGCAGGGACACCGATAAAATACCAACTAACACAAAAGGTATAGCCGTCATTCTGAAACACAGTGTGTTCTGCACAGCTAAATTTATAAAATTATAGCCATAATAATGTATAAGTAAACATTAGTAACACTAGGAATACTATTATTAAATAAGATTGGGAACTGAACATTACTTATAAAGATGAATATGGGTTGGAAAGACAGTGCAAGCAGCAGGCAGAAAACGTGAAGAAGTTTGATTTTAGGAGGAGTTGTATTCTAGTTCCACTGGTGGGGAGCTACTTGATGTAGTAACTGTCCCACGTATAGTAAAATGTTTCCGGTAGCCTTCGCCCCAATGTTAACTTTCCGGTGGTCTTCGCCCCAACTTTACTTTCGGGTGGCCTTTGCCTCAAGTTTACTTTCCGCTTTGTATATTTATGTTTGCCTCGGCTGCGTCAGTATTAATTTGTAAAAACTTGTTTCTCTTAACAGGGTGTGTTACGGCTAAAGAATGTAGGCTTACACAGATTATAATTTTTACTTCAATCCTTTTATTAATCCTTGACACGATTAAATAACACTTCACTGATATAGAGAGCTGAGAGATTATTTATTAATTACTTGCACTTTTTTAAACATGTAAACTTTATAATATCCTCGCCGTAATGAATTTTTGTCTCACATTGGATACGCATTAAACTTCTCGAGGACGCTTCTCGCGTCCGGTTAGGAACGCTGTCTACTTGCAACTGACTTCTACCGCCTGAATTTGTAAACTTCTGTATTTCAAGTCTCCGACTGGCTAATTTTATTCCAATAGAATAGTTTTATTTTACATAAGCTTTTTGTGGTTGTTGATTGGTTATTTATAAACTATTTAAACATATTACATTATTGTTCCCAAGAATTACTAGTAGCAGTATCAAACTTTCCAATTTATTATTGCCTCAAGGTTACCTCTTGTTACCTCATTGTTAGCAACTTTTGACCTATACACTCACAGCTCCTACATTATTAAATTACGTAATACATTTACATAGCATTATTAAACATGTAAACAATAATATAAACATTAATACAATGACTGTTACATACATTTTATATACTATTTATACACATATTGATTTAAGGCAGGCTGTTATTGAATTTTATATTATATAATTAGACTGAAATCATTTAAGTGTTAAAAATACTGCCTCAAATGGGGTATGCTTTTCCCCATTGTAGCCGATTAAGGACAGAAGACCGTAGGTCGCCTGAAAAACAGGTGCGTGAAAACGAAGGTCAGTGCTCTGATAGCCGCAGGCATACGAGTTCATGTGGAAACTTAAAGTAGCTAACCAACAGGAAAAAAAGGTAGAAATCACGTGATAGCGAAATGGGGGAAAGAAAAAATCGAAATAAAGCAACACGAGAGCCTTGAAAATCACTTGTTCGTGATATTCCCTTGACGATTGTTCTAAAAGAAAAGAAATGTGGGTGAAGTTCAAAGCCAATTGGTAAATTGATAGAAAAGCGTAGTGGGTAGGCACGATAGTTTGGAGTATAGCAGTAAATGCGGCGCCCAAAGATATGCGTGTGCTGGCAAGGTTCCATTAGGAATCAGATAGAAAAGTTGACGGAAAATAAACGGGTAGAAAAACAAAAAGGTATGTTATGCACCACACCCTAGATCCAAGATCCATGCAAGAACTTAAGCTAGCATCGAACCCGCGACCATTTCAACAAATCCCGTGCCGCCAAATTGGCGCGCATCACCTCCTTGCCGCATGCCATCTTAAATCGGATTAATACAGGTCATTAAACAGACGCAGTGCTTCAGAGAATGTAGATATAAAATTAATTGCACCTTCACTACGGTTTAACTGTGGTAGGCAAATGAAATATTGTTTATTAGGTAATGAGAGTTCTCCGACGATACGTGTTTTCTAAATGCATTAAACCAAACCTTTTGAAAAAAAGCGAGAACGAAAAAATGTCAAGTGTTTCACCTAAATGAAGATGAGAGAACTAGAGAAAATTCCCTCCAAACCGTAAAACCTTCTATATATAAATATAAATTGTTTAGCGGGTGCCGTGGTCACTGACTCAGCCTTGAGCGCGGCTGGGCGTGGATTCAGCACCGGCTAACGTGTCGTTGGTTGAGCAGAGGAAGGGGAAGTTTCTTTTACGAACTACCCGTAACCCTTATCGGATGCGAGTAAAAAATCTTCTGGCTGTATGTGAAACGTCAAGTACAAGAGGGAGCTAGTTGTACTCTAGGGAGGGTACCGAGCAACTGGAGGATAGAATTGGGCCCGTTGTAGGCCTATGAAAAGAAGTACTACTTGAAGAAAAGAAAAATAATTAAGTAATGACTAGAAAACTAGTAGACTCAATATCAATATTTAAAACGTACGCATGAAGTATAATATGTATAGGAGTATTAAAATACAGGGAACAGGTTTCAACTTTTTTGCCACAAGCAAACCAATTGGTTCCTAGTTCTCAAACGAAATAATCCGATTACACATTTTGTTATGAATATCCAGCTATCTGTTGATTCTACGGTTAAGGTGACTTGATGCGTTCAAAGAATAGATTCACAGCAAAGTGCAGTACCTACGTATAAACTGATTTACCTGTGCTCACTATTTTTATAAAAACCAGCGCTGCTTTATGCTACTAAATGGAAGTTCTAAGACTGATTTAAAGAAAAAACATTAAACTTCCCTCTATTCAGCAATATGTAGAATGTGCTTCTGACCTTCACTGTTTAAGGCAATGCTTCAATAAAATTTGGGAAATCCAGGGTATATAAGATATGTTGTTGAAATTTATGATAGTTATATACAGTAACAGTAAGGTTTTTGCCATTTTTCAAAACTCTGTCTTGCATTTATAGTTTAAATTCATTTTATAATATTTAAAAATATTTAAATGATAATGTAATTTTTACAATAAATGAGTTCACGAAAAGATCGATTACATACTAGTTTTTATATTAACGCCTAAAATTTTAGAAACATTATTACTTTTTCTGCTTTCCCAAAATTCCTGATTTTTCAAAGTTAATAAATTGTTTTTCAAACTCACAGCAATTTTTAAAAAATATATAGCATCATTTTTGTACGTTAGAGAGGTAGCAAGATGTGAAATAAATTAGTGAACAAGTATATCTTGTGGAGTATTTTGAATATGAAATAATGGTTAAAAAAGTTTAAATAAAAAGCAGGTTTCAATATGGGCGTTCCTTTTAATAGGGATTCGCCTGTCCATCTATATCTTTATTTAATTGGTAATTTAAATGCGCAAAGTGGAAGAAAACTATATGTCCTTTTAAATTTAGGATTTTTATTATTCTATTATGTTCAAAATTATATATATATATATATATATATATATATATCACAATTTTTGGTGAATTTCACAGCTGCATTACTTTAAAATAAAAATCTAAGAAATAATACCTTTATTTAATAAACATCTACTTTTGAAGCATATCTGCGTATTTTATGAAATCATCGCATTTCGTAGTGGATTTCCTGTAGATGGATGGCCTTTAGAACTCACTAAACCTCACAATTTATGCATTTTTTTCGTAGCATTCACCTTATGTTAAATTAAACTATTGTCATTCTGTATGTCTTTAAATGTGCGATTAGTCATTTTTTCTGCTAAAAACCAAACTTATGATATAAATATTAGAGTATCTTTACCTTTGTAACTAAAGCATTTCTTAATTTGAAAGCGCTTTAAACAAACACGTATCACCATTAACATAAAGAGGGACGAATCTCACAGTGCATGAATAGTGCTATTTAAATGTATATTAATGGAAATGGGTAGAAAAAGTCTTATGACTCTTATATATCTAACGTTTACTCAGACTATGATAGACCATGGTGTAGAAACATTTAAATTCATAGTTTATTGGAAAAGCAACACAGTCCGGTGTTATGCAATAATATATTTTTTGGAAACTTACTCTATAATACGCTGATTACATGTTACGTAACTGAACTGTTATGGCATTCGCACTACCCAACCTCCCTATTGCCCATACCTTTTAACACGTTCAAAGCAGCAATCAAATGCGATTTGTGATATGCAATGAAAATTTGTATTTACAATAAATTCTGTTCTTTGTACTTTAAGTATACTAATAAATTGTGATCATTTCATGTGCTCAATATGTGTTGCTATCATGTTACCTGTAAAAAAATAAATATACAGCGTCGACTCAACTATGCTGCCATCTGTTGCACTACTCGCAAACACGAACAAGGTGCTGACATCCGATCAGAATTTAATTACACACAATTTTAACAAGCCAAAATCTTTCTGTAAAAACTGAAAGTTTTCAAATTAAAATGTGGTCGGCCAAAAACAGTCGTATGCAATTTGACTATAATGCAAATTAAGACACCCGTATGAAAATTATGAAACGAGCGGTAGCGAGTTTCATAAACATATTCGCGGCTTAATTACTTCCATTACAGTTCTGTTGTATAATAAACTATATACTTATCAGAATTGTACCAAATAATACCTATAAGATTGAATTAAGGTTTAATAAATTAATTTACTTGATTTGTACCGCCAGTTTTTCTGCAGCCGTTAATACCTGATGTAATGGTTGTGTCTATCTCCGAGAAATCCGGAGGAATTATTCAGCTTAGTTAACTTTAATCTCTGGAATATCTTCATAACAAAATCTAATTTAGATACAGACCTGTATAAGCTTCCACTAATCTTTGTATACACGATGTTTATAGCGCAGTAAAACTTGATTCAGAAGCTTTCTCTTGCTTGCAGATTAAGCCAGGCACCACGTTTTTTGTAATACCTTCCTTTAATGACGCGATAATACACTTCTCCCTTATTAAGCTTTGAGTGTTTCGGAGGTAAAGTTTACTGCAGTAAAAGAACCAGCAAACACAGTAAAACTCCAACAAAAGAAAGATTTTTAATTACGTGAAACTGTAACTTTAAAGATAATGGAAAAAAAATCGGAATTGTCGCTTTTACTTTGTTGTTGTTATTATTATTATTATTATTATTATTATTATTATTATTATTATTATTATTATTATTATTATTATTCCGGTAGGTATCATCTACGTATACTAATCGGCCACGATATAAATGAGATTGGTGGAGGGCGCCACTGTGTTCTGTTGACATTTAAGGCTAGGTAGCAGAGGGGAGTGAGCAGTAAGGCGATAGGGAATTGTACAGTCGCACAATGAAAACAGTACTACAGGTGCAGCCTCAGGTTTTCTAGTAAATGCACCTCGGAACTGCGGATGTATTCTTCACCTTCTGTCCTTTCGATGCCCCACCCACTTGTTTCATAACCATTTAGTTCCTCTTCCCACCTCACGCATTCATATCGTGGCCGACAAATACAAAACCTTACTCGGCATTATGCCTTCTGTAAGTGTGGGGTTCAAAATAAGGAAAGGGGTGGTTTATTAAAGGCGTGAATAGCTTACAATTTTCACGCAAACATAAGCGCCCAAAACTTCACCTAAAAGTTTTTACATAAGGGGTTAAAAATGCGAGAAGAGTACAGTTAACTTTTTAAGCTTTGAGACATCACAAATCAATGCCCTAAGTAAAATTATAAAGGAGTTTTTAAAATTTTGGAAATACAATATGATTGAGAATACGAGTTGGATGGTTTTTGGAAGTTGTAAGGCATCTTGAATTTTTTTTCTCCCCGGTCCTACAGAATAGCCTTAAAGTATTTTGCAGTTTTTCTTTCTCTAGCACCTACTTGCACAAAATAGATTGCCTTCGTACCAAAAATTGGATATCGATTTCACCGGAAACACATACAAAAAAAAAGATATTTTCAGAAAATATACCGGAGTTAACATTTAAGTTCATCTTTCAAAGATGTGACAAGCAAAATACTGAAAAAGGCATAAACTTATCAAAAATTAAAACAGCACGTAATTTATTTCAAATAGCCTTTATTGCAGTATCAGCCATTTCGAAAGATATTCATTGTTATTAGTTTAAAATTTGTCAACACCTTTAACTTTCTATACTAGGAATAGTAAGTAGTGCATGTGTTGTATTCTATCCAAAATTTCAACGGAAAAGCATGTTTTGAAGCCCCTGAATGAAAAACAGCATTTTAGGAAAAAAATCTGTTTGTGTGTGTATGAGTGTGTGTGTGTATTTGTGTGTCTGTGAACAGCATAACTCAAAAATAAAAGTCAGATAAATACCAAAATAGGTATTTAGGTTCAATATTTTCACAGATTTGACACGAACATTTTCAAGAAAATTTCCCCCAACCTCAGCTACACTTTACACGGAACATTTTTCAATTTTTTTTATTTCCTATAGAATGACTAACGATTTTGATTAAAATGTCATATATTAAAGATATTTACACGACAAATAAAAGGTATATGTTGAATTTTCTGGGAATAGCCTATGAAGTCATTTCATTTGGAAGAAATTTGGTATAATCCTGTATAACTGGGAAACACTAAGCGACAGACGAAAGCACATTTTACAAAAAATGTAGATCTCTTTAATACACACAATTTATTTAAAATAAGTTTTTGCGGTATAAGCCGATTCAAAGATAGTCGTAATTAAAGATTCGAAATGTTCATTTATTGGTCATTCTCTCGAAGTCCTTTCGACATTCAGTTGTTTCTCGCGATTGCATGTAAACAGTATGGAATTTTAAGTCCAGCATATAGCGTCCAGGTCTTAAACATTTGTCTATTACTGTTCTGTTGGTTTCTATAACGAAATGTGTAATGTAGCTATTTCTGCAAAGGTTTATATGGATTAAAATGTAGTAGATATAAAATAAGCTTTTGTAAGAATAATTTGTATACCCACTAATAAAACGAAAAGAGGTTAGAGAAAGTCATGTGAAGTATCACATCAGTTTTTTACTTTCCCTACTGCATATAGTAAGAAGGGGAGGTATTGTATTCCATCCAAAAGTTACATGTCAAGATTTCACCGAATATACATGATTTAGGCGAATTCAAAATTTCAGTTTTAGAAAAATATGTGTATGTGAACAGCATAAATCAAAAACAGAAGTCGAATAAATACCAAAATAGGTATTTAGGTTGAATATTTTCATAGATGCGACACGAACATTTTCAAAAAAATTTCCCCAAACTCAGCTACCGTTTGCACGGAACATTTTCCAATTTTTTTATTTTCTATAAAACGGCTAACGATTTTGATTAAATGCCATGTATTAAATATATTTACATGAAAAATAAATGTATATCTTGAATTTTCTTGGGAATAGACAGTGAAGTGCACTTCATTTGGGCAACATTTTAATGTCTTTAAAAGACATAAATTATTTAAATTAAGCTTTTTGTGGCATGGGCCATTTCCGAGATATCTATTATTAAAGGTTAAAATTGTTCATTTCTTGGCCATTCTCTTAAAGTCACTTTAACATTCAGTTGCTTCTCCCGATTGCGTGGAAACAGCATGGAATATTAAGGCCATCGTATAGAGTCCAGTTCATTAACATTTGACTATCACTGTTCTCTTTATATCTAAAACGAAATGTGTAATGTAGCTATTTCTGCAAAGGTTTATTTGCATTAAAATGTAGTAGACGGAAAAAAGCTTGTGTAAGAATAATTTGTATACACACTAATAAACGAGAGGGTAGAGAACGTAATATAAATGTATCGCATCAGATCTTTTAAGTACTCTCACATTTCAGTTGTTTCTTGCAATGCCACGGAAAGAATATCGAACTCTATGGCGCCTATACAGGGTTTATTAAAGATTTCAATATAGCCTCAGTCTCCTGTTTGTCGTCCTCCGTGGTACCGTGCTAGCCTCTAGTTCCCAAGGTCGCGGGTTCAAACCCGGCGGAGGGCGATGGATTTTTTCGGGCATAAAAATCCTTAGCATGGCTTCCTTCGGAAGGGAATTAAATCCGGTGGTCCCGTGTCGTAGATTTATGGCACGTAAAAGCATCTGAAGCCTGATAAAGAGGCTTCTGAGCAAAATTACCGATATTTCACGCCCAATAAAGAATGGGACGCTGAGGACCATAGTAGTTAAAGAGCGTCCATAAATAAAAACTAAATTTCAATTTAGTCTCCTGTATTCCCTTCATACCTTAACCTTCTCGAAGAGGATACCTATTGTTATATAAAATCCTGAGGGATGCTGTTGATCTGGTGGCTTCTGGAAGATGTTATGCACATCATCATTGTTGGATGCTGATGTAGATTGCTTTTATTGTTTTCAAATGTGTGTCTTTAATGTGTGTACATAAACGTTATATTTTAGTGTGTTGCTATCTATTTTGCCACGGCTAGCTACAATTTTTCGGTAGGCATTTGCTCGTCAGGGTGGTATAACGACTTAGTATAATGTAACACACAAGATTCAAAACACTAATAACTAAATATTTTGGTATTTTGTAGGTCACTTTCACATACGCTAGTGATATAAACTGATAAACGTGTCCGTATGGCGAGAGTATTTGCGTGCAATCGAAGTATTTTAAAGCATTTACTGCTCTTATTAATTATTAGTGTTATTAGCACAATTATTATATCACATGATGGATAATAGTGTTTTTGCTGCACTAAATTAGTGATTGCAGCACTTCTTTATGATAATTTACTTAGCATCACGCGAGCTTCTACGTACCATGCAAGCGCGGTACGAAGAACTGGTGAATTTGCAACGGTTCTTTTAGCGTCGCGTCTATCTACGCCTAAAGTATGAGAACGTGGTTTCAATTGGATACTATAATGACGTATTGTATTATAAACCTTTAACATGCTCTCTACCATTGGAATCTTATATAAACGTTTGCTAGCTTTAAAACTGCTATTGGAAGTTCTAGAAGCGGCCGGCCCTCGTAGTCGTGGTCGCTGGAGTGGTCCCTCTGGCTCTCCGCCAAGCTGAGGATTGCGGGTTCGAATCCCGCCAAGGGCATGGGTGTTTGTATGGATGTGTGTGTTGTGGAAATAAGCGGTATGAAAACAGTAAAACACAGTAGCATAAACTGGGTACAACAAGGCAACTTTTTTTAAATAAAAAAGAAGTTTACTCATTGTTGTTCACGCAACATTGTTAACACAGAATACCTTTTGTTGCTTTCTTTCTCACTGAATTCATAACTGCCAACATGAAATACTTCTGGCTTTGCTGTTTTTAATATTAACATACCTATATTATTGAAACACACAACTCTTTAAAATCATTACATTTCTGTTGTAGGATGGTAATACAATTGTATTTATCATGAATGATTAAATAACAATATTTAAAATACTTAAGCCTTGCTAGTAGGGGCTAAGCGTTATTGGGTTAGTAGTGGATACCGTCTCAACCTACAATGAAATGTACAGTGAAATTATTTCTGCAAACATTTATCTCTATTGACATAAAGAAGGCAGGGCTACAATTTGTCGAAAGAATAGCTTATAGAAGGTATATAAACATAAGCTATAGGATCTATTGGAAGCCATATTAATGTAATACATATACTTTGATATTAAAATGGATTTGGCAGTTTAAATGAAGGCGAAGCTTCAAAGTAGAACGACGCCCTTAAATTCCTATTTACAAGTTTGTCAGTACATAGATTATATATGCTAGAGAGCTGAAATTGTTGCCTCGGATACTATAAATCATTACATAAGAATCGTAAATGCCTTTTGATTAAATTAGCACTCTCGTAATAAAAAGCAATATACACTGCCTTTTGTGAAAATTGCAAAACCAAGAAAGACTTTCCCGAATAACTCCAAACTGGGTGGAAGTGTAGAATAGTGTGCAAGCAATAAGTGATTAGGTTTACAGAGAGATTGGGTTCACGTAGGCCGAGCGGAGTCCTCTCGTGTCGGTCCGACAAGGTCAGTGTTGCGCCCAGTGTAGTCAGTGCAGAGCTGTCAGAAAGGGTGGAAACAATACACATGAGTACTGGTATGCCTCGTCATTGTCATAGGGAGCCATATCGGCATGTGAGTTCGAACGGGGCAGAATGATCGGTCTCCGGGAAGCAGGTTTATCATGCCGTGACATTTCGGCTCGTACAGGGTATGCTGCTACAACAGCGATGCGTGCGTGGAAGCAGTGGATAGATGAAGGTCGTACGCAGCGAAGAGCGGGTACTGGACCACGGAATATGACCACAGCACGGGATGACCGTCATCTTGTCCGCATGGCCATTAGGACCGTACAGTTTTATCCACAGTGTTTGATCGACGCTGGAGCACTACAACAGGTGTGAACATGTCTGCATCAACGGTTCGTTGCCGTCTGCTGCAGGTTGGACTGGTTGCATGCATGTCATTACGTCGGCTTCCATTATCCAGAAACCACAAGCTCCTCCGACTGTAATGGGTACCTGAACATCGTCACTGGGGTGCTGAGTGGCAAAATGTAATCTTTTCAGACGAGTCCCGTTTTAACGTCTCCTACAGTGATGGCCGCATATGTGTCCGGCGGTACCGTGGTGAGCGCAACCTGGAGAGCTGCATTGTTGATCGGCATAGCGGACAAACAACAGGTGAGATGGTTTGGGGCGCCATTGGTTACAACAACTGACCTTGCCTCCTGCGAATTGAGGGTAATTTGAACAGCAACCGGTACCTAACGGTGGTTGTAAAGCCTGAGGTACTCCGCCTGCTTCAGGCATCTTCACAGGTCACATTTCAGCAGGACAATGCCCGGTCACATATTGCGAGGAATGTAAAAGCTTTCTTCCAAGAACGACGGGTACCATTGCTTCCGAGGCCTGCATGTTCGCCTGACAAGTCGCCCATCGAACATGTCTAGAATATGGTTGGTCGGACCTGGTGCGTCACGGTCCTCCAGTAACCACTGTCACGATTTGTAGGCTGGAATACAAACTGCGTGGAGGGAAATCCCTCAGAAAGTTATTCAGAACCTTTTTGATTCAATGCCACGGCGTATGGCAGCTCTAATTGAAGCGCATGGAGGCCACACCAAATACTGTGGTATTTATTATTTGTTACTTGTCATGTATCTAACCTGTGATATTAAATTCATTGAATTCATGCTTTTCCTTCTTGGTGTTGCAATTTTCACAAACGGCAGTATATAAATGGGCATACAGATTTTTTTTATTCTTGGAATGCAATGAGTTTAACATATTCAATTTATTTTGTCAATGTACATTATGTTAGTTGTAAAAAGAAAACAGCAATAATTTGACAAAAATATACACGAAAGGAGTTATTTTATTCAAGAAGCAACTTAAAACCAATGAAACTTTGCAGGAAACAAAGAACGATAAACCCAAATTGTGAGACAAATTAGAAAAATTATAATGTTTACACCGCAATTTAAACATATATTACATAAAGCATCATATTACGTGATCAAAACATCTCAATATACCAGGTAGCCCGCGCCGGTAAGTGTTGAATTGTATTTTAGTCGTGCAGACCACGCAAAACAATTGTCGACTTTAAAATGGTAATGGCTATTGAATATTGCTCATTCAACAAGTAAATTATTCGTGTTCTTTCGTATTTGAAAAGGCTGTGTACATTTCATTTCCAATTAATTTACCGTTTGGTACATTATCTCCACATTTACAGAAAATAGTACCTATGTGTGAATTTTTGCAGCAAGTGCTTATTATATAGGTAGCTTTTATCGCAAAGTTATAAATAGTAAAAGTTTGAAGAAATGTGTGATTCCATTAAAAATGATTGCCTTTAAAAACTAATAAATTCAAAAAAATAGTCGCCTGATTTTGCATGCTCGTTTAAGCTTCTTATGTTACTCTATATTCATAATTATTATAATTTGTATATTTTCTGTGTCGCTTATCTGTGGTGCAAAGAAGCAATGTTGCATTACAATGTTCCTAAAAAAATGTTCCTACCGGTATTTCACCGAAAACACATTTGGTGGTCTCCTGGAGAACTAATCTCTTTTTAGAAAATGATTGGTATGTGGTATGTGTGTGTGTGTGATAGAGATTAGCATAATAACAAATAAAAATTGGGTAAATAAAACATTTCATACCTAAATAAAAAACAAGGCAAAGATTTTCAAGAAAATCCTCCGAACATGAATCTATCCTTATATTGGGATTATTTTCATTATATTCTCTTTCTCATAAATGCGTCTAACAATATTGATTTAGATACATTATACAGGGTATTATACTCAAATCTCAATTTCTGTGAATATCCTGTGAAGTTCCCTTCATTCTCATTATGCTTTACATAATATTATTAAACCGAGAGACAATAAGAGATAGACATACCTTAGAAAATTTAGTATATACAGGTTGTAACAAAAATGTGCGGCATAAATTGGAAGACTCATTCCTCACACCTAGACGAAGAAATTATGTTATATGAACATGAGTCTGGCAACGTCTGATTACGTTGCCATTATCATAGGTGCACCATCAGGGTTTTACTTTACATATCCCTGTTGCCATGCACTTACGTCATTGCTTGTTTACAGGTAACATCAACTGTTCCAGTGAGCAGTACGACCTTGGCAAGCACACGGGTTACTACGTACTAGTAGACTTGCTTACAGACTTCGCTCGTGCAATGGCAGTGTACACAAATGCAGAGATCCAGATGCCCATTTTATGTATGGATTAGCAGACGACAATGGCGCTTGCGTTCAACGTTGGTACCGGGAGAGATTTCCAGGACGAAGGTGCCCCGACAGGAAACCTTTGAAGTCATTGATCGTCGTCTTAGGGAACATGGAGCATTTCAGCCTGATCCTCGAGACCACGGAGGCCTAGAAGGACGAGGGCACCGCAACGGGAAGCAGCAATTCTTCCGGCAGTTGACGACGACCCTAGTGTCAGTACAAGACAAGTAGCTGCAACAATGAATGTTGACCACATGACTGTCTGGAGAGTGTTACACGAAGTCCGGCTGTATCCATACCATTTACAGCGTGTGCAGGCACTATCAACAGCTAATTTTCCTTCACGGATACGTTTCTACGAATGGTTTATGCAACAAAGTGTCAACCCTAATTTTAGTGCAACAGTGCTGTTCACAGATGAGGTATCGTTTCAACGAGATCAGATTGTAAATTATCACAATCGGCATGTATGTAGGAGCTGACGTTAATACTCGCGCAATTGAAGCAAGTAATTAACAAAATTTTCTGTCAATGTTTCGGCCCTCATTGTTGGTGACTGCTTGGTAGGGCCTCATGTTTTTCCACTCAGGCTCAACGGACAAAGTTATCGTAATTTTGTAGAGAATGTTCTACCTGATCTGTTACCAGATGTGCCTTTAGCTGTGTGAGACAAAACATGTACATGCACTACAAAATATGCCCGTATTATGGAAGGCTGCGAAACCATACGCAATACTCCAGGGATACATCAGCGCATCTGGGATTCACTACGACGGTGGGTTGATGCATGCATCAATGCTCAAGGAGAGCATATTGAACATCTCCTGTGAGAGAGAGTTACATGTGTTATGCTGGTACGTTCTATTCTTGTGTGTTTCTCATGATTAATGAGTTGGAGAAAATGAGTTGTAACGTGATAAGAAAGCGTTTGCAGATCGATGTTCATATAAGATAATTTCTTCGTCTACGTGTGAGGAATGTGTCCTGTAACTTGTGCCGTACATTTTTGTTACATTCAGCATAATATGTAATCGATGCAGGATTGTTATCATAACATTAACTATTTTCGAAGTATTCACTGTTATTTGCGATTATATACACTTTAAGATATATACTTTCATGTAACTTTCTTTTGCTGCTACTGAAATGTTGCAAAAAGGAGGACATTTTAAGGCAAGGAAATACATAATAATGGATTGTGTATCAGCTATAACCACAACAAAATGAATACTGAAACCAATTCAAACAAAATTTCTCGCGATTAACACTTAATAAACAGAAAAACAAGCTTTCGTCTGAATAACTTGGAGAATATATATAAAAAGAAATGACAATGAATAGAGAAAGTCATGTAATTGTGACACATCAGATTCCTTTATGTCAAAGGTAGTGTGTGTTATTTGTTTTTTGCACTTAGAAAGAAACACTGCTTTTTGCTGTAATTTGATGATGAAATCCAGTAGAGCAATTTCAACCACTGAATGCTCAGCGACGTTAGTAAACAACTCTCTCCTTGCTCCCGTATCTCAAATAGGAACTCAGTGAGGAATGTAGAGCAGGTAAGGTAAGTGGGAAGGCAAATTTGTTGTTAATGACGGACTAGTGTGGTAAGGGGAATGTATGTTCTAGTTTATACTCACGTAATTCCTTCCCTCCTCAATTCTTGTCTACGAATCTCAGAAACGGTGTTACGTCACACAACTTGCATCCTCTAAATGACACTTTAGTATCTTAACTTAAAGTCTAAATACAGTTAAATTAATATAAAACAGAATTCAACTTCATAATAATTTAAATTATTTAGTTTTCTTTAGTTTATATGAACGAATACATGAATTTATATTTATATCTTTGAATAATTCTAGGACTTTGGTTAAAATACCTATATTTGAGTTGGCTGACTCCCCAATGGATAAAATGTTTTGTCATTTAAATAAAAGCTTTCATTGTACTATGACTCCTGCAATAAAGTCTTCAATTGCACACTAATGCGTAATCCACGTAGGTACACAAAGCTCAAGCAAGCAACTTGAGCTATAAAATATTCAATATTTAAGTGTCGTTTCCTTTAAATACTGTAATCAAATTATTTTCAAACCAGATACAGCATTCCATTACGCTTTTATTGCACATAAAAAGGAAGAAAGCAAATATACAAATGTAAAACACATTATGACCGTCATAAATTCGTGTATTCATCATCGAAAAGATATAGCACTAGTAACGAGCTGTTGAAAGCCCAGAAGCCATCAAAAGAAACTATAACAATTAAATTGAAATTACAGACAGTAAACCACATTACACCAGTCGTTAAATTTAATTCAGGTCAGTAATTACACATAAGGGAGTATTCGGTGGTGTGCACATTCACGTATTTTATGTTAATATAAAGGCTTCAAGCAATAAAATAAAAAATAACGCTTTAAAATTCCCTACTGGCATATGTTCGTGCTAGACACCAACGCGTTTTTCGTTTTTATTTGCCTTCATTAAATAACGTTAAACTTTTGATTTATCGTTAAAAATCAACTTCTGTGTATGCACTGAGATTGTAGCAGTAAAAAACTTGAAGTTAACGTTATAGAATGAGCCATTTCAAACGGAAAGCCTTTCAAAAAATACATGCACTTTTCTGGTGTTAACTATTGTGTGTCGAGTCGTAATTTCTGTCTTTTGAAATGTTTATGGAAACACATTTCGCCTTGCCTGACGCTTTAAATAGTGCATGAAGCAACCCAGAGATAAGCGGTTTTATTAATATCCTTGCATTACCATTTAAAACAGACAGACATTTCATTTTCAGATTTCTGGCAGTTGGTCGGACGTGTAAAGTACTGTGACGTCACTGCCGGGACCACTTTCACCCCCATGCACGTCAATCATTCGTGTAATACAATTCAAGTTGCCACAGGTGGAGCTTTATGACAAGGATGTAACATTTGATGTTACTCACTGACAGGAGGCCTTTAAATTCTCATGAGCTACATCGGTTTATACTAACTCGAAATCTAGGCAATCAAAGTGTAGTCTTCGGAATAAAAAACCGTCGAAAATGTAAAACCAAAACGGATTCTTTTCTTTTGTGCGAGTTGTAAAAAGCATCCGTTGTAGCTGAAATACGGGCGCTTATTTCATTTTCATTGCCCTATTAATATTGGCTCTAAGAAGATTAATCAAAATACAACTGAAAAACAATCCGGTGTGATACATTCACATTACTTTCTCTACCCTTTATCGTTTATTACTGGGTATACAAGTTATTCTTACGAAGGTTTATTTTCCCATCTACTTCTAGATAAACCTTTCTGGAAATAGTTACAATACAGATTTCCTTAAAGGTACAACGAGAATAGCGATAGTAAAATGTTTTAGAACTAAACATCGCGAGAAACAAGTGAATACGACAGGACTTGAAAAGAATGTCTAAGTATTGAAGAATTGGAAAGATTAATAACGGATATTTCGGAAATGGCGGATGCCTTAAAAAGTTTATTGGAAATAAATTAAATGTTTTTAAGTAATCTACATTTCTTATGCAGTACTATCGCTTAATGTTTACCAGTTATACAAGATTATATAGATTTCCTTCAGAATGAAGAGTATTTCACAAGATATTCTCATAAAATTGAAGAAGTGTTTAGTTACGTATATTATTCTACGTAATTTATTAAGCTTCATACATTGGAAGCTAGCTTGAGATAGTTTTGTTCTTGGAGTTTACTTTGTTTAAGAAGTTTGCAACACGCTTTGAGCGTCGGATTGAACTTGTTGATTATGTAATAGTTACTGTTGCTATGAAATATGCTGCTACGTATGAGAAGCTGATTTAAAGATGTGTTTTGTTGTTACACTCCAAGTTTTACACTATAATATTAAACTTTGTTATTAAAACTGTTTCTATATATTATTTATGTTTGAATTTGCCTCGGCTGCTTCAGGAATGTTTGTAGAGTCATGTATCCCTTAGGCAAGGTGCGGTACGACAATAATTGTAGACATACACAAATTTTAAGTTTTTTTAAATTCACTTCTTTTTATTTTATACTTTGCACATTTTAATAAGGCACTACACTTTTTAAGAGCTGCGAGATTCTTTAATAATTTCACTTAGCTAACGCGTAGATATATTTTATGATTCACATGTAATATTTCCGTAGAGAACACATCTTCCATCTGGTCACTACCAAGATTTGCCAGCAACTGAACATTATTTCAAACGTTAAAGCCGTAAGCTTCGGTATTTCAAGTCTCTGATTGGCTAATTCTAGTCCAATAGAATATCTGCATTTTACTTAAAGCTTTTCTTTCCTATTGATTGTCTAATTTTAAACTGTTAGTGAATTTACATTATCGTTGTTCTAATCATGACTAGTAACATTCAAACTCTCTAACTCATCATTGCTACAAAGTTACACGATTATTATTTCATTGTTAGCAACTTAAAACTTATTATTCTCACAGCTCTTGCATTATTAGAGTATGTAATGTATTCACATAATATTATTAAACATGTTTACAATAATAATAATAATAATAATAATAATAATAATAATAATAATAATAAGCATATGGAATGACTGTTACATACATTTAAAAATAATTATTACATACATATTGTTTCAAGGCGGGCTGTTATTGAATTTTCTTATTATAAAAATACAATTGAAATTATTCAGGTATTAAAATACTGCCTCAAGATTCAAGATATACATTTTGTATCCCATGTACACAACTTTAATATATGTTATTTTAATAAAACTCATTAGCGCCATTTTTTACAAAATACAAATTTTGAAAAATATTCTGTGCAAAAGGTAGTTTGGGGTGAGAGGATTTTCTAGAAAACCTTTGTGTCGTATCTTTAGAAGTTAGTGACCTTATATTTACTAAGTTTGGTGCTTATCCGACCTTTCGTTTTTTTAGTTATGCTGTTCACAAACACATTTGTACATTTTCCAAAAATGACTTTTTTTGGATTCAGGAGTTCCAGTGAAATATCGACATCCAATTTTTGGGTGGAATGCAACACCCTTTCTACTTACTAGGCACCTCTTGGGAAAGCAAAAACATATCTATCGTTTATTCAACAGAAGCTCTATTCTCTGAAATTTATACTACAAATATTAAGTGTTACATTCCCATGATCTTCTTCAAATTATTCTTATAAAAGCTTATTCATTATCTACTTCGTGTTAATCCGGATCAACGTTTGCAGAATTTATTTCATAATACATGTTGTTGTAGGAACAAGGGGACAGAATCAATAGTCAAACCTTTAAATATTTTGTAGTTTTGAAATTCCACTATTTGTATCACAAGGAACATATTAATGGTGATTTAGCACTCTAAAAGTGTATAAATTATTTGAAAATGGGGAACAAAGGATATCTTAAAAATGGTCTATGCTACAAAATCTGTTTGAAATAAACTGCGTGTTTTAGCAAGAAATAAACGTTTTTTTTCTATTTCTTATCGTTTACCATTAAACCAAAGTATACAAAGCACAGAAACAAAAGGACTTCAGAGATTATTGGCATAAAGATTAGTTACATATAATTTATCATTCAAATATCTTAAGAATATGTTATTTTAATCAAAATCGTTAGGGCAATTTTTAACTGAACAGAACATATCGTAAGGTTTTCCATGAAAAGAATAGTTTGGGAAGTAGGAATGGCGTATTATTGGGAGATACTAAACTTAAATACGTTTTTGGTATTCATTAGTCATCTTTTCACCTTCCCTTACAAGTAAATATTAAGTAGAGAAGCTATTGCACTTCACCCAAAAATCCTATACCGCGATTTCATCACAAATATATGTTTTGAGTCCCCTTGAATTAGAAAAAGGTCTTATGTGATACATTCAAAAACCTTTCGCGCCCTGTATCGTTTTTAATGGGCATAAAATCTCTTCTTAAGAAAGCTTATTCTTCTATCTACTTCATTTTAATCTAAATATGCCTTTGCAGAGATAGCTACATTACACATTTCGTTATAAATAAAAAGGGAACAGCGATAGGGAACTGGACGCTATATGCTGGCCTTAAAATTGTATACTATTTCCATGCAATCATGAGAAACAACTGAACATCGATAATGACAATTATTGAAAAATTATAAAGTTTAATAAAGGATAACTCCGAAACGGCTGATGTAACAAAAGTCTTATTTCATGTGTTTTATGGCATTTTAAATAAAATTGTTGCAGCTATTTTTGGGAAAATCAAAGTTTCCCAAAAATGTTTCATGTTAAAGGATAGTTGAGGTTGGCGGGATTTTCTTAAAAATCCTCGTGTCGCATCCTTGGTAGAATACTAAACTCAAATATCAAGTTTGGTATTTATTCGACTTTTCGCTTTTAAGTTATGCTGTTTACAACACACATATACAATGACATTTTCCAAAAATGTGAATTGAGGGTGCCTCACAACATACATTTCGGCGAAATCTCAGTATGGAACTTTTGTGCGGAATGCAATACTTCCCTTACTAGCTATACGTGTAAAAAGCATTTTAGAAAAATCCGCGCGCGTGCATGTATATGAACATCATAATGCAAAAATGAAAATTCGGATAAACGCCTAGCTTGGTATTCAAGTTCAGTGCTTTCCAAAGATGCACATGAGGATTTTCAAGAAACTCCCCCACCCGAACTAGAATTTATATGGAAATTTTTTATTTTCTAAGAAATGGCTGTACTGATTTTGATTAAAATATCATATATTAAATATATTTACATAGTAAATAAAATTTATGCCTTTAATTTCCAGAGAATAGCCTTTGAAGTCCTCTTCACTTGGAAGAAATAGCCGTAGTCTAGTATAACTACTAAACTTAAGCCATAGACGAAAACGTACTACACAAAAAATGTAGATCTTCTTAAAACACACAATTCATTTCACATAACCTTTTTGGGGCATCAGGCATTTCCGAGATATCCGTTATTAATTGTTCAAATTGTTCAATACTAGTCATTAAGTCCTGTCCATTTTCAATAATTGTTTCCCGCGATGTCATTGAGGGAGTTATGGATTTCTAAATCGTCCAATTCTTAAAACGTTTAACAGTCGCTATTCCCTTTGTATTGCCAGGTATAACTGTAAAATGCAGCTATTTCCGGAAAGGTTGATCTCGATTAAAATGAAGTATATAGGAAGCTTTCGTAAGCATAATATGTACACCCAGTAATAAGCCAAAGAGTGTAGAGAAAGTCTTGTGAAGGTTACACATCATACTTTTGCTTTCTCTACTATGTATGTAGTAGGTAGAGAAGGTGTTGCATTTCACCCAAAAATTCTACACCGATATTTCACCGTAAACACATGTTTTGAGGCCCCTGAATCCAAAATAAATTAGTAAAAGTTACGTGTGTATGTGTGGGTGCCTGTGAACAGCATAAATAAAAAAAGAATAGCCGGATCAACACCAAACTTGGTATTTAAGCTCAGTATCATCCAAAGATGGGACACGAAGACCTTCAAGAAAATCCCCTACCCAAAACTACCTTTTAAATGGAGCATATTTTGGTTTTATAAAATATAGCTAACAATTTTGTTTAAAGTAACATATATTAAAGATACTTACATAAAGAATAAAATGCATAGCTGGAATTTTCTGGGAACAACCCGTAAATTCCTCTTCATTCGGAAGGTATTTTGTATAATCTATATAATTGTTAAACGTTAAGCGATAGATATACAAAAATATATCTCTTTAAAACTCGCAATTTATTTCAAACAACCTTTTATTGTGAAATAGGCCATTTATGAGATAACCGTTATTAATGGCTGGAATTGTTTATTTCTTCTCATTCCCTGAAATTCCTGTCAACATTCAGTTGTTACTAGCGATTGCATGGGAACAATGTGGAATTTTAAGGCCAACGTATAGCGCCCAGGTCTTAAACATTTGACTATCGCTCTTCTCTTTGTATCTATAACGAAATGTAAAATGACCTATTTATGCAAATGTTTATTGAGATTAAAACGCAGTAGAGAGAAAAATAAGCTTAATAGGAATAGTTTGTATACCCACTAATAATGGTAGAGGGAAGAGAAGATCATGTCAATATATTATGTCAGATTTCCCTAAAATGGTTTCTTTTGAATTCGGGGGTCTAAAAGCAAGTATTTCGAGTGAAATTTTAATATAAAATTTTTCGGTGGAATAAAATAATTCGTTTGCTTAGTACTATATATATATATATATATATATATATAAAATCAATTGCCCTCCGCCGGGTTTGAACCCGCGATCTCGGGAACTAGAGGCTAGTATGGTAACCACTACACCGCGGAGGACGACATATGTGTATATGTGTGTGTGTTTGTGGTAGAGGAAGTAAATTTCCAAATTAATTTTAATGTTTCAGTTTATGCAAATACAAATAAAAATAGATGCATGAATTATTCACATAATTAGAAGGATGCGTGTTTTAACCTAAATCTTATAACAACTGCAGCCTTCAACCACTGTAGCAATCTTCATCTAAGGTTATGCAATATGGTAAAGACGTGCCTACAGCAAATACGCATTTTTAAATTCTAAATCAGAATTAAAGACGTTATCAAGAAAAGATTTTATCATAGAGTTATATCTAGTAGTTGTATTATGTTGCTATCTTATCCGCCCACATTGGACAGATGAACTTTTGGTTCTCAAATAATATTTTTATTAGTTTCATTTAAGTGACACCACGTTCAATTAAGTATCACACAGCTTTCAAAACAACAAATTTATTCCAAATGCCCTAATATTTGCTTGCATAGATATCCTTCATATTTCCATTAATTGTAGGCAAGTGTTAGAGCTCAGGCTCAAAGAAAATTTGCCATTAGATATGATTTTTCAAAAAGTAAGGCAATACGTTTTCCTTACACGTTCAATCATCTCAAATATTTGCTACGTGAAAATCCCAAAATGTGAGAATAAAATTTAATGTATGAAAGTATGACTTACAGTTACAATATAAAGTCATACTGATCATATTACTGATTATTTCCGCTCAAGGGAATAGAAAATAATCTGTGTTACATTAACATGACTTCCTCTACCTATTTATTGCTTAATTTTATATAACTCTCCCTAACTAGTCTTAAGAAAGCTTGCTTTTATATCTGCTTTATGTTAATTGAAATAACCTTGTGTAGAAATAGCTTCAATACACATTCGTTGAAGGTATAAGGGAAATAGAGAAAATCGAAGGTTGGTACACCCCCTCCTCCTTATTTACCACAAGAAGACGTCCTACAGCTACGCAATGACAGCGTTAGTGGTTATGACACGCTGGTCTACGTCTCATTCATGACGTCAGGGCTATTGGTGACTTCATGAAGCATATCATCATGTTTCAGCAATTTTGATTGGCTCCTAATGGGGGTCACTGCAATCGCATCTCAACAGTCAACGTTTCCCCTGAAGTCTCCCGGAGAAATAAGGCTCGTCAGTGCACACTTAATATCCAGTGGGGCAATTTCTGTTTGGTAGCTAGCAGCTCTTCGCGGCCGGGCCGACGTAAGCAAACGTTGGCACACATTTAGGCTTTATCAAAATTTAATATAATACTTTTGGGTGAGTAACCTTCTAAATTTTACTTGGTTCCAGCCGCCGATTTGTATTTTATTCGCTTAGAAAAGGAATACGCACTGGCTTTGTTTTATTACAAATATTTCATGTTCGTGGCAGTCATTGGCGAGACATACAATTTACACACTTTTACTATGTGAACTATTGTTCAAAGCAAACTTGCAAACAGAAATTTACTTTATAATGGTAACATTACAAGTTCAAGTCATTAAAAGTAAACTTTAAATACTGTGGTTGACCCAGGAGAATGGGTTTGTCGTTGAACTGCAAGCGTGCAGTGAATTAGGGAGCTCCTTGCCTGCGGTGCAAATAGTGTAACATTAGCAGTTCAAAAGTATAAGCAACAAGTGAAGTTTTACATGTGCATGATCATAATTACATTGTTTTACATGTATGCAGGTTTTACAGGTTTAGTTTTTGAAAGTATGACCATAAATTGTTTGATGCGGTAATCTAATAATCTAATGCATTACTGATGCTACTTTGCGTAATATTTATTGTTCCGAAAAGAAAGGATAAGTACTTTTGGAACAGGTGTAAAACAAGAGCGAGGGGGAAGAACAACACAGCACTGGCTCAAGTTTGCTTACATCAACCACTAGCTAAACTCCTGAGTCAAACACAGTATGAATATTACTATTGTGCGGTCCAAATCTCTTGACATTTCGTGACAACCAATACGGAGTGACCGCGCGGTTGCTAAACTTCACTTTCCTTCGTCAGAACGTTTCACGTTTGTTGCAAATGCCATCGCAATATTCGCTTAAAAACTACAAGAAGACAAGAAGAGACACAATAACGAAAATGTAATACGCCAATAGAGAAATAAAAACCATACTTTTCTATGCGTTCTTTGTTATACAAGTGGCACAGCTAATGGCATATCCCTTTTCGCTTCCCTACACACTCGTGAAACAGTTGGTGTATTTAATGAGCACGCATCAGTCGTAAGTTCCTGACATTTCGTAAGGTTAGGATTGCCGTTTTTGTTTGGTTTTTTTTGGCAAAATTTTCGAAGAAATTACACACTGAAGACGATATCCCTAACCTTAATGATATATCCAATGGTGCTATGGCTTACTAAGCAATATTTTGGTGAAACGCTAAGACAAGGCCTATCACTGTAAGAACTGAGTAGCTACACCGATGTTAATTTACAACTGAGTTGCTTAACTTTCCATTCAGCGAGCTGCAAAAACACACCAGCAGTGTTTTTGCTTGTCAATATTTTAACACTGCGTTAACAATGTTCTTTTTTAACCTTGAGCTATCGCGTCAATGGTGCAATTAATTCTATTATTGATCCTTTCTCTAGAATGTGATGGTAGTTGTTGTTTCTTTGATTAAAGTTTTCAGTAGGCTTATTCTTTATACGGCTTTTTTGTTGTTGTTGTAGTGCAGTCCAAGTAACGAAGTGTTGAATGTTTTAAAAAGTACAAACTGATACGTGCTTGGTTCTAGGATTCAGCATTAGGCACATTGGTTTTCCAATGGTATTATTCTATGGAACAAAACATACATGAAGTTTATTAGAAAAAATCGGATGTGTTACACTCACATGATTTTCTCTGCTCTTGTACAAACTAGTTTTACAAACGCTTATTCTCCATATGCTTCATGTTAATCGAGATGTTAATCTTATTGCTAATTTTCTTGTAGATGCAAGGGGAATTGGTAGACTTTAAGCGACACTCAAATATTTTAACAGCTGGTTGCTATGTGGAGTATTCCATTATCTTTGCATGTCCAGGATATTAAAAAAATGGCTAACGAATTCCCATTTGAAAAAAAGTATAAGTATTGCAAAGTTTTAGGTAATAACAAGCAATATCTCGAAAATGGTTCACTCAACAAAAAAAATGTGTATGTCATAAATTGTGTATTTTAACGAGATCTACATTTGTGTGCAGTAAAATTTTGTCTATCTCTTATGGTTTACCAGTTATGCAAAAGTCGTTCACAATGAAGAATATTTTTGGAGACATTCCCAGAAAATTCGAAATATACATTTCATTTGTCATGAAAATATCTTAAATATATGATATTTTAATCAAAATCGTTAGAGCCATTTTTGAAAAATTAAAGGGTTATTCATGTAAAGGGTAATCTGGTTTGGGGGTATTTTCTTGTAAACCTTCGTGTCGCATCTCTGGAAGATACAGAACCTAAATACCAAGTTTGGTGTTTATCCGACTGTTCGTTTCTTAATTATGCTGTTCACAGACACACAGTCAGTCAGACAGACAGACAGACACACACACACGGACATGTTTCCAAAAATGCTTTTTTTGGATTCAGGGGGTCTCAAAACATATATTTCCGGTGAAATCTAGGTATAGAATTTTTGGGTGGAATAAAATACTTCCCCTACTTACTCTACGTAGTAGAGCAAGTAAAAAATGTCACGTATGGTTTTCTAGAGCTGTGTCAAAGTATTTTTATGACGAGTTTGTAGCTGCATTAGAAAACCTCGTGGGATAACTTTCTAAATTTATTTAGGACATGGAAAATTGCATATTAATAGGTGATAATTATGTCTATGACATAACAATATATAAAATAACTACGACAGAAACGGATTTATTACTATTACAAGCATAACCATTACTAAAAGTCTCCGTTTAAACATCACGAAAGATAACTAAAAATTAATGGCGAACCATTGGGCGTAAAAATATGATTTTTGTTTTTACTTGTTCAGGGAAACGTCGTCTTTTATCCTAACTGTATGTTGCGTTTCTAAAATATGAAATCCGTATGCGCGCACATGATATTGCAATTAGAGTTTTACCAGCGGCGATGTGTACTGTCCGTATGAGGCAACGCCGCACTGCTACTATTCGCTACTGCCGTATTAGTGAACACGCCTCAAACGTCAAGAGATTTGGACCACATAATAGAGTGGAAAGTTAATTGCAAATTGAAAGCATTTTATTAACATTGTTCATTGCTCTACTACATTTTAATAAAATGTTATAGTGAGATTTGGATGGTAATTATCTCGTGTTTTCCTTCTCATAAAACAGAACTTTAGTTATCCACGGTTCCACGTGCTTGGGAGAAATGGAAATATAGGGTCAAGCACGTATATAACAAATGTTAATGAAGGTAGCTGAGCACAACAAGCGGCTCAATGTTTAAAACCTAGTAGCTATATGATGTGCTCATCTATAAATTCCAAACGCTTCGGATGACATCGAGAGAAACAATTGAACAGCAAGTATTTAAAAATGATAAAATATTGCTAAATTCAAACCAATAACAACGTATATCTTGGAATTGGCTATTGCCATAACAAATTTTTTGATATAAATTAAGCATTTTAAAGAAATCTACATTTTTTGTGTTGCGGGTAGGTTTTTGTCTACTCTTATGGTTTACCAGATACATAAAATTACAAAATTACAACCAAATGAAGCGGACCTCACAGCTATTTCCAGTGAATTCAAGATGTATATAAATTTTATTTATTAAGTAAATATCTTAAACATTTTATATTTAATCAACACCGTTAGAGCAATTTTTGAGCAAATCGAAAATTTCGAAAATCCTTCCGCGTGAAGGGTAGATTAGCATAGGAGAATTTTCTACACAATCTTCAATTCAAATCTTTGATTATGAACCTAAATACAAGTTGTTATTTGGAAATTTCGTTTTTATGTTATCTTATGCACAGAATCGCACACGGATATTTTTATAAAAATCGTTTTGGTCAGGGGATCTCAAATCATGTATTTTCAATGAAATCTCGGTATCAAATTTTGATTATTGTAAGTATGTAGAGGAGAAAGTAAATGGAAAGAATATTGTATATAGAATGCCTATGAACTGGTAATGAGTGGAATTATGCATGAGATTCTTTTCCAGTTTTCTGAGCTCAAATCCTGAGGCAGTCTTTTATGGTTTATAGCATCACAGAGATTCTAATTCTCCTGTGATCAAAGACTAGTTAGCAGATCTCTAGAGAGTATGGAGACTCTGGGAACGCTCTTGGCAAAATCCTTTTCATCTTCATCGCCTGTGCCACAACGCCCATGCATGTACGATTTTTTTTAAACCCGAAGTAAAGTTTCTCTTCTAATATGAGACACTTAACACGCAAGATGACCTTTCTTTTGTAGATGGTTTCAAGTTTCCGTAGCTTTAGGTACTGAAAGCAACCTTAAAAAGATCCTTCAGCCATTACATCATATGCTAACCTTTGACAAAGCCAGTTTCTTACTATCTAACAAGAGAGAAAAAAAGTCGCCAAATGGGGTCAGCTATTGTATCGCTGGTGAGGAACTTGGCACGGAGCGTCAGAAATATCGTAGACGTTGGCTCTGTTCTTACGTTACTTCCCATACCAAATTTGTTCTTTCTTACCACCAACAACGGCATCGTCGATTCGTGCATTACACCATTTCAACTTCAAGAAATTCCTAATCTTCCAGTGTTACAATGGGACGACCACTTCTGTTTCTTCCCTCCTTCTGGTCTATTCCTGTTATTAATTCGTTAAATATTTAATTAATATTACAGTTAGAAATGTGTCGCCCAAGTCTTTTTTACGTCTCCAGGGTTCAATGACTAAATAAACCGAAAGCCTCCCCCCTTTAACGGGCACTAGTGTAAAACTCCACCCCTAATAATGTATGGAGTTGAACATTTTTCAATGGGAACAATTTAAAGAAATTTCAGTAAGAATTGATACACATCCTTTAAGAGAATAGTAAACATTCTTTGGAGTGCTATAACGAGAAACAACCCGTTAAGAAAGAGGGTTGGAATTCCTTCGTGGAAAGGAATTTGCTGGTTTTACAGAGGAAGGCCTGTTTTGTCAATACACTTGTGAAATAAAGACATAAATTTAGTAATATTTATTCTTTTAAGGGTACCGTAGGTAAATTTCTATCTCTTGCAGTTTTTATTTCAATGTTTTCAAAATTTAGTCGCATAACGCTCCACCAACAATATAAGTTTGTTTCAAATCTCCTGTACATATCTAACATTCTTAAAATAATGTATATAACTTTTATTAAGTTAATTAATCAAGTGCTCCACAAGATGCAAAAATTTTAATTTTGAAAACTATAAAAATTCCACCATACTATTATGTGTCAATATACAAATGTGCCATATACAATTTTATTCACTCCTCTAGTTATCTCCGAACAAATTTAAAAGTTTAAATAGAATTTCAAGCAATCTATCCTCAGTGGTATAATTATGTCAAATCTTGGGAAATTTAAAACTATAGCAAAAACCATATGCCATTGTTTTATTCCATACTTTCTGCGTTTCTCCAAAAAATTTGAACCAGATTGGTTACAAACCACATTGCGTGGAACAGTTTTAATGTGTAAAAGTGTAAGGAAAATCATAATCGCTTAAAAGTAATTGGAAATAAATACAGGTCATAAGGTCGTGTATTGTTGTTATTCATTGTCCAGGCTTTAAAGAGCTCTGAGAGCAAAAACCATAGTATGCAATTAAAGCTAAAGCTTCAAAGTATTTTTTAAAATAGAAAATAATTTTTGAATTTGTTTTAAAATGTTGACCAAATTTGAGTGGTTATATAAAAAGCCTATCAATGGGAGAGAGGTTGGAAAATATTACGCAGGTGGTAATTTTCAGATATTTATGAATCCGTTTTATGAAAAATAAAGCAGCAAATGTTGTTCTCTTTATTCCTTTAGGCCTAGTAATGCGAAATACCGCCCTTAATGTGGGATCAGAATGAAAATTTTTAATTCGAGGGAATTGGGAGAATATTCCTACGAATGCGATTTTGGCACCTGGTGATAAAATTAAAATAATTTAATACAGGCAATACTATAACCACCTTAATTCATGTAAGTTAACTAAACAAATATTTGTAGAACGTATGTTTTACCAAAACTTAGTCCCGAAAAGCGGCATGTATGTCGCTAGGGATCAATCCACAAGCATGGCGTTTACTGGTGTTAAGAATAAGCTTACTGTATTTTATAAACTGCTAAATGTGAATACTTGGTGATATGACGAAATGCCACTCCGCAGAATCTAATGCGTGGTTCAGAAAGGTCCACGAGATTGGTTCTTGTGCTATGCTAAAAGAATGGTCGGCCAGGACCTTCGGCAGCCAATCACGGATATGAAAGAAACACTTTCAAGGAGTCTTACATTTTGGAAGTTGGTAATTACAGCTGTCGCATTCAACTGTCTGTCGTATTCCATGCAAACGTTTGAAAATTTAGTCGTGCCGGCTACAATTGCTGGAAGCACTGAAGCCTCCAAGATCTCGTTCGTCACTATGCTATTGTCGAGAAATTGGTTGTTAGCTACGGGACAACATTTTATGTCTGGCAAATTCAACCATCGCATATGGGGAACGCAAACCGTCACATACTGAGCGAGGAACAGCGGTAACGCGTGCGACTCTCATTCGGGCGGTCTCGGGATCTATTTCCGCCGCCCACACTGATCCACGGTTTTTTCGGGGTTTTCCCCGGACGTCAGCGGAATGCTGGAGTGATTTCTTTCAGCTCCCGATTTTCCTGTCCCTCGATTTTGTTCCATTCATCATTTCATTCAAACCTTCATCTTGTCATGTCTACTTGAGGGTCGAAAGTGTCGGCGATGGTGTTTCGGTACGGCGTGGCATGGGAAAAGGATGCGCTCTGTAGAACTTTCTCCGTCCCTCGGCCTTCGGCTGGTTACCAGGGTAAACGTACTGCCCCTTCGGAGCGGGGGTTCCCGGTCTGCCTGTCCAACTGTTGGCGCGTCTGAATCCGGAAACTGTGGGGACCATGTCATTGCCCTGCCATCATTCCTTGTTCCGGCCGCATGGTGCCTCACCTCACCTCCTTCTTCTTCCCGGGGGTGCCCCTTTGTGGAGAATATCCTCACTGGATCAGTGCCAAGTTACCTCCGATAGTCATAAAAAATCACATGAATCTCCTGCGTGATTCCCCTCAGTTAATGTGCGCTCTGCAGTTTCTTCTTCGACGGTCTATGGATCATATTTATTCTTGGTAAAATGTATTACTGGTACCTAGACATTTTCGGTGAGCGGTTAATGTCACAACTGTAAGTAGATAGCGCAGACTTCTTTATAACAGAATGAGGTTTCAGATCGTCTGAGGTTATCTTAATGACTGAACTTGCAGATCAATGCATTCGTCGTGATACTCGGAGGACATCCTTCGCCTTCGCGGTTACCTGGCTTAAAGGCATCCGATCTTTTCGTACGAGGTTACATCAAATATGTCCCTGCGCCACGTAATTTAGCAGATCTGCAAGAAAGGATCACGGATGTATCCTTTAGTATCGGTCGTGGGATGTTGGAACGTGTGTGGCAAGAATTGGAATACAGGATTTATATCTGCCATATAAAAAAGTCTTATGTGTTACATTCACATGATTTTCCCTACCCTCTACCGCTTATTTCTGGGTATACAAGCTATTCTTACTAAGCCTTATTTTTCTGTCTGCTACACTTTAATCCAAATAAGCCTTTGCATAAACAGCTATACTACACATTTTGTTATAGATACAAAGGGAACAGAGACAGTCAAATGCTTAAGAACTGGACGCTGTATGCTGACTTTACAATTTCTTACTGTTTCCATGCAATCGCGGGAAAGAAGCGAAGTTGACTGGACCAAGACAGGCAATGACCAAGAAATGAACAATTCAAACCTTTAGTAACCTATATCTCAGAAATGGCTTATTCCAAAAAAAATTATCTGGAATAAATTGTGTCTTTTAACGAGATATACATTTTTTGTACGTTTTCTTCTATCGCTTAAGGTTTACCAGTTATGACATTATACAAAATTTCTTCCAAATGAAGTGGCTTAACAGGCTATTCCTAGAAATTTCAAGATATATTTTAATGTAAATATATTTAATATATGGTATTTTAATCAATATCATTAAGAGGTATTATTTAGAAAATAAAAAATAAAAAAAATCTTCCAGGGTAAAGGTAGTCTGGGTTAAGGGGATTTTCTTGAAAATAATTTTCTTAAAAATATCCGTGTCATATCTTTGGAATGCGCTGAGCCTTTTTGAGTTATGCTGTTTACAGACACACATACACACGATGGCGCGCGCGAAAGTTTTCCTAAAAATGTTTTTTCCTAGATTCAGAGGGTCTCAAAACAATGTATTTTCTGTGAAATCTCGATATACAACTTTTGGGTGGAATGCAACGCTTTTACTTACTAAACATAGTAGAGAAACTAACAATGGCGCAGCTATCGAACATCTGCAAGGTACATACTAAACCTGGAGATTTTTTATATGTTGGTATGAGTAGATTTGCTTTAACTGCTTCAGTTTTTGTACCAGCAATGTTTCAGTACCACGTTCGGAACGTGTAGTGCTCTTGCACTACCATTGTGTTGCCAAGGTGCCCGAACGCACAATAAAGGTACCTTATACTGAATTCTTGACAAAATAAAAAAACATTTTAAAATTGTATACAAAAGAATTTCAAAACGTTGTGCAATCAGGAAGTAATTGAAGCTTGCTCTCCAGGTTAACTAAATGGACGTGTACAGTTTGTACAAAGCGCACGAAAATCCAAAACATATTTCTCTCGCATTTATACGAGGGTCGTCCAATAACTAAGTTTCCCTATTTTATAAAACCTTTACACACAATTGATCATGTTGAATTAATTTTATTTATATTGTACAATCCTGCTGTTAATTTTCTACATAGTGAACATGTTTTCCAAGTATTTTTGGGGACGTGACACAAGTTTTTTTTCAAGCCAGAGTTGTACCAGGTCGGGTCCTGTACTCGCAACCAGCTGTTCATTTCTGATTGATCTGTGTCACGGTGTTAAATTACTTCCCTCCATGATAACCTTTGAGTCAGAGCAACATGTGAAAATCACTTGGGAAAAGATCTGGTGAATATGGAGGATGCGAGAAAACTTCCCAGTTCAATCTTCTAAGCTCCGCCTGGGTCAAGATTCAACTTGGAGTATTGGAGTATCCTCCGTATTCACCGGAGCTTGCCCCAAGGGATTTTCACATGTTCCTCCAACTCAAAGGTAAGCACTTTTACAACCGATGATGAAGTCAAATCAGTGAACAGCTGGTTGCGAGCACAGGACCCGACCTGGTACAACACTGGCTTGGAACAACTTGTGTCACGTCCCCCAAAATACTTGGAAACATATGTTGACTATGTATAAAAGTAACAGAAGGATTTTAAAATGTAAATAAAATTAATTCAACATGATCAATTGTGTGTAATGTTTTTTATAAAATAGTGGACGACCCTCGTAGTTTTGTCGGTTTCAAGTGTTCATGTTCATTTCCGTTTCTTTCACACTTTCAGTATACGATATGGGGAGATCAAATTAATATAAAGCATAGTTTTGGATTTATAGTTTTAATAATTTAATACGTGATTGATATAGACGACCTGAAGTGTTCCAGGTATTTGTAATTTCCTGGCTTTGTTGTTAATCATTACTAGAGTTGCGCTCTCCACTGATAATTGCTTTCAAACTGATCGCATCTAGGCTAAGGTTGAGAAGTAGAAACAACAATTGGTATTTATCGTTAGGTGAAATTTATCACTAATATCTAGCCGAAATATCTAGTTCACAAAAGCCAGGAAGCACTGCGATTTATACTCTTTTCGAAGACGACTAAGTAAATTGTTACCCTTTGATTAATCTGCAAAGTCCAACAGAGTCTAAGATCTGGAGCAAGATACCCATAATATTTTTCAGAATTCTAGATATTTGACAATACAAACGGTCAAAAGCAGTTGAAACCTGCAGAAATGGGGTTTCTAAGATAAATGCCAAGTTATAAGTTACTGGGGTATAAAACGCTGCAGAAATAAAGGGAAAAGCAGCCTTCCAACAATTAAATGGACAAATTGTCTGGAACACATAAAGCGAATGGCACTATGGTAGAGAATCCTTACATAGCTTTTGCAGCAAGGACCAAAAAAAAAAAAAGGAGAGAGAGAGAGAAAGGACTTGCACGAAGACTGAAAATGTGGCGGTTGCATTCAGTAGACGGAAAGAATTAATGGTCCCATTCCCTCTGGGTAAGAATGGTCCCAAGCAAAGAGAGCCAAATTTCTATAAAAGCCAAACTTCCATCTGCAAGTATGCTGGAATTAAAACATCTGTATGGTGAAAAGAAGGACCATAGCTAACGCAGCAGTCATAACACAAAAGCCAAGTAGCAATAATAACTATTATTACTCTTTCCTCAAATTATTTTTTCATAAACTAGCAGTTATTGATTACTTATTCTCTTAATAATTTCTTCCTTTCATTTTTTCACTGCTGTTCAATTTCTGCTGGGATGTTGCACACCATCCAGATTGCTCAAATAATTGCTCCAATAGCTACATGCATGAATCTGTGATTCGACTCTCCAAGTGGTGCAGTTTTGTTAAAGGGATTAGAAAGGATTGTTTTTAATGACCCCCTTAAAGATATTTCGTCTGATGTTCAGCTTATTTACATGTTAAACATGGTCTTAATTTGATTTAGTATGGATATAATTAGGGAGGAATTAATATTCTATGTGGCCTTTTGTCAACTTATTTCTTATGGGATTTTGCAAAAATGCAAACACCTAAAAATACTCCTGTAATCACAACAAAGACATTTTGACCTCATATGACGTATACACTTAAAGTACTATCAACTTGTAAGCTTTCGAAGTTCTAGCGTTTTTGTGTAGTCTAACAATTCGAAAATCCCAACATATCAACATATACACATGGACACTTTCCACTTTATATATTCATTCATTATCTGCTTACCCTCCTCTTATGTAGGACTTACACCACCAGGACTTACAAGCGGGTGCCTGGGGTCAGAGGCCCGTCGAGACACTCATGGATCAGACAGAGCATCCAGGATGGGTGATCAGCCCGATGCCTGGTATGGGATGAAGGAAGTAGATGAAACGAAATGTTGGTGAAATGGATGAAAGAAAAGGTGATATGGAGCAGGTGGTGGAATGAATGTCGGGGGAAACCGGAGAACCCGGAGAAAACCCACCCAGACGCCGCTTCGTCCACCACAAATCCTACATGCAGGTCCCTGGGATTGAACCAGGGCCGCCTCGGTGGGAGGCGAGCGGTCTTATCACTCGGCCACGGCGCCGCTTCCACTTTATATACCTGGGTAATATCCACCAGAATTCCACGAGTTTTACTATATTGCTAATCCAACCAACGAGATTCAATCGTGTGGTGCGGAAACAGATCTAATATATAAATTCATGTATCCCTGTATACAGTCCCAAAGATCTTTGACAATGTCAAAATGAGAATTCACACTATCTGCGTTAGCTGCTTTGTTTAATTTCCAATGAATATTAATCTTATATCCTCATAAATTATAGCAATTTGTATTTAACTTCATTATGATTGTCAGAAGCTTATAATCTGTCTAAAGTTTCCATTACGCTCACCTTCTCACTGTCTTTCCGTTACGACAATATATCATTGCTAAGAATGCTTTCGCGGCCTGAGGAATATGTAGAACAGAATACAATATATTTGTGACGTAATCAGTAAACAATCATTTAAGGGATTAATGCTTGACACCGTGACCTCATATTTGTAGTTCAAACTCCGCCCTTGACCTCAAAGTTCAGGAGCTAATGCTTTTCAACCGAATTAATTATAAAATCTATATGCATTTCAATCTCGCTTGAAAGTGGCATTTTGTAATCAGCTCTAGTTATCACTTTATTGTGTAGTGGGTTTTCATTATGTTAATGAATGGCGGTTGTGCTTTTATTTGATTTGGGAACATGGAAACATTGACTTTTGAATAATCGCTGTAATGTCACACAGCGCATATTGACGTGTTTGGCTTTATCTCCACGTGGAAAATCTAACCGGATTTTCGCACTAAACCAGCAGGGCAGCCTGTCAGTTTTCATTAGAGATATGTTATCTGTTTATCAGTGAACGTATAACTTACCTGGGGAGTAACGAATGACTTTCTAGGTTTGAAAAGTACACTGTCGTGTATAAAAGGCGGCCCATTCCCCTAGATCGACATAGTGTTTTTCTCTCCGTAAGCTTTCCACCTTAAAGCAACCAAATGTTGACTCCGCCCGGCCGATATCAGTTCTCTATATAACTGGCCTGAAAAACAACACAGGGGTATAAAAAGTAATTAATCAACGATATTTATAATCTATGTGGAAGGAAAGTGTTATTCGGTACCCCTCTATGCAGGAGTTTCACTACAATTGGCACATAAGGAAAGGCTAAACCAATTACAAACAATACGAACTTCTAGAGGAAGGGGTAAATAATTATTTGCTTGTCTGGTTAAACTGAACGACTGAACGACAGCTACGGTATTTAAGGGCTTTCATCAGCGACATAGAGGCGAAAGTTAAGTTTTTGCTGCTACTAAACGGCAATAAGAAAAGCGACATTAAGAAACGGTATTGTAGCATAAAAATATAAGGTTTAAGTTATAATGTTACCCTTCGGCCACACTTTGGGGGAGGAAGAGTACCCTGCCAATCCAATGGATAGAATTATGCTGTAAAAACAAAGGTGGTCACGCTGGTAGGGATGCGGCTAGATTTGGCTAATACCAACATTGATAACTCCGTTCGATTATGGTCCACATTTTATGCACGCCAATACACTCTTACGAGCAGAAAAAGCAGCCTAAGTAGGAATTAAAAGATTTAAGTTGGCATTTACACGTGTAACTTCGCCCTCTCCAAGTGTCACCTTTCTACCTCTTCTCTATCCTTATTTTAGCCATTTGATTGACGATTGCTTATCTCTTCCCAAAAGATGGGAGGAGCAAAACGTTACCAATGAGCTGTCTATGTTCCTGCTTCCTGAGTATCATTAAGTTAATAAGAATATTGATAAGGCTGAAGAAGGGAGCCCATTTATTTGACTAATGGGCTGCATGGTGGCATTAGCCAAAAACAAGACAACAATAAATTACTTCTATTATGGTTGTTAAATTATAGTTTTAGCTAAATAAACTAATATCCTTCAAAGTTATAATCATTAAATAATTTATCGTTCTTTAAGCCTTAGTATTCGCTACACCATTAGAATTGCATTCTAGTATCACATTGTGAATATAAAACCTTTGATAAAAAGGAAATTTTAGTCCTCTTAATAAATTTACAGTTTATTACCTATTGTATGTAGATGTTTATAAAATGAAAAAATTAAATTGACAAACAGAATGTAATAATACCCCTTGAGAGGCTATATTCAGTAATATTGTTACATGTTGGGGTGAAGGCCATAAAGGTTACCAGAAATGACTAATTTAGGTCACCCCAACATGCACATAGGGGGCCGCAACTTGCAGCCAGCAAAAAGTCCGAGACCTTTGTGTATAATTAAGGGGAAGGCGTGGGTTTTATACTATACCGAAAGATTAAATAACACACATTACCATTACATATCTGGGATTGATTCACAAACGTTTGGCGACTCTACACGATGAACAAAGGAAACAGGATGGAGGGAGGTGCCACACAGCCGTACACCGGCCACACACACCACTGGCTCCAATGACCAGTTACACTGGAGTGACGTTATCTTACGCCCACCAACCGTGTTTAGCCAAAGGCAAACAGGGCTGACGTCATACCAGACAGTTTAAAACAAATGGCGTGGTCCTCACCGAAAGCAGAGACCGTTAAGCCAAAATATAACTAAAGAGACATAATAATGCTCCGTCGGGTAGCAACAATACAGCACAACATTGCGTCTGGTAATGACAATAAAATTAATAATACCACAATATAGCCGGCAATAATTCTAGACTTCGTTATCATATCTATTTCAGTATGATTGTTTTGGTCAAACTCTACAGATAACTTAATTCTCGCCCACCCCTCCATCTTTGTTTACAGAAGTCGTAGTTTAATTCACTAAGAGATTCCAACCAGTGTAACCTTGACCGTTGATTGTTTATTTTTGATTAATCCTTCAAGTCAAATATAGAGATTTAATAAGGACTGGGTGGAATATAGGATTGTTGGATAAATATGGAAACATAAGGAAGGAAAAGCACTATTATGATCTAAGTGAATGGGCCGTTTTTTATTCTCCCAACTGTATCTAAACTACAGTGCTCTCTAATGAATGTTCATCATGTTTAGACTAAGTTTATATTTATGATTGTATAGCTTTTAAGTTTACAGTGCCGTGCTGTGATTGTTGCCATGCTAGATTCGTCGACTACCGAGGTCGTGCGTTCTAATCCGACAGAGGACAAGTATATATTTTTCGGGAAATGTCCCGTTGACATTTATTCTATTACAACCTAATACCTGAAGGAAAGGATACTTGAATAAATTGTTCACACACAATATGCGCTTAATGTTCCTTATTTCAGCGAAAAGGTTGGCCGAAGTCATTAAGCCACGGTTTCCTGAATAGCTGGTCCGAGGTTTGATTCCCACCAGGTCGTTCTTCCTGAATTGCTTTGCTTTTATTTTTAATGTTTTTCTTTCTTCAGATTCTCCTCGGTTGCCATAAATGGTAGGATCTAAGCATTGGTACGACCTGCTCAACGCTTGTAATGTTGGCAGTTTGTTTGATGCAATTTTGTTTAACGTCATGTGGGCAATTCCTCTTACTTGAACGATAATAGAACCGGTTTATACTTAGAGTTGTATCTCTTTTAAGATTTAATTATACTGCATGTCTTTTCTTCCTATCTAAATAGAAATTGGGGTTGTTAGAATTTGTGTATGGAAATAAAGGAAGTAAAATACAAATGCAGGATTTGGAAGATGAATTAGACCGGTGAAGACCAACTTGTTCTCTTATGATCTGAGGTTCAAAGTCCATAGTTCATCCCACCTAGTATATGTGAAGTGATTCACAAGCTAAACCAATGAAGTTTCAGTCATTGGCAGTACGAATGGAAATGAGCGGGAAGGGAAACTCCCTTCATTCCCCCTCTCTGTAAGGTTGGGCATCACCTAATTAGTTGTCCTCCGTGGTGTAAAGGTTACCATGCTAACCTCTAGTTCCCGAGGTCGCGGGTTCAAACCCAGCGGAGGACATGGATTTTTTCGGGAGTAAAAATTCTTAGCACGGCTTCCTTTGGAAGGGAAGTAAAGCCGGTGGCCTCGCCTCGTAGATTTATGGCACGTATAAGAACCTCAAGCCTGATAAAGAAGCCTCTGAGCAAAATTACCGGTCTTTCACACCCAATGTACAATGGGACGCTAAGTACCACAGCAGTTAAAGAGCGTCCATAAATAAAATTCAATTTAATTTAATCACTAAATTATACTTTAGAAATCCCAGTAATCCATGCTCAAGCTCTCTTACGTTTGAGCTACCATAGTAACTCCAGTATGGAGCACGCAGAGCCGAAGATTCCTTGTGCCAGTCCCGGCAATGGCATTGAATTTTTAAATTCTGTTCACGTTCCCACTTAATGTGGAAGAATCGGCTACTGTGGAAGAACAATTATCCAAGCACATATACGATAACTGCGTTAATTTGGTGATTACTTTTAACGCGGATTTAAGTTTATGAGAGCTTTCTGAGGGTATATGTAGATACTTTGGAATGTAGGAGTCTTTTTGTGCCCACAGCTTACTTTTGGACGACATCAGTTGCGTAGTCGTCGTCTTGGAGCATCTATTTGACTCCCATTTAATTCCTTCTACGAGAAGAAATGTCCTGTTATTAAAATATCCAATCTGGTATTTATGTAGCCGCTAAGGAACAGAAGGAACAAGTCGAAGCCAAATTTGAGGCAGAGACCTCACGAATGTGAGCCACAAGCGTTACCTTGCTGAGTAGTGTGTTCTATTACTTATGAACCCTATTTTCAGTATGAAGCTATTCAGAAATGAGACAGAAGGTAGGATAATAATACAAAAGGAATTATTAACAATTTATTTTTACTTTCTGCTCACCTATAGTCGGTAGATGAAATATTGTATTCCATTCGATACCGAGATTTCACCGAAAAGACATATTTTGAGGTCTGTTAAATAAAAAATCATGAAAAAAGTCCGTGTGTATGTGTGTGTTAACAGCATAATTCAAAAACCAAATTCGGTTAAGCATCAAAGCAGTATTTATATCCAGTATCTTTTAAATCCGAGAAAACCCCAATCGTTAGGTAGTGCCTGCATGGAAAAATATTTTTTAGTTTTTAATTTCTCAAAAAGTTTTCTAACGATTGTGATTAAAATACCATATATTTAAGATCTTTTACAAATAAAATGTGAATCTTGAATTTTCTGGGAATAACCTGTTAAGCCCTCTGTCGTCTTCATTCTCAATGACTTTTGTATAGTGAAGATATGGGCATAAGTTTACTACACAAGAATAAGATTTTCTTAAAGCATACAATTTATATCAAATAATGTTTTGTGTCATTAACCAATTCCGAGATATGATTTGAATGTTCAAATGCTTCACGCCTTTTTCAAGTGCGATTCGCTGTACTGTTTACTTCCTCTACCACGTATCTAAATAGACAAGGTGTTGTATTCCACCCAAAAATTCGATATCGATAGTTCATCTAAATACATATTTTGAGGCCTCTGAGTAAAAACAAAGCAATTTTGGAAAAAAAAGTACCTGTGCGTGTCTGTGTGTATCTATGTGTTTGTGAACAGTATAACGAAGAAGGAAAAGTCGGATAAATACCAAACTTGGTATTTAGGTTCAGTATCTTCCAAAGATGGACACAAAAATATTCAAGAAGGTCCTTCACTCCAAGCTACCTTTTAAATGAAAAATGTTTTAGCTGACGATTTTGATTGAAATACATGCATTAAATGTATTTACATGACGAATAAAATGTACATGTTGAATTTTCTGGGAATAGCCTATGGAGACCTCTTCATTCGGAACTTTGTAATTTTGTGAAACTGGCTAACGTTGAAGGGTAGACGAAAGCATACTACACGAAACATGTAGATCTCTTTAAAATAAACAATTTATTTCCAATAATTTTTTTGGCATAAGCCATTTCTGAGATATCCGTTATTAGTGGTTCGAATTGTTCATTACTTGGTCATTCCTTTAAAGTCCTTCCAACATTTAGTTGTTTCTCGGGATTGCATGGAATATTAAGACCAGCGTATAGCGTCCAGAACTTAAACATTTCACTCGCTGTTCTCTTCGTATCTAAAACGAAATGTGTAATGTAGTTATTTTTGCAAAGATTAGCGGATTAAAGTGTAGTACCGAGGGGGCGAAAACGTGACTCGCGAGGCATTTTGACTCGCAGGCGTACGTTCCCTCTCTGCAACCGTCCGTTTGATTTTCACATGCTGCTGAGCGACGCAGTGCGTGTTGCATATTTGGTGACTCGCGGAAGGAAGTCGTTTCGCCACCCTTGGTGTAGTATATAAAAATAGCTTTAGTAAGAATAGTTTGTATACCCACCAATAAAGATGGAGGTAGAGAAGGTCATGTAAGTGTATCACATCAGAATTTTTTTTCTTGTGGTCATGCAAAAAGGACGCCATCACAAAGCGACACACTATTAAAAGGTTTCACCACATCTTTGGTTTACGATATTCTTCTTATATTACAGCTAAATGTGTAAGGAAGACGCAACTCTATTAACATGAAGTAGAATGTGAAGAGTGTATTAAAAGATTAGCAGAGAAAGTATGTGAATGCAACACATCAGAATTCTAAACTTGTTTGAGGCTTACTTAAGGTTTATCCATTACAGCGAATTATCTTTTTGGTGTTTCCTGCTTTCACTTATATTCTCTACATATATGTTTATAATTATTTCACTCATTCCGGAATATATGGGAAAATGTGGAGCTCGGATTGTTTAGGATTGTTAAAATATTTCACAAATATTTATTCAGTCCATCACATAATACTTTTGTAACCCGGAATTACCATATTTAAAATCAAAACATCTAAGCTTTGAAGCTCCAGGAAGTGTGTTCGTTTGGGAAGTTGTGTGGGACATTGTATGAATGTTTTCTTGAAGGATTATAACTTCATTCCCAGCGCTCCATCAACAGTCTCTCTCCAGAAAGTTTTCTAACAAGGGCCACTTGTTAAACCTCTTGATAGTTATTAACAAAGTACCCGCTTTCTCGATTTAACGAGCAAGGATAAAAGAGGAACGAGGTCATTTCTAGCTACTTTTGCACTCAAAATGTTTGAGAAATTGTATTTTATCACTGCTCTCGAGAATACAACCAAATAAAATTAAAACCGGCTGTAATATATTCATATGACTTTTTCTACCAGTGACAAATTCCAGTACGTCCTTTATATACGATATTATACTAATTATATAAAAACTGATGCTTCTATTCATGTTATGTATTCACAACATATTTACTTTATCTACCAGGAATTTGCATTCTACCAAAAATTACGTTGTCAAAATTTTACTGAAAATACGTCCAAAAATAGCAGTTTCACAAAAAAGATCGCGCGGGCGTGTGTGTATGTGTGTGTGCAGCATAACTTGTAACGCAATTGTTAGGTAAATACCGAAATTAATATTTAATTTCTACATCTTACAAAGATGCGAAACAAGATTTTCCATGAAGATCCCCTTCATTCAAAACTATGCTTTAATGAATTTGTTTTTATTTTTTATTTTATCAAAACTACCAATAAAGATGTTGATTAAGATGTCATATATGCCACAACATTTACATTACAAATAAAACCTGTATTTTGAATTACTGCTAAAACTGTGAAGCCTTCTTTATTAGGAAGAAACTTCATATAAATTTGTATAACTGGTAGAGCATAAACGATAGACAAAAGCATACAACACAAAGAAGTAGATATATTCAAATAAAATTTTGTAGAATTAGCCATTTCCGATATTACGTCGATATGGATTTTAATTTTTCAATACTTTCATTCTTTGACGTCTCTCATTCATTTGTTTCCGTGAAGTCAGGAAAGAATATGAAATTTCTAAACCATGCCATATCTAGGCAGTTTCCCGGAAAAATATGCAACGCTGAAAGTGTGGAAGTCTGAGCTAAGAAAATTCCAGAGGCTTTTGGAAAATATGTTTCTGTAAAATCTTATTTATAGCTGGAAAAGAAGTCAACGTTCTCTTTATTATCAAGGTAGTTGAAGGAAAAATCGATAAATATAAAACACAATGAGTTAATAAATGCAGCATATGTATCACGTGATATCAAGTGTATTTTTTTTCGTATAAAGTAATAGACACTTTAACTGCTGTTTATCTGAAAATAGTTAACTTCTGCTTGTAGCATATTGTAACCAGAAATCTCCACAAAGTAATAATTTAGTTTCATGGTGCTAAAATCCCAAACTAGGAATTAGCGTGTCTATCTTCAAAATTGGAGGAATCGGGTTCGAATCTCGGTTGACGCAAGTAACTTGGATAATTTTCCCCCTACAGTTTCTCCTTTTGCTTATAAGACAATGTCGGGGAACTTTCAGCTCATCCACTCCGGGCTCATTTAAGTATTCCATCTTATCCTTCTAGTTTAAGCACATTTGGTTCTTTAAAGAGATGCTTGAGGCTTTAAAAAGTTATCTTGAAAGACTATAGAGTCATCTATGTGTGTTAGGTTTAATACATATTACAGCGATCCAAATATTCCATCGGAAATACGCGTTTTGACGTCCAATGCACTCAAATGAAAGCATGTTAATGAAGTTCCGTGCGCCTGTGTAAGAAGCATAACTGAAAAACGAAAAGTTGGATTCGGATAAGTACTGTATATATTGTAACAGTCACAGCGTTTAAGCGTATGTGAAATTCCACCACGTAGCTATCATTTATATGAAGGAAATTAGGAGAAAATTATTTAATTTTTTTAAATTGTTATAACAGTTTCGATTAAAATGGATGGATGAGATATATTTATTGATGGAGAATTATTAAAGGTCTTATACAAACTCCTGTGCATAGGTAATTAATCGTACATGCATATTTAGGACACGAATTAAATGTGAAGAAAAAGATTGTCTCAGATTAACTGAAAAAAATTAATCCTGTATCGCGCACATTACCCAGGTATTTGCTAATAGTGTGTCAGTTTCTATAGCAGCCAGTAAATTCCAACATACTGATCTCTTTTTGGAAGTTCAGGTGATTTTAAATCATGTTTATTCTATATAAGAAAACATTTTTTCGTATATATAATATTTTAACCAACATAATATGCCATGTATTTCTTGAAAATAACAACTTTCAAGTGAGGACCATTAACTCGCAGACACTCTTCGAACCTCGGACGCAAGTTGTATACACAGCGGCGCAACATGTAGTGTTTAGTGTTTCAATATTTTGCGGGCGATCTTTAAAGATAACGCTCTTCAAGTATCCCCCATAAGAAGAAATCGCAGACGGTCAAGTCTGGGGATTTTGCTGGCCAGGTGATGTCACCCTTACTGATTTGATTTGGGAAAAGTCTCCTTACTGCATTCATGGAGGCCCCCTACAGTGTAACAACTGGCTCCATCTTGTTGAAACCAGGAAACTTACGGAAACCGCGTAATTTCATTAGTAAGGAATGTTTCAGTCATGTTCACGTACCTGGCTGATATCACGGTCGTTGCTTTTCCCTTGTCTTTCAAAAAACAGAGTCAATAATCCCAGAATACAACACGGCACACCAAACGGTTACTTTCTCACTGTGCAATGGTTTCTCGTGTAATTGAAGAGGATTGTTTCGGGACCAATATCTGACATTCTGTTTGTTTACAAAGCCAGATAAAAATGTGATTCGTCAGACATCCATAATTTGTCAAATTCTTCTTCTTCATCTTTATCCATAGGATTTAACACCTCTTCACACTTATTCTTGAGAGAATATCACAAAGTTTTAGTTTATTCACCCTGGAGCTTGTAGGGATGAAAATTAAGGTCTAAGTGCAATATTCTTCTTACAGTCCTCTCCAAAAAGTTCATTGCAGCCGGTTGCTTCACCTACGAGCGCATTGGACTTCTGTTCACAAAAACTCTTAGCTCATCAATAATTTCTGGTGTAGGCTTGGTCCTTCTGCTACCTAGAGACTTCTTATTTAGTGTCGAACCAGTTTCCTCAAGGTTCTTAGCCCATGTTTTTATGGAATGAGTAGATGGGATGATCATGGCGTCCTAAATTAAATTTATAAAGAAATTTGTTGTAGTAGATAAATTGCCTCATAACTATCGTCGTTTTTATAAAAACTTATCACTTTAAAAACACGTTGTTGACCTGTTCACTGACCCTGTTTACTGAATGGCAGTCTCATAGTAAAAGAATGCGCACGCAGCTTTAGCTATAACAGAAAGCACATGATATAAAATCGCCTGTTCCTGTGCTGACCCTTTCTCTATGAATTTAATTTTTCGTTGGTCTCCCACTACGCTAAAACATTGTCTCTGCTTACCGTAAATACGCAGTAGGGAAAGTAAAAATGGGCGCTCCTCCCCTCCAATGTTTATCGCTATACATTCAACAACACATGAGTGAGGTGATATAAGAACGGCACTTTCTGCCCAGTAGAGACCACTACATTATCAATAGCTGCCTCTGTGAGAATCCACCGTTTGTTTGCTGCATATAAATTTTCCAGTCACGTTAATACAAGCTGTGTGCAATTTACTTGCAACGTTTGTTAATTCAACTACCAAAACCGTTTATGCTGTTAAGTGATTTCAATAATCATAATAATCTTTGCTACTACAGTGAAAGCGAAAATCATTAAATCCCTGTTACCCAGACTAGGCTAGGTTTCATTAGATTCCAATAATTCGACTCATTACATGGTACTTTCGTCAGCATCGATCGAGCCACTGCTACACTCAGTGCCCCGCATTTACTTCATTGGTCTGTGCTCAACAGTGATCAGTTCCCCATTATCACACATGTGCACAATGCGTCCCCAGACTATATGCCACTGGGCACCAAGATGTGCTTTAGATAAACATACTGCTCCCAACAGAGCAGAGTAACTAACCTAACTAACAGAATATCGCTAATCTGATGCGTATAAATGTCGAAATACCGTGCTGATTCAATACATTTTATTCCAGCTAAAACTCCGTGAACAAACGTAAGTTGCTACACTTGAATGAATGCCAACAAAAGAAAATTAATACTCTTCGTCCAAAATTTGTACGATAAACAGCATAACTTAAGCTTCATCTATGAACAGTCTCATTTGTATACGTCTGCTGTTAGCATGTATATTCTTCGAAAACATATCTTTTTAGTTGAATCTGTAACTATTTAAAGAATTTAAATACATTCACGTACTTGATGCAATTAATATAATCGTTACGATATGCGCAAGAATTGGATGGAGAGTAAAGAAACAGTGGAAACATCGTCTAACTATGGGGTGGTTTATAAAGAAGTCATATTTCTTTAATTGTTCTGTTCGAAATTCATTCAATGCCCCCAATTTAGCACCAAATTAAGCAGAATGTTCTGGAGTTTTGATTCCCTGTCATCAGATGCGCAGATGTTCATGTTTTATTCGTATTTGTTAGTCTTATTGTCGGCAACTGTTTGAGAGTTTGTTCTACTCAACGTGAAAATGGAGTACACATTAAATGAAAGACTCTTCCTTGTAAAGCAATACTGGATTACGAATCCAGTTACAGCTACCCAAAGGGCATACCAGAGAGAATTTGGTGTTTGGAATCCTCCCGAAAGAAACACAATACTGGGACTGGTAAACAGATTGGAAACAACTGGATCTCTGGTGCGTGAAAAAGCCAAAATTCGTTCATGTAGGCTTCCCACGGTTGTTGACGTAAGAGCGTGACTGATCAGTCACCTAAAAATCATTAAGACGTTTTTCGCGGAGACAGGGTACAGCTACTGCATGTGTCAGAGAGCTGCGAAAAGTGCAGGCCTAAAGCCATATAGGAATACGTTGTCCATCAGTTACAGGAACCAGATAAGAACAGACATCTGAATTACTGTCGTTGGTTGGTTTCAGGCGTTCATTGTGAAAAATCCTGACATATAGTCCATCACATGGTTCACAGATGAAGCATGGTTCCATTTATCCGGATGTTGAACTCAAATAACTCACGATATTGCACCAGCAAAAATCCATATATTATTGATGAAGCACCGGTTAAAATCGGAATTTGATGCGCAATATCCGCACAGAGAATAGTGGGACCAACATTTTTTGAAAACAATGTGAACACTGCAGAGTACTGACGGATTTTCATGGAGTTTGCTGAGCAACTAGACTATGTAGAGTTGAGAAAGGATATTTTCAGCAGGATGGCGCTACATACCATATATCAAATGAATCCATGGCACTAATTGCAAATTTTTTGACGACCGGATAATTTTAAAGAACTTTTGGCCACCGAGATCTCCGGATTTGACATCGCCGGACTTATTTCTATGGGTTTACTTAAAAGACAGGGTTTATGCCACACGTCCCCAGACATTGGACGACCTGAAGCACATTACACATGTTTAAGAGATCAGACTGAAATTCATTTATTGATCTACATTTATATAATATTGTGGTTTATTAGGTAGCATTTTATTTTTTCCTTAATTAGATAACGTTTATTAAAATTTACAAGGAATATATTTTCAGAACAGAGCCATGAACCTATTAACACCAAAGTAGATTCAGTAGCGTCATTGTGTTATCACATCAAAATTTCATTACGCTATCTTCAATAGTTGCCGAGAAAACGGATTATTTACATAACAAAATACCACTCAAAGAAAATACTGTTCAAATTAAAAATGGAGAAGAATAACATTACATATATTTACAAGCCAAAATTACATTGCTTGAACATCGGAAGCTGACATATTTAAAGTGGTAACAGCTTGTAGAATAAAGTTTCCCCTTAAAAATAAGTTATAAGGTGTATCTGTGGTTATTCATTCATTATCTGTTTACCCTCCTCTTATGTAGGACTTACACCCCCCAGGACTTACAGGCGGGTGCCTGGGGTCAGAGGCCCGTCGAGGAGCAGACACTCATGGATCAGACAGAACATCCAGGATGGGTGATCAGCCCGATGCCTGGTATGTATGAAAAAAGTAGATGAAATGGATGGTGAAATGGATGAAAGGAAAGGTGATGATGGAGTAGTTGGTGGAATGAATGGCGGGGGAAACCGGAGAACCCGGAGAAAACCCGCCCAGACTTCGCTTCGTCCACTACAAATCCCACATGCGGGTCCCTGGGATTGAACCCGGGCCGCCTCGGTGGGAGGCGAGCGGTCTAACCACTCGGCCACGGCGCCGCCCTATCTGTAGTTAAAGGGTTTTAAAAAGATTTTTATTCTTACTGTGAATTTAATTTTTCAGCATAATTCAGAGTGCAAAATACCAGATGTGCTACCATTTTAAAATATATTTAAAATATGAGTATTCTGCCTACAATGATAAAATATATATCAAATTAAAAGGAAATTCCAATTTATAACACGACACAAAAACTATATGGCATTGTTTTGCAACTTTCGCCATTTTGTCTCCCCTTAAAATTTTGGCAGCAGAAGCGATTTGTCTTATAAATTTGCATGCAATATTATGGCTGCCAGTTTATACTACAAGGATTGGAGATACACCAACGTATCAGTCATCAGGGAAACGTCACTTACCTTAACTGGCTGAAATGCACGGTCGTGGTAAGGGATACTGTGAAGACAGCAACTCTACACTTCAACCAGGCATGTCTATTGTTCGTCGCATATTGGCTGGCGTTGAAGGATTCCAGCTTCAACACCTAGAAGCTGCAGTTGAACTTGGCATTAATTTTTAATTTCTTTACCACGTACCTAGTAGATAGAGTAGGTACCAATTGCATTCCACCCAAAAATTCGATACAGACATTTCTCCGTAAATACATGTTTTGTGGCCCACTGTATCCAGAAAAAATATTTTTAGAAAAAGATCCATATGCGTGTCTGTAAACAGCATAACTCAGAAACGAAATCTCGGATAATACCAAACTTGGTATTTAAATGCAGTATTATCAGCCAAAGATATGGCACGAAGGTTTCCAAGAAAATCCCCTCTCCAAACTACCATTTACCTGAAACATTTTCCGAAATTTCTTGTTTTCTAAAAATGTTTTTTTTACAAAGATTTAAAATAAAAGACCAACAATATTTTATTAAAATGCCATATACCCGTATTAAAGATATTTAGATGACAAATAAAACATATATCCAAAAATTTCTGGGAATAGTCTGTGAATAGTGCTCTTCAATGGAAGACCTTTTGCAGAATTTTGTATAGCTGGCAAACGTGTGTGTGTGTGTGTGTGTGTGTGTGTGTGTGTGTGTGTGTGTGTGTGTGTGTGTTTGTGTGTGAACAGTATTGCTCAATAAGGGATAAAAACCGAAATTGTTATTTTGAAGAAGGTTCTCTGAATTTTGCAAAATCCAAGGTACTACGTATATTTAGAAATTTTAATTTTTTAGATCTTATGTCTGTACAAAAAAAGTTAATTGTAAGGTTTGGTGCATATGTCATTTATAGATTATGTGTTTTAAAATTAAAATAATAAGCTGTTTTATAAACATGTACTCTACCTGATGAAAATTCAATAGTGTTTAAACAGAATTTCATATTTGTGTTCCCTATTGAGCTAGAAAATAAGTTGGCTAAGAAATCTGCTTTTAAAATAATTGTTTTTTAAAAACAAAGTTTTTTTCTTTAATTGTTAATTTCGGATTTTGCAGTATATGTGTGTGTGTGTGTGTGTGTGTGTGTTCATAAAACGTGGGTGAGCTTTGTGGTCTAATGTATTTGCCTTGCACTAATAGCTACAAAGGAAGTTTTAGTTAGCACGTATTCAAGAACTATTTTCGAAGTTTGACTTTCATAACTTTAATATGTCATCATTAGAAGCAATTTAAATATTGAAAATGTCTGAAATATTTCAACCTAGAAAACTGACTGGAAAATTTGCTCATATTTCCTGATGTTCAGTTTATGTACTTTCTTATTAAATAGTATATATTTTTACTTAAAACTCATAATTTAAAAACTAAGACACGCACAAAAATAGTTTTAAAACAACTTATAGAAATTATGCGAAAAATGTCAGAAATGTATAAAGAAGCCTCAAAATTGCTACCACGTTCTGGGTTATTTAAATCGCCATGTAGTTCCCTCATTTTCATTCCCATTACAAAACTATTTACACAAAAATCCTCCTAGAGAATTGGATATAATAAACAGTTAAAGTCCAAAATATAATTTCGATTATTTTGTCTATTTTTCACCATTGGTCCGTCTGAATTCAGCTTTTTTGACAATACCATTTTAGAAAATATCCCTCCACTATTAGCTACCCATTTTTATGGAAAATATTTGGTTATTTGTTTTCAAAAACATCTTAAGGATTCTGGTTAAATACAATATATTTAGGGTAAATTTATTTACATGACAAAATATATATTTTGATCTTCCTACGAATAGCCTACGAAGTCCTCTTCATCTGAATACATTTTATATACTCTTGATACTGGTAAACTATAAGAGAGAGATAAAAGTTTAGCACGGAATAAAATGTTTAACTCGTTAAAACAAACAATTATGTAAAATTAATTGTTTTAGTATTAATCGAGTTTTAGACATTCGTTGATTGGTTCGAATTTTCATATTTTCCATTTTTGAAGTGCTAAGTCACCATTGATTTGTTTAACAAGCGAGATGGCTCTGCGATAACGTATGAGGCTTACATTCGGTTTCTATTCCCGTCGACCTCCGTATCTGTCATTGGTTGTCGTAATTTTCCCTGGTCGATTAGCTAATGCTGGGATAGTTTCTCATCTACTCCATTTGCCCTCCCTAATTTCCTTTTCACCCTTATTCCTTCGCACATTTCAAGTACACGCTTCTAGGTTTCATGGCGTGAGGCAGTGTTGGAGAGATGTTGTGGGTACTTGCCAGAGGGCTGTCTAGTTCGACGGGTCGTTCATGCCTTTCCTGGACAGCTGCAGTAGTGGAACTGTTAGGGACTTATGCGCGTCTCAGTGCTCTGTAGTGTTTTGTGGTTCTTTCACTTCATCTCACCCCTTCTGTGAGGTGATAGCTCTCACATATGCTGCCGTGTTCGAGGTATCCCCCTTCGCTGTATACCCCATAGGTTTGTTTCTTGCAATGCCATGCAATTTCAAAGCCAGCATATAATCATTTACTCTTTAAATACACTAGTATCGCTTCAGCCTCCTATATCCCTCCTGTATGTATGTGTAATGAAAGTATTTCTGCAAACATTTATCTCGATAACTTGAAAGTAGATAGAAACATAATATTTTTGCAAGAATCGGCTGTATAGAAGTGGGTGGCGAAGTTCATGTGATTGTAACCTAATATAGTTACTTTTATTATTCGGAATGGAATATCCTCTCTGCTTTAGATAACCGTCAGAAATAAAAGCAATGTCATTACTATCATACATGTATTATTCAAATTTATATATTCATGTGGTTCCTGAAAGCTTTAGTATTATTTCCACACCAATTCTCGTTTGTAATATGTGATTCATTTTTTTGTAAATTGCTAACACAAGAGCTTTCAGGCATACTGACTCTGTAAACAAGCAGGAAAGTTTACCGATTAGCTGTGCAGCAGTCATTAACATTCACGACCTCATTTACCTTTCACGCACGAAAAGCGGTTCTGTTACTGTGTTTGCTTAACAATCCCTTTCTTCAAACATGACCGGCCGATGAGAGCTTAAAAACTTGAACATTTTGCCAGTCGCGTGGATTATAACATTGGAGCGTGCAAAAAGTACTTTGCAAACTTTACTCTCGTGGAGAATAACATTGGGAACACAGATATGGACAGTGGCATTGTGTGCTCTAGCTGGAGGAATAAAATAGGGCGCTTTGTTACGGCCCAGCAGCCTCTTGTTTACTCCTCGAGCTCCCACACGCATTAAAAACACCCTCTTGCTCTACATGAACGAAAGGAACATAAAGCAAGTCCTAAAAGATTTACAGACTAAAGCAAACACACAGTACAGCATGTAACAGTCTCTTTAAGATGAACTCGTATAATGCATGAACAGGGAAACCAGGTCTTAAGGGTTGAAGTACATCCTTAAGCTAATGTAAATTTATTATTAAATTACGTTCTTCATCGAGGACAGTAATTGATGGTGTAAAAATTATACACAACTGGGCTCGTGATATATGAGCACAGGTAGGCTTGGGCAATCCATAGGGGCTCTTCCACTTACGGGCAATACCAACTGCACATCGGGTTTCTAGCGGCTTAAGCCAAGTAGTTCACCTCCACCTGTATCTCTCCACCAAGATGGTGTAAACTGGGCCAAGAGATAGTGTAAACTGCGTCACCGTGATACTTTAAACTGGATTACCGAGGTAGTGTAAACAGCACCATTAAGACAGAGTAAACTCCATACTCGATATGGTATAAACCGCGACACCGAGATAGTGTAAGCTATACCACCAGGAAAGGGTGAACTCCACCATCGATATACTGTAAGTCGTACCATCAGCATAGCGTAAACTTCATCTGAGATATACTGTAAACTAGATCACAGAGATTGTGTAAATTGCAACGCCAGGATAGAGTAAACTGTATTTTAGATATACTGAAAACTAGAACACAGAGATAGTGTAAACTGCACGATCGAGACAGGATAAACTCCATCATTGGTATGGTATAAGTTGGAGCACATAGATAGTGTAAATTACAGCATCAGGACAGTTGTGTCGACTATATCGAGAGCGGCATCGGTTATCATGGGTATAGAGTAAAGTACATCACAGACACATGTAACTATAGCATCAGGATAAAGTAAACTGATTAATAAATAGTGTGCAAATTACACCGCAGAAATAGTGTAAACTACAGCATCAGGATAGAGTAAACTCCATCATAAATATGGTATAAACTACACCACAGATATAGTGTAAACTACGCCACAGATATTGTGTAAGCTACACCACAGATATAGTGTAAACTACGCCACATATATGGTGTAAACTACGCCACAGATATAGTGTAAACTACGCCACAGATATAGTGTAAACTACGCCACAGATATAATGTAAACTACACCACCAGGACAGAATAATCTCTCCATCATAGATATGGCGTAAACTGCGGCATGGAGATAGTGTAAAACGCACAATCCGGATAGTTTACACTCCATCATAGACATAGAGTTTGTGTAAAGTACACCATTTAGATAAACTGAACCAGTAGGTTAGAGTAAATTTTACCATAGAGATAACACTTTGAATCGCCGAGGTAGTGTAAATTGCACTACCAGAACAGAGTAAACTCCGGGATCGATATATGTAAACTGCATTACCGAGATAGTGAAATCACATAATTGCGATAATATGAACCTTTCAGTGAAATAGTGTAGTAAACTGCTACCAAAATAAGGCAAACACCACCACTATCAAGGTAATGTGAAGTGCACAAAATGTATGTTTCAAACTACATAAAGGCAATATTGTAAACTGTATCACCAAGATAGTGTAAACTGTATCATTGATATAGCATAGACAGGATCACCGAGATAAAGTAAAATTCACCATTGAGATAGTGTAAAGAGTATCACAGAGATAGTGCACACTGTACCACGGAGATGGTATAGATAATGTGTAATGCTCCACTAAGATATTATAAACTGCGTGAAGGCGACCTTATTAACTGTGTCACCATAACTTAACTTTATGTTTTATAAGGGTAATCGGTAAGAACCACGCTTGTTTTGCACTTTTATCCCCTTTGGTTTGGAAATAATTATATAAAATGCCCTAGACTTTCTTAACCCTCCGTCAGGCGCGCGCTTTGGTAGAACGCCGTTAGTCGCGCGGGGCCTAGTAGACCCTCGCTATATTTTTGTTGTTATTGTTTGTATTTTTGTTTTATTTCGTTTATTTTCTTTTTTCCTGTGTTTACCTTTATATAGATTAAGCGTACAGGGCTTTGATTAGTAGGTATTATGTTACAACATAAAAATACGAGCTAAAATACGAGTACATATACGTTATAAATTGTATTACAGTAAGTATAAAGAAATACATTGCCATTTCCAGGTATACATACAACTCGTAATTTCAAATGTTCAGTTACTCAGAATCATCTACTATCTCACCCGTGTTTTCCCCGACTAAGCAACTTTCGCAAATAATATTAGCATGTTTGCTCAAACACAGGGGAGTGTTGCATTTCCCACATGCATATTTAGTTTTGCAGTTCATTTTGTCTTTGTTGCAGGGTTCACATCGTTTCCTTTTCAATGTGCATAGTGGTGTATTTGACAATTCATCTACCCCGGATTCTTCAGCTTTATATTTTGTCAAAAGGCCTTTCAAATCACCCGGTAGATTTGATGCTGTTGCTCTCCTTTGTAGCTGTTGTAACAGTAATGCTAAAGATAGTGCTTTCAAATACTCTTTCCTTGTGGAATATTTATTTTGGTTTCAAAGGAAGATAACCCTAGAATTGATACCTGCTATGTTCAAGATATGGTAAAAAATAACCATGGGCCACCTTCTCGTTGTTCTTGCTACATTGTATGTAGCACACAATTTATCTACTACATCAACTCCAGATTTAGTGTCGTAACGCAGGATTATTTCAGGCTTTTTCTCAGCACCTTCTGATAACTGTGTGGATGAAACATGTAGACTTGAGAGCAAAACTATTGTTTTACCACTTTTTGGAACATATGAAACAAGCGTTTCATTTTTTGTGAAGCCAAATATGCTTTCGTACTGACTGCGATCTTTTGGAGAAGAGAAATTAGTGGGTAACTCTTTTTTGTTCTTTCGCACTGTACCGACGAAAGAAAGTTGTCTTTTGCGCAATTCATTCACCAGCGATACAGTGGTAAATGTTTCGTCCAGTGCCAGAGATTGGTTCAGTTAGTCTCAGCACTACAGCCTCTGCCAAGTTAGTTTGCAAATATAGTCCGTCCGGCTGCTGTTCACGATAAATCTCCATGTTAGTTGCATAAAACAGTTTTGCATCACTCAAACAGAATCTATTTATGCCATACTTATTTGGCTTGGATGGTATATATTGTCTAAAACCACATCAACAGCCACGAAATGACGGCAACTGTTCGTCGACAGTGACATTTTGTCCAAGAGAATAATGGTTCTGACAGTTGTTCAGAAACAATGTAAACATTTCTCTAAAAGCAGCCAATTTATCCAATCTTCGTCGCTCCAGTCTTGAGCTTTTGTCATCAAAGCGAATACAGCGTATTATAAAATGAATCGTCTTTCGGACATAGCCATTCGGAATAGAGGAATTCCAAGATCATCGGTTCTCCAAAACTCGTGAATATTCTGGCATCCACCACGAAAAATTCCTGCCAGGTACAATAAACCTAGGAAAACTTTTATTTCTATTACATCTGCTGCACACTGCTAATGTAAGTATTTGAGCTTTCGACAATCAAATCAACTATATCTTCGGTAACAAAAATCAATTTCCATTTTCGCATTTTTGGCAGCTTCTACCACACCAGGAATTTTGGTCAATATATTGTGAGCTCTTGTCTGTGTTATATTCCATTGTGTTTTTTTCCATGTTGTTCCATCTCTTCCTGTAAATAACAACAGAATGTATTTTTAATAATAATAATAATAATAATAATAATAATAAGAAGAAGAAGAAGAAGAAGAAGAAGTATGATAAGCATATGATGTTACCTATAAAATACATAATATCACACAAGCTGCTTTCATCGTCTTTTTCTTCATCTTCATGCTGAGTTTCTGAATCTAAAGATCTCGTTTCAAGTTTATCTTCTGAATCAGAATCATCTGATACATATAAGTTGTCATCCTCGAGCAAGGCATCATAATCGCAAAGTAGGCGATGTACTTCTTCCAAATTATTCGGATTCTGTAGAGCGTACCATTTACTCGTATTCATGACGAAGCAGTAACAGATCCTTGTAATAGCAAAGCAATGTTGTGCAAAAGCTAATGAGAAACAAATCTGTCAACAATATGTAACGAGAGCAGGCGCGCGGTGCCTGGTTGACCTGTGCGATACGTAACTGCTGATTAGTCATTCCTCCAGCCAAACAAATAAACAGATAAGGTTATCGCTGCAGCAAATAATCGCGCAAGGTGTAATGTTAGATGTCCTAGTCAGGCAATTGCATAGGTGCGTTCGTTCGAAAATTATAACATTTATATAATGCCAGGGGTCTCTCAGGCCCCTAGCGACTGACGGAGGGTTAACTAAGCATCCGGGAGAATACATTATTACTCTAAACATCGTTTCTAATGCTAAAAGATACGTTTTTCTATTTATTCTTCTCTGCGACTAAGTAGTATTTTTTCTTAAATGTTGCACAGATGCCTCCCCCCAAAAAGAACCATAGAAAGCTTAAACGGCAGATGTAAAAATAAGATAATGCAGTTATATTTCGTTGTAGAGAAAACCATAAAAGCGTTCATGAAATGTTGTCAGTCCTATGGAGCTCCAGTAGCTCTGTGGTGTTTTTTTCTGCCTGCGGTGCGAGAGAAGTCGTGTTCGAATTCCAGTACAGGTGTGGGGATTTTTCCCCTTACTGGAGGGACTGGTACAGGCTTCACTCAGCTTCATGTGATCCTTGGGGAATCAGGTATCAGAAACCTCTCCAAAGCGGCCAAGCGAGATGCTTACCACGTCCCTGTTGCTACACTCTGCCCATGATGTCGTGTGCAGTCTGCTAACGGTATGATCGACTTGGCCTCTAGGGCTGTCTTGCCGCGTGTTTATTTACTTAAAATCGTGAGGGTATTTTTTCCTCTCTCTCTCTATCTAGAAGCTGAGTCTCACAGAACATTATTTTATCTGCATTTCATGGTATGGATTAAAGGCATAATGAAACGTGAATTTAACATCAGGCTTTACTTACTGCATCCAATAACCTGGAATCGAACAAGCATCAGTGATTCCATGTATGTAAATATTATTTTTATTGCTGTTAACATATGGGTGGAAATTAAGCAAACGGAAAAAAATCAATTGACCGGAAAATACCCGTTTTATGACATGCCCTTCAAAAATTGGATAATTACACACTAAATTAAATTTACCAACGCGGCCGCTGTCGCTTGCATGCACGCATATTACACCCGTCAGAATCGTGCCTGAAATCTGATAACTAATCGCATTTCTTTCCAGTACACGACAATACCGGGGCTGTGTTTAAACAGCTAGCAATTTCAGCCGTTATAATCAAATGGCTTTATACTGTCTCTCTGTATTTTATAAACGCCTGCATGTTTCCCTTGTAAAGATCCCTACCTGTTTTCAGTAACAAAGTTTTAAATGGAGTTACACGTTTCCGAGAGTATACATAGTAAAATGGACGGACATGCGATCGGTGATAAACACAAGGGATCATTGCCACATCACGCTAGTTCTGTTAAAGGAACAAAACTGTTTACTTAAAATATTTCATTGTTTTAAAATATTATTAAGGGGGATTAAAAGCGTGTACCGCCGATGTTAAACCTGATAAATATTTTCTCAGAAACTGTTTAAGATATCAATGCTGAATTTTCCAAGAACGCACATTGATGCCTGATCAACTTTTGTTCCATAAGTTTATTTATTAAGGAGCATAGCATTTTTTCTCAGATTATGATTAACATTTATTCCGAACTCCTTTTTACATTAACCAAGCAATTATTAACAAAGTATATTCTTACATCCCTTAGGGTAGTGTTTATTATCCTAAAATTTGATTTAGTTATTTTCAATAGTTACTGAGAAAACGGATCATTTAAACCATAAAACGCCCTTTACAGAAAAATCTGTTTAAAAAGAAATGGAGAACATGAACTTATATATTTCCAATAAAAGAAATTACATAGATGGAACACACAATATCTGTCATATTTAATAGTAGTACCAAGTTTTAGAGCAAACCTTCCCCTAAAACATGGGCTAAAGTTCACCTCTTTACTCCTGTGTGTTTAAGTTATGAAATGTTCTTGTGTGAAGTGGTTAAGAATTCACAATACACAGCACCGTTTCACGAATATGTTTTAAATATACGTAATGTGCCCAATATAATAATAATATATAATCAAATTAAAGCGAAAATTTGCAATTTCCAATTCTTAAAAACAATTAAAAATCTAAATGGGACATTTGGGCAATTTTATCTCCCCTTAATAGAAAGGAAAACTCGTGCAGTTCGGTTTCTAAGGAGACGATTCTGAGGGAGCCTTTCGTTTGACGCAAGGTTTTAAAGAATTTGATAAAAAAGGAAATATTAAAAGATATTTACAGTTACCTTTCAAAGCCTCAGTTCTACGTCCAATTAATAAGCAAGGCTTTAAAAATGGCCATGAAATTCTTAGTTAGGCAATTTCTCGCATTACGGGTATTCGATGGCTTAAATGGGTCCAGCTCATTGGCCGTTTCCTAATCGAGGTTTGGTTACCCTTCTTATTTGTGTAACAACCAATGAGTAAGACGTCAGGCAGACGTCGTTTGCATTCTAGTGACACATTGGCTTCGAAGCAAGAGGGGAAGTGAATTAACCTGCTCTATCACCCCTCTTTCATCGTTTCGAAAAAAATATAGGGGCCTCCTATTTATGCGCTGGACAGACGATAAGGATTGCCATTGATATTGTTTTTGTCACTACTAAAACAGTTGGGCACATGTGAATGCCGCTTAACATCGAGTGCAGATCGAATGTCCTTCTCTCAGAGTGCGCTCAATCATTTCTTTCCACAACTGTATCTGCAACGAAATAAGTTATGAAAATGTTTCTGCAAACGTTCATCTCAATTAACATTAAGTCGATAAAAAGTAAATATTTTGTAACAATAGTTTGTAGAGAAGGGGTTAGAGAAAGGCATGTGAATGAAACACATCAGATTTATTTATTGTATACCTGACATATGATTTAAAGTGAGAGGAACTGTATCCGTAAATATGTAACATAATCCGGAATTGCAGTAAAAACGTTGATAATTATTGATTTTGAAAGGTTTTATACGTTATATAAGATGGAATTGTTGCCAATTGTATTTTATTATAATGCTTCCTATTAATTGTATGTAAGATAACATTTTGAACACTGTCCACGAAAAAGGCTAAAAATATACGCAGCCTTCAAATTGAAACCAATGAATGAAAAATACAGAACAGGTAAAGCTGTAATATAGTTGTTTTTTCCGCATACTAAAAATGTGAATTTTCTTGCAGTTAAATTTTGTGCTAGAATTGTGATTCGAAGTGGAGGCAAATACGGAATACTGAGAGTTAATATACATTAAAATATACCTTACTGTATTTTATATCACTATACAAAAATAGCTTAATAGCTTTATATTTACCCCTGGCCATGTTTCCACATTTCTGTAAAATAGAACCCAATTAATTAGTGAACATTGTAATAGAAACTGTCACATAAGAGTACAGACAAATATGAAGAAAAAATACAACGAGAAAAAAGAAAGATGCCCTTTCAGATTAAGAAACACTGTTGTATGTTTATTTCTGTATGGAGGAATTCGTGCTTACCATTTACATTTCTTCAGGTCAATAACTGAAGTCATGGAACACATTGAAAGAAAACAAGCTTAACTAATAAAATAGAACACCAAAGAAGTAGTGCAGGGAGATGTGTTGGATTATAGCCAAGAAGATGCATTGTTTTTGCTGATATATCTTTCCAGGCGAAGTATCTGCACTGATCATATCATATAGCATGGTTACACGAGTGGAAAATATACACTATGTGATCAAAAGTATCCGGATACCCCCACAAACATACGTTTTTCATCTTAGGTGCATTGTTCTGCTACCTACTGCCTGGTACTCAGTATCCGCGACCTCAGTAGTCATTAGACATCGTGAAACAGGACGCTCCGTGGAACTCACGGACATCGAACGTGGTTAGGTGATTGGGTGTCACTTGTGTCAGAAGTCTGTACGCGAGATTTCCACACTCCTAAACATCACTAGGTCCACTGTTTCTGATGTGATAGTGAAGTGGAAACGTGAAGGGACATGTACATCACAAAAACGTACAGGCCGACCTCGTCTGTTGACTGACAGAGACCGCCGACATTTGAAAAGGGTCGTAAAGATTAATAGACAGACATCTATCCAGACCATCACACAGGAATTCCAAACTGCATCAGGATCCACTCCAAGTACTATGTCAGTCAGGCGTGAGGGGAGAAACATTGGATTCCATGGTCGAGCCGCTGCTCATAAGCCACACATCACGCAGGAAAATGCCAAACAACGCCTCCTTTGGATTAAGGAGCGTCAACATTACACGATTGAACAGTGGCAAAACGTTGTGTGGAGTGACGAATCACGGTACACAATGTGGCGATCCGATTGCAGGGTGTGGGTGTGGCGAATGCACGGTGAACGTCATCTGCCAGCGTGTGTAGTGCCAATAGTGAAATTCGGAGGTGGTGGTGTTATGGTGTGGTCGTGTTTTCCTTGGAGTAAGCGAGCGAGTTAGCGAGTGCGTTTCTCGTGCAACATCAAGAGCGATTCTCCTAGTTCGTGACGACTGTTGTGACGTGCAGCGAGTGATGCTGCTATAGGAGACATTGAAGAAGCCTTTTGTTCGATTCCCTAGCGAGTGAACCATCCGGAAGAAGACGCTATGACACGAAGAAGTCAAGTGACGGGAAAGTAGAACTAGTTCACATTAATGAAGTGAAAGTGAAAGTTCTAATGAAAGTAGAATTAGATAAAGAACTAGACAGTGACTTGACAACTACGTGTCAACTGGAATTAATTGTTCTTTCACACACGCCGTGTGTTGGACAAGGTTGGAAAGGTAGAATCAGACGACTGAAAAATTCAATGCCATAGCCAGGATTTGAACCACGGATCCCACGGTCTCCGTCCGGTTGCTCTAACCACGAGCTACCATGGCAACATGCCGGTAGGAATCAGTTGGAGAATTTAATGTCCTACCGGCATGTTGCCATGGTAGCTCAGTGGTTAGAGCAACCGGACGGAGACCAGGAGATCCGTGGTTCAAATCCCGGCTATGGCATTGAACTTTTCAGTCGTCTGATTCTACGTGACAACTACTTGACAACGTACAGTTGCAAAATTAGACAAAGTCATATTATTAGTATTATATATTGCGTATCCAAACTTGAATTTTTACTAAACAGATGTGTAACAAAAGCAAAGGAAAAGGTTGCTGAAAAGTTATTTACAGTTTAATTAGAATATATTGGATATCGTTCTTTATAGTTAGCTCAAGCCAAAAAATACTCAATGCATTATATAAATTAAATATAAATTCTTAAATTTCACAAGACCAGGTAATATGAACTTTATCAGTGATAACATTACAATAGTTGGTATGCTGAATTGGAGAGAGACTATCCGTGATTCATAATACCTTACATATAATGGATTAAATGTTTATGTTCTCGTTATTCCTTAGCTATACTAGATGCCCAAATAAGCCGTTCTTTGCAGTTTTATGTTTTTACATACATAGGTTCAAAAGAACCTGTGGCATCACCGCTCTTCAAAGGGACAGTGCAGGTACAAAGCGAAAGGTCATTGAGGTACTGCTGCTGTCAGGATGTGTTTACTTGGTAGTTCGGTACTGATAAGTGTTGCGTGGTCGCCTGCTTGCAGTTCAAGCAGGTCATTCAGACAAGAAGTTAAGATTCATCAATAAAGAACACACAGGCGTTCTGTGCGGAGACGCACCAAAATGAGCTGTGGCTTGATTGCTATGTTCTGAACATTTTTAGATGCAGCATCTGTCTTCTGCACACTTTTTATATTTATTTATGTACAGAGAAATTATATTACGGGTTCATTACAGGTAGAACGTGGGCCTGAGAGACCTTTACATCAATTCGTCACGAAGGGGCAGGCATGTTTTTGCATATGCCAATTATGAATACTGCACTAATAGAAAATGATTTAAATATAACGCACTTGTAAAGGCACATAAATATAACATATACGAGGGCTGATCAATAAAGACAGACTGATATTTTTCTGTAGTTTCCTTGATAGTTTTATGTTTCTACCACAAATACTTGAAAAGATCAGGGTTTCATGTATAATGTCCATAAGCGACAGCACTCTCGTAACGGTAGGTTGGTAGTAATGCTGTATATTGTTGACCCTACTTGAATTTTGCATACCACAAAAAGGAGGCGACACGAGCGGAGCAATACAGCGCAATAAAATTTTATTTTCGTTTAAATCATACAACTTTGAAACTTTCGAAAAGCTGAAGCAAGCATACGGTGAAGATGCACTACCTCGTGCTACGTTGTTTAGGTGGTTCAAGGACTTCAAAGAAGGGCGAGTCCTCTGTGCTAAGCAAGGTGGGCCTGGTGTTTCGGAATGGAATGATTTACCAGCATGCAGTTCCCCCCTCACACTACTGTTACCTCAGCTACTACACGTCAGTATTGGCTACACTGAGGAAGCACATTACAAGGAAACGTCCAGAACATCATCGGAATGGGTGGTAACTTCATCACGACAACGCGCGGCCTCACGTCGCAAATCAAGTCCAGGAATTTTTGGCTAAATACAACATTACCTGTGTGCCGCATCCGCTTTAAAGCTCCGATCTTACCCCCTGTGATTTCTTTTTATTCCCATTACTAAAGGCAAAGCTCCGGGGCATTCGATTTGAGAGAGCACTGAAGCAGTGCTATAGAAAAGTGAGGCGATTTTCAACGACCTGACAAAGAATGGCCTGCACCATGTGTTCGAGGACTGGCAGAGACGGTATAAAAAGTGCATTCAGTTAGGAGGGGACTACTTTGAAAAAGATCATGTCAACATTGAAATGGAGTAATAAATATCTGTGAAAAAAATCAGTCTCAGTCCTTATTGATCAGCCCTCGTACATAATTTCGTTTAATCTTGTTAAAATTGTGACACCAATTGGTGTCATATAGTTGTACTAAGTGTAGATTAACTGTTATAGAACTAAATAACTTAACATGTGTGCTCAGGTTTGTGTCAAACGACAATCCTAAATTCTTGTTAATGAGCAAAGTGGTTATTAAATAACCAATAACACACCCTGCCCCCATACACACACGTCCCTTTTGCGTATCAGGGAATTGTTCATCCATTATTAGGAATAGCAGGTCTGTACGGAATTATAGTTATAACGATAAAAGCGAGGATACATCATAAAAAATCTTCAAGATAATTACAGAACAGTTTCATAAAGAAAATGGAAGGTAAATTAAATTAATTAAATCGTCATTTGAGTTTAAAAGGCTAACCGTGCAATTTGGGTAACCAGATAATACAATATATAGCTAATTATTATTAATGTATGATATATAATAATATCAACAATATACGATTAATATAATTATGTTTGTTATTCCCTTACAAATACTCACTAACAAGAAAATAACTCGTGGACAGTGTTATCCTCCACCTATCTTTTGGGATGACAAACAACTCGTCATCTAAGTGGCTTGAGAGAAGGTGACATTTTGAGAGGACGAGTAACACATTTCATTAGAAACTTATATTACCTACTTCCTTCATGTGAGAATTTCGGCACGCAAATGTAGCTTAAACTCAAGAACTAAATGGAAATATATTTAGGTAAAAATAACAGTTTCATTCATTTATTTTAAATTTAAAAGCACCTGCAGATATTTTAATTTAAATGCCTTCGATAGCCTAACTTTCAGGTTTTCACAAGAAGAAATGCCCAGAAGAATTTAAAATGCTCGAATCAAACATTTTAATAATATATTTCATACGAAATGGAAATTTTAGTTTTATAACTAAATTCACGAGCAACAGAATTGTATTGTGTATTGTGTCTACTGACTAACTTTATGAAAAGCAACAGATTTTCTCATTTAAACAACGAGACAAAGGGCTACAGTGGTGATGCTGCTTTAGGCTGCATAATTTACCGAGTTTTTAATTTTCCGCCATTCGTTTTAACAATGAGAATCGTCTAACATCACCTCGCGGTCTTCGGAATGTAATATTTCCAACCCTTTCTACGTTTACAAAATGAATAAAGAGGTCCATAAATGGCAAAGAGAGAGAGACATTGTTTTTTTTAAATAATTAAGGCTGTGTGAGCATGTTGTTTCATTTTGCCACCGCCCCTTTGGTTTAAAAATATATTTTCGAGGAAGGTCTGAGATGTCAACCCCTCAATTACGGAACCAGTTTTTAATTTCAACATTATTTTTATATGACAAGGCAATTTCTCTTATTTCAACGATGCTCCAATGTCAGTGATTCTCCTCAAGGCTTGTAAAATGACCATCTGCAACTGTAGTCAGCTCTAACGTCAATAAAAAGCAAAGCAATCTAGAGAAGAAAGCTAGAGCACTCTGGAATTACACCAAGGATAAGGATTCAAAGCAAAGTGGCTGATCTGTTTCTATATTTCCCTATTTCTATTACCTAATACACCTTATGCAGCTGACAAAACACAACAAGGTTAATCTTGGGTGGGTGCCTGGACATAGAGGAATTTTAGGCAATGCAAAAAGCAGATACTCTGGAAAGGAAAGGGTCTGCTCAAACCTTTACTGGACCTCAAATAGTATCTGGCATTCCTTTAAACTCTGTTCGAAGAACCATTGCTGAGTAGCAGCACTATCAGCACTAATTGTGATTGGTCCAATCAGAGGAATGCAAGCACAGTAAGCAAATGATGAGTAAAATATCCTCCTCACTCACTGATGATGCATTTAATCTCAGTAGATCCCGATAAATAAATCTGATAACTGGGCTCTTAACGGGATACTGTAGATTAACGAAACACGTACATGCAATAGGAATCTTCAAAGAAGAACCAGTAATCAGGTTATGTAATGAAGAGGACGAAACTGCCTATAATATAATCCTCAAATGTAAAGCGCTGTGAAGGAAAAGATATGAACTATGGAATCTTTTTACAGTTTTTTTTCATCTTCCTAATGGAAATTTAGTTAATATCCTACTGTCCCTTATTAAAGCCACAGGGCAATTTCATTCAAATTACAGAGATAGAGGACAGTACAATAAACTTTATAGGTTTCAGTGTTAAGGGCAATTATGTTTAGACTCCGTCTTTATATAAGTTAGGACAAGTTCCTATTGCTAAAACATCCTTCAGAGGATGCATTGTCTTATGCTTTTGAGCGGGGCACTTACAAAGACAGTATCTTCTAAGGATATTTTCCCTCTATGACTGTGTAGTTCTTAACAGCAGCTACACACCATATATTAATATTGTTGTTATTATCATTATTAAAGCGTGTGTATCAAATACAGTTGCGCCCAGGAACACAATTATATAAATTTAACCTTCAGCCTATCACAGTTTAAGTAATATTATTTCTGCTGCTTTAATTTCTTGTTTAGCGCTTTTATTACCCCGCAAGTGCCAGAATCATAAACTAATGCTAGTGATGCCATCTTATAGAATTTTCATACAGTATCTTTCTTACATTTCCAATTAAATTTCGTTCTATATGCCCTTATTTGTTTTAAATCTGGCCAGTTTATTAAGTGTGTAATGGGATTTATTATATGATATTTACTATCTAAGAAACAAATTTATTTTACTTGATTAAAATTCCTATTATCATGGTTACATTTTCCTGCCCGTTAAAATCAATTATCTTGTGTTACATTCAAATTATGTCTTAAATAGTACCTACCACTAAGGAAAAGGTTTCGTGAGCTAAGTTTCCGGCTGGGGATGCTGATCCTGGCCACGTCACATCCCCTTATCAATTGGATTGATGCCCAGCTCTGCCGTGCGTAAGTGGGCGTGAGGTCGATAGTCTGGTTGGTAGGCCTAGGCCCTACGCGGATTAAGAAGAAGGTAGGTAAGTGGTTGTCATTTTATGACTACGCATTACATACAGACAACGAAAGATGAACCTCTGCAGTGAACTAATGTGAGCGGAGCAGTGATTTCCTCTAGTATAATAATGATTATGATAATATTTTAATGATATAGAAATTGATAACATCATATTAGTACCTATTTCTAGTCTTTGCGAGACGAAGTTTTGTTTTTGTTTTGTTTTTGTTTCCTCTTGTTCTCCGTGAGAGCGGAATGGAAACAATATGTTTTAGAGGATATATTTATAATAAGGTCTAACAGCATAACTGAAGCACTCCGATTTGCAAAGGGACTATATGGTTCACTAAAGAAACAAGGAAATGAACAGAGAAACTGAACGTAATTCATGTAAATGGAGCGTATCGTTTCCTCGCAGAGTAAAACTGCACTCAAGCTCTGGAGTTTTACAACCACTCTTCCTTTCCAAGCTATTCTCGCAGTAGAACGAATGAGTAACACATATATCTAACTTTATTCGGTTATCAGGAGGCACTAACCTCATGAGATGCATTTAAAGAAATATTGGCAAACATACTGTGATCATTACCATTGCTATGGTAAAGTAGTTCCACAGTTGCTGGATCTCTTCATCAATTTCTCAAATATACAATTGAGAATTGGGATATTTGTTTCAGATTTATCGTGAATTTAAGGGTGCAGCTCATTTTTCTGCTGACAAACTTACTGTACTAATTTTTAGTGAAGAGATTGGAAGCTATCAGTAGTAGATATATACACTAAAAGCATATTCATTATCAGGCACAGGAATTTCCATGCATTAAAGCTAGGTTGGAAGGAAATAATGTTGAACTGACCTGTACTATAAGTAGGGACGTCACATGTAATAAACCATCCCCACCCCTCGTACAGTATTTTAGCCTTTGCTGACCTGTCTGTCAATGAGCCTTGGCTTCTGTTGTTTGTCATTCCTTGTAGTGATAATGATTTGAGTCTAGATAACTTGGTCAACTGTTTAAAAATTCCTGTGCCTCTTCATTAGAAAATATTGAGAATTTTCAGCTTAAATATAGGATTAAACATTAATAAGCTCGACTTTATCATCCACGACAAATTTACGTTAAAACTTTATACAGTGCTTTTCCTTCACACTGTGGCCATCGCACGGCAGCTTGCACGCCGGCCACCGCAGCTTGACTCCCGCAAAAAAAACAGCTATAATATTCCCACAACGTTTTCACATTCCGAGTTACAATTACAATGATAATAAGCACATACCTTGTTACAAGAGATATTGGTAATTTTGTTCTTCTGTATCGACAAATTTCTGGCATTGTTTTAGGAATATTTAATTCACTGGAGAGTTAAATATTCGAAATTAAGTCAATTTTTTCGCCGATGTTTTCTTTTATTTCTACCAATGTATGGGGTTTATATCGTGATCACTCAGTAGTGCAGAATAAAAGACTCGTCCTATCTCTTCCAGTCGCTAGCTAGTTGTCGAACACAGGACTCTCTTCCTATCGCACCTTGACGCTCGCAGATCACACGCTATACAAAACTTATTGACTCGCTCGCAAGTACGCGGCTTGTGTGTGTCTGTGTGAGAGGGAGGGAGAAAGAGAGGGAGGGAGAGAGAGAGAGTAGCTGCAGAGACTTCTGGAAGAAAGTTCACGCGGAAATGAAGGACAAGCATTCAGAAATATCTCGTACTCGGCTAGCGTTTCTGGAATTTACTCCTTTACAACCAACGAGTCCTCTAGCCCTGAAGGATAAAGCCCTTCCCATGGCAATTACGTCACCACATTATATTGCACCTCGTTCAGAATTATGCATCTGAGAGCTGAAACACTGCTTACCACTTTTAAAACGATGTGTTATTCATCGTATTTGGTATCCATATTATGCTAGGATGTTCTTTTAACATACCATAATAACATTAAAGGGCATCATTTGTTGCACTGAAAGCCAATTTAACACCATCGTAATGAAGAAACACATCTTAGTTAATATAATATGGCTAAATATAAATGGAAGATTACCTAAATAAAAAATATTAAATCAAGGAATTTGAATCCCTTTACCGATTCTACATTGGTTAATGCACCAATGAAAATACAAATTCAATTCCTTCAAGTGGCGGTAAAATGATATACTTGAATCTCAATTACTATTATCAATTGAAGGATGTTGGTACTATTGTGGTACAGGCCAAAGCCTAGTGAATTATTCAGAACATAATATTTTTCTTGTGCCCAGAGAAGGTTTATCCCCAAATAAAAAATCACAAAAAAACTTTAAATACATTAGGGTAAATATACATTGCTGTTAGAAAAAGATGTAAAAATAAAAGCCCTTTATTTTCAAACGTTTCTAATTGTTTCTTATGCTTAGAAATTTAAAAAATGATTAAATACACTCGTATTTCTAAGTTTAAGAAGAAAGGGCATTGTCTTATAATTATCGTTCATTTGCAACAACGTAACCCTGAATATTTTAGGTATTCTAGACATAATATGCCTCATCATTTACAGTATTTTACTTCTATCTGTGATTTGGTGCGAATGCTACCTCAGTAAGTACGGTTTTGGCATTTTATATATTGGTAACCTTTAATATATCATAACAAATTAAAAGAATTGAAAAGTACATCCTATAGCTTTAAAAAAAACATCTTATCACAAACGTAACGGTAATACTTGAGAAGATGTAAATTTATTAGCTCCACGTATGGACGCCAATTTTAAGATATATTTTTGTAGGAGTTGTATTATATTTCAACTGTTGGGGAACCGAACTTATAGTAGTTGCAACCGCACGTATAGTAAAAAGCTTTCGCACCAAATGTACTTTCCGGTGGCCTTTGCCCCAAAAATTTAAAAACATTAACTTTGTAATTTTGACTGTTTCTTTAAATACTATATAAGTATGTTTGCCTCGACTGCGTCAGTATTATTATTAGAGACACGTTTCTCTTAGCAGGGTTGTGGTGTGACTAAGAATGTAGGCTTACACAGATTATAATTTTACTTCATTCCTTTTATTAATGCTTGACACTATTTAAATAACACTTCACTGATAGAGAGCTGTGAGATTCTTTTATGAATTGCTTGCACTTTTTAACACGTAAACTATTTTTTTTGTCTCACACGAATACGTATTAAATCTCTCGAGGATGTGTCTGACGTCCGGTTAGGAACATTGTTTGCAGACAACTGAACTGATTTCAACCGCCTAAATTTGTAAATTTCTATGTTTCAAGTCTCTGATTGGCTATTCCTAATCCAATAATATACCTTCATTTATCTAAAGTTTTTTTTTTGTTGTTGATTGGCTATTTTTAAACTGTATCAAAATTTACATTATTGCTTCAAAGAATCACAAGTAACATTTAAACTTTCTAATTCATTATGGCCTCAAGGTTACCTCATTGTTACCTCATTGTTAGCAACTTTTGACCTGTTTCTCACAGCTCCTACATGATTAAATTACATAATACATTCACATAACATTATTACACATGGATACAATAATACAAGCATATGCAATGACTATTACATACACGTATTGCTTTAAGGAAGGCTGTTATTGAATTTACATGTTGTATAATTTGACTGAAATAATTTTAGTGTTAAAAACACTACCTCATACTGCACTTGTATAGACAGGCTAGCAAATGTAAATTGATCATTGATGTATACAAGATGAACCAGCCGTTCCTACTTTTGTCGTTTTATGCAATCTGCAATTTATACCCCAACATGAAAACATCGGCTCGTATAGCAGGATCTACCAACCAAAGGCTGTAACATGGATCTCTTTGGTTGCACACTCAATAAAATTACTAATAATATAGCCGATGCTATAGTATCGCCTTTGAAAACATTCGCAATCAGGCAGCTGACATTTGACAACTGAAAATGTATACTGGGAAAAGTAAATACTACATATTAAGTTAAACTGACTATGTATTTCTCTTGTTTCTAGATAGCTCAGCTGAAATGAGCGTGTGATTTGTAAATAATTTATCTGCAGTATAGATGATTCAATACACCTGCGTGTACTAATTTTTTTACTGTGTTGCAACATAATCTTGATTTAAACTAATATTATGTTTAACACCTTTATTATCATTTTAATTTGCAATTCTTATTTTTATTTGAATGCAATTTGTTACAATTGTTTGTATTTATTTATTGGTAAAATCCATGTAAATATCTGTTTAAACGCGACATACATGCATTTGTTGTACATGAATCAAAATTATACACATTTGATCCAAGACAAAAAGGAATTACGTATCACAGTTTATCATGGAAGTTTTAATAGTTTCACAATTTTGGTTCTATAATCCAGCGGATAGAAATGCATTTTGTTATAATATAATTTCTCTTGGCTTTAATGAAGATAAATAAATAAAACATGTGCAAGGCCTGCACCTGATCTATTGTTATCGGTGATTAGCACATAGCATACTGTCAGAATTCCACTCAGCTACTTATACGCTTGGTTGAGAGCATATTCAGGGTTTAACCTGAGAGCTTGCTTGCCAGATGCCACACCATATTGCCTTGCAAATTTGCATGTATATTATAGCTTTTTAAAACACCTTTATGTCTTGTTGGGCGTTTTAACATTGCTTTTCAAATGGCATAAACTATTACTTATGTTATTTGAAATATACCAGAAGTAGATTAAGCCGAAATTCAAATAAACCATTGTTTAACATCTATGTACTTGATTGTGGATATAGACGCACCTCTAATTTGTGGTGGCCTATCACGTCTCTAATTACAAAATTCCGCAGTAAAACAGTCGTATATTTTTGAGTTGTACTTGAGCGGGAGTATTTTGTTCCCTTAAATCGCTTTTCCTGAATTTTGAGCTTTTGCCTACCTAAAAATGTCAATAATAGCTCTTAGTAAGCGAATAAAATGGACTTACAAGCGCAGTTATAGCTAGAAGGGTAGCCTATCTTCCAAAAACGTAAACGGCGGCTGACTCACCTGACATTATAAATAACATATCGGTTGTTTAGAAATATTTAAATGACGAGAGAACAGTGAAGGTTTAGTAAAGAATGTTAGTAAGTGCTTGTTAGTATTCATGGATGTGGCTTGTTTGAAATCGATAGAAATGTTACAATGGTTTATGTGGGGAGACTGCTAAAGTTGCACGATTTTCGGAATTATTTCTAAATATCGAAAACCGAAGAAAAAATTTGTGAAAACGTAAAGCCATGCTTACATTTCAATATTCTTTTATTTACCCAATTTGTTTAATGGAGATGGCTTCATTTTAATTAATCATGAACATTTACCAAATATAATGCCAAAATTAAAAATCCTATATAATATTACATTAAGCAACTGCACGTTAATTGGTGATATGAGATTCAATTTTGTAGGTATATAGGTATATCACTAACATTCCGAATAATCCTGTCAAATTAGGATCATAAGCCAAACCAAAGCTAAGAAATATACTGTATTCCAAATATGTTATTGTATGTTTGAGATCTAAGCTTAAAGAGAGAAAATTCTATTACTTTGCGGTTCTTTTCTTTAAATGAGACTTGGGAGAAGTGTGATGGGAAGCCGGATCTCTGAAGGTGTTTGACAAAGGTTGTCCTGTCGCTGATACATCACATTATCTTGGCTTCAGTGCAGCGGGTTTTCGTTTTCTTTCAGCTAACATACAAAGCAATTACATTAACGCTGGCTTTGCAGGAATTTCTCCAAGATCAGCTTCTAAAAAGCAGTTGCTTTTGTGATCTCGGAGAGCTGGAGTTAGAGTATTAGTGAATGCTAGTGCTGCTAATAATTTACTTCCTACAGAAACTTAATCACCGGAGGACCAAAATTCTTTAGCTATAGATGGAGAGGTTTACCGAAGAGGTAGGCATGTTCAGGGTTACTCATTAAGTTGTTTTAGGAGAATTAAACATTTCTATATTTATCTCGGCTAATGTTGGCGACATCAATACCCAAAGTTTATTGAAAAAATCTGTGTCACACTTGAATTGCTTTCCTACCCATTATAACTTTAAATAATCCTTTACATAGGTTAGTATTCATATAAAAAATTATATTCACATTCAAAATAAAGTTTAAGGAAAATGGTCCCAAATCAGGCAATATAGATGGGTTACATACCAAATACAGGAAACTAAACAACTGATTAGTGATTACAGCGTTCTTGGAGTTGACTATTTACTATTATTTCGAGGGATTGCGCTCAGCTGATATGCGGTTCCACGACTAAGTTTTCGACCCTCTACCTCCAAGCCTTCTTCAGGGTATGCAATTCCATGACCAATATTTTGTTACCCTGAAGAAGGCTCGGAGTAGAGAGCCGAAAGCTTGGCCATGGGCTCTAATTCCGTGAAGTCACCCAACTGTTTGTATATCTTAATTCCGTTTTTGTTACTACTAACACATGCGGGGAAAGAAGAAGAATGACGATACTGCGGTACGACAGTTCAATTTGGAAAAATGTGAAGTCGTAATAATGAATATTTCAAGAATTACTAATGATAAACAGTGCATTCTACTTGTATTGATACTTCAAAGCGCTCTGAAGCTTTATGTGTTATACTTTGTCCACTTCTTATAACGTATCAGTTACCTAAACAAAATGACTGAAAATGCATTCTGAATGAACAGGACTTCATACTCGCATTTTTAGATCAATGTGACAACACAGAGTGAAATATTCAGACTGCAGTGTATTATACCTTTAAGCACGTTGTATGAGTGTAAATATTGCGATGTAGTGCCTATGGTCCTGCGTTATCGGCGCCAGGCAGTCGGAGATAAACAAAAGATAAGTCGCGCTCGCCCGACTTAAACATAGAAAGTCCTATTGTCAGAAAACCAGAATATTCTGGAAGTTTCTTTCCCCGCATCCAGAACGCTTGTCCAGAGAGTTCTGAAATATTCTGTTGAAGATTCCATTGGCTATATAAGCAAACGTTCTTGCGAGAGAAGTCAGCCACTCAGTGAATTAGCGAGTTGGCGAGTGCGTTTCCACCATAAAGAAAAGTTCCCTTCGAGCGAGTTTGTGACGACTGCTGTGACGTACAGCGAGTGCTACTGCGGAGCGAGAGATTGTAGAAGTGTTGTGTTCGACTCTCCAGCGAGTGAACCGTCCAAAAGAAGAGGCTACGACACGAAGGAAGCGGAGTGACTTAGTATCTTTGAGGCTATTGAACTGCATCACATTAGTGAAGTGACAGTGTGAACTAAGAGAAGTCTCAGTGAAAGTTGAACTAGATTCGAAATTCGTATACATTTCATTAGTGACGCACATACTTCAAAATTATATTTTAATAAAAATACTTTGTCACATATTAGAAAATAAAATTGCAAATAATGGAGAAATTCTCAATAGGACGAAGTTTGGTTCAGGGAGGTAGGTATATTGTGAAAAACTTTTGTGTCACATTCTTAAAAGATGCTGGACTTTAGTATGATGCTTGGAACTCATCTGCTTTTCATTTCCAGTTACACTGTACCGTTCTCTCTTTTCTCTCTCTTTCAAACACATTCTCTCTCTCTCTCTCACACACACATACACACACACACAAGCCTACTCGTCCGCTAACTGAGACTTTTTCTAAAATTTCATTTTCTTTTAATGTATTTTCTAACTTGCATTTCCGATGAAACCTCGATATTAATTATGACTGCAATATAACACTGCTATTACCAATTGGTAGAATAGAAAGTAATAAGAAACAGTTTAAGATGGTTTATACATATTACACAGCTTTATCTGAGAAACCTTAAGACATGCAACATCGAATAATTTAAAAACCTAAGTTTACGGAAATAGTTATTTGAGCATATGTATATTTGAATCACGTCAGTAGATTTTCATGAAGAAAGTTTTTGCATATTAATTTATACTTTATCACTTGCACAAATTTATACAAATTCTTAAAGCTGAGATACATTTCGTGCATGTTAATATAATCATGTGATATTTTATTTAAAATCGTTAAACGGCTTTTTTTAGAAAATAAAACATTTTGCATGTAAACGTAAGCTTGGGCTTAGCGAATTTTGTTAAAACCTCGTGTTTTATCTTTTTAAGCTTAAATACCAAATTAGATGTCTATTCAGTTATTTGTTTTCGAGTTATGCTTCTGCCTCTCTCTCCCTCTCCCCTCTTCCTCTCTCCCTCTTTCTCATACACACACATACAGGCCTGTGTATTCCCAGTGGAATTTGTATATAGAATTTTTGTATGGAATGTATATAATACTCCCCTACAACTATAGGTAACTTAGAGATAGTAATGAATCAACTATGCAGTTTTGTAACAGAAGTAGCTAAAACACATTTCTTAAGGTTACCCATCTACAATTTCCGTTCTATTCATTTGAAATGTTAATGCAAAAATTATGGTTTAATATATAAATATTACACAACATTTAATGCATATCTTTAAATCAGTACCCCAGATTTTAAATTTTATTGATTTATTTACTTTTTTAAAAATTGCTCCACACGATGAAGTTATTTGCTTTATAAAGTTAATATTTTATAATTAAACTCTTTAAGAAGTATGCTAGTAAACTACAGAGATTAATTTTTAATTATCCTACTAGTTTAAAAGAAAACATCTGCGAAAATGAAGATTTTTTAACTTAAGAATTTACACCTTCCAAGTATTATTGTTTAAGAACGTCATCAAAACTAAGCATGTCATCAATTTTATGCTGCTATTTATAAAGCGGTATACAGCGTGTATTTGATATATACCGTAAAGTACATCGTGTGAAACCAAATGAAAATGCCTTTAGTGTATATAAAGGTCCTCCGTCCTTATCTGTCCTTATCTGCTTCTCTGCAGTTAATTTAGGTATTTGAGTATTCCTGAAGTCTCTCATGATTCAGTTCATTTAAGGCAAAATTCATATTTTTATACAATTTTATAGGAAGTTTTAACTGCTATGTGATATGCTTTCCAGGATTGTACAGCTGTAAAAGGCTACATAGAATTCCAGCAGAAGTTTTGTAGTGTTTAATCATGTTGTTTATTAATTTTTACAGATTTTGTAGATTTTTTTATACAATTGGGTTTACAAAGAGAACAATTATCCCTTTAACTTTTGTATGTTCCAGTTTATTACTTCCATTAAATTAATAGTGATTATAAAACAACTTGCTGTATTTAATCACAAGAAGATTGGATAAGTCATGTTGATAATAAACAACGTTTTACAAATATCAGAGTACTACGCACGGTATGGAAATGGAAACAAGGAAAGCGGATTCATGTTTTCATTGCTAGCTTGCCCAGGTGTATTCTGCCACAAAAAATACAGTTTGAGAGGAGTAAACTATCTGTACAATGTCGCTGCACAAGCAGAGTAATTTGAGTGGACTCAAAAAGCAGTTGCTTTTGCAACAAGGGTACATATGCGACACAAAGCCAAATAGAAGTAAAAAAGCACATTGAAGTCAATGGCACTCATGTAAGAGACAGAACATATAATAAAATACACCTACAGAAGAACAAAGTAAAATAAATATTAGTGTTTGGCGGAATAAATGGAATAGACCGTGTTATTTTGCACCGAAAACCGATAAACCCACGTACAGAAACTACCAAGAATGAAGATGAAATAGGTGAGTGCAAAAAATGGTATGACCTAATACTAAATAGTCAATGGGAAATGCAGTAAACGTGTATCACTACTGGTTGTGTTTACTTTTATTTCGTTGCTGGTAAATGTGATCTAAAAAGAAAAAAGCTTTTCTACATATTCCTGTGTTCATATTTACTGCCAAGCCACATAACACTAACTAATTGGTAGTATCTATTTTCCCTTCGTTTCTGTTAATAACTAGGTGCTTATAAGTGAGGTATTTGATTTAGTAGTAAAAGCTGTTGGACTGGAAGAACATCTCCATTATTCAAAGCTAATACACCTGACGTTTCGTGCAAGCTTTGGTTACCATCTTATAACGCTAAAATATTAAACTTAGTTACCCCGGCATAAACATTGGGGTCGTAGCTACAGAGGCAAACAAGAAATACCAGGAACCTGCTGTACAAAGGTAAAGCCGGCGTGGGATATTTATAAATAATACATATAAATTCACATTTAAATCTTGTTTATTATAAAGTTACCTTGGTGCTGCCACATAATTTCCAAAAGGTTACAGACAAACACTGGGGGAGATGCCCCAGAATCAAACGGACCACTCACGCTACATACATCCACACACTCTGAAGATATACACTAAAACTGACTCTACTAGTGAAGCCACTCTCTCAAACAAAGAGGCTCTTCCCTTAACTTGCCTTCATCCCCCTTGACTAGGAATTGGAGGGAAATATACCGCACCGGACAAAAATTCAACTCACAAACAAAATAATTAGTTCAACAATGTCACTCTACACAACAATAATGTGTTTGACGTGACAATGCACACATACGCTACAATTTTAGATGCAGTTTTGATTTCACAAGAAATTAATACGTGTACCGAACAACAACGTCCTTATTGTAATAGCAGAAAACATTAACGCGATGGTTAACGTATTCAGCGTCGAAGCGCCGTTGTCGATGATTGTTTTAATACAATGATAAAAATAGCTCACTCGCCATCCTATGCAACCTCTGGCTCTCTATTTTACATGCAGCCAATATATAAGAAATGAACAATAAAATTCTCTTGTGTGAAAAACATAACTCTAACACGCCCACCCACCAAGAGGGATTGTGTTTTGATTAAGAAAATATAGATAATGAAATCTTAAGAGCAGAAAACGAAGGTTAGCTTTTCATACATAAACACAATTTTGTAACAGTTAATGCCATGACTCAATACCATTTAGTTTTACATAATTAACACATCACAAATTGTCATCCTTAGGAAGAACACGAAATTTCATATTGGATCTATTAATTACACTGAGTCAGTTCTAATACTGGCTACTCTCGCCAGAGCATCGTCACCAAGATGAATAATTTCAATCATTCCCTTTTGCCACTGTATAGGAAGCATATTAACGTCCTTTATGAACGCGATATCGTCAGAGCAGATATTTGAATGTTTCTTGATCCATCTGTGGCGCTGTGGAAATGTGTTCACGTGCTATTTCTATCATCTCTGCCAAAAGTCCTGCGTCATTTCTTGAATACGTTGCCATCGCGTCAGGCGATTCAGATGGCATGGGTGAAGTCGTGATTAGAAACAGTTGTGAGGGGTTCACAAGCAAGGAAATGAGGTGTTAGGAGGAATCAGCAGGATCATCATTGAGTCTCGAGAGGCAGATAATCTAGACAAGCTTCTATTTGGGAGGATAGGGTTGTTATTTACTCAAAGGTGAGAATTTTGTTGCCCGTGGTTCTTCGCAGATGAACTTGAAGCTCTTCACCATAGCTTCCCAGGCTTCTCCAAAGTGTGGTGCTATTGGGTGCGGGGAATGAAGTGTTGGTTAATTTCTTGCTTTGATGCGGCCTTCAAAACATTCCTTTGTTGTGTCGGGTCATTCAGAAACTTCTGAAGCTCTCTTGCAGAACCAATCAAATTGGCCCCGTTGTCGCTGTAGGCTTTAGCAGGATAACCTCTGCGTACGGAGTGCTGCCATACATACACTTATGGATACGCTGGATAGGACTTCAAGGTAGACAGCTCTGATTACGAGGCAAGTGAAGACTGCTACTTAGAGCTTTGTTTGTTTACTTCCTTGAGTGCCAAATTTGATCAAAAAGGTGTCAACATGGTTCACTGCTGCGTTCTAAAATGGTATGTACTGCGTTAATCTGTACTGCGGGAGATTTCCAATGTTCTGTTTCCTAGGTATTGCCCTCAGTTTGAAGCAAATTAGACATGAATGAATATATTTTTCTCAGTCTGGCGAATACTTGAGATCCGGTATCTTTAACTAAGAAATGCTATAAGCAGTCGAGGTCCTGGGGGGAGTAATCTAAGGTGCTCATTTAAGATAATAAGTTTGGTAAAGTGATGCCAAGGAGGCAATATGAGTTAGTGTTTAGCTTGGAATGGTATGGCTGCATTTTTCAATCGAACTCTAAATCGAAAATGGTCATTTTGTTCTAGTAGAAGGCTCAAACTCCTTAATTTGCTGGTCTCGAGTACAGTCCTTTGTGCCTTAAAATGTTCTACATCTCTATTGTAACAGCTGGATTGTACAATTCCAAGACATTTGTTGAGGCCGTTGTTGAGCTCCTGGGGCGGTGGTGATTAAGTGTCTCATCATTGCGGCATTTCTTGCAGTTGGATGCGAATCTGAGACAATAACCCGCTTAGAAGGCGGGTTAATGAGGAAAAGCTATTCACAAACGAATAATCATGGGCAACATTAAGTAACATCATGATGCTTTAATCTGGGACGTAGGTAAAGTTGTTGGTAGTCCTTTTATTTGGCGAACATAATGGGTCCAGTTGCAGGCAACCAGGCCCATGCCACCATAGTTTGCAATTCCAGAGTATTGCTGCTTGCATACTTCGAGACACAACGTCTGCGGGGTTATCCTGTGAACTCTTGTGATGCCAAAGGGCTGCTGGAACCATTTCCTGTATTTTAGAAATTCTATTAGGACATTCCTTCAGCCAAGCCAGTAGAATCTCTACAGCATTTCAGAGTTGTATTCTGGTCGCAATCAAGTGTAGATTACTTAGCTTTTTCTTGATAAGAGTGCTAGCAGTAGAGCACCGCACAGTTCGAGGAATTGAGCCTTATTTCAGGATGCCAATCTTGTAATCATGCAAGTACCTTATCCTTGTGATTCGTAGATCTTACATATGGAAGCTCGATCAGTTTGAGAGGCATCGCAGAAACCATATATTTCAATCGACGTGGTGCTCTCTTCACAAAGGATATATCGTGAGACTTTGAATTATTTAGCAAGGGGATCTGCTTGTACAAATGCAAACATGTTGGGTAAGGCTTTCTGCCAATTGATCATTCTTCCCGTTCCTTCTTGCACAAGGGTTGCATGAAGATCTTGAAAACAATGACCACAGGTCTAATCAGCCCAAGTGGATCGAATATAGAAGCTATTGTGGACTGCACCATTCGCTTTGTGTAGATTCTGTTTGCAATTTAATGTGAGTCTAGACAGCAGTTGATTTGAAGGTTTTGTAGAAGGTTTCCATGCTAGTCCTAATGTATGGAACACGCCAGTGTCATTGTTGGTTAGAAAGTGGTTTGCTTCTGTCAAGCTTGCTGGGATTGATTTCAGAAGTGCTGAGTTATGTGTGCACTATTTCCGCCAATTAAATGCACCACGTTGGAGAATGTTTTTTAAATCTGTCCTCAACTGTAGGGCTTCCTCCACTGTAACCATACCTGAAAGACAATCATCTATGTATAAGTCATGTTTTAGGGGGGATGGAGCTCTAGGGAAGCGTACTTCATTTTGCACAAGCTGTTGAAGACATCTCGTTTATAGATATTCCGATGAAGCTATTCCGTAATGTGACGGTCGTAAACGCTTAAGTCTTGAGTTTATCTCCTAGTTGTTCTCTCCATAAGATGCTTTATAAAGATTGGTGCTTGGGATGCACCTTTACTTGTCGATACATTTTCTCAATATCCGCAATGAAAGCTATTCTGTGAGTTCAGAATCGTGTGATCAGTGAGCAGGTATCATCTTGTACTGTAGGTCCAATCATTAATATATTTAGAGATCTCTAAATGGTGTCAGTTGTCAGTTTTAGCTGAGGCATAAAGAACTACTTATATTTCGGTTGTGCTGCTAGATTCTTTATTAATATGGATTAAATAATGATGATGAGGGATGAAATAATGCCCATTGAAAAGAATATTCAGTTTTCAACTCTATCATGTATCCAAGGGATTGACATTCCCTCATGAACTGAGTATAAACTTTACGAAGCTTCACATTTGCTCGCAGTTTTCTCTCCAGGAAATGAAAGCGTTGAATGGCAGTATCCAATCAATTTCCTAGACTTAACTCTGTCTTTAGAGGTAGTTCAACAACTAAACGTCCAGTTTCATTCCTTTTAATAGTTTTGTTGAAGTATTTCTTACACTCGCTGTTCTGGGGATAATGGTACTTTAGTTGATTCTTCAAGACTCCAAAACAGTTGAATTTGATTTTCTAAATTAACTGTTGATCTGGTGAAAAGATAATTGTGTTCTTGTTTTATGCTTGGCTTGTGGATTCCGTTGTGAATATTCTCCTCTGAGGATCCATCTGAAATGTATGTTATGCAAAACAGGATAGTCCGGACGAGTCCTTTTCTCAGGCATCATCAGTTGTGGGAAAACCTGCGCTCCATTTAACAGATATGCTCTATGAGGAAGATAGAAATGAAGATATGCTGGAGTTATCTCATTCGAAATTGAAATAGGTTTATTTTAGAATTTGTATTGTAGTTCTTATTTTGGGGAGCCAAACCTGAAGTAGTAGCAACCGCACGTATGGTAAAAAGTTTCCGGTAGCCTTCGCCCTAAATGTACTTTCCGATGGCCTTTGCCCCCAAAAATGTTTAAAAAATATTAACTTTATAATGTTGACTGTTTCTTTAAATATCATATATTTATGTTTGCCTCGGCTGCGTCAGTATTTATTTTTGGACACATGAATGTCCTAGCAGGGAGTGATGCGACTGAAGAATGTAGGCTTACACAGATTATAATTTTACTTGACTTCATGTATTAATGCTCTACACAATTTAAGTAACACTTCACTGATATATATAGAGAGAGAGCTGTGAGATTTTTTAATTAATTACTTGCACTTTTTAACACGTAAACTATTTTTCTTCTGACACTGAATACGTATTAAATTTCTCGAGGACGCATCTTACGTCCGATTAGAAACACCTTCTACAACCAACTGACTTCTGAATTTATAAATTTTTGCTAATTTTCAGTTTTTGATTGGCTAATCCTACTCCAATACAACACCTTCATTTAACTAAAGCTTTATCTGGTTGTTGATTGGCTATTTATAAACTGTCTCAAAAGTTACATTATTGTTGCTCCAATAATGACTAGTAGCATTATTAAACTTTGTTACTCATTATTGTCTCATTGTTACCTCATTGTAAGCAACTTTTAACCTATTATTCTCACAGCTCCTACATTATTAAATTATGTAGTACATTCACGTAACATTATTGAACATGTATACAATAATATAAGTATATACAATGACTGTAATATACAATTTTTATATCTTGTTACATACACGTATTGCTTTAACGCGGCTGTTATTGAATTTATATATTATATAATTAGACTAAAATGATTTAAGTGTTAAAAATACTGCCTCAAATTATCCTACTCTTCGTAAGTAATAGCTGAAGTGAAATTATTACCCGTAATCTTCGGAAGAACTTTACATTCCATGTTAAGGTGATACTGTGAACTGTAGAGCCTACGTTGATAGTCACTAAATACTCAGCTCAGAATGGCAGTTATCCGAATATCTGTAAAGAAATTGTTTCTTCTTCAGTATAAATTGCTGTACAGCGTTTTCTGAGATGAAGTTGCTCTGAGAACCACTGTCAAGTATGGCGCGAAACAGGTGTGGTTTTCCATTGGAATCTTCAATTTTGACCAGAGTTGTACTTAAGAGCACCTGCGGCCTTGATTTACATCTCAACGAATGACGAGTCGCGTGATAAGAATCATTGGCTTCCGAAGGCTTTGAACATTCGTTATTTGATTGGTTGGACGGCATTAACTGCTCAAGTTTACAATGGAACAATATGTAATGGTATTTCTTGCATATTTTTCTTGCCATTGTAGACTTGCATGCATTTCGCGTGAGAGGAACTAAGACAATTACTGCAATATTTGTTAGTCCTTACAAATTTTGTCCTTTCTTCGGGAGATACTTTGTGAAAGTCTGAATATTTGTACAGCTGGTGTTCTTGCGAACAAATACAACATTGCTCTGTTGCTGTGACTTACGAAAGCTGAGTGAATGATCTTTGTTTAGGTTTATTGACCTGATTCTAACTCTGAATCTGTTTGAAACCGAGTTCAACCTCAAAGCTGTAGGGTCTGACAGTATTTTTCTAAACAACAAATCATTTGCACGAGTTCCATGGAATCCACATGTGACTGGATGGTTTCAAATGTCAAGTCTGGATAAGAAGTATTCACACGAAAGATCCAGAATGCTAGCCTGAACATTAAAAGCTTCAGGTGCATCTACATTGCCTCTAAATCTATTTATCAACTGCCGAATCTCTGCTTCAGTTGATCCTAATTGGGTAGCGGTTTCTAGTATCTGTTTGGTGTGTTCTGCTGCTATCAATTGTGGAGAATGATATCTGCTAACAGCAACATTGCAGGCCGCTGTGAAATTACTGTCTGATATGTTTATATTTATAATAGCATCCTTTGCTTCTCCTTTAACAGACGAGAGAAAATAGTGAAATCTTTCAATGTTTGACACATCATTGTTATTGACAACTATTTTTTCGAAAGTGCCCTGAAAATGTAACCAAACAGCCAATGTTCCACAAAAGATAGGAAGGTTGATCTTTTTGGAGTTTTATATTCTTAGCCAAACTGTGTAGTGACCGAGATGATTCGTATTTGCGGCATTTTGGAGCTCGGATTCTAATAAGTCGACAGCATCTTCGAAGTGTTGCCGGTAAGTGGTTTGGCTTCGTCGTCGCCTTAATTGAATTCCAGTTCGTTCTGAATTTGTTTGAATTCTTCGTTTATTGCAAGCAGTCTGTTTAGCTTGACTTGGAAAATGTTGCTGCCTTCGATATCTGCAAATGTTTGTAAACGCGTCAAGCCGGCTTTGAGAGTGGCTCTCTTTTTAATTAATTTCTGTTTCCCTGCATCGTTCATTCTTACGTTACGTAGCGAAGTGTGTATACGCGCTGATAATGCTTGTAGGTTGTAAGTAATTGAGGCTTTTGGCGGTAGATAGCGCTAGTGTGTTCCCGCGATATCTAGCATTGTGTGGTTGCAAAAATGCAAGAAATTTGCTTTGTTAGCTTGCGTATTAAGACTCGCTGTAATTTGTTACATATTTTGTATGGACGTGCATAGCAATGAACGTGAAATTCACCTTATCTTACTTGTACCTATCTGATGCCAGTTATGTGTTTAATGCATGCTGTGATACGCCTTAGTGTGGCTTGCAAATGGCGAATAATTTACATTTTATATTTGGTGCTTTAACAACTAATGCAATTATGTTATGCAAATCTACTGCCTTTTTTTAATGCAAGCTCGTGCAGTTGCAAGGAGATTGCATCCGGATTCGGAGGACAAACGCTGAGGATTGTTTTAATAGACTCATAAAAATAACTCACTCGCCATCTTATGCAAGGTCTGGCTCTATATTTTGCATGTAGTCAACATACAAGAAATGAACAATAAAATTCTCTTGTGTGAGAAACATTTCTCTAACACCCGTAACAGAAATTTAAGTGTGATGCATTCAAATGACTTTCTTTGGCCACTTTATCTTCTGTCTCCCTCTTTCTACAAACTATTCTTAAAAAAGCTAGCTCTTCTGTCTACTTCATGTTAATTGAGATAAAACTTTGCGGGATATTTTCGTTACTCATTTCACTGTAGCCACAAGAGAGACATAGCAGGATAAAGCTAGAATCAAAGGTTAAAATATCGTGTCCATATATGCTGGCTTTGAAATTCCATACCTTTTGTACGACATTACAAGAAACAAAAAATAATGACCTTAGAAGCACAAAGAAATAAAAGGTACTAGATACTATAGTCACTGGATACTTAAAAGTAGATATACGAATATTTGGTACAGTTATTTGCACAATTTATTAAAGAAATTGTGAACTTTAAGACGATCTAAATTTTTTTTAATGGTAAGTTTTCTTGCCTCTTACGGTTTACCAGCCATAGAAAGTTCATTTAGAATGAAGATTAATTCGTAGACTATTCACAGAAAATTCAAGCTAAACATTTTATTGGACGTGCAAATATCTGAAACGTATGGTATTTTAGTCAAAATCCTTACACACATGTGTAAAAAGGTCAACAATTTCCAACATTTTTAAAAATGGATTTTAATTCTATTAAACAATACGAATCTCATATTTTAGTAACTCTATGTAGCCTTTATACAGTGCGGGCGTTATAAGGTAAGGCCACAGATCGCGGGTATGCCGATTAACGAGGACACTGCAATACAGCATGTTACGCATATAGCCGCTCTGTAGCTTTACCTTAAAATGCCTGCATTGTAGCTGTACGAGTTTTTAGAGAATATCAAATAGCGATTTAAATATCGTCCTGTTAACCTAACTTTCTATAAAATCATAGTAAAAATGATGTTTTGCCAACATTAAAGTGGACAAACCTTTCAAGAAGTGGCATTAGAAATACTTAAACACTAAATTAGGTACAGAAGAGCAGAAAAAAGCGAAGGAGGTCCGTACTAGAGGGAGATAGTCATGAAGCATGAAGTCAGAAATAAATGCTATTTTAATGTTATAATTTTTAAACTAACTTTTCTAGGTTTTTTATTTACATTCTCGTTTTCAAATTGTTACACATCATATGATTTTGTATAAATGATTGAGGTTTTCTACATCTTGTTATTAATAGGATAAGAATTATGAGATGAACTTTTGTTAATATGCTTAGCTGTGACGTTATTAAACAGTAATACTCATACTTTGTATATACTTTAAACAAAAATATGAAGTTAGATACTTAAAATTTATGTGCTGTCAAACAAGTAGCACAATTAAAAATTAATCTCTAAAATTTATTAATATCTATAGCGTTAAAGAATTTAACTGTAAAACATTAAGTCTTCCAAAAAATGTTTCCATTGCGTGGAGCAATTTTTCAGAAAAGCAAAAAGGATGAGAAAACCATTATTAACATCTCCGAAATTAAATTAACAATATGCCTGAAAAGTTGGTATACATTTTATTTTATTGGAGAGTCTAACCCAAATGGGTTTGCCCTAAAGATATAGAATAACAATAACATACAAAAATTCTTAACAGAAAATATACATTAAAATAGATTCATTAAGCAGAATAACGTACAATAACATTGTATACATTGTATTATTCATAAAATAACATACTAACATTCTTAACAGAAAATAAACTTAAAATATGTTCAGCAAACAGAATATAAAAGTTCCATAATGGTTTTCCATCTTAAAATAAATTGAATATAATATAAAGGAGTATAGATGCAATAAATACGAGCAGAGTTAGTAAATTCTTATACCATATAATTGGTTTCATAGAATGACAACTGAATGTTTTATAACTCAAATAACATTGCTCCATTAAGACTTCAAGGAAGGAATCTGAAATGGAAGTATTTTTAAAGTTCACATATGGGATCCTTAAGAGAATTACTGTTTGGTAAAATAAAGAAATAAAACAAAAATATTTCCATGTAAACTGAAGTGGTATTACTTACAAATGTTTGTTTGTGATGTTTGTGTATGTGTGTTTACTTCATGTGAAGCCATCTTGTGACGTAATTCATTTGTTAGGTTCGTAGCTCCATCTGGCGTTAGCAATTTGCAGCAGTGTTAGTGTTCGAAAGAATGCGACTGTTATTTGATTTAATTTTTGTTTACTGTCCTCCGGCTAGCTATTATTTCTCGGTCGAACATGTTTCTTGATCAGGGTGTGTAAACGGAAAGGAATCTTTTATCCAAATATAACACTGATGAAGAAATTTGTTTTACACATTTATTGTCGAACACGTTAACTATCACATTTATACATTGATCTTAACACTCGCCAAACTGAAACTGTTATAATAACTTCTTACTGATCACTTTTAATCCACGTACTTCAACTTTTTGTATAATTAACCTTACAACACTTTAGATTATTCATAATTCTGCTGCGTGTAACTTGTGAATCGATACCCGACGTTTGCCGTACAAATACTTTCGACGAACTGACTGACTGAAGACGACGTGTAGTGTACACAGATTTTTGATGAACTGAACGACTGAATTTACCTCCAACCTACTGCTTTTATACCCATACGCACCGATATGCCTAAAGATTATAACTGAACTGCAATTGGCTAATAAAACGCGCCAACATTAGCGTCTATTTTAATATCCAATTAAAATTATGAATTCATATGCTCTAGGGAAACGTTCCAGAAGATTCTCAAGGAAAAACTCGCCAACATTACGCAACTTCCTCGTTTCCAATAATGATAAACAGCTCACCCCCTCGCTGCATTATTGCACGCTATTATTGTCAGTTTCAGTAAGGCAGTATAAACTTACTTCCAAACAATAATTACAATAAACAAATATCTCAAATCAATGTCACATAAAAATGCATATTCATATTACAATCATTATTTACATTTAAGTAATTTGTGATACAAATTACTGCATCAAAACTGTAGTGTGGGGTAGGGATTTACCTAAAATTCTTCTTGGCACATTTCTGGATGATTCGGAACTTAAATAATGAGTTTGATGTGTATTCTACATAACTTTGAGTTACAATATTGTGGCGGTTATAGTTTTATTTCAAAAGAAAGTGACAAATATGATTTTATATGGTTCGAGATATTCAGGACAAACTTTAAGTAAATGCAGAAGATTGTCTTGATTTCTTGCGAGTCGTTTCCCGAATGCTGAAATAAGCAGGGTTTTGGAGGCACGATGTTTAAGGGAAAGATCACCTCGTGTCCTACACGTGGGTGGGTTATGTAATTTCTGCTGCTTACGTCAGTTACTAGACGCTAGTCAGCATTTTGTCGGATACGGCCTCTCAGCAGATTACTTGCCTAGCAGGAGCCTGTACTCACTTCCTTAACTTTAAGGAACGTACTTAGTGTTAACTTGCAACATCGACATAGGATCCAGACACGACGAAGATGGAGCGCCGGACTACTTCTGTCCACCAGATAAACCCACAAGCTGACTAAATCTCTCCCTCTGAAATATAGTTTAGTTTGTCATTAAAAATTAAAGTTTCTCTAGTGGAACAGAATTACATGTGTGATAGTCTCGTCACCCTTTCACCAACCTTCAGGCTACCGCAACCTATAAACCTCACGATGTCACTCTGTGCTATTTCCCCTCTTTACGTTTCGTCTGATGAAAGCGCCGAAGGAGTTGTCGCCACCCTTACGTCACAATATTTACCGCCAGACATATGATTTTCCAAGTGTGTTATTTTTTGTAAACGGGACCTGAAAACGTGCATTTACGAAGAAATTTCAATAAGGAATTTTAGGACGCAATACAGTATTTCATCAAGTAGGTGTTGGAGAAAGTAAACTTTGCCCGCTATAACCTGTAATTACCCATGTACTTCAAAAAATGTGAAAATATACGCTCAAAATGCGTTTCCTTCCACAGAAATTTTAGCATTTTTATCCTATTTTAGTTTATCACCGCCTATCTTGCCTAGAAATAACAATATTTTATCCTTAAATAGATTATGAATGTGAGCTCCTAGGGGTAGCTGCCTCCTTCTTTATATTTTTCGAAATTAAAGTTTATTAACTTAGTTCCTTTATTCGCGTTTTAATCTTTTTAACCTAATTATCTACGTCTGTTGATAGCTACAGGTGATGCCCGAGGTAAATGCATCCACGGAATGTGTGCTTAGGACAAGATTTATGTTGTCTATATATTATTAGGCAGCGCAAATCATTTACACAATGTCAGAGATGTGAACCTGGGATAGACTGGCAGAGCTATAGCTACTGGATCCATGCTGGGTAATCAAATTATCTGAGGTAAGCAAATCCATCAAACCGCTAGGGCGACGATATGTTATTACATATATAAATATATATATATATATATATATAGGTATACATACTACATCTGTATACCAATGAAGTGGACATCACACTTATGATATGGACCTAGTTCCTCCGCCGGAATTTGTAATTTCCAACAATACCAAAGCTTTCCATCAAGGAATGCTACGTAATTCACTTTAGCAATAGTTAATTTCCCGAATGAGGAATGTCATACCAGCAAGCGCATTTTCCTGGGTCTAAACTGCGACAATATAGAATAAACTAACTGATGTATATTAATTACCTAAAATAGAGAATAAATGCCAAAGATTGCCAAAAAATGTCACCTTTATTTTTTGTGACGTCTTACTAATTGGAATTTTCTCTTCAATTTCATATATATATTTTCATATTGTGGGCACAATATTTACGTTTTAATAATGGTACTTCATGCAATTATTACTAAGAATTCTTCACCACTTCACCTCGAACTTTAGATTGGAATGGTAAACTTAAGTTTACCTTTTAGGAGAAGTTTTGCTCTATAAATTGGTACTACTGTTAAATGTGGCAGCTTCTATGTACTCAAGCCATGGGTTTTTCTTTATTTGCAAACATACGTGAGTTTGTTTTCTCCGTTTTTTGCATTGAGCAGCAAAAATGGAGAATGCCATTTTTCTGTGAATATTTTGTTTCCTCAGAAACTATTGAAGATGACTAAATTCAATTTTTATATGATAAAACAATCTCTAAGTGGTGTTGTAGATTTTCTTAGTCGTTAATAACATGGTTAGTTATCTTATATTTTACATAAGTGCTGATAAATGTTAATTTAAACATGTTAATATTGAGAAAAATCCCTTAATTAACAAATATATTGGATAACAGTATAATTAAGAGACATATATCTACATAATATAGGCGGCGCCGTGGCCGAGGCGGCCCGGGTTCAATCCCAGGGACCTGCATGTGGGATTTGTGGTGGACGAAGCGGCGTCTGGGCGGGTTTTCTCCGGGTTCTCCGGTTTCCCCCGCCATTCATTCCACCAACTGCTCCATCATCACCTTTCCTTTCATCCATTTTCACCAACATTTCGTTTCATCTACTTCCTTCATCCCATACCAGGCATCGGGCTGATCACCCATCCTGGATGTTCTGTCTGATCCATGAGTGTCTGCTCCTCGACGGGCCTCTGACCCCAGGCACCCGCTTGTAAGTCCTGGGGGGTATAAGTCCTACATAAGAGGAGGGTAAACAGATAATGAATGAATGAATATCTACATAATATAACGATTTCAGTCTACTACCTTAAATAGTTTCTGAAACAGTGGATCAAGAATTTAGCACATTTTAATATGGCTGAATAGGGCTTTCAATCTTCCCTCAAATTAAATTATGTTTATAATTAGTAGAGAGAAAAATATTATAAGAGTTGTTCATATAAGAGATATAATTACTTTCTGGATTGTATATTTACCAGTATGAAAGAATGCATACTGGTTGATGATCTACCTTCTTTGTAACCTACTTATTTATGATGCCACAGTGTCATGGAATATACTGAATACTACCTTTACGTTTATACACTCCAAATGAGAAGTTTTTAGATGCTCTGCTGTTATGGCGGACTTCCTATTTGCAATAGCATGAATTGCTGTTTGTGAATATTTATTGTCTGATTGCGTTGGGAAATCTGAAATGTTGACACATCAACTACTACTGAGACTTAGTCCGCTTTCTCTAGTCACAAGTTGCTCTTTCGTTTTATTTATTTCTTTTCTTCTCCCTCTACATGGCAGTCAGTTCGTAGGTCGCAACTCAAACTATTCGCCCTTCTGTTCGCTGCTAACGGTCTAACTAAACGGCGCCTTCTCCCTTCGCGTAAGAGAATTGTTACTTCAACGCATACTGGAAGAGCCGCGCCCCAATAGCAGCTCCAGACAGTTCGAAAAGCTGAGAACACCTCTCCTTCCCTCTCACTAATTACCATACACCAGCTGGCACCGAAACCATACCCTCCCTAAGACGGAGTATGCAGTCAGAGTGGCTTGCCCAATAATTTTATGACCTGTTTTTCTCCATTAAATGTATACGACACTTTTGCCATGAAAAAGAGTTCACAGCAGACGCCCGCTCCAGCGTTTGTACGGAATTTAGAGCATTTTATTATACATTTTCACTTTCTCTACTAAGTACATGGTAGGTAAAGAAGGAATTGCATTCTACCCGAAAAATCCGATTCCCAGATTTCACAGGAAGTGCATGTTTTGAGGCACTTCAGTCCAAAAACGAAAACATTTGCAGAAAAAGGTCCCTGTGTGTATGTGTGTGTGTGTGTGGACAGCATAAATCAAAAACGAGAAGTCAGGTAAATACCAAACTTGGTATTTAAGTTCATTATCTTTTAGGAATAAAACAGAGATTTTCAAGAAAATTCGCCCACTCGAAACTATCATTTACATGGAACATTTTTGAAGTTTTTTTTTCAAATAATGCCTTTAACAATTTTGATTAAGGCACCATATATTAAGTATATTTACTGACAAATAAGAAATATATCTTGAATTTTCTGGGAGTAGCCTGGGAGTAGCGATAGACGAAATCGTGCTTCACAAAAATTTACATCTCTTTAAAACACACAATTTATTTTAAAAACCTTTTTTGCGGCGTGAGTTATTTCCAAGATATTCGTTACTAATGGTCCGAATTGCTCAATCTTAAGTCATTCTCTTAAGGTTTTCAGCTGTTCATCACTATGTCATAGAAAGAGCAGAATTTTGAGGGCAACGTATATCATCCAGTTCTTAAACATTTAGCTATTGCTGCTCCCTTTGTATTGGCAGGTAACGAAATGTGTAATGCAGCTATTTCCGAAATTTTTTATCTCGATCAAAATTAAGTAGATAGGAAACTTTAGTAAGAGTAATTTGTAGTCCCACTAATAAGCGATAGAGGATTGAAAAACTCATGCGAATTTAACACATCAGATTTTTGTTTCTTTTATATTAAACAGTTTTGCATTGCTAAAATGTCATTATGCTTATTATCACTGTACTTTGTCAAAGTTCTCAATTTAATTTGAAATCTAACTGAAAAGCTTCCACTAGTCCTAGTACTGACAGTCAGTAAAAGCTGTTTCCTAGTAGATGGGAGCAAACGAATACTGCAACTATGCTAACATATAGGTATTGGTTTGTATATACAGAGTGACCCATAAAGGCATACATATGTTAACAGTGGTTACTCATCCTATTTTCTTCCACATTGAGTAGGTATAGCATCAATATGCAGTGTTGTATTTTCTCTAAAAATACCAGTAGACATTTAAGACAGTTCCTAGAGCAAGCATGTGACATTACAAGTCAGCAAACAAAAGAAGAATGGTGGAGACACGTTTGACCTTTGAGCAAGGCACGACTATTCTGAGCTCTACCACATTCTTCTGGACTTTTACCGTTGGAAAATCCCAAAAGATTTACTGCACCGAATAAAACCAGCTTCGCAATCTTATTTCATCCTCATCATCTACTACAAGTTGGGTCGGTCCATTCCGGCTCAAAATTTGTCTTCCCATCGAGGTCTTGATTAACCAATACTTCTTTTTATTCTGTTCCTCTGAATAATATGAGTACAATTTTTTTTACGTGGGAGGGAACCAGCCTGGCGCACAATCCCCAACTTCGAGGGCCAGAGTCCGGGTTTTCCTTTCCCTAGACAAGACTGCCTTCTCTACGGCTAACGATCTCTGTTCATCCGCCACGTAACCTGGAAGAGGCCCTGACCAGGAACAAGTGGGACTTGGGGCGGCCACACCCTGGGACAGGTTAACTCTTAACGGAGTGTCCTAACCTCTTACCCTGGCAATCTTATTTAAAAGAAGAAATTGAAATGGCACTACAACGTTGTTTGCTGACATGAGAAGCCTCTGGAACTTAATAGTGAACATTTTGAACAACGCATGTGATCGCAGAAGTCCTAAGACAACAAATATCAGCTCTTATTTGCTCATATATCCATACCATGCATATAATAAAACTATCGGAAAAATTGATGGTAGTATGTGCGTGTGTGCACGCACCATTTCATTAGGGAAGGCCAAAAAACCGATTGTAATGAAACTTGGTTGATGCCATACTTTAATGGCATCTTAATTATTTGCCCAAAAGGGGGGTTTCTAATGCGACCCGAATTAAGAAACACGTTAAGTTTTCTGAAAAATGGTATATTATAAAGTCTACGTAAATCGGCTACCACGATAAAGAACGTAGATATGATTGTTTTGCAAACTTAAGCAGCTGTTTATATTCTGTTAAATCCTTTAATTACTTTTAAATTTGTACTAACACACCACTAAAAGTTATTACTGCTTTTCAAAACATCGCATGCAATGTACATTGCTCGGAGAGAAGACAAGAGAGATAGAGATAAGGAAAAGAAGGCGGTGAAAATGACAAATGAGGCAGTAAAAATAGTGAGAGAGAGAGAATGACAGAGGGAGAAAAGGCGGCAATGTGGAAGAGACAGCGGGGAGAAGACCTAGTTGAAAATTGGAGAAATTCCGGTGAGAAATTGGAAAGGGGGACAGAAGAATCTTCAGCTTTAGGGCAACAATGCGAGTAACTGTCATTTCCTTGTTATGGAAACAACGTGTGCGTCTCATATTCAAGAGGTCCAGAGTTTGAATCGCGGGGTCAAGTTACCGATTAAGGTACCTTCCGGTTAAAGGATGTTAAACGCGCAAATGAAACAATACGAGCAGAGCTGCGGTTTCTGCTAGTCTGTCAATTAAGCTTTAAAACATATATGTTTAGTGTATGTATATGTTTTGGGCTCTTATGTACCTAATGTAAATCAAGTAAATGCAAACACTTTCGATTTGTTCCACATTTGCCTCAGGTTTGGAAAAAGGATTGCAGTTTCTATTTTGAAAACGTTATTAAAATATTTACCTTAACCAAAGTGTGCTTGTTAATTTCCCTCAGCTGAACTAAAGTGTTTTATATGAAGCAATATTGAACATTTCTCAGACGATTTCAGTAGAGGCGTAAATATTGTACATTTTGCCTTCACTGGTAATACTTCGCTTGCCTTATCCCGAAGATAAGCAAGACTCTCGAAGCTTCTCTCTTCTTTGTTCCTAGAAAATCCATTCCAATTCATAATTCATAAGCACCCAGGGGAGTTTGCTTTCCTTCCGCAATTAGGTGCCATGCAAAGCAGTTGCGCTTTCATAAACAAGTCAGATCAAGATCGGGGATGGGAGCCTCCTTGTACAGTTTTTTTAAAAAATCTCTCTTTGTTAAGAAGCTTCTTTTGTTTATAATTGGCGATCTGTGAAAAGAATAGAGCATTTTGATGAACACGCTGAAGTTTAACGTCCATAGAAGCTTTAATGCAACGTTTCCAAGAAAGTGTAACAAAAAAATAAAAACTCTTTGTTTAGACTTTATTGTAATACTGTACTCTATAATATGCCATGTTGCAGAGCCATTCACCCCAATGACGTGTGACACATTTGCCGTTTCGGAGAATCTTAGACAAGGACTGTGGCAGAAAAGAAAAGGAAGGCTTTTCGTCTTACAACCACTTAAGTACAATCACCTTATGCCATTAATTCTTCAATTTTCCCTTGTCTTGTCTTCTCTACCCTCCCAAGTGGGAGCTGGGAGGAAGAAGAGACTCGCTCGCTGACGTCACAGAGCATTCAGTCGGCTGACGCTGTGGTCAACAACACAATATGGACTGTATTTGACTTGCCCACTACCATTGCTTATTTAATTGACAACTTGCCATATTTGCAGCTATTTTTTGTAAAAAAAATAATCAAGAAAATAAATTATTTGAAAGTTGGTATAAACTTGGAAACTAGCTACACTAGCAAAATTATAAGAGGGAACTGAAATGTTATACAGCATTCATTTTCAGTCAGAAGAACCGGATGCCAACGGTGAACAATAACTTCTGTGATTAGATAAATGCTTGGTAATTAAGCTTTTTTTCTTTTTGTTTTTAATGTTCACTGTTTTACCCTGGTTTATTATTACCATGTTTTCTGTTTTACTTTGCCGCTTATTACCGAATTACTGTTACACACACGCATATATATATATATATACACCCATGCCCATGGCGGGACTCGAACCCGCGACCCTCAAGTTTGGCGGAGCGCCGAAACTATGCACTTCTGCACCACAGCTACGAGGGCCGGCAGCCTAAAAAGAAATAGTAGCATGACGAAATGTCATTTTTTTGCTTACAGTATACAACAAACTGCCTTGCAACGGAATGAACCGTCAATAAACTACTTTCATTGTGCTTATAACCATGCGCTTGATAGCTTAACATGCTACATTTCGTGTGGTTATTTTCTATACCTTAGAAGACTAAATAATTTTAACTAATGAAGGGTGGCAGCCACATTTGAGATATACTTATCAGCTCCAAGAATATACTTGTATATAGCCAATGGTCTACGCATTTTCTTTTGAAATCGAAGTATTTTCGCCAAATAAAATACTGGAATATAATATATCAAAGATACAGGCAGATGCACCGTTTACACCAGATAACATACACTTATGAATGCTACATAGTTTTGTTCTTTGGGGATTTGGATTTGCAAAGCTTTGAAAGCTGGTCAGATGTGCTAAATAAAAATTCCAATCTAAATCAATTTTATATACAATGATTAAAACAGATTTTTCTATAGATTATAACAATATAATATTTTGCAATGTGTATTTTTACACTATTCTGAAGATATATGGTACTGCAAAAACAAAATGTACTTTATTAGCTCTTCCTTGGGAATGTAGATAATTATTTTGTGGTACATTTCCCAGATTGTTCTGGTTATAAAAATATAAATGTCAAAATAGTTCCAAATAAAACTAATTTAAGTTCTCTTAAACTATGGCGTTTAGAATAACAACTTTACTTGAAGAAATCTTGAATTCCACGTCTTATGGGAATATCTAAGGCAGCGAAGTACTCTTCAAGAACGATTCGAGGGAATAATGCAGTTCCTTCTGGATTTTGTGTAGAATAATGGTAGATGTTTCCCCAGCATCTTGAGGAAATTGGTAATACCGGTCAATAAAACCAGCATTAAAGGCTTTGGGGTTGAAGCCAACCTCGCTTCAGCCCGTTAGCCGCTGAACAACAATAGGTCTTTGTATCTCCTTATGCATGGGAAGTCAAGTTCCCCAAAGGAGCATTCGTTTTGTAACGCTAAGGGATTTTATATTTATGAAGGGAGTTTGGGATTTATAATATGCTTCTCTTTTACAAGTGATTTTAATGACACTGTCTTTTAGAATTCTGTGAATACGAAATATAAACAACTGATTTAAAGGAATTTAAAATGAAATGAATTATAAATAGACGGAGTTAACCTTAACAATGTAATTATTACTGTTATGAACAAGTTAACAATGCTGATGCCTCTTCCTGTGTCCAAACTGCTCTTCTCGATTTACCCTATCTTCCCAATTCCGTCTTCTAATCCTTTCTGTTTCATCTCTTTAATGACTTCTTCCATGGATGTAACCCTTGGACTTTCCCTTTCTCTTCCTCCTACTGTAGTCATTCCAAAATCCGTCGAATGTGTCCATATCAATTGAATTGCTGATAATGGTTAAAATTATTGAACTTTAGTGTTCCAAACTTCCACAAGCTTCTGCTGCCCAAGTGATCAAATTCCTAATTAGTGCTTTGAGTGTATTTATTTTTGGTGTTTTAAAATGTGTTTATCTCATAGTAATCCATATAATCTTGTTATCATTGATCTTCCTCTTGCTGTTCTCTCCTTCATTACCATTCTTTGTAATTTTAAGACCGAAATGTTTACATTGTCATGACCATACACTAATTGAAGATACTCACTGGTTTTATCATACTAAGTGTCTTGGCAATTACAGGGGCGTAACTAGTAACCGCATCATAAGCATGCATAACTAAGGATTTGCTCCTATAAGTAGACCGGGAAAGTTAAGGATTATTCCAAAAGAAATAATTTCAATTTTAACTCATCACAATTTCTCATAACAAAAATCCTTTACCTGAGTTCACATGCTGAGTGTTTTACAAGAAAATGAGCCAAGCCACATCTCGCCACCAGGTAGACACAACGGACACACTATGCTCTTAGCACTCCAATGGTCCGCACGCTTAGAATCATACCAGACCTTTCGGTTACTATTTTGCCCCCACCCTTACTTCCTGCCAACGTGCCTCGAAGCTACTAGAAAGATCTATCAGACTTAGACATTTCCACTCCAGGACTACCAACCTATTCCGGGAGGGTCACCCCAAGTCAGTAGTAGTAGTAGTAGTAGTAGTAGTAGTAGTAGTAGTAGTAGTAGTAGTAGTAGTAGTAGTAGTAGTAGTAGTAGTGGGGCTTTAGGGCGCACGACTGCTGTGATCATTAGCGCCAGGCAAAGCTAAAGCAAGAAGGGAAAACACAGGTAAGAACCCCGTAGCGTAAAAGGAAACAATTAAAACTTGACTAAAATGGTGCCAGCAATTGCGAAATGTAGAGCAAATAGGAGTAAACAGCACAAGGTAGATACATAAAAGCCAAAATGCAGCAGCGGTAATACCCAAAAAATAAAACAGAAGGATAAAGTTAGGTCATCAAACCCGGCCGCCCATACCGCTATGACCAATAAAATGCAATACACAACCCGCAGCACTGGGAGCGTCTGCCAGCACCTCAGACAGTGTTGCTGGCAAGCCCAAGTACGCACGTAACTGAGCTAAAAACTGGCACTGAAGCAAAACATGTCGCACTGACAACGGCTCAGGACAATGAGCACAGATCGGAGTAGGGTTCGAAGATAAAAGGTGACCATGACTAAAACGGCAGTGCCCAATGCGCAATCTGGCTAAAATGACTTTACCTCCAGACGTTTTGTTGCCCTGAAGACCAGCTCATTCAACCCTCCAGCGTGAAAGTATAAAACCACTTAAAAAGGAGCTAAAATCATCGGAAGGTGCACAAGAGCTAAAACACCCGAGAGATAAAAGGGCTGCCCTTGCAGCAGCATCGACAGCCGCATTACCTGGTAAGCCCATGTGTCCAGGAACCCACAAAAAGGGCACATTACCCAACATTGGCGAGCGGCTCTAAGTCAGGCCTACCAAACTAAATCCCATGTGCCCCTCACAATATTCATCACAACATTTGATATAAAATAATTTAGGTATAATTAGTCTTATCCGCATTTATTTTTGCTCTTCAATAGTTGTACTCTTCTTTAGATGCTTCAAATACATAATTTAAATAATCATCCATGACTAAATAAGTAATTTTTTATTTTCATTTGTACCAGTTCCTTTATTTTTCCATTCCAACTTTATCCTCCATATCCCACTTTAGATATCACAATGCTTTTTGTATACTTGGTGAATACTCTGCACCATATCATTCTACTGTTTTTCTACAATATTAGAATTACTTTAAGGTAATTTCTCATTAAGTTGGCAGTGATACAAGTTTGGGTAAATGTCAATTTACGGATGAAAAAATAAGTGATTCAATTCTCAATTCGTAGCCTCTGTATTTCAGGGAGGCGATGAAAGTTTGACCCTAGTTATATATCCCGAAATGGAGGAGGGGACAAAAACGTTCCCTTAGTGTCACGCCGAAGAAAAATGTAATTCAATTCTGCTATGAAGAACGCTACTCAGTTGTTCGCAGAACTGTCCTATTACTACTTCAGATACCAGAAGCCAGTCGTAGGCCAATTCAGCTCATAAAATTTCTAGCCGCTTCAAAATTCCAAATGAGATAACTGCATGCTTCTGTTTTTAATGCTGTATTACTTAATAATCAGAGAAATTGATACACAATCCCACAGAATAACTAAACGAAAAGAAGATTAATCTCTGTGCACTGAGCGCAAACTTTGCGCTCACTCTTCGAGCAACATTGCCCATAGAGTTTAGGTATTGAGGTCTCGTAAATACTAGATGATGTGTATCATACATTAAAAACTGCCGACTTCATTAAAATAGCATAAAAAGCATAAACTAACACACTTTGTTTTTCATCAAAATTAACGTTTTAGTTCTTCCCAATGCAGATTCTATGATTATGGGCATTTGAAGCAGTTGACATTTTAAACATTTACTATTTATACACACTATCCGCTCCTTTAACGGTATGTCTGTCAAAATTATTAATAATTCAAGAATTTTTAATAACTAAAATTTATTATTCTTTCTGGTCTTTAAACAATAGTAGCAGTCCAGCCAAATGTAGGGCTTGGAAAATGCAACTAATTGCTGTTATGCTTTCACTCTTTCTAAATCACACTTCAATTAAACTAAATTAAGCTACATTTTTTAAATACAGTTATATTTTTTTAAGAAAAATTCCAAAAAAGATGTCTGTAAAGCTTTATCGTAATTACAATTTGAAATGCTACCAAATTTACCTCAACATTTTAAAAAATCGTGTGTATTTTCGGAGAGGAGAAATCATTAAATACTAAAACAATATCAACAGTTCATACATCAGTGACATGTATAGCAAACATTTCAACTGTTTCAAAGGTACCAGAAGTGCCAAAACTTTTCAGTATCTTTTCACAGGGATATTCTTATTTATTCTATTGCAATAACCTTAAAGTTAATAAATCACATTTGATGTCTTAAAGGCAAAAAATAACAACAGTTCGAATATTTTTAGTTTCTCTATTTCGTACTTACAGTAAGTAGACGAATATTCTATTCCACCCAAAGATTTGGTGTCGAGATTTCACGAAAGTATAGATTTTGAGACACCCTGAAGGAAGCCCCCCCCAAAACGGAAAAGTACATTTTTAGAAAATGTCCGTGTATGTCAACAACCAACAGCATAACTCAAAAACGAAAAGTCGATTAAATACCAAATTTGGTATTTACGTTTAGCACTTTCCAAGCTTGTCACACGAAGATTTTGAAGAAAATTGTCTCATAACAAACAACTCTCTAAATGGAATGTTTTTCGAAATTTTTTATTTTTTTAATGTAGCTCTAACGGTTTTGATTAAAGTGCCACAAGCTTGAGCTATTTTCATGACAAATAAAATACACATTTTGAATTTTTGGGGAATAGCCTGTAAAGTCCTCTTTATTCTAGATTGCTTTTGTGTAGTTATTAAAAAGTAAGAGATAGAAAAACGCTTACTACACAAACAAATGTAGATTTAATTAAAGCACGCAATTTATTTCAAATAAAATTGCTTATGCCGTTAACCATTTCCGAGATATTCTTTAATAATAGCTGAATTTTTCAAATGCTTTATACTTTTCTCAATTGATAATAGTTTTTTAATTTATTATATCACGTAGCTGGTAGTTAGAAAAGGTACTCCATTCCACCCAAAAATTTGATACCGAGATTTCACCGGAAATACATGCTTTAGGGCTCCCTGAATCCAAACAAAGCACTTTTGGAAACATGTTCATGTATGTGTCTGTGAACAGAATAACTCAAAAGTCAAAAGTTAAATAAATACTAAGTTTAGTATTTAGGTTCAATGGGTTTCAAGATGGGACACAATAGTTTTAAAAGAAAATCCCCCACCCCAAACTACCCTTTACATAGAGCATTTTTAGACATTTTATAGTTTCTAAAAACTGGCTAACGATTTTGATTAACGTACTGCATATTAAAAGTATTTGCATAACAAGTAAATTGTATATCTTGAATTTTCTGAAATAGCCTCTGAAGTTCTCTTCACTCCGAAGGAATTTTATACAATGTTGTATAATGGTGAACGTTTAGCAATAGACGAAAACGTACTGCACAAGAAATGTGCTTCTCTTTAAAATACACAATTTATTTTAAATAAGCTTTTTGTGCTATAATCATTTCTGAGATATCCGTTGTTAAAGGTTCGAATTGATCATTTCTTGGTCATTCTCTTTAAGTAATGTTCTACATTTAGTTGTTTCTCACGATTGCATGGAAACAGTATGAAATTTTAAGGCCAGCATATGCATCCAGTTCTTAAACATTTGACTATCGCTGTTCTCGTTTGTATTTATATCGAAATGCGTAATACAGCTATTTCTGCAAATGTTAATTTGGATTATAATGTAGTAGAAAAAATAGTCTTTCGTAAAAATAGTTTGTATGCCATTAATATACTATAGAGGCTAGAGAAAGTCATGTGAATGCATCACATCAGATATTTTCTTTTCTTTTTCGTGCCCATGCAAGGAGAACAGAGTTTCAAAGCCATCACATAGTGACCAGCATTGACAGTATTTAACTATACCAGTGGTGGCGAAAGCGCGACTCGCGAGGCACTGTGACTCGCAGGCGCAACTCCTTATCTAGCCGTCCATTCATTTGTTTTCAATGTGCTGCTGAGTGGTGTAGTGCGAGTTGCATATTTGATGACTCGAGAGAGAAAGGCATTTTCGCCACCCTTGAACTATACAATTAGTTTACTGTATTTTTCTTACATCTACAATACAGTGTATAAATGAGTAATGAAGGTTATCTGTATTAACAAAAAGTAGATAGAAGAATATGCTTTTGTAACAATAGTTTGTAGAAAATTGAATAGAGAAAGTTAAGTTTTTTTATTCATTGTTGATTACTATGCTCTAGAAATTCATTCGTTAAGGCCTTACAATTCCAATTTAGTAGCTGTTTCGAAGTATGTTTTTCCTGTATAAATAATAAGAATAAGGGCTATGTTTAAAAATTATTAAAAAGTAAATAGTATAGACAGCTGCTACCCACTAAAAACTGTGTGAATGTATGTATGTGAATAGCTCCAAGACAGAATTTATCCTGGTTTGCCTTCGGACAAGCGCCATTTGTACCAGCCGAATCAGTGGGGAGGTAAATTGCTAAAATCTCGGAACTGTGAACCTCAGATTCCACTAAACAGTAATAGAAAACCTGTGAATATATTTATTGTCTTAAACAGAAATACCACGAGGATTCCTTTCAAATATATACATTTTTTATATAATTCCTCTGTATTCAGCTTCTCTAAAGCAGGTTTTTATAATAAACTTAAACTAAACTTGTATGAAAAGATTTGAAAAATATAAATACTTGTCTGTCACTTTTTATTTTGCCGTGACAAAGCGATACTGGTATTGTGTTGTTCGCCCCGGTCTACCCCAGCCGACCATTCACAACGTAGTGTAGGACTACAGTGGCGTAATGTTGTTGGGATAAATGTAAACTGCTATACCAAACCAATAGTTTTACTTCTTTTCATATTCGAGTATAGTCTTGAGTTAGTATATTGTGAGTGCACGTGCTTCTTATGGAAAGAAAGCCTTTGCAAAATTTTTCATACTATATTTTTTTCTATATTTTTCTTTCATTTCCAAGCTACATAATACTGCACGTCTGCTATATAATACTCATTTACATGCACTCAGGACGGCATTTCACACCCAAGAGGTAATTCCGGACAATTCAGTTCCGAAACTGATGCAACAATGATTTGATAAAGGCAAAATATGCAAAGTGGATTACGTTTGCCAAAATGGCCACAAATGAACCATGTCATACCACCATTCACAGTTGTTTCAGGCCATTGTTGGAATGCCACAAGAGATATAGGGATGTTGCTGAATTATGCTGAGTAATAATAATATAATAATAATAATAATAATAATAATAATAATAATAGAATATGATAACTGACAATGCTTAAAATATAAGTATAATTCTGAAAGAGACACTCTAGTGATTTTGTCGAAACTTTCCCAGGAAATTCGCTAATGTTTTTATTGTGTTCGCGGCGTCCTAGTTTCTGCCGCCAGACTACCTGTTCGCCACACGTTTGGAACAAAAGCGAAACATATACAAAATCGGTTATTTCCCAGAAGATTACTTCAAATGCAATGATGTTGCACACAATGTGGTTTTCTGGAAGTATTCGAACTCTATTTTTTACTTCTTTCTCCACCAACTGCCTATTATTGCTAGGTAGAAAAAATGTTACATTCTTCCCATAAATTCGAATCTCTCAGCCCAAACAAGCGTTCTTTGAAAAAGGTCCGTCTATGTTTACGACTCTGAACAGTGTAACTCAAACACAAAATATCGGATACGTACCAAAATTTACATTTAAATTCAGCATCTTCCAAGGATGTGACACGAAGATTTTAGAGAAAAATGTAATCCACCTTAAGCACTCTTCTTGGATTTATTTTCCTTATTCTTAATTTTCTTAACGTACCCTACATTAGAATTTCTAATAAAATGTATAAACTGAATTTTCTGTGCATGTACCCTTCACTCTGAATGCTTTTGTATAATTTTGTACAACTAGTAAACCACAAGAGAGAGAGAGAGAGAGAGAGAGAGAGAGAATGAAACCTAATAGATGAAAAATATAGCAGTAACTGAAGTAAACTATGCCAATTCTCAACCTTTTAGCAGTCTTAAAAATATTCGGCTTACTTGTTTCAGATTTTCTGGACTGTGCAGTCATTCGATTCTTATTTTTTCTCGAATGGGATTAATTAATTACCAAAACCTGTCTTACGATATGAGAATAATTGAATTTTTCAAAACATATTACACATGCTACAAATTACATATTGCTTAATTGCAGGTTACTTCTGATAAACAATTTAACATGAGCTATGTAAACAGAGGTACTACTTTTTATATGGATACTACGATATATAACTCATTATGCGGAATTATAATGGGTAGAGAATGTGTGTGAGCGTAAGACTTCAGATGTTTTACATTAACTTTTATTTCCTGTAAAGAAGTATACGTTTTTATGTATCATATAAATGAATAAACATGCATAACAGAAAGTACAATTTTCAATACTTGAGTTCAAGGTTGGCCATCTGCATATAATTTAAATTCGGGGGGAAAATGTCAAATATTTCGGTACATTTTGCTAAGAAATTTAGAAGAGAATTACTTTTTAGTACTTTTATGCATTCTGAAGTCTCTTCTCGTAACAGTTTCCTTTTCACGTATTCCATTTCTACACAGAAAACACCACATTCACTCTAAGGTACTCTCACATAATGCATAGGAACGTAGTGATCTTAGACAAGCATAAAAAGGTACGTGAGGAACCGGACTCACTTTCTGGCATGCGTATGCTTTTTTTTCTTTTCTTTGCATACCATCTTGCTGATAGCCAAAGGGAAGACCGAACAGAGATAGAGAGAAAGGAATGGCAGTATCTAATCGTATTACTGGGAAAAGCCTTTCTTCTCAAACCTTTCTTTTTTTTCCCTTTCACCCACAGTTTTCACTGAAATGCTAGAAAGTAGCTCACTTTCACAAAGTTTCAAACCTTTTGCTGACAAAGCTAACCAAGTTCTAGATTCGTTTAATCGGACTCTACACGTTTCTTCACTACATGGATCAAAGTTTCGGAGAATGTTTTTAGTCTTCCAGGATAAACTTGCCTATGCGTAATTCAACCTGGAGTTAACACTATGCTAACAGAAAATAGCTTTTCATTTTTTATAAAGAGAATTTAAAATGTACTATGTGATACTTATATAAAGGTTTTGTCTTCTCTTTGCTTCTATGCTCTACTTCTGTTTGCAGTTTTAAAACTACACAGGAAAATTAACTCCCAAGATATTGTCAGCTTTTACCTACAAAATTCTAACCAGTTGTATTTGCTTAAGAGTATACAAGCTGGGTTGCTTTTCCAGAAAAGAGCTACCCATTTACAAATGGAAAAATCTATTGACATGGAAAGCTTTTTTCTGACCTGCTTTGGGAGGTATCTACAAAGCTGTTTTAATTCAGAGGCTTATGTTGAGGAGACAAGCTACATAAGACTTATGCAGAATTTTACTTAAAGCAATTAAATGTAATGCAAAGTTGTATAGCTGTTCACCAGACATACCGATATAAGAAACGGTGAAAAGAAAAAAATCTTAAAATGCTTTAACCTTGCCATTATCTGGTTCTAGCAATTCCTTCGTCCTTGTTGACAACATGTGCTTAAACATTCCTCTCGTTAAGACAGATTGACGGCTCAAAAGTAGGCTCAGGAACAGGATCCGGAGTATATGGTATAAGACCAAGGTGCAAAAACCTTTTTGCTTTGGGTGAATATCTACCGTTTTTGAAACACTAATTTATGCTCTTATTCAATGCATACATGAAAACATAAGCAGATCCTTATCTTCTCAGATAGCCAGGCTGCATCTAAGGCTCTAAGCAGTCATAAGGTAACGTCAGGACAGGTATTGAACTACCTAAGTATGCTCATCAGCCTGGCAGAACAAAATTAAGTTCAACTCATTTGGGTGACGGGTCATAGTGGCATAGAGGGTAATGATAAAGCTGATGAACTTGCAAGACAACGAACAGATTCACAATTTATTGGGTCAGAGCCGGCTCTAGTAATGTCTCGATGTTTAATAAGAGAGACAATTAAGAACTGGGCCAAAGGAGAACATCATAAAACCTGGCCTAAAACCCCAGGAAACAAACATGGTAAACTATTTATTAGAAAAACATGTAAGAAAAGCTGAAAGCTTGCTTAAATACAACAGACTTCAACTGAAAATAATTACTGCATATCTTACAGGACATGCTCCTGCAAAAGCATCTTAACATGATGGGGCTGTTTTAGGGTAATTTACATGACAGATTGTGCAAGAAGGAAACTGCAACAGCCAGCATATTGTATGCTCCTGCATGGTTTTGGCTCACAGGAGATGTATTGCTTTTGGAAAAATGTTTTTAGAACCAGAAGAATTTGAAACCATATCTGTTATGAGCCTGTATTCCTGGTAAAAGGTACAGGCATAATGAATTGGCTTTAAAACAATACAGGTAGCACAATAAGCCCAAGGCTGAAGTACGTCCGGAACAATTATGGAAATCTGTATCGTATGATCAAGTCAAGTCAGATTTAGGTGTCGTATATACCAATCAGGTCAAAACATCTGCGTTCTAAAATATGATATGCTGAGAAATTTTAATCACATATCCTGAATTAATCATATATTTTCATTTAATTACCTAACGTCTTGTGCTTTGTTAGAAAATCAGTGAACTTGAATACTCAATCCCCTCTACTCAGTGTGAAATATGAACTTTCAGTCGGTATATAGATTTATAACTTAGCTAGTATAGCCAGGAGTTAGAAGGAAGTTGAGTATTTTTAAATGTGAAAGCTCATATTTTTAACGTCATGTGGTATGTGTATTGCCAAATAAATGCAATATAAGAGTCTTCTGCTGAAATTTAAAAGCATTAAAGTGGGGTCGGATTCAAGGTGCGACATCTTATACTGTAACTGTTACTATCAGTACAGCGATGTTTTAGCTAGCGGGTGGAATGGGCCAAACTATCAGATAAAGAGATTCTGGTGGGAGGGGTACAATATATATTGAACTAGTACCGCGTGTGGCGCGTACAGAGGAAAACAGTCAAAAATCTCTACTCTGTCGTGCGTTTTTGCCTCTAACTTGTCCCAGGCCAAGTAAACACTACCTCCTACCATAAACTCATAATTGTTTGGAACGCACCCCCACCCACAAGCTAAAACGTTGCTGAACGAACAGTATTTTATAAGATAACGTACTATCTACTATTAAGGTTACAAAACTATTTCAGTAACCGTGTTAGAGAAAATATGGCGGACAGTTGTTTAGGAATTTTAACTGGACTAGCGGTTTGTGAAATTTAATCCTTCAAAAATAAAACCTGGTTTGTTCCCTAGTCTATACTGCAGAAAACTAGATGCATCCTTATGTTTTCATGTACTCGAATATACAATGCTACTGAAGTGCTACTGTTTTCAAAGAATTTCACTAAATATTATAGTTGCAACATGTTCATACAATGCGAGATCATGGTCCTCTACACAGGCAACAATTTTACAATTTGAACACCGACGTATGCATAATCAACATGATTTTCCAAAATTATTCTTTTTAGTGATGAGTGCTTATTCTCATACTCAAAACGCACGATACTGGTCTGTGCAAAATCCAGCTTGGATGCGGCCAATTAATGACCCAGATGCTCCTGAAGTTATGGTGTTGTGTGGTCCTTTATGAGATGTGGTGGGCCCTCATTTCTTAGAAGGTAACGTGAACAGGTATTCATACAGTGAATTACTAGACTCTGCGTATTGGATTTCCTAGATAACATATCACTGGACAGGCGGCAGAGATTGTGGTTTCAGCAAGACCACAATTGGTTTCATTATATTTCCGCTCAGTATGCCATAATGGTTCAACGAAGACTGGACGGCTTGTTTGGTCGTCAATGAATTGGAGGGGGTAGTCCATGGCCTTGGTCTGCTGCTCACCTGATCTAACGCCCACTAGATTTCTTTATCTGTGTGTATGTGAAACAACATGTTTTTGAGATTCAACCAGCATCCCTGGAAGACCTGCAAGAACGGATCAATGATGCCATTCATCTTATTTCACCAGCTACACTTTCAAATGTGAGTGACGAATTACTGGATCAAGTGAGGCATTATCTTCAAGTTAATGGACAGCACTTTAAATATTTGCGTTAGATAGTTACTATTTTTTGTTGTAAAATTTCAGTTATTGAGTTAACTAGATTCCAAAAGGCCTAAAGAGCCTTGAAATGAAGTTTGTGGAAGAACAGCCTTAGTATATGTTCTATGAAACAACAGATGTAAGAGCAATTACACGTAACTGCACATAAATATGTTAACGTCCAAAAATGGGATAAAATGTGTTTCAGGTAAAGTGTTGCGATTTGGGGTAAAATGGAGTAATTTGGGCGTTTGATAGCATTCCATAACGTCGGAATTCGTCAAGCCTTTTGGGACTCACGGTGAAAGTAATGAAATCATTAAACCACGTTTCTTCTAAAGCTTTTCTTTTCCCTTATTTTTGTAACAGCATGTGTATTTTAATTGGTGCAGCAGGAATATCATATTAATATCTTGAAATAATGCAATTATTCGTAATAAATGCTTTGCATACCTTGATTTGTAATCCTTATTCCGAATCTGAATCTTATTCATTACCGGTTATTCAAATCAGCTTAAACTCTACGCCTTCCATACCTCGATATTGTTACTCTTTTTGCAAATAATTGATAAAATTGGTCCAATGTTTCTTAACATCTATGACTTTTACGGAATTTAATATCATATTTCACTTCATTATACTTTTTTAAAAAAGTTTTACTCCCTTTTCAATTTAATCTTAGACCCACTCGTTCTACAGGGTTAAAATAACATTGGGTACTGGAAGCCAAAAAACCTCATGTCCAAAATTAAGGACTATAAAACGAAGGCTTTTTCTTAGTTTTGTTTAGTTCTGAACGTCTGCATCTGCGTTTTCACGCTTTTTCGTGCTTGAGTTGCTTCCCTTCAATGTTTCGTAGTTACACAGCAAATAAGGCGGGGAGGGGGGATAGCTTGCACGTTATAGTAATATCACAACAGGGCAGGCACTACTGGCACGCGAACGCTTGGAAGGTGCCTTCCCTGTTGCCCTCAACTCTTAACATTCCCATAGCGACTGCATACGGATGTTACGGTTAGCGAAATATACAGATCACGTGCATAAATGTTTAATTAATTATAAAATTTATCCAAGAGCATATGCACTCAACGTTTCAAGATATTTCCAAATGGTTTATCTCAAAAATTTACTTATGTAAAACAGAGATCTGCATGGCCCTGTGCCAAGCTCTCGGGTAAAGCTACCTACTTAGGCCTAAACTGAAAATGTTTGGCAATACTTCTGATTAATTACTTGAATCATAAATAATGAAAATGTATATCAGTCGAAGACAGCATTTCAACCATTGATGACACAACTATGCCGGCTGTTGCTAATGTCTGAAGCTCACTAAATGGCATTTATCCAATAGATAACACAGAACTGCCACCTGTAGGGCGTTTGCCAGAGGCTTAGCGATGTCGAATGCACTTTAACCTCCAGGAACCCCGAAGGGTCCCAAGCGTACTGCGATAACATCGCGTTAGCCTAAGGCAAAATAACGTAATCCAATGGTTTAACTACGAGTGAAAGCACCCTCAAGCCCTTCAGCTGCCAGGCAATTTCAATGTTATTTGTAATACTGTAATAATACTCTGTATAAGCAAATATGTTTTCCTTTAGCTTTTCACGAATGAATTGTACATATGCACAAACATATTTGCTTTGTTTCTTTATAGCTCAGTGATTTGCTTCTCATTCAATTACTTCCAAATCAAGCATGATGCTCTATCCAAAGACATGCACTCTTAGTAACCCAGAGCCCACCTTTCTTTTGATTTCCTTTTGGTCTTCGCTAATGTCTATCTGGTATACCCTATCTTATATTATGATACGAGGCGACTCCGCACCGATCCAGAGTGGATATTGTACCTACTCCCACGAGGGGGAGTTCCCGGGAGGAAGAATGAGGCGAGAGGAGACAGGTCGGCCGGATCCAGGAGCGATGTTTCAGCAATGGTAGGGTCGCTAAGATATAGATACCCCGGCAGACGTACAGGTAGACCGAGGACCCCACGCCACACAGAGGTGTCCAGAGCCCCTCAAAGGGGGTTCGAATACCCCGGCAGCCAGCCTAGAGCCAAGGGACGGAGAGAGTTACAAAGAACATCCTTTTCCCCTACCACGCTACACCAAACGCCATCGCCGACACTTACGACTCTGAAAGAAGCCAATGGGATGAAGGATGAATAAAATGAAGAGTGGAACGAAATGGAGGTTCAGGAAATTCAGGGACTGAAAGAAACCACTCCAGCATTTGCCTGACCCATAAATCCATGGGTCAGAATGGGCGATCGTTGGAGATCGATCCCGGGACCTCCAGAATGTGGACCAAGGCGCTGCCGCCTGAGCCATCCCGCTAAAATAGTATATACCCTGTCTACTCAGCTATGAGCCTTTTTCCCCCATTCACCGTTGCCTGTAGTGCTTCTCTTAGTAAGCAGTTCCTTTTTATTAATGTCCAAGACAACTTCATTTTATCTTGATGATATGTTGCAGCGCTGTGCCTCTGTGCTTCCTTCGCGCAAAGTTTCTAAAACCAAAGTTTCGTTATCCATTTTTCATATCCAATGAACTTTACATTACACACGCTTCATTCCTTTTTATGTCGGCTTTTCAAACATTCATCCTTTCATTCATTCTTCCTCACTTTATCGCAGCGTCAAAGAACCGTGGCAGTTTATTGTTACATTCCACACAAAGCTGCTCAATCTCTTACTTAGTTCTTTCTTATGGAGTCCACTAAAATTCATTCTTTTCTATTAAAAGTTTCCTTTCTCTTTTGTATTATTCCTTTGGAAACAGCTCATATCACTATCAAGGGAGCAGCAAAAGTATTTAAAGTAGCCCATTCGCTCAAACACTTCATCTCAAAATCTAAAGCATAATTTAATTTTTCTTCCATTAATACAGTTTTTGAATATTTTGCACGTATCTTCAAAACGTGAAAGTAACTGTAACTATGTTAAAGTGAAAATGTGCCTAAAATAAAGAAGAAAGCGTATTTATTTGGCATAAAGAGCGATGTTTTCATGCGAGATTGTAATCCGCGATTTGTATACGTATAAAACAGCTGATTCACCTGACTTGTCATGAATGAGGAAACTGAGAGCGCGCTGTTTTCACGGATATGAATACGTTGGTATAGTCGCAATCCACCGTTTCTCTCTAGATAATGTTAAGACACGAAATAACATGAGGATTAACATATTACGCTTACCCTCCATTATAAAGTTTATTCGAAATAATGTATTTCTGAGTTTATACAAGCCTGTTGAACACATTATTGAACCTCAATAAATTTCTGTAGTCGAAATATTGCAAAACACATAACGGATACTGTCTTGTAATACGTCAAACGTTGGGGGTTTGCTGCACAAACTTTATCTTAACACATTCCATACAGATAATAATTACATAGATTTAGATCTAAGAGTGAACGAGCCAGCCCGTTATTTTATCATAAAAAGCGAGGTAACGATTAACTTCGACTTCTTTCCACGACAGCCTATATCCCGTCTAATTTTTCTCGGTTAGAGCTGTCTGTGTGTTATTCTTTCTTTTTCAAAATACAGACCCAGACGTTTCTGGTTATGTGCTTGTGTTAAAACGATGACAGCGCTGAACTTAGGTATACAATAAAGGTGACAGTCTACATATAACTTTTCAAGGAAAACTTAAGACACACACACACACACACACACACACACACACACACACACACACACACGATGTTCTCTGGTGTACACAATAGAAGGGCAAAATGTACGTTTAATAATTGTTTGTGGCGTTAACAATTTCGAAGATATTGTTAGTTATCAGCCTGAATTTTAAAATATCTTTTCCACAAAGAGTAAACATGATCAACACGTAATATCATTCACACTATACACCATGTCAAATAATATCAGATTGAATTGCAAATGTTGTTACCTATATTAGGTGCGTGAGCTAGGCTATTGCAGAGTCAACTCTAATCACCGCTCACGTTATCAAGATAAACCCGATATAAAACTGGGGGCCCTATATTAAACATTTGTTATATGGCTATTAATAAGTTATTCTAAAGATTGTGTTCTTTACAAGTGCTTTGTCCTACGGTACTCACATAGAACACTGAACTTCTCTATGATGTTGTGTCCCACTAAGGGCCCATACACATGAAGTGTTCACCAACGCGTGATATTGAGGTACACGAAATTGCATTGACGTGTTTACTAATGTACATGAAGCTGATTCATAATGGAACGTAGCTTTGGTAATGACAAATTAGCCCCATCCTCTGCCAGCGTGAGATACTCTGTTCCTTCAACATAATTCTAGTCATTGGACTGGCAGGGTACTTCACCAACCCTCAAAATATGGCCGAACTACCGAAGAGTAATATTAAAAATCACATGTTATCGCCAACAAAGTACCGTTTAGGTCATGTTTCATTGAATTTAGGCACATAACTGAAATAATGAAATAAAGTCGTAGAAATAAGAAAAAATGTTTTGTGTTGGTCTCCATGTTGTTAATTAAAGCGGTCATATAAATATCATAGCTGCGTTCAATTTAATGCCACAAGAATGTAGTTCTTCACTCCTACAACGAGAAGGCCAACTTGCCTAGCGTTTCCTTGTGTACCAATCGTAGCGAAACTTTTATAGAGGCGGTAACCGAACTACCCCTTCATTTCACATCTATCATAACATCGTGTACTGGTTCACTTTTGTGTCTCTGGAATGTTTATTAGAACAGTCACTTAGAGAACTGATACGGGCTGGGTGGAGACAAAGGTTGATTACTTAATGGTGAAAACCTTAGGAGGGAAAGCACTGTTGCAATCTAAGGGAATGGACCATTTTTATGCACGTCATTGTACACATCCAAACGTCGATTTTGTTAGCGCTCAGAGAACGCGAGATTCTAAATTACCCCTTGCATCGCGGATTAATGATAGCTTTGAGATACACAGAATGACATTGTTTTCAGATGTGCGCGTGATTTTGTAGTGGGCAGCAACATGCAGTTCGAGCGCTTTAACATGGACTTGGTTATCAACGAAGTTCAAAAAGTACCAACCATTGGAACATGGCATGTCTGGAATATAAGAATAGTTTTAAAGGGAGCCGGCCCTCGTAACCGTGATCGCTGGAGTGGTCGCTCCGTCGCTCCGCCAAGCTGAGGGTCGCGGGATCGAGTCCCGCCACGTGCATGGGTGTTTGTGTTTGTATGTGTGTTGCGGAAATAAGCGGTATGAAAACAGTAAAAAAACAGTAGCTTAAACTGGGTACAGCAAGGGAACTTTAAAAAAAGGAAAAAGGTTATGGGCATCTGATAATCCCTAAGGGTAGTATGTTCCCACAATGGTCTCTGGCTTTGTTACGGCGTTTATACCAACAATACAGAATCTATGGACGTGTTACCTCTCCAGCTTCCATGGTGAAACTAATGGGATAAGCGATCGTAGGTGTACCGATGAATGCTTTCGCTAACGCGCGATTAGTGTCGTGTTAATCGCTTCATGTGCACGAGGCCTAAAAGCATCAAAGGTGATTTTAGGCCATTTCGTGTGCTGTAAAAACACAAGACATCATTTAGTGTGTAGAAGATTGTTTCTACGCACGGCTTTGTATAAAATTGCAGCTAGCACCAGTCAAGTTGGAATATTTTCTGGTGATCTTGAGCTCAATAAAGTTAAAAGGAAAGTTGCTTGCTATGACAAACTTTATGGAACAAAAACGATTGTGTATTTAAACTACTTGATTAACTCTTTACTCCTAACTCCACTTAGATCACAGCTCTCCCTAAGTAATACGTCGATTTCTCTCACAAATTAATGTATTGAAAGGCAATTATTAATTTGTTGGAAGTGATTGATGTTTAAGCCACAGATGATCAACATAATTGACAGTACACAAAAGTATATATCATATTGTTATATTCTGGGGTAAAGAGGGAAAAGATTACCAGAAACTAATTAATTCAGGCCACCCCAACGCGCACATGGGGGAGGTGCAACTCGCTAGCGGCTAGAAGTTCGGAACCTTGGTGCGTAATTAAGGGGAAAGCGTGGGTTTTATGTTACACAAAAGCATTTCATAGCACACATACCTGGAATTTATTAACAAACGTATGGCTTCTCTACATAATGCACAAAGGAAACAGGATGGAGGGAGATGCCTCGAGCCGGAGACCGGCCACACACGCGTCTTGCATCGAGTGACTATCTTGCTCTCACCAACCGTGTCTAACTAAAGTCAACAGAGCTGACGTCACACTAGACAATTTCAAAAGATCCCTCCGTTTGGCGTAGTTTACCAAAGGGAAAGATCGATAAGCCGAAATATAACTAAAGAGACCCAGTAATGCTACGTCTGGTAGTAACAATACAACACAACAGTGCGACTGGTAATGGCAAAATTTATAATACGCCACAATATTATCAATATTATCAATATTATAATCGTGTATTGCATTAATTAATAAATTGATTAAACATAAAAATATAGCATTATCAAAGTAGAACATACTTAAGAGATTTGAAATCCGGCTTCAACTGAGAATAATTGCTGAAATGCTTCGCAGTTGCAACAAAGTGCATTATAATCAATCTGCAGTATTCCTTGCATGTCCATTTAAATGTGAAAACCGACAATGCAATTTAACTGATCCTACAATCACATTACAGCATAAAAACGAAACATGGGCATTACACACCGATCATGAAGTTATCTCATCAAAACTCAGTTAAATAACCTTATTGTATTTTATTTGTATAACATGCACAACAAATATTGCAATATACAGTTTACTTTAATGTTGAAAGTTGTGGTTCTTTGTTTTCTTAGCTGTGTGTACTATATTTGGGAAAGGCATCAACGCAGCCATCACACAACCAAAGTGTGTCCTGCAAGCATAGCACGGATAACTGGAATGGTAAGCAAACGTTCATGGTCCAATTCACTGAGTTCAAAATTGTGGAAATAATAAGTGATTTGAAAATATCCATAGGGATAATTTTAGAAGGCATTGCAGTAGTGCAAACATAGAAAATGTTGTCTAGAAAAATGAAGTCTCTTAGGATCTCTTGAGTAAGGGGACGAAAACATTAATTGTGAGTGGATTTACGAACTTCTAAGGTGGCCCATTACACTCGGTGGGTGGCGTAAACTCAGCAAAAATTGTCCAGAGATATCCAATGATGAGGGTAGATATCTAAAGAATCGGAGTAAAGTCGGCATACACATTTCAAAGTGATAATGTATCCCTTGTTACAACACATGCGAAAACCTTTGCGTATTCGGACCCACCACAAAATCCCAAATGGAATACATCTAGCTGATGTATTAAATATAGAGACTTTAAGTGCTTGCACATATGTATGTTACCAATAGTAAAGAAGTGTGTGTACAACATTTCAATTCAATATGTAATTGCATGCTTAACATATATATAAATGAACTGAATAATCAAAAACAAAATGCATCTACAACCGCAAAAGACCATACAAGTTTAATTTTTTAAAATATGAAGTTTATTGACGCTTCCGTAAGAATACAGGGTTAATCAAAAAGAATGAAACAACTTTACACATTTTGAATAAACCTTTGAAGGTAAGAGAATGTAAGATGCATAAAAATGTATCACAATCCTCAAGTATTTAATTACATGTCAAATATTAATAAACATTCAATGAGGGAACCGCGTGCAATACGGCATACATTCAGGCATAATCGAGTTCCTGTCATACGCGATATAGCATTTCACGCACTGAGCTCTTACGTTTACACACAGAACCAGTATCTTAAAGCTGATGGTACCAACGGTAGATGTTCTTGAGATGGAGAGTCATAACACAATATTTTCGAAAATTTCGCTGCACTGTCGTGATAGAATCTCTCTTAGCTAATTACAACATACAGAACATTTTCTCGCGAGCAGACGCCATTGTTACATTAGCGCTCCTAGCGGACTGCAGGAAGAACATACCATACAGTGCTGATTAAAAATAAAATTTTGAGAGTTGTGCGGTATTTTGATGCTTGGTTATTTGTCTATCTCCAATAGTATATTCAGAACAAATACATAAAAAGGTTTCATTCTTATTGAGTCACCTGTTTGTCAAATTGATATCTTCATATGGTTAATAATTTTTTTTGTGGAGAAAAAACCAAAACTTGCGCATGATTTAATAAATTATTTAATAAATAAAGTAAATTTAATGTAAACTTTACAGTCGGACATTTAGCTACACAGTGCTACACTTCTCTCCTTTTTGTGGCATAAAATATATGTTGAAAATAGAGATAGACCAATAATATGTAACACAATAAAGAATGCTGTGAGGTTTGTCAAACGGAATTATTTAACCAACGCAGGCTATACAAATTATGCCCAAAGCATAAGCCGCACCCGTTCTAGGAGAATGACGTTTCACAGAAATCTGATTTGATGTATGGAGCATTCTTATACCAAAAATTAAAACAGACTTTTTTTTCAACAAAAAACACTTCGGTCTTCACTTAAGCCTTCACTTTAAATTCTATTAAATATTCCTCCAAATTTGTCTGAAGGACCAAAATATATTGTATTGCTATATCGCGAATGCTGAGATATTTTAATGAACATTAATTAAATCGAGTAGAAACTCCCAAACCATAAATTTTAAAACATTTGTGAAAGAATTATCAAACTCCGTCACATGGTTTAGGAGAGAACATTGGTTCCTCCCACACCACACATATATACATATGTAATCTTTCTTTATAGCAGTACTTGTACTTTTTGTACTAAGAATTTAGGGTTTATATGGCAAAGCTAATACTTGAGTACAGTTTATGTCCTTTATTGGCCACCTGATCGTCAATTACATTTCTAAATTATTGAAATTCACTTTGAGATTCCTCCGAGAGTGAATCAAAGAACGAAAATCACTTAAGGGTAACTTTGAAAACTAAACTTATCAAAACAAGAAAATACTTTGCGAACGTATATTATTACCGCAAGCCTTACAAAAAATCAACTACAATAATTAATTTCAACACTGCCGCATCTTTTGAAAGGAAGAATAACCTTCCATCTCAACTCAAGCGAAATGGAAGTCTGGTAGTTCAAAGATAAGAGTAACTCTTGATGGTAAAAGCATATTCCTTCAGCGCTAAAGTTGCCTCGGAGGAAGAAACTCCAAACTTGAACGTGAACTGGGAGATTGGGTGCCGGACGTATCAATGTTTCCTTCTTCAAATCGAATTTCTAATCTCCCTCCTGCAGGTCGAATAGTTAAACTAACTCGCACTTCTGTTTCAGAAGAGAATATCTTGCAGGCTAACTTTCGTGTAGGAAAACCTGTCTTAGAGCGTGCTAACGCTGATACGAAAATTGTGGGTGGAAAACGGAAATTTAGTGCTAATAGGATTTCTCCGGAAATTGCGAAAATACGTTGCGTCTACATTTACTGGGCGCAAATACAATGTATATAAGAAACCAGAAATTGATCCCATGGTGAAACTAATTTAAAATACACAGTATTGAGGGGCATAACTGCCAAGTTTTAATCAGAAGGGAAAAAAGGAACTATATACTCTTTCTAATAACCTAGCGCTTGAAAATAGAGGGCGGTACCAATTCCTTCTTTCTTTATTATTTTTTATTTTCGCCTTCCTATGGCTTACCTATGGTAAGTAGAAGAAATATTTCAAGCCAATTACAAAATTCTATACCGGCATTTACGGATTTAGAGCTCTCTGAACAGAAACACATTTTCAGAGAAGTACGAGTACGAGTGTGAGTGATTGTGTGTGTATGTGTGTGTGTGTATAGAAAGAGAGAGAGAGAGACAGGCAGACAGATAGTCTTTAAACATTGCAATTCAAAAGCTAAAACACGGATAAGCAACATGTTTCCAATGTCCTTCAAGCATGCTAGATGATTTTCATGAAATTCCCCCTACTTAATTATTAAGCACTTGCATATGGTAGTTAAGGGAAGTACGTTATTCCAAAGAAAAATTCGATATCACATTTTGAGGTCTACTGAACCCAAAAACATTTGCCGAATAACTCTGTCGGAATATGAGAGAGAGAGAGAGTGAGAGAGAGAGCGAGAGCGAGTACAGGAGAATAAAAAAAATACAAATACTAAACCTAGCATATTTCAAGCATGAGGTCCTTCTCAATATTCTGGCCACTGCGTTTTTGTTATATTTTGTTCCTTTCATAAGTATTTGATAAAATTACTTATATGATAAGAGCATCAAATGTCTAAATTTTTAATTTGCTACACGGAGAATACACGGAAACCATAAGAGAAGGATAAAAGCTTACTCCAGGAAAAATGCGGATCCGTAAAAATATATAATTTATGTGAAAGGAATAGTTTTGCAACCTTAAACATTTCCGAGGTATTCACTTTTAAGTTTCGAATAATTTATAATATATTTTTGAAGTGCTAAGTCACCGTTGCTTTTTTCATGAGACTATGCTTAGCACCCTAGTTTTAAATATTTTACTATCGTCCTATCCTCCTGTATGCTATGGTGTAGGTGTAAGAGAATATGGATCGAAATCATTGCAGTAGAAATTTGTTAAGCTTAATACGAAATAGAGAGAAAAATAAGCTTTTATACAACAGCTATGGTGGGTAGAAAAAGCCGTCAATATCTTCTTAATATCCTTCCACCGGTTCGATCATCACGGAAGCTCAATGAATAAATCTGATGAAATGATTACCGGGTGCACTGAGCTGAAATATATTAAGTATTCTCAGGAAAAGGGAAATCTAAGTAAAAACCTTATTGCAGGTAATTGATACCAATCGAGTTTCAAGCTGAGATTCCCGAAAATGAGGTAGACGCACTACGTTTACACCGCAGAGAAATAAGCGCAATATTGGTTTGTCTTTGTACTTGATAGCTATTACTTTCTCTACTACGTATAGTAAGTAGGGGAAGTATTGTATTCCACCCAAAAATTCGATACCGAGATTTCACCGGAAATATATGTTTTGAGTCCCCCTGAATCGAAAAAAAGCATTTTTGGAAACATGTCCGTGTGTGTGTCTGTGAACAGCATAACTCAGAAACGAACAGTCGGATAAACACCAAACTTGGTATTTAGGTTCAGTATCTTCCAGAGATGCGACCCAAAGGTTTTCAAGAAAATCCCCCACCCCAGATAACCCTTTACATGGAACATTTTTCGAACATTTTAATTTTCTCAAAAATGGCTCTAATGATTTTGAGTAAAATATCATATGTTTAAGATATTTTTATGACAAAAGAAATGTATATCTTGAATTTTCTGGGAATGTCTCCAAAAGCTTTCTTCATTGTGAACGACTTTTGAATAACTGGTAAACCATAAGAGATAGACAAAGTTTTACTACACAAAAAATGTAAATCGCGTTAAAATACACAATTTATGTCATACACATTTTTGTTGTTGAGTGAACCATTTTCGAGATATTGCTTGTTATTCCCGTAAATTTTCAATACTTATTTTCTCAACTTATTTTCTCGTTATTCATTTTCTTTTGTCTTGGTTATGCAAAGAGTATTCTGTGGCATAGAGAATGGTGCTGCACCTAGCAACCAGCTATTAAGAGATATGTCTATGCTTAAAGGCTACTGTATTTCAATAAGCCCTTGCAAATGCAAAACAAGGGGAACATAGTACGCTTTAAGCGATAGTTAATATTTTTAGAACTGGTCGCTATGTGTAAAATGTAATTCTCTTTGCATGTCAAAAGATCGTTTCTGCAAATGAATATTTCGATTAATATGAAATAGATGGAGAATAAGAGTTTGTAAAAATAGTTTGTACAAGAGTAAAGAAAGTCATGTGAGTTGTAACACATCAGATTTTTTTGAAAACCGTTGTGCAAGAGAGAGCTTTTTAAACGTTAAGGCTGTTTAACTACTCTAGCAACTACCAGAGTGTTCTTGTTCCCAAACTTTCTTCCGCTAGAGACATGAAACTGTCGCATTTAACCATAGGGCATGATCGAACCCATACCAGAGGTTAGCCAAATTTGCCACCCACACTGATGTCTTAGAGAGTAATTTCGGATCTGATTAAACATATAAGGTAAAAACGTTTTCCTAGACCTAACGTTTCATGTATCGTACGTAGGTGGAGTTTCGAGTTTTTTTTATTTAGTTATGGTCGCTCCATAACCACTGTGGTCTTTACCTTCCCATTCTATTGGGCGTGAAGTACGAACAATTTTGCTCAGACGCCTCTTTATAAGGCTTGAGGTTCTTTTACGTGCCGTAAATCTATGGCGCCGGACCACCGGCCTTATTTCCCTTCCGAAGGAAGCCAATGCGAAGGATTTTTACGCCCGCCTGGTTTCAATCCGCGATCTCGGGGACTAGAGGCTAGCATGGTACCCCTATACAAGGGTAGTTCCAGAAGTACCTGACGTATATATAGCGGTTGTTGTTTCAAACAAATGACTATGGTAGAAACTACCATCTTTATAAAGCTTAAGATAGAAGTTTGACGATGATACGTTGTTTAGTAATTGTTTGCCAGTCATTAATATTGAACTCTCTCAGCAAATTTCTAAACAAGCATAAAGCTGGCCATCGTTATGTGATACAATAATTTCATTTGAAAGGTCTTAGTCCAACTAATATTAAAGCTGAGCTAGATTCTACTCTGGGGCAGACTGCTCCTTCGTTTACAACAGTAAACTATTGGGTGAAAGTTTAAGCGAGGCCGTACGAGCTGCCAAGACGAACATCGCAATGGTCGACCAAATGAGGTGACTACGCCAGAAATTGTGAATGAAATATACAAAATGGTATTGTATGACCGTCGAGTGAAAGTGCGCAAGCTAGCAGATATCGTAGGCATTTAAAAAGGTGTTGTACATCGCATACTGACTGAAACTTTAGACATGAGAAAGCTGTGCGCAAGATGGGTGCCGCGTCTACCCAAAATGGAACAAAAGCAGCGTGAGGATGTTTCAGTCGAGTGTTTGAGGATGCTTCATTGCAATACAGCCGAGTCGATTCATAATCATGGATGAAAAATGGGTCCATCACTTCACATCTGAGACGAAGGAACAGTCAAAACAGTGTATTGAAAGGGGAGAATCGGCTCCAAAGAAGGTCAAAACAGTTCTATCTGCAAGCAAGGTCGTGGCGTCAGTTTTTTGGGATGTGCGTTGTATCATTTTCATTGATTATCTTCAAAACGGAAAAGCAATCAATGGCCAGTATTATGCAAACTTATTGCAGCGTTTGAATGATTAAATCAAGCAAAACGGCCGCATTTATTGAAAAAGAAAGTTTTGTTTCATCATCCATTATCACCATGGCCAAAATCAATGAGATAAATTTCGAATTGCCTCCTCATGCACACTATTCTCCAGACTTAGCCCTCTCTGATTACTTTCGGTTTCCAAAGTTGAAGAAATGGCTTGGTGGTAAAAGATTTGCCAACAATAAAGAGGTGGGGTTTGCAGTTGATGGCTATTTTGCAGAACTCGACGCTTCTTACTATAAACAGGGTATCGAAGCTATTGAACATCGCTGGAAAAATTGTATCGAGCTGAAATGAGACTATGTAGAGAAATAAGGATTTTTTCCCAAAATTGTTATATTTTCTTTGTTAAGTCAGATACTTCTGGGACAGCTCTGTACTACAGAGGACGACACGTAGGTAGAGTAAGAACTAAGTACTCAGTATGTGGTTCACATTATCTAGTATGCTTTTTATATCGTGAAATTTCGTCGCTGTTTTTATGACCTTTATTTTCATATTTTACATATTGTCACAAAGATAATCAATTTTGAATGACAGTTCAACGTTCTGTAATACAGTCATCATCCGCAAGAATTATATAGTGTTGAGTTATAGAGACTATTCCTTTCATATTCTGCGTATTTGCTATTGACCAATAAAGTTTAGCAATGCCTCGGATATCGATAAATTACGGTCGTTTATCTCACAGTTTGCTTGAAAGGATGAAATTTTATCAGAAGCGTCAGCTCATTGCTGAGCCATAATAGTATCAGTAAACAGAAAAAATAATTATTTAAAACAACATATCCCCCAACCACTTTCAATAAAACCACCTGGAGATAAATCAACAGCACCAAATTATAAAATCCTACTACCTCAACATACACTTCAGTTTTCATTATCGAAAAGCAGCAGATTCCTTGCACTTTCAACTTAAAAAGTGTTTTTTTCACACTGTACATTAAAATAGGTTAATTTCCAAATAAATTGTGTTATTGAAAAAGAAGAAGTCTTCGTTGAGTTCTGATTTTGGCTTATCTTAATTTGGAGGTTATCTGTTTTCTCATTCCAGGCGTTGGTAGTATTGGTTAGTATTCCATGACATATTCATACATTGAGTGTGCCGTGGTCTGATAACTAACACAACAGTAATTTGATGTTAAACAGCAGAGAGTAATTGTTTTTAATATAAACTATTTCGTTTTATTCATGGAACAGTATTATTAAGCGCCATTCGAGATTACGAGTTTCATCAGATAAATTCGTATTTTCTGATAGGAATGCCTATGATAGAACGCTATGACTCAGATTATTCCGACTCAAGGTTCGTATTTGGAAGGTTACAGGTTCAAGATGACCATCCTGACTAAGAATTTTTTATCGTGATTTTCCCATGCTGGATGGATTCTTATGAGCACAAATTTGCATTCCCTCTCATTTCCTTCGGGATTGAAGGGGAAGTAGAGAGAACCATGTCATGGATGAATATGCTTTGGGGAAGGAACTGTTTCTCTCAATACCTGAACTTCTGGATGGAGTGATATTGGAGGGACGCTGTGCGAGGTACACACTCTGGAGAGATTAAAGACCCCACTGCGCTGATCCTGTCGCCAGCGGACCTGACTGTCCTTAGTGTCCTCACCTCAATACCTCCACCTAAGTCTTCCTGTAGAGACAAACTACATATTTCGTTGCAACAGTTGCTGCACTGAGAATCATGGTGATCACTTCAAGAATTTGCTGTAATGTGAATAATTGAATAAGAGTCACAAGAGAACAAAGAAAAAAGAAAGAAAACGTAATTACCTTAGTTCCCAGAACGAAAACAAAGTCATCTATTGTTATCAAATAACACCTGCAGCGGGATAAGATTAGATCATTAAGTTTTGTTCTGAACTATCTATGAGCAACATAACTTCCTGTTTGTTTCTCTATGCTTTCTCTATCATCTGCATAAGTAGAGGAAGTAAAACAAATCGATTTAAGATTTGTCCAGAAATACCTTTTTTGAGGTGCCCTAAATTCAAAAGGCATTTTGAGATAAAAACCTGTTTGTAAGTCTGCGAATGCATAACTGAAAGGAATTTAGTACTTAGGTTTAGTGTCTTCCAAACATGAGACACGTGGATTTTCGGATTTTCAAGAAAATATCCACAATCCACATTAAACTTTACATGGAAACCTTTCCTTATTCTTTACCTTCTCGAAAATGGGTCTAATGCTCTAAAATACTTAACATATTTGCCTGAATAAATTAAATGTATATCTTAATGCTCTACATTAGCGTGTGAACTAAAGAGCTAGACAGGCAAAAGTTTGCCATACAAAAATGTAGATTGTTTAAAACATAAATTTATTTCAAATAAGCTTCTTTCTTTCTATAAGGCATTTCGGAGATATTCACTGATATTGGTATGAATTCTCAAATTTCTAATTTTTGAACTGCTAATTCGCTATTCATTAGTTTCTCGTCGTCTTTAAACCCAGCTTATAGCGGTCTGCTTTTTAAATATTTGACAGTTGTAATGAAAATAATTTTAATGCATAGTTTCTCTAATAACATGAAGATAGAATAGGCTTTCAAAGAATAATTTGTTGAAGGAAGATAAAAATAATCAAAATTAGGTGGAGAAATTTATGTTAACGTAATATTATATTTCTTTCATTAACATCTGTATAGTTCAGATATCAAACTTAGTGACAATTCTCCTGTTCCACCATTCTTTCATCTCTAAAATCCCTAACCACTTCCTGTATCTCGAAAGCTGTGGTAGCTATCTGAAGATACCGCCAAGCAAAGGTCTTGAAGCTGGCCATAAAAATGGGCCCGACAATACGGCAGTCCGCTCGCAATTTTTTGGAAGTAACCCTTGTACTTATACGTATGGCATCTTTTCTAGCCTCAGAACTTGTGCAAAAACCTAGCTGTCTGAAATATGTGGTCCTACCGTCTCTGAAATAATCTGGGTACGAGATACCGTGCCTGCACTTATTTCGCTTCGATGATACTACAGACGCCTTACTTTCAATTCAAGCAGCTTCCCTTGGCCTCTATGTTTATACTCAAATCTTAAACAAAGAGCTTTCTCATAAAGAGAAGTGTTATTTTAAGTAAGGAAGAAAGCTTGGAAGGACACAAAGATATAGTAAACACTACAACCTTTGTTCCACGCATTTAATTTGAGTGAACTAGCTATTTTATGTGATTGCAACTTCTTTCAGTTTGCAGGTTTCAACTGCTGGGCTCTCGTAAAAAAAACAAAGAAAAACAAAGACAGAGAAATTAATGCTGATGCAAAACCATCTCACAAGAATAAAACTACAAATCTTGCTATTTAGCTAACTACCGCATTACTAGAATAATACTGCTGCTGCCGGGATGTAAGAGCTTCTTTCATATAAAACGCGTAAAAACTTTTTAAGCGAGGCAATTTCAAGAAATGGTGGAGGTTCACGGGTTTTAATAAAAATCTGCATATGATAACAGTTGTGTCCTCATATTTAATTTCGTGAAACAAGAAGATAATGTATTTCCCCTCTCGCTTACACAAAGATAACAACTAGACTTGAAAGTTGGTTATCCTTGTTTCAGGAAAAAAAAAAACACACGAGAGGCAACTGCTGTAAAAGCAAATTAGATTAATATGTCCGTTATTTAACTGTATGAGCACTGTTGCTATAATTGAAGTCTGCTTTGCTTCGGTGAGGACTGCAGATTATAATACCAGGATTTATGAACTGGAAATTTACGATTGGAGATATATCACCCCTTTGTTTAATTTACACCCGTATTAAAAGTTATATCTAAGGATAATATCTTTTAACTACAATGCAATTCTAAATCACTGGGTGAAGTTTATGGCATTGAAGAACAAACTGCTAAGCGTCGTCAACACTTCAACGAAATACGAAAAGTATATTTGGTTTTTACATTACCAACTAAAAGGACTAGGAAGTGCAAAATTGCTAAAGTTAAGACTTTAGCCAGAGGTACTATCCCATGCACTTTACTTAATTAAAGAACTCATTTGTTAAATCAGTGGTCCTGAGTGTTCTTAAGGGGTCACTAGCTATATTGAAAAATAATTTGTATTGTATGTAAACTGAATAATCTCATATACAGATTTGGTTTAGATAAAGGAAATAAGAATTTTATCTTTGGATTTTGCTGATTTGGCATTTTTTTCATTTATTAACTCATGCTTTAATTCAAGCATTATTATTTATGTATGCAGGAATACACATTTGTAGATTATAACTATTTTGAGATAATGCTTTATTAGTTGTAACTTTATTAACAGATATTTATATTCTTTAAAATTTCAATTATGTATTCATATCTCTTTGTTGTTCAGTATGCTTTTGTTCATGGCGACCTCCAATTGGAGGGAAGCTGAATTTGTTAAATTCTCTCTCTTAATGAAAAAGTATGCGATTCTTACTGATTTGGATAGTTAATGGAATGATAGGTAGCTGTTGCATATAACAGTTTAACGAATTGATTTCAATTAATTGCAAGTGCTTTAAAGGTCAATTTGCCATTTTCTGTTTTTGGAATTCCCCATATTTAATGTTAAAAAATTTCGTAGGTAAATGCAATTATTATTATTTTCTAGTCTCAAACCGATAGATACAAATAGTCAGCTAGGAGACAATGAGGCAGTATTTTTAACACTTAAATAATTTCAGTAAAATTATATAAATATAAATTCATAAGAGCCCACCATGAAGCTATATGTGTATGTAATAATTTATAAAATGTATGTAACAGCCATTGCATATGTTTATTTTATTGTAAACATGTTAAATAATGTTATGTGAATGCATTAGAAATAGGTCAAAAGTTGCTAACAAAGAGGTAACCTTGAGACAATAATGAGTTTGAGAGTTTAATAATGCTACTAGTCATTACTGGAGCAACAATACTGTAATTTTTGTGACAGTTTATAAAATAGCCAATCAATAACCAGAAAAAGCTTTAGTTAAATAAAGGTATTCTATTCGAGTAGGATTAGCCAATCAGAAACTGAAAAGGAGAAACATTTACAAATACAGAAGTCAGTTGCCTGCAAACAGTGTTCCTAACAAGACGCAAAAAGTGAGATTTAATATGTATTCATATGAGAAAAAAAAGTTTACGTATTAAAAAGTGTAATTAATTAATAAAAGAATCTCACAGCTCTCTATATCAGTGTAGTGTTATTTAAATCGTATCAAGCATTAATAAAAGGAGTGAAGTAAAATTATAATCTGTATAAGCCTATATTCTTATCGCATCACAACTCTGCTAAGAGAAACGTATCTCTAACAATAATACTGACGCAGCCGAGGCTAACATAAATATATTTAAAGAAACAGTCAAATTACAAAGTTAATATTTTTTAAACTTGGGGCAAAGGCCACCTGAAAGTACACTTGGGGCGAAGGCTACTGGAAACTGTTTACTATACGTGCGGTTGCAACTACAAGTTCGGCTCCCCAACAGTTGAAATATAATACAGCTCCTTCAATACAAGCTACTTCAAATTGACGCCCAAAGCGTGGTAAAAAAATAACGTAAGAATACACCTTCTTCAATTTGGCGCCCAAAACGTGGGGCTTATAAAAACCTTCCTCAAATTGGCGTCCATACGTGAAGCAATACAACAAAAGAACTTCAAGAAAAGAGGCTGCAGCTAATGAGTACTAAATGCAATGAAGAAACAAAAAAAGTGAATTGAAATTGGGATTATTTCTAATCGATATTTTTTAAACATGTGTTTTGGTGCTTTAGTTTTCATATTACACAAGATAATCTGATGAACTTACATTTTTTTTAGTTTTACTTATGAGTAAGAAACATTCTAATATATTGAACATTTAGTTAAATTTTTAGAAAAATATTCAATTGAGTTTCTTTAGAGAAGGAGTAGAACACTGCTAACGAGAAATGATTTGTGTATGTTATGAAATTAGAGAACGGTGCGAGGTGTGAGTGCTCAAGAAAAAATGGTTGTGAATGTGATATTTTATATTATCAGTCAAAATCTGATTACCCAGATATAGGCCGTTAAATAACTCCATTAAGCAGTTAAATACTTACAGGAGTGCTTTAACATAAGCAGTGCTTTAACATCAACTGAGGTTTTGGTCGACTTCTAAGGGAGGTGACCTGCGAAGTGTCTGAATTGCCAGTTCACTAAAAATAAATGCCCAAATTTGGACCGTTTTTATCTTCCCATCAGTGACCCTTGGCCTCTTGTTTTACATTATTTGTTGTGATAATGGTAGATAGCTTGAAATCAACTGCTTAAAACTTCCTATATCTGATAACGAGTCTCTCACTCTTACGAGCATAAACTTTTAATGTTTCTGTCCTAATATTGAACTTCTGATAATGATCATAGAAGACATAGAACGCTTATTTAGTGTGTGTGTGTGTGTGTGTGTGAAACCTTCGGTTTGCCATAATCTATGGTGATAACATACGCTGCCATCCTTATCATTGTAATGCGAAGGTGGTAATCTCCATGCGTCCAGCTTCGATTTTTCACTGCGTCAGTAGTATAAAAGTCCTCTCAGAGGCGGCCTTCTTCCTACGTAGTTTGCGCATGCACGTTGTATATACACTATGTGATCAAAAGCATTCGGAAACCCCCACAAACATAGGTTTTTCATCTTAGGTGCTTTGTGCTGACACCTACTGCCTGGTACTCATCCGCGACCTCAGTTGTCATTAGACATCGTGAAACAGCAGAATGGGACGCTCCGTGAAAACCACGCACTTCGAACGTGACCAGGTGATTGAGTGTCACTTGTGTCAGAAGTCTGTACGCGAGATTTCCACACTCCTAAACATCCGTAGGTTCACTGTTTCTGATGTTATAGTGAAGTGGAAACGTGAAGGGACATGTACAGCACAAAAGCTTACAGGCCGACCTCGTCTGTTGACTGACAGAGACCGCCGACATTTGAATAGGGTCGTAAAGAGTAATAGGCAGACATATATCCAGACCATCACACAGGAATTCCAAACTGCATCAGGATCCACTCCAAGTACTATGACAGGCGTGAGGTGAGAAACCTTGGATTCCATATTCGAGCGGCTGCTCATAAGCCACACATCACGCAGGAAAATGCCAAACGACGCCTCGCTTGGTGTAAGGAGCGTCAACATTACACGATTGAACAGTGGCAAGACGTTGTGTGGAGTGACGAATGACGGTACCCAATGTGGCGATCCGATGGCAGGGTGTGGGTATGGCGAATGCCCGGTGAACGTCATCTGCCAGCGTGTGTAGTGCCAACAGTGAAATTTGGAGGTGTTGATGTTATGGTGTGGTCGTGTTTTTCCTGGAGGGGGCATGCACCCCTTGTGGTTTTTGCGTGGCACGATCACAGCATAGACCTATATTGATATTTTAAGCACCTTCTTGCTTCCCACTGTTGAAGAACTATTCGGGGATGGCGATTTCATCTTTCAACACGATCGAGCACCTTTTCATACTGTACGGGTTGTGGCGGAGTGGTTACACGACAATAACATCCCTGTAATGGACTGACCTGCACAGAGTCCTGACTTGAATCCTATAGAACACCTTTGGGATGTTTTGGAACGCCGACTTCGTGCCAGGCCTCACCGACCTACATGGATAGCTCTCCTCAGTTCCGCACTCCGTGAAGAATGGACTGTCATTTCCCAAGAAACCTTCCAGCACCTGATTGAAAGTATGCCTGCGAGAATGAACGCTGACATCAAGGCTAAGTGTGGGACAACACCATATTGACTTACAGCATTACCGATGGAGGGCGCCACGAACTTGTACGTCATTTTCAGCCAGGTGTCCGGATACTTTTGATCACGTAGTGTATATTCCTCTGAAGATTGCAATTGCAGTTTCACTGAAGTTTTTCCAGAAAAACCGTTTTCTTACGAAATCTTATGTCAATGATGTTAAAGAGAATTTGGATAAACATAATATACTCTTGAGAACGGTTGTTTTAATGCTTTCCAGCTCATTCAGTTGTTTAGGTTTCAGGTGTTACTCATATTATGCTTATCAACATGTGGGCCGCTGCCGATGTTAACTTCTGTTCGAACGCCGTAACTGCCACTGTTGTTTGAAACTTCACGCGCACTAAAAAGTCAACTCGTGGTTTGTTCGGCAGGATTTATTTTGCCTTTGGCGCCAGGCAAAGTGAGTTTATCACCTTTGCCTGTAGCAGAGAACTAGCGAAAGATGAGTGGAAGGGGTGAATGTTAACTGTCACGAGGTCATCTAATTGAAATGGGACTTGTATTGTACCTTTCCAGTTTTTACATTTGGAAGTTCTTTGGCTTGCGTGTCTTAAATTCTCAATCTCAGCATGTATGCTGAGAGATGTCTCAAATAATTGGACGGCTTTGTAGCGTAGAGTGACTCGGCTTTAATGACACAACTTTAACTTTTTAAATAAGAATATCTGAATTAACCTTTTTAAATGTTTTAAATATTTTAGAATATGTTTAAATATTTTCGTTGTGTCTCCGTTTTTTTTAGTTTTATAATATTTTGTGTCCGAATTTGATGAAATTTTGGGCAAGAACGGAGAAAATCACTCATACAGTGGTCAATGTCGTAACGATAGACTCCCCCTCTTATCCTTCCAGTTCGGAAGTAGCACTCAACCATGAAAATTCAGTGATCGGTAGTGACTTATATCGCGTACAAGCAACATTAAAATGTCCTAATGAAAAACTGCACCACCGCAGTATGTCAACCTGTTTATGAAGTCGGAAACGCATCTTCCCTTTGACGCTATTCATTTAAACCGACTGGTTTTAAAGACCGAATAAATAAAGAAGACCCATTATAATGATTCCCAAGTATTTGACAGCTGTCAGTGCTTTAAGTGGTTTATTGCCATTATTTCCCAGCTTTATGATACTGTTGTGCCATTTTCTCCCCTCCCAAAAGTTCAATTATGTCTTTAGTAGTAGAATGACTTATTCAAGACTACGCGGCTTGGGAGTATGCCATTGCCATTGGCGAATGAAGTCGCCAATAGTGAGGCGGCAGCACTACAACGAAGGAATGGAGAACTATTGTGCATGGCCTGGCTTGGGGGACTTGGCACGAAAGAAAAGACGAGGAGACCCTTAAAGCACGCCTACGGAATGTGAGTCAAGGTGTACTAGTTTTTGGACTAGTCAAAATTTATAATCAACAGCTTTGGTGAGTAACTTTTCAAAATTATTTAACTTGAAGTGCCAAGTAGACAGGACAAGCGGACAAGGAGAGATGACTATAACGTTTTTTTGAATGATATGAAGACATTTTCTTACGTGGGGGAAAGCAAGATATAAATGCTGTCGATACGTCATAATCTGTAATGTTACAATACTTTTCAAGAATTGAAATAGGAGACAATATACATTATATTTAAATAATTATGTAGTAATTACCAAGTAATTACTAGGTGACACAAACATTCATATTTAAAGAAACGTTATAATGTGAGAAATAAAATAGAAACAGAAATATTCTCGTTTTTTTAGTTACACGTTATTCCTACCTATACCGAGTAGGGGAATTCCTTATTCTGAGCTTCCTTCACATTTTTACGTATATATATATAATTGGGTTATGGGCTAGATAGAAATAAACAAAGGTAACACTGTCATCGAAACCGTCTCGATTATTTGTCTGGTAGTTCCTTTTTCTCTCTGTGCATTCCATTAAATGGTCTAGATCTTCCTGCAGTTCTTGTGATGCCAAAGTAATTAACATATTATACACATATCAGAATATTTTCTCTATATAATCTGGCTATATCAATGATATCCGATGCAGCTATGATAAATGAGTGATTAACAGATCGCCTTATGTCACTTATTCCACCTATGTGACTATGAGATGAGGTAGGGAAATACAGAGGGCGGCCATATCTAGAAACGGTAGGCATAACACCGACGGGAACCTTGAATTTTCCAGACACTGCTCCCCTCAATGCTTACCAATCGCATGGCAGGTTGTGGCAGAAGCCAGAATTCTTGAGAGTGTCTACCGCTATACACAGCGTCTTATCCTGTATCCCTGAAAGGTGGAGAAGGAAAATGACGAATAAAAGTATTCTTGGTCAGGATGGGCGGTCAACTCCGGGTTTAAACCCAGATTTTCCAAAATATGATCCGTAAACGCTAAATCGTGTATAATAGAATCTTCGTCACTAAAGGTTGTAAACAGAATTTGCTTCACTGTGTAAAATCTTGAACTAATTTTTGGAAGAAGTAAATTGATTAAGGAATGTTTCTAAAGCTTGAAAACAGAGCGAGTGTTTTTGCTCTCCAGGGAAATATGAAAACCGGAGTATGAGCTCATGTACGATGTAGGTCTTGAAAAAGCTGAATTTTCTTTCTTTATTTATTTTTTGAAAGCCCCTCTTCCTTAGCGCGTTACAAGATAGAATATGTTTAGGTAATAGGAAATCCATGCTATGGGTAGCGAGAATGTGAAAACTGTATTTTCTGACCAACTTAGACAACCTACAAGAACAGAAAAGGCCCACGTAAACAAACAAGTTGATCCTTGCGTAACGTGGATTTATTTCGCTGGATATAGGCAATGTCTTGTGATGGCAAAGGGCTGTGAGCCGGGAATAGCCTCTGTCGATAGCACATAACACCTACACAAAAAAACATGGGTTGTGCTTCCAAGATTTGATATTATCTTTGAAGTACCGTTTTAATAGTAATGTTATGATAAATCTTTACCTTTTTTGAGTGCAACAGGAGACACTACTTTGTTTTATCACTTATAAAGTATGACACTCGGGGAGAAGAGAACTATATTTATAGGCTGATCAGAATAGTTTAACAAGAGGTGATCAAGAAGAAAGGAAGGAAGAGATAATTGTAACATACAATATTTTCAAGCAAATCCCAAAGAAGCGCCTATTATAAATGGTACACTTTACTATTAATTCCTCTCTCCGACACATATCTACAATAAGTAGGGGGAATATTGTACTCTCCAAAACCCTTATATCCAAATGTAATAGAAAATATGCGCTTTGGAGGTCCCCTAAATAAAAGAAGCATAGAAAATATCCCCGCGTCCACCCGCTTATGTGTGCACTAGGCGTGTTTTAAAAGTACCCATAATTTAAAAAAAAAACAGATTTTTATTTTTGTCTAAATACTTTGTCATCACTCATTACCTTATCTACCACTCCACATAGTCACCGTTGTTGTTCAGGCACTTGTAGTAATGGGAAACCAGTTTTTCTATACCTTCGTTAATAATGATGCCGTTTATGATGAAAGCCAAGTATGCACTTCATTGTCGTTGAAATGTTTTCCACCAAGGAATTTCTTCAGATGAAGACACAGATGAAAATCGATTTGTGTTAAATCGGGACTGTAGAGGGGGTGGTCGAATTGTTCCCAACTAAATGATGCGACCAGATCTTCAGTTTGTTTGGCTATGTGGGGTGGGGCATTGTCACACATTGTTTTCCCATAAACGAGTCCTTCGATTGTTTTGAACACGTCGAAACGCTGTATTAACAGGAAAACACAGTGACGATCGTTCATAGCTGCGTCTGGCTTCCTAATGAATCGAGGAAGTGATCGCACATGCTCAAAATCGGCAAAATATTACAAGGTCATTTACTTCAAAAACCGCCCCTTATATGTTTGTACAAAGAGAAAAAATAAAAAAATGAATTATTGGATAAATAACATTTGTTTATCAGTTCAGCGTATTCTAAGAATATGACACGAAGATATTCAGGAAAGTCTTCATTTCAAACTATACGACCCTCTTGTTGAAGATTTTTACCTTCTCTTCAGCTTCATGTATCCCTTGTACATATGCCAATCCGTTTAATAAACGCATTTCTTAAAACGTTTATCTCAATTAATGAAGTACAAAGACGAATATGCTTTGGTTAGAATGGGTTGCAGAGAATGCCAGTGAATGTGACACATTGGTATGTTATAATTAATTTATCATTTTCCTAAGTTTGAGAAAGTAGTATAGTCGAGAAAAATGCTATGAACATTTAATTGGGAAATTGAGGTCTAATGTATTTTTTGACCACATTCTGTGGTCCAATATATTCTTCTTCTTTCCCTGTTTACCCTCCTCGTATATAGGACTTAGAAGCGGGTGCCTGGGCTCTGAGGCCTGTCAAGGGCAGACACTTTGGATCAAGATGGAATATCCAGGATGGGTGATCAGCCCGATGCTTGCTAAAGCGAGGAAGTAGATGTTATGAAATATTGGTGAAATGGTTGAAAGCAAAGGTGATGATGGAGCAGTTTGTGGAATGAATGGCGAGGGAAACCGGAGATCCGGGAGAAAACCCACCCAGACCCGTTTTGTACATCACAAATCCCGCATGCGGATCCGTGGGATCGAATCCGGGCCGCTTTGGTGAGAGACGAGCGGTCTTACCACTCTGCCACGGCGCCAACTCTGAAGTCCAATGAATCCCAAAAAATATTTCTGGGAAAAAAGAAAGTAAAACATACCTCTACCTGTCTCTCTCTCTCTCTCTCTCTCTCTCTCTCTCTCTTTCCCCATCTGTGTGTGTATGTGTGTGTGCGATGAAAAATGTCCGGACCAATTACTATGTATATTGCTACTTTATAACATATATTTATGTTAAATGCATGCGACTCATTTATGCATGCGACTTGTCGCATTGTTAAATTAAATTGAGTTTTTTATTTATGGACGCTCTTTAATTACTATGCTCCTTACCGTCCCATTATACACTGGGCGTGAAAGACCGGAAATTTTGCTCAGAGGCAGGTTCAGGCTGGAGGTTCTTTTACGTGCCGTAAATTTACGACACGGGACCACCCGGAGGAAGACATGCTAAACATTTTTACGTCCGAAAATATCCATCGCCTTCCGCCGGGTCTGAACACGCGACCTCGGGAATTAGAGGCTAGCATGGTACCCATAGACCACGGAAGACATAGCATTGTTGGGAAATCAGTTCTATCAGCTCATTTCCTCATTTGGTTCGACAGCTAGAATGAATCCCTGTGTGCTGTACTATTACTACAAACTCATAACTGAAAAAAAAAATTGATGTGCTACTTTCACATTACTTTCTATAGTCTCTATTGTTTATTAGGGAGTATGAAAATTATTCTTGTGAACATTTATTCTGCTATCAATTTCATTTTATTCGAGTTAAGCTTTCGCAGAAGTAGCTACGTTACGCATTTCGTTAGGATACAAAGGGAACAGCGATAGTCAAATGTTTAAGAACTAAGCGCTGTATGCTGACCTTAAAATTCCATGCCGTTTCCATGCAATCTCGTAAAACAACTGATAATCAACATGACTTAAAAGAACATGAAAAGTATTGAGCAACTCGAGCCCTTAATAACGCATCTCGATAACAGCTGATGCAAGAAAAGTTATTTGAAATAAATTATTTTAGTACGTTTTCATCTATACAAAATTTTACAAAATTCCTTCCAAATGAGGACTTAACAGGCAATTCCCAGAAAATTCAACATATTTATATTTTCATGTATAATCTGTAATATATGCAATTTGACCAAAATAGTTAAAACATTTTTGAGAAAATACAAGTTTTCCAAAAATGTTCTCTGTAAAGGGTAGTTGGTGTGGGGAGATTTACTTGAAAATTGTGTAGCATCCTTGGAAGATGCTGAACTTAAATATCAAGTTTGGTTTTCAACCGACTTTTCGTTTTTGAGTTACGCTGCTACCTCCCGCACACGCACACGCACACGCACATGCGCGCGCGCACACACACACACACACGGATCTTTTTCTAAAGATGCTTTGCTTGGATTCAAGTGACTCAACCAAAAAAAATACTAATTAAAAATATAAATGATATAAAAATAAAGTTTTCTGAATTAACAATATAAGATTGAATCTGCTAATGAGATAATTATTTATCTTTAAGTAAATAACATTTATAAAATTGAAATGTATTTATTTTTAAATGAAAATGTAATGTTTTGTATTTAAACTATATAAATTAAAATAAAATGTAAATGGATTTAAACCACTTGAATAGTAAACATGCATTTCTGGTAAAATCTCGGTATCTAATCTTTGGGTGGAATACAATAAATGCTTTTATATACCTACTATGTAGAGGTAGAGAAAGTGAAACAAAAGAAAGAAGAGAAAAGAAAAACAAAAAGAAGACTGAAATCCACATCCATAAGCAATAAAAGGTTCGTGTCCTTAGGAACCACTTTGGAAAATTGCTTTTGTTACGATACTTATAATTTTCTGAGGAACATCCCAAATTGAACTCCTAATAAGAATTTCTTCTATAAAATATTCCGTATCCATACTTGATAAAAGTTTGAATGACGAAAATCAGATCACTCCCTTAACACCTGAAAGCACAAACCCCAACAATCAGAACTACGGTCCCGTACTTTCTAAAGTGGCAGCACTGACTCGCTTATCTGGCTCACAATGCGGTAATCCTTCATACTTAAATAGCCCCATAAACACCCACGTTTATTGAGGTCATGCAGCTGTCGCATATGTCGTGCAACCTGAAAGACCATGCGATTTGTTTTTCAGGTTGTGCGACAAGTCGCATTGCATAAATGCTTGCTTTACCTCAAGATATACTTGTTGAAAAACTAAAAAGTATGGATATAATGGACTGCGTGTTACAGTGGTAAGGGATCCCTTCGTATTCACGCCTCCACCAACCCTTACCTAGTTATAGGAACGCAAGTTGTTTGTCTGGATTTACATAGCTTTTTTTCGCAATGGTGGATATTTACCAGAAGCTAGGATCCAAGGTAGTTTTAGATTAGTTAAGAAAATATAATCAACAGCTTTATTAATTGTTCTTCCGGCGCTTGAAAGTAGAACTAGAATGAAACGTATACAAGTCGATATTGGTGTATGTTATCTCGAGAAAAGTTAAGGATGCCTTGTGTTTTCCCGGAAAAATTGGAGTCAAATGGAGAATGTCATGACATGTGTTTTTTTTTAAAGCAGTTTTAAACGGTTGGAACCTAAGGTGTAGCGCTAAATTAAATTATGCCACGGCCAGTGTGAAAGAGCAAGTATCAAACAAATTTGCGTTAAGGACGTAATAAACATTTTTTGTAATTATTCTGCATGCTAATCAGTTACCGCAGTAAAAAATAATGTATTAAAATCATACTTTAATTATTATTATTAAGACCACAGAAAAAGCAATTTTGCTATCGGCTTACAAAATACCATATGACATCTGGTGTTAGGGAAAGAAGAGGACAACGAGGGTAGAGCGCAGAGAGAGGGAGAGTTGGAGGGAAAGAGGAGAGAGTGAAAGGGAGAGGGTAGTAGCAGTAGACAAAGCCGAAGAGGGAGTGAGAGATTCAGAGATATAATATAGTTTTGAGACAGTAGATAGGGGAAATGAAAACCGGTTGCCCGTGCACAGATCGGCGTAAGGTGGCTCTTTGTGATAGCTGTCGCATCAGCTTCGCGTTGTGCTTATCTCTCCCTTCCACTGTCTCAAAAGACTCAACAAAGTACATATTGTTTTAATAGTGTTTAACAGTCCCTCCTGCTATGCACATATGGCACCACAGGCGGTGGACACTGATGATACATGAAACGAAATGTTAAGTAGAAAACCACATTTAAGCACGAAACGTTTAACGCCTAAGACTAGGGTATCTCAATGGCACTTGCCAGTTATGAGGACAGTAAAAGCTGCAAAAAACCTCAGATTAGGACGGTCCTAGCGAGATTCGAACCGCGGAGTTCCCGATCACGAGTCCATATCTTAACGATCCCGTGTCGGTGTTCATTCAGATGGAATGGCAGGAGAAGAGAGGGGAAGAGAAGAGGGAGAAAGAGAGAAAAAGTTTCCAAGTTATCGCAACAACGCCAATGGTGCTTCGGTAACTGTGTTAATCTGCTAAGGTTATGACATTTTAACTCCTTAAATACAGCAGTTTGCCTGAAAGTCTTAATCATTTTAGGAAGCTGTATGAGTACGCTGAAGAAAATGTAATATTGACTTCAATCAACTTTTAAATGCGGTTAACTAATGTTTTCTAGAGTTTCGTATACAATCCCTGTATCTTCAACGGTTCGTGAGTTGTGTCATATCGTAGTATGTGCGGCATAGTAATCCACGTCCCTAACTCAAACTAGGTGTTATGTTATGCCATAGACGGGAATGAAATTAATTTTCATCGACGTAAAGATATTCAGGCGTGCAATGGAAATACGGTCTGAGGTACCTTTATTCGTGTACAATTGTTCCACGGACGAACAGATAGCAGAACTAGCAGGACAAGAGACATTGTACGTGACTTTCCCTGGGTTAGAGAATTTTTTTATTATTTCGTTAGCAATTCTTTGGCAATCGATGACTCTGAGCTCCCGGTGCCCTTCTACGTCTTTTCCTGGCATCTTCCGCTCTCCCTGCGAGCCCTTCAATTCTATTCCTCTATTGCTGTGAAGCAGGGTCAAGAAGATTGTCTGTCTCCCTACTTCACCCTGCCAACTCCTTAGGGACGTCTGCTTCCTATTCTTCCCAACGGACGGGAACCACAGTCCTACTGCACATATTATACCTCAAGCCAGTTCTCTATCGAGTAGTCCCAGCTCTTATTTCAAACTCTCGATGCCATCTCTAAGTATGAATGGACGCAGTAGTCTCTTTTCTTGAAGCTTTATGTCCCAAATATCCATTTTTTTCATCCGTCATTTATGACTAATTTGAGAAAGTGCAATGAAATACTAAATGATACTGGATAAATGAAAAACCGTTTGGACTACTAAAATTATTGTTGTTTAATCCCTTTTAATAAAATATCTAACATAATAAAATGAATACCTTTACATACCTACATATATATTATATTAAATTATTATAGTGTGTCCACGAATTTGCACACTAACCCTCCAAGATCCTGTTGGAAGCACAAGATTTGTATCACGATGAACGAATAAAAAGCTATAGTCGATAAAAGTTGAACTATAAAAAGACGTAATATTGCATCTGTTTAGTGCAACACACTTGCCAGCCATTTGCTAAAGACACCCATGCTGTTTGTGTCGTCTACCTGATTAAAGGTCGACTTGTCGCTGTTCATCACCTCGACCAGTCCCACTTTCTCAGTAATTAACTTGCCTGCTAGGGGGTGGAAGAGGCAACATAATTTGACATTTAGCTAGATGAAAACGGCATGTTATTAGCAGAAATATCACAATTTGGTATATCTTATACAGAGCTTACATTTTAAAATCCTCCTTTTTGTTTTAAAATAGCCAGTACCTTATTCTCAAAAAAAATACTTTGCGAGATCTTCTCCTACCTAGTGTACTAATAATTTAAAATTCCTCTTCCTAAGCAACATCATCATCATCATGATCCTCATCTTCTTCCTCTTGCTCTTCACTATCAAGGATTAGGCTTTCAGCCTACCTCCATGTCTGTCTGTATAGACCATCTTTATTTCACACGGAGATAGGATGTTTTCCAGAAAAAATGTTTATAGTTTTGGTTCTGGGGACTACTAACCTGTATTTCCGTTAAAGTCTTGACATCGAATTTTTGCATGTAACAAACTACTTCAAGCTTCCATGTATACGTGTAGAAAAAATAAGTGAGTTTAGTATAGTGAACCTTATTCATGAAGCAGACACGAAAAAATAATGAAATATTTATATTTATCCATAATATCTTATTCTTATAATTGTGACAACCCTGATCTGATATTAAATCATGTTCTCGGCACCGATAAAATATTAGAATTCATTTAATGGCAGTAGGGACGAAGTACTGTTTGTGTCACAGAGGACGTTCTAAGCATTTATTTTCTGTTCTCAAACATTCAGATTTGATATATATATATATATATATATATATATATATAGTAATTCTCTGGTGTCATAGCATGTTAAAATTATTTTGCAAGAGTTAAGTAATATCCAGAAAGAAATAATAAGTGATTTCTTCCTTTGTAAGAATTATAATTTGGAACGTTTGATACTGTGATTGTTAAACTGTAGTTCACATCTGAAGGTACCTTAAATGGTGGATAAAAAGGGACCCAAGAAGAACAAGGAAATTTAGATTGGTAACTTTACCCTTTTCCAATGTCAGCCTTCTTCCTTCTCTTGAATAATCCTATTTATTTGATTGACAAGCTACTTCCTTCAGCACAAAATTTGGGCGGAGGTTAACTTGCAATGGACTTTCATAATCTCAGTAGTCGAATACCTTTAAGTTAATAATTAAATATTCACTTATCAAAGGACACCTTTTTAAAAGTATTGCTATGGAATAAACGCATAAAAATAGGAGGGGGAATTATGGGACGGCATCAAGAAGAGTACGGCTAGGGGTAAAGTTGCGGAAAGGATGTGGACGATTAGAATTTTCGCAGAAGTAAATTTTCTCCTGTGCTGATAGAAAACTGAAGTATTTTAAAACTATTCCTAAAAAAATTATTATTATTGTTATTAATTATTATTACTATTATTTTACAGGATTGCTAATATGTAAATGCCTATGGCTCAAGCCTGGTGGCTGAAATTGAAAATAATACATTGCAATCCCTTCCCCCATTTAAGTTTCCCTTACTTTATAGTACTTCCGTCAACGGGATTCGGTTCCTCAATATATGGCAGACAATTTAGCATCCCCAGCCGCACTCATTCCTTTTCGATCTCGATAGTGGCATTAACCCGTTCTGTTTGTCTGCGAAGTTTAACATAAATGTTGAACGTGGTTTGCACTGTAAGGATACAGGTAACACATTTCTCGCAGCTCCTGTATTCATGTTACTTTTGGCTAAGCCACGTCTCCTCATTTACACCAAATACAGCATACTTTATCAAGCGAAGCCATTTTTATCCTTTCACAGCATATTACTCCTTCGTTGCTTCATTTCTGCTTTTTTTTTTATTTTCTTCAGGCTACCAAGAGAAATTATACGGGTTGGGTGGAATTGGGTGTTGGGTAAATATAGAAATAATAGGAAAAAGAAAGCAATGCCGAGCTAGGGAAGGAAACAAATTTCTGCATTCAAGTGTATGTTAAACTGATTAAGTAAGGAAAAAAGCTGCACCCTTGAAATTAATATTTAATTTATCGATTTAAGTGTACACACACTACAAGGAGCACCATACAAGGGGAAATTACATATCAGAAACGGAGACTGCTTTTGTCTGAGTTTAGTGATCGAGATTCCCCGCTGCTGCAAACATTCATACCCGAGATGGTAACCTGTCCGGATTCTGTAACTTGCCAGGGTTTTGATCAATAAGACCGAGCTGATTGCCACCTGTGAACCCTTGTGTGTGTGTGTGTGTGTGTGTGTGTGTGTGTGTGTGTGTGTGTGTGTGTAACACAAACTACTCTACTGGCCATTAGAATCGCATATTAACACGATCGCGCATGTCTATGTGTGTGTTTGTATGCATGTACATTATACGCAGTCATCCTTAGATTAATGCAGAAAATGTGGTGGACAACTCTGAACACTATAGCGCTGTGCATTGTTATGTATTACTTAACAATTAAAGAATCTTAAAGATCGCTATATGTTAGCTTGAAATTCCCTCTTCGCACGATATCGTGAGAAACTAAAGAATGGTGGTTTAGCACTTCAATATCTTGATATTGTTATTGCCACAAATTTACATATTACAATACAAATACATCTTTGCAGAACAAGAAAGAACTTTGAAAATTCTTGAAGTCGAGTTCTTGAGTACACTTATTGCATACTATTTTTTCCACCCTCCTGAATAATAGAAATGCTTATGTGAAAACAAAATTAATCACAGCCAGCTGTTCAGAAGCAGTATCAAGGTCGACCGCATTAACCTCTGCAAGTTGGTGATCGATTAGTCACGCCTGGTAGAGTTGACTAAACCAGTCGGCAACTAAAGGCGAGATGACTGCTTGCGCTGAAAGGGTTATATTTAAATACTTATGGCGGCGCCGTGGCCGAGTGGTTAGACCGCTCGCCTCCCATCTAGGCGGCCCGGGTTCAATCCCAGGGACCTGCATGTGGGATTTGTGGTGGACGAAGCGGCGTCTGGGCGGGTTTTCTCCGGGTTCTCCGGTTTCCCCTGCCATTCATTCCACCAACTGCTCCATCATCACCTTTCCTTTCATCCATTTCACCAACATTTCGTTTCATCTACTTCCTTCATCCCATACCAGGCATCGGGCTGATCACCCATCCTGGATGCTCTGTCCGATCCATGAGTGTCTGCTCCTCGACGGGCCTCTGACCCCAGGCACCCGCTTGTAAGTCCTGGGGGGTGTAAGTCCTACATAAGAGGAGGGTAAACAGATAATGAATGAATGAATTAAATACTTATTAATTAAATCTTAAGTAAATATTAATAAATAAAGGGAAGTTAAGACGGTAAATGGTGAAGTTCGAATATACAACATAATTAAATTGCATGTCTGCAACGGTTTAACATACTTATCAGTAACTGGAGGATTAAATATATTTTTTAGTCGAGTACACCAGAAACTAAATTGTAGAGAGATAAGTTTTTAACTAAAGAAGTGGAGAATGTTAACAAAGAAGTATTAAAAGTTAGGATAATGAAAACACAAAAGGATTGGGATATAAAAAGAATATGAGAATATATGGGGAAAGTAAGAGAAAAATGGTTTAGAAAAATAAATCAATATGAATTTGTTATGACCCACCATGCATAAATAACCACGGTGTTAAAATGTATGATGGACTAAAGAAAGAAAAAATAGCAACTTAAAGTAATGTATTAAAATTGTAAGAATTTTGTATAGCATTATGGAAATATATATATACAAACATACATAATATTCTGATTGCATGTGACGTAGCTGAACCTGAATGCCAACCATTATGCTTCAGTGACTGAATCTTATTCGGCCGGACGAGCAGTTCTCCCATACCTTTAGCACCTTCAAAGCAGCAGCTCACTGGGATCCTTCCTCAGATAAACAAAGAAGTTATGTGTATTTAAAATAAAATAAATATGCTCATTGTGATTTTAATATCCTAATAAATTTAGTTCATTTCATCTGCTTTAATATGTCTGATTTGCACGTTACCTGCCAAAATAAATAAATATGTTTTGGACTCAATAATAGTGCCATTTGTTTCACTACACAGATGGCCAGTTCTAGTGAGCATTTAGCTACACATATGATTTTTGTAAAAACTCAAAGTTTTGAATTTATGGTGTGGTCGACCAAAAACAATCATAAGTAACTTTGCTGTAATGGTAATTAAGGCACTAGTATGAAACTTCATTAACATCTTCGCAGCAAATACAAAACTTAGGACTTAGGTTTCACACTCGTGACAGTATGAGCGGGAAGTGGATAAAGAAACACTACTGTCCAAAACATGTATTATTTGAATATAAACGTTATGCTTTAACGAGATTAACGTTTTAGGTGTACTTAGTTAAGTCTTATCTCATATTATTAATCAGTTATATTATATTACATAAGCTTAATTTCGAGGACTTCGAAACCTATTCACAGAAAATTAAGGATATACAGGGTGAACCATTTAAGTTAAGGCTTAAGACTTGTCTTAAATAAAAGTTGCTTGATATTACGGGGGAATGTAAATTCCATTAGTCATTTTTGGGGGGAACACGGTGATGGTTATTTTAGGGTAAATTTAAATTGTAGGTTCGCAGTTAAAAAAATAAATATACAGCAAATATATTTTTCCCCCATAACATCAAGCAACTTTTATTAAGGACATTTCTTTCTACAACGCTATGTTTTGGAGATATTGTACAGTCTCTGTATATTTTATTTGTCATGAATTTGGCTTAAACGTGAGGTATTTAATCACAATCATGAGAGTTTTCTATAAAAAATTGTAAAAATTTAATTTATTTCCTTTTAAATGGTGGATTAAAAACTCATAAAACAAATATATTTTCCAATTTTGAAATCAGGGGACTTCAAAACGTGTTTTCTGTGAAATCTGTGTATCAAATAAAGATAGATGGTAAGAAAAATAAAACATTTAGTAGTAAGTTTAAAAATATTGAAGAATAGCAATTAGAAATTGTAATTTTACCTCTAAATATCCTGGGCCAGAAACTATTAAACTGTATTTCTTATCGTAAAGGTACTCTTAAAATATTTGTTTTGGCAATCTGTTTAGAAAAGTAGAACATACAATAGAAAGATTTAGATAGAAGATAATGTATTCACTATATTACATCACTTGTGGAATAGGTGGAAGGTTTTCCAACATGCACAGAAACACGACTCACCAGAGCAAATTGCACTTCTACAGTCAAGTACAGACTAATTCATATAGCTCTCTGCACATTGCAGCTGGCAGGTTTATGTTCAGCAGTTGGCAGTACATTCTTGTGTAAGCTGTGCCAAAACTATCTGTGATATGAAGCTTTCAAAACAAGCCATTAAAACAGCATATAAGACGTTTTCTTTCCCTCGAGTTAAATGCTTGACTGTGTGAAAGGATTAATAAGGGGGAAAATCATTGTGCTGTGATAGTGAACCTCGGCCATTGATGCAACAGACGAACGTAAACGCAAACTGTCAGGATCTATGTTATCTAATTATCAACCCATTTCAATGTCTGCTAATTTTATTATCAGATTGTTATTTAAGATTGATTGATTCTTCCAGTCTGTTAAGAATTAAATGTCTGGTACCTTGATCAAATGAAGATATTTTTTACAAATTTAAATATTAATTTCTTCGAATTTTCCGAGCTCATAATCTTCTAAATAAAACTGCATCAAAACTAATGAAACTATTAATAATATTAAAAGGAAAGAATGTAGGCAAAAAGTTATGCAGTACCTACAATTTAACTTCCCGAAACTACACATTACAAACGTATTATGTATTAGAGTATTCACATAATACTGATATCCACGTAACGCTATTCATGAAATATTTACCAAAATGGTAGCAGAGGTCATTAAGGCACGGATGGAAGGTTCGCAGTTCAAATCCCGGCAGGACCGTTCTGGCTGAGGGTTTTTAATAATCTCCTCAGCCCTCATAACTGACAAATGACGGGGAGATATCCTAAATTAAGTTCTGTAACGTTTTATTACCAAATTTCCTTTCTCAAATATAATTATAGTTCATGAGTCATCCTTGTCCACCACCGGTGGTGGACTGTGTAGTACGGCATTAACACTATTAAGTAAATTATACATTTTTGCCTATAAATGATTAAAATTATATCTTAGGTGCTTAGTTTCATATCACTTGCGGTAAAAGTACTCAAGCTAAACTGCAGAACAGTATAAGATTAAACTCAGAAGCCATTGTAATGAACTGTTGTGTAAAAAAGGACAAATGAAGCACCGCAGATGACACACGCTAGTTAGAAAATGAAAGCATGCACAATTTTGAAAACCGAAAACACATTGAGACAAATTGTCATTTTCACAAGTTTAAATGTCTCTTCGGTAAACGAAAAGTTTAGTTATACAAAATGACTGAGAATTCAGCCATAATAAAAAGAGAATACAGGATATTTGAGAAAATTCAAGATTTACATTTAATTTTTAATCTTAATATCAAATTCTCAAAATCGCTTCAGCCGTTTTTGCGAATCACAAATAAAGGAAACCTTTTTTTCTGTTGATAAGGAACTTTGGAATGAGAGAATTATAGGCTAATATTCGGAAATTCACAGAATTTACCAACTTCTATAATTTTAAAGTTATTTAGTCTAATATATTTATACGAGGGCGGATCGAAAATTAACGCACAATAATTCTTTTACAAAAAGTTTAATAGTTAAAACAAAACAAAGAAAACAAAAAAACCACAAATGAACTTATACCTTTTACCTACTTTTTGACATAGTCGCCAAGTTTCTCAACACATTTCTCCCATCGTGATACCAGTTTCAATATGCCCTGTTCGTAGAAGTCCGTTTGAATATAGCCATCTGCGGACTGTTGATTTCACTTCCGCATGTGTCGCAAAGCGTTGGCGAATTTCTTCGTGGAATCAAACAGATGAAAGTCCAACGGTGCCAGATCCGGACCGTATGGTGGATACTGGAGCACCTACCAACCAAATTTGGTGATTCTCTGACAAACAGTAGTGAGCTGGGAGCGAGCATTGTCATGAAGAATTTTGACATCATCAGCATTCATATTGTGGTGTTTGTCGCGAAGAGCACGCCGCAACTTAACCAAAGTTTTCATGTAGGCTGTAGCATTCAAAGTGGTTCCGTGTTCAGCAAAGCCCACCAATACAACACCATGCATATCCCATAACACCGTCACAAGCACTTTCCTAGCAGTTTGAGTCACCAGCATGTTTCCACTCCATACTTGCATGCTTGGTTTCGTGCGTGTATGACCACGAACTCATCACCAGTGACGATTCGTTTCAGAAAGTCATGCCTTTCTCCGGTGTACCACGTTAGGTGATCCAAACTCGTCATCATTCCTTGGCCCTTGTGGTTGTCTGTCAGGTTCTTAGACACCCAGCGAGCACTAACTTTACAAAATCTCAACGTGTCATGAACAATATCGCACATTGCACCATAGGAAATGTTGAACTGTTGCGATAAGGTTCCAGTTGCACACGACGGTCGTTCAAAATTGCCGCCTCAATGCCTCTAACATTCTGCGGTGTTGCAGTTGTTACCGGCCTTCCAGAGCGTGGCGAACCACTAAGGTTCGCACGGCCCTCTAGGAAGAATGCCTATCACCTGGAGACATTGCTGCGGTCCATACAATCATCCCCATATACCCACGCATGTTCCTGGGAATATCACTCGGTTTATGCTCTTTGGGCCACAAATATCGAACTACACTTCTCTGCTCTTCACACGTGTATGACAGTAACATTCGCGCCATTCTTGTTGATTAGTTCACGCTTCTCTCGCTAGAGTTGCACATGAAACAAAAATACTCTCTGTAGTGAAAACTTCAAACCATATCTGTGTGAAATTGCAACATTCCAGCTGCAATATTGCAACATTACAGCAGAAAAAAACTATTGTGCGTTACTTTTCGATCCGCCCTGGTACTGTTTATTACTTATATGCCATTTCAATTTGAGATGATTACGTTACGCGATATTTATAAAAATATGATAGAATAGATCAATATAGTTTAGCTATACATTATTCAGCATTTAATTATTATGCATTATTATGTGCTGAATAATGTATAGCTAAACTAGTCCATTTATAATACGTAAACATAGACAGAGCAAAAATTTAACTTTTAAGACACTTACAAAATAAAAATTTGGGGAAATAAATAAATAAATTTTAAGCTTAAAAGAATAGGACAAGCTATTATTTTTAAATCGTGCATTTGCTTTTGTTAGGTAAACTGTTTCGTCTTTTCAGATTTTTCTTTAAAAATTCATTACAGAAAAAAATATTTTGGTAGTTTATGAATACGCCTTGTGAACATAAAACATTTTAATGTTTCATTAAAACCGCACTTAGACTTACACTAATGCGTTAGGCATATACGTGTATTATACTCGGGTGAATTTGTATGTAAAATGCAGAATTCAATCATTTTTTAGTTTGTTACCAAAACTTCTTAATGTGATATTGAATAAAAAGGTTTTGTCTTTGAGTTATGATATACGCGCATTTTTAATGACGGCTCAGGGGACCTTAAATATCTCCAGTGAAACCTCAGTATCGAATAATAACTCCACTTCCTCTACTTATCCTGGAAAAATGTGAGAAAAAATAAAAATATGAATAATTTCAAACAAGTATGAAAATGGAATACATTGACTACTAGAAGTAAGGAGATTATTGACATCCAAATTTCTTTTGTTTTTCTGCTTTTTCTCTGTTTTTAAGGGCTATTTACTCCCTTACATATTCCATTTATTCTGTATACTATAGAATATTAGGAGTTTACACATATCAAATATATACTCATGTAAGTTTCCTTTATTCTACTTCAGGGACAAAGGATATTTTACTTGTTAAGGCCCTCCATTGTTCGTTGTACAAACAGGACTGTCCAACTACTGAAAACTCCCTTCCTAGAACAATCGCCACAAGAATATTAAAACGAATTCAGGTAGCATATAAAATAGAGCAAACCGACTGCGTGGGAGGTCCTTTGGATCATGTTCAATTCCCGTTGCAGACAGATGCTCATACATATGAATGAGCCGACATAAAAAAGCGCTGTAAATTAAGTTGTAAGTTGTAAGCGAATGAGCAAATTTATTTTCATATTCTCATCAAAGCAGCGGTGAAAATAGTTTCAGATCTGTGATTAATATTCTATTGACAAATAAATAGAATTATTCCGCATTCTGAAAGTCTTTCTCGCCTGCCCGACTCTATAAAACGTGAGATTCGTTTTGTCACTCCAAATCGTGATAGAAATTATAAGTGGGGCTAAAGCTGAACATGCCTACATATGGACCATGCAGTAGAAAAAAAGGTCCTTAATGCTTAATTGTGATACCGCTTTTTTATTTATGCAAAATGAGAAACACTGAATAAATTTCAGGTTAAACTCACAATGATTATGAAAGAATTAAATATCGAAAACAAAGAGTTACTTTTCTTCTTTTTTTAAATATGGCACACCAGCACATTTTGCATACTACGTTATTGAAAATGCATCCTATTTTACTTTCGTAATAAAAGAAAGCAACGTCAAGGATAAAATGTGTTTACTACAAACTAATTTCTGCTCTATAAGGCAATTTAAATATAAAATCTAATGTACTGCATCCACAGGACCTTCTCTGCTCTCCCTTGAGGCAGTTTATATGAATGTGTTAGTTTCAAAACGATTACTAATGTATTTATTTATTAATGTGATTGATGTTAATTATGTTATCACTCTTAATTCTACCCTTAATGTAATAACTAGCTATTGTGTAATCACGGTGTTAGGAAAGTTTCATTTGAATTAAATATACATTATTTTAAATTTGTGAACATGGCTGTCATGAATACACAACCAATATGCAAAAGATTCGCAGATGTTTTGTTTAAACTGAGCCAATTGTGGCTCTTCTTTCACCAATGGCTGTTTTGCAGAGATGACCGTAGTTCTTTTAGATACTTGCAATCACGAACTCCAATTTCCGCCCCTGCTTGTTATTACGCCGGCAGCCTGCCTTACACCAGAAGTCAGCTGCACCAGGTTTTTACAGCGCTCGCCAGGTTGTGTCCTCTTCGCCAGGATAGGTAGCGCTTATGTTGGCTCCAGGTCATCATCACCTGATCTTCCCACTACGTACTCCGAGCGATGCATCAAAAGAAAAAAGTGTGTAACAGTTCTCGACGATCAGCGAAGAAGGACTTTTATTGACCTTCGTGTCTGGGAGCGGTCGTCTCCACACTTTACCTCCTTGTTTAAATTATCTATGTCATGCACATTTGGCGTAAGTAAACTTCCAATTTTTGTAGTGTGTGGAGCGTCACTTAATATCTCATGGAAGCGAATTTATATCATATTATCGCGTGTTAAATTTCATTTCAAAATAGAAAATATTGTGTGAGTAGGACAAATTCAAATGCAATCTGTTTCAATTGTAACATATCTTTGTTTCTACATGTCAGTGTTAATATATTCAGTACCTTTGGGACTGTAAGGATTGTTACTTTTATTTAAAGCTGCTTTAAATCCTTGTTCAATTCATTTAACCTTTCGCAGTAGAAAACAATTATTACTCTGGGGGAATGCTTTATTTCCAGCGCATTCTATAATAGGCCCGGCATTTTAATTTTCTAGTTTTTTTAAGTAATTGTAACTTCTATGCATCAACAACTTCTAAATGGGCCTTGCATGAACGTTACAAAACGTAAGCCTGGAGAATCAATACTTAACAATGTCAACGTAACAAATGGTAAATAGATACAGAACATTTTCTTTGCCTCTCTTCCGGAGATAGCGTTGGAGGATAAGCGCGTCACTACACATCGGGAGAAATCGCTACGCATAGGGAGGAGGAATCGCGATGTAAAATAGTATGCTAACGTAATAGCGTAGTAACAAACATTGAATATTGTGGGGTATTAATAGGTATTATCATGCCAGACATATTATTGCGTCGCATTGGAGACAGCAATGTTGGGATAATTTAATATTTCTTTCAGCTTGTGTTTGAATTTCCGTCTGGCATGACACCCTCCACCTCTGGCCGGTGAGCCTAGCCAGGGTTGGAGAGAGTGGGGGGATAGATGTTAGCGTTACTTTCTTTGTGTGTGAGCGTCGGTGTGAAAGCTGGTGTGTAAGGTGTAGGTTTTCTGTGTGTGTGTGTGTGTGTGTGTGTGTGTGTGTGTGTGTGTGTATTCTCCCTCAATCCTTTGGTCCCTTGTGTATGTAATGTAGGGCTACAAAATTACTCTGTTAATAAACCACAGTTAATGTGAATGATGTGAAATTTGTGTAATTTGTTACAAAATCCCATGTCTGCATCAAGGTCCTGGTGCTATCGCTGTGTCTGTGCTACGTTCCCCCATGTCCGTATTGGGGTGATTAAAATTTAATAATTTGCTGGAAATCTTTTGGCCCTCGCCTCAGCACGTAACAATATTAATATATATTAGCAGAATTGCTACGAAGTGTCTAATAAAAGTTAGTTGAATTCAAAACTTGTGAAAAATGATTGCTCTTCTGCTATGGCACCCTGTAGATAGGAAGGGTCCCATTGCTCAAATATCGCTTGAACCAAACATTACCTCTTATTAAAAAAAACCGCTGCAATCTTATTCTTCTCTCTGCTTCTTGTTAATACATATGTGTTCATTACACATTTCATTCTAGGTATAACAAGAATAAATTCAGATAAAGGGTTAGTGAAATATCGGGTCTATGTGATGGCTTTAAAATTTCTCTTTGCATGAACACGAAAAATATATAACGTATTTTAAATTTAAAACCAATCTCAAAGAATACCTCGGAAATGATTAAACGCCAAAAAAGCTTGCTTGAACGATATAGTAAGAATTTGTCAATCTTCTACGGTTTACCAATTATACAAAAGTTATTCAGAACAATGAGGACCTCTCAGCCTATTCCTAGAAAATTCAAGATATACATTTTATCTTTCATAAAAATAGTTTATAATACGGTATTATCGTTATAGCCATTTTTGAGAAAATGAAGAATAACGAAAACTTTCCCATGTAAAGGATAGTTGAGGTGGGGGATTTTCTTAAAAATCTTCGTGTAGTATCCTGGAAGATCTTGAATTAAACACCGAGTTTCGTATTTGACAGACTGTTTTTCTTGAGTTATGCTGTTCACAGACAGGCCGACGGGCGGAAAGACAAATACGGACCTTTTTTAAATGCGTTTTGTATTCAGGGGCCTCAAAACATGCATTTCCGGTGAAATCTTTATCAAATGTTTGGTGGAATACAACACGTCCTCTCCCTACATAAGTACGTTGTAGGGGAAGTAAAAATGCACTTAAAAGGTACAGAAAGCACGTGGTGTTGTCAGGAGGATTGTTTACTAAATTTAATTCAACAATTGCATGGCTGTTTTACTTATCTACAATTATAGTAAGTTTTGTTTTCTTCTCATTTAAACTTGAGTGTTGATTATTTCAGAGTTTCTACGTCAAATTTAGTACTGTAAATTGGGAATTAATCACATGACTTCAGTGTTTACTGGTATAATTAATATGTTTTCATTTTGTTTCTTTCCTTGTTTTTCGCAAGATTTGAAATTTAACAGGCCATGTATTCTCCTTATTTTCTTTGTTATGAAACTGCCTTTTCCATGTTACACTCTATGTACGCTTGGGTACAGAAGAAAGTGGTCTTTATTCTAGAAGACAATAGATTGTTGTAAGTGTCGTATGTTTTCCACACTTCTCTAAAATTATATTCCATTCAGTGATTATCGCTTTGTTCTATTACTGCTTCCAAGAAACAAACATGAACGAATGTATTCAGTATACAACAAATTAGTGGTTAAAAAATCGAAACGGTTTCTATTCTAGGACAATGGATTTAGGGCAAATGTAACAATATTGTATCATTGGATTCGCTGGAATGTAAAAGAACTCCTGCGGTAGAAAGTTTGTAAAAGTCAATTGCTGTTATAGTTAAACGTAAGTTTGTATTTAATTTTTAGCTTAACAAAGCCTGAATAAATGATTATTAGTTTACTTTGCAGTTGAAATTCCTTTGCTCCTGGCCAAGGTTTGCGTCTCAGCTCAAATTAATTTTTCTTAGATAAGCTAATTTCTAACGGTTGTCTACAATAGGACGCTAGAATATCTGCAAACAGCTTCAAATACCCTTTCAGTGGATGGAGAACTCCCACTTGACAGCAAGATCAGGATTGCCACACAGTAAAATGTGCGCTGTATCTGAAGCAATTGTGAATTGGTTACTACATTATGGAAACTATATTAACTTTGCTAGCAGCTTTTAATTCCCACGGCGTTCCTTCGTGTATTATCAGCGAAACGTTTTCTGACCAAAACGAATTGCTGAAGCTTAAATGCAAAAGTAAAACAAACCCTTTGTAATTTACGGGCGCATAGAACTGAATTCTTTAAAAAGGCCTAAGTTTATAAAATTTAAAACAAGAAGTGTGGTCACGTCCTTTATCCAAGCTGCAGATACTTAAATGACCTCCTTTAGATATTATTAGATATTGACTATTTATAATACATAATGGGTATATATATATGTATAACTTGCATAACCTATCAGGCAAGTACACTCGTGATGACGAAAACCAAGTGACGGTGGCGGATAATGTTAGCAATTAATGCTAAGAGCAATTTCATGGATGTAATTTCTATCACTTGTAGAGGAATTACATATTCCACTCAAAAGTTCATTTAGAGATTTCACCAGCAGTACACATAATTAGGTCTCCTGAAAAATAAAAAAACTTGAAAAACTGTGTGTGTGTGTGTGTGCGCGTGCGCGCGCGTGCGCTTAGTAGTGCTCAACGTCCGTTCTTACTTCACACGACACCACAAGCGATGGACATTGACGATAAACGACAGGAAATGATAATTGGTACAAACTGGGGAACAAACGTTCCAAAGGGTGTCTCCCTGCATTTTCCAGTTATTAAGACTGGAGAAAAACTGGAAAAAACATCAGTCGGTAAGGGCGGTTCTGGCGCGATTTGAACCGCGGACCTCTTTTTCAGTGTCAATGTCTTAGCGCACTCAGTCATCCGCGTAGGCTTTTGTGTGTGTTTGTATGTGTGTGTTGGAACAGCATAAATTAAAAACGGAATTTTGGATAAATACCAAACGTGATAATTAAGTTTACAATCTTCCAAGAATGCAGCTCGATATTTTGAAGAAAATCCCATATATATTCAATTTTCTGTGGATAGCCTGTGCATTTCCTTATTATCTAAATTAATGTTGTGCAATTTCTATTGCTAATAAACCGTAGAAGAGAAGACAAAAACTGAAAAAGAAAGATCTATTTAAATTACGTACTTTATCTAAATTTGTTTTTGGCATTAATCATTTCCAAGTTATTCGTGCTCTTGGGTTTAAATTTTGGAACACTTTAAGCACTTCCAACATTTTTCCAAGTAAACAGTCCATTATTTCTCGAGATGTCGTGAACCTGAAAACAAGCATATAGCGACTCACTTTCTAAAGTTTTGGCTATCTTGTAAGTACAACGAAATGCGGAGTGTAACAATTTTTGTAAACCTTTATCTTTGTTAATGTAAATTAGGCGGAAGAATAAACCTTTGAAGTAATAGCGTTTAGAATAGATACCTAAATAAGCATTGTGTATAGAGGAAGTCATCTGTATTCGTCCCCCACGATATGAGCGCCTCTTGGAGGAGGGCGCCACTTTGTTTTTTTGACAATACGAAACGTCATTAACGCTAGGGATCAGAGGGGAGTGAGGGTCAAGACGATAGTAGAGTGTACAATTGTACAATGAAAACAGTACTACATTTGCTGGCCACAGCCTCGCTAGTAGCTGCAACTCGAAACTGCGAAAGTTTTCTTTACCTGAATGTCCTTCGATGCCCCGCCCACTTATTCTGTAACTATTTAGTTCCTCTCCCTACCGAACGCACTCGTATCGTGACCGATTAGTATGAAGTGTTACACACACGTTGTTGTGTATGTAGCAGTATCTGTGTATACATATTGTTCATATTAGCGACTGAAATATTACATTACTTCAATTTGCAAATTGAGTCTTCCTGGTTAATGTTGGAAATCATTTATAAGCTCCCTCAACCTTTAAAAGAAGTACGAAGGTAAATGGGAAACCAGGTCTATCTAATGCATACATTTTTCCATTAGCTGCGTCCTTTCTTCTCTCGCGCTGTCGCCAATAAGTAATAACATGCTGTAAATATTTACTTATAAATTTCAACTTTAAAGACATCCTATGCAGAATATTTTTCTCTGTAAGATTAAATAATTTTTAGAGACTTTATAGATTTCTAAAGAAAACTTTGTAAATTTCTAAAGAAAACGAGTATTTAAGTAAAAGTTCAATATTTTCTGTTTCCATGCAGTTATCACTCAGTAACTAATAAACTAAAAGGTAGAATGCAGCAATATTCTTTTCTTTGCTAAAGTAAACTAGCGTGCTGATACTTTTCTAATTTGAATTCTCACCTTTAATAAGATGAAGGTTAAAATTTCTTAAACGAAATATTTTAGGAAAATTCTATACCTTGTAGTACAGATGTCAGCCAGTGAGAAACCTTTTTGTTTTGGAGATTACAACGGGGAAAAGGAGAAAATATTGACGAGGGTGGAGACACTTTATAAAAGAAACCGGAATCCTGCAACTTCTTGCATTCATTGTGTAAAACAAACGAAAGTCATCCATCTATTCATTTAGTAGACCAGGCGCAGGCAGAAGGCAGTATAGATGACATAACTGTAAGTAAGTGTCTACGTTTATAACGGTGGAACACTGTGAAGTGTTATGTAGGTTATTTATTTAACATTTTACGTAAATATTTGTGGTTATAGAGGAAGAAGCTAAGAAGAGACGAAATGTTGGTAAACTAGAAGAAACGCAAAGTAGTAATCAAACTGTTAGATCATTTTTCAAGTAAAATGAGTGTTATTAAGGCAGTAAAAGAAACAGCTGAAGCTATCTTGTTGTTCAGAAACAGTAGCTATAAGATAAAAAATATCTGATGTGATACATCACATGGCTTTCTCTACTCTCTATCGTTTATTACTGGGTATAAAAATTATTATTTCACAAGCTTATTTTATTATCTGCTACATTTTAGTGAAATAACCTTGCAGATATGGCTACATTACATATTTCGTTATAGATACGAAGAGAAAAGCAATAGTCAAATATTTAAGACCTGGAAGCCCTACGCTGGCCTTAAAATTTCAGACTGTTTTCATGCAATCTCAAGAAACAACTGAATGTTGTAAGACTTTAAGAGAATGACCAAGAAGTAAACAACTCGAACTTTTAATAACGGATATCTCAGAAACGGCTTATACCACAGAAAAAACTTATTTTGAATAAATTGTGGCCTTAAAAGAGATCTATATTTTTTGTGTAGTACGCTTTCGTCTGTCGCTTAACAACTACCAGTTATACAAAATTATACAAAATTTCTTCTAAATGAAGTGGACTTCAGGGCTATTGCCTGAAAATACAAGATATACATTTTATTTGTCATATAAATATCTTTAATACATGGTATTTTAATCAAGAACGTTAGAAGTATTTTTTAGAAAATCAAAATGTTCAAAAAATATTCCATGTAAAGCTAGTCTGGGGTGGGGAATTTTCTTGAAAATCTTTGTGTCGCATATTTGGAAGATACTGCGCTGAAATACTAAGTTTGGTGTTGATCCGAATTTTTGTTTTTGAGTTATGCTGTTCACAAACATATACATACATATATACATACACACGCAGGCCGGTTTCTAAAATGTTTTATTCAAGGGACCTCAAAACATGTATTTTCGGTGAAATCTCGGCATCTAATTTTTGGGTAGAATATTATCTTTCCCCTACTTACTATACGCAGTAGGGAAAGCTAAAAAAGAACGAATAAAAGAACCTCTAAGGACCCATAAAAAAGGATGCAGAAAACAAGAACACGTTAGGTTAACGCAATATCACGGAATAGCGCAAAGCATTTATTATTTGCTGTTTGAAAACAATTCACCCTCGGCGAGTATGACTTTTTCAGGGCTAAACAGTGATAATACCCTACCAAATTACACCTTTTATCATTTTATATCTTCTATTTTTTTGATTAACATACATTTTTATGCCTGTAGAATCGTATTTGAAGTACTAAACATACAAAGATGAAACAAAGTGTAGGTTATAATTAAATATCTTACAAATGCCTTAAATAGCAGTACAGATATTTAACTATTTGGTGATATACCATTCACAAGATGACATTAAATTGTTAGACCAATCACAGCTGGACGCCAAAGTTGAGAGCGTACGTAGAGTACATGTGGCAACAGTGCGCTCCATTCAACCTGTACTATCTGAGACGCGATGTAGTATGAAAAATAGCTACAAAAGCATAAAGCTTAATTTTTCGTACTAGTTTTAGTACACTTTGTCTTAGGGTGAAACTAGGATATATATGAATATTACCGAGTTAAAAATTCGAAAACCCGAGTTATTTTAAAGCGTTATTTGGACAATACTTATGGATTTGCACTTTTGTTTCTTTAAACATAGCTTTATTGATTAGTCTAATATCTTTGCATGTTTTTTTTCTAAATGTAATAAGCGTTTTGTCAAAAGAGTATCGAATATCGTAATTTATGCTCATGGTTCAGCGGGATAGAGCTCCAAAAATAAGCGAACCTCAATAAAGTTGTTGCATTTTCTCCTGGACCAACCCACAGTTATTCTGTGGTTAAAATGCGTGTGTTTAGCAACTTGGAGTAGGATATTTGTTGGTAGTTGGAAGATGCTTCATGTTTATCTGCACAACGTATGGGAGCCAATTTGTCGCGGTAACTTCGTGTTATCTATTGCTGGGCGCCTGTTGTTGTATTAATAGTTTGAATTTTGGGTTCTTTGTCCTCCTGCTAGCTATTATTACTACTCAGTCGAGCATATCTCTTGAACAGGGTATAAACGGAAAGGATTTGTTACTGAAAGATAACACTTATAAAAGAATTTGTTTTTAAACTTTTATTACCGTCACAATTAATTAATTTCACATATTGACTCTTGATAAACGCCAGACTGAAACTGTTATATTTTCTAATATCACTATAATCACTTATTTGCTGCACATTATTAATTCGCATATTTCACATTTATAACTAACTTTACAACGCGAGAGATTTTGTAGAATTGCGCGACGTATAACGCGTGAACGATTCTCTTAAACTGTGCGATGTGTAACCCACGAATACTTCTGTTGGACTGAACGACGTTTACCTCGTGAATTATTCTGTCAAACTGCGCGTTACCCGTCTCTGGCACGGAATTTATACTCCCTCACCCCAATATGCCTAAACATTATAACAGAGCTGCTATTGGTTAATAAAACGCGCCAACATTAGCGTCTATTTTTATATCCAATCAAAATTACAACACACATGCTCTAGGGAAGATATTCCCTCCATTTCTAAGAAAAGCGCGCTAATCTGATGTCATTTGCTTGTGTCTTCTAATTAATAAACAACTCACCCCCTCGCTAAATTGTTACCCGCTCTTATTGTCAGTTTCAGTGAGGCCGTGTAAACTTATTTCCTAACAATGGTTATAATTAACAAACATCTTAAATCAATGTCATACAATATTGCTTATTTCACTACAATCACTCTTGCATTTACATTGTTGTGATATAAAACACTGCCACAAACCAAATGAGGCTTTAAAGGAACATGTGGCTATAGGATGATAGTTTAAGTACTTTATTATTTAACCTCGATAAAAAGCAATGGATAGTGTGCTTTGGAAGCAAAATTAAACTGAAATTGCAAGGGTTAACAGTTAGTTTTCGACTTAAGACAGGTTGGGCAATTTTACAGACTAAGTAAATCACTTTCCTGCGAAATTCATTAGCATGACCGGAACTCAAACCTTCGTCTCCGTGACGATATTCTTTTCGCTTGAGCAACCATATCGAGTAAAACTTCAAGGGGATCTCAAGTACTGGAAATACTATATCCAAATACGACTTGTAAGCATCTTTAATTTTGCGTTTTATAGCCAGCCTCTATTTGGGTTAATTCATATTTATATTGGAGATCGCCTTGAACGTTTATCAGGATACTTGAATCAGGATAACGTATAATGTGTGAACTGCTCCCCTCGGTAGCTCAAGCGGTAAGAGCATCATCATAGAAAGCCAAAAATCCATGGTTAGTTTCAGTAGCGCTATTACATTTTTCCATGTGTCCTTCAACTTTTCAGTTTACGGATACACACCAATACTGTAAAAGAACAATTATCAAATAGATTAACTTTCCCTTTACAAAGGAAGCACTCAGACTGCAAAACTAAGTACAGAGCCTTCTTAGCATTTTGTTCTTGCTCGTTGTTTTTATCTCTAAAACTACCACCAGTACTGGGCTTTAAGACTATAACTTTCTCATTTTTATGTTTTATTTTGTATTCAATTACTTTAATGCATCAAGCCATCTCGACAGCTAACCTCTCTGTATTATTTTCCTTACAGTCTTGGCAAGTGTACCCTGTTCATTCTTTTAATGCATGAAAACATTTCTCTGCTTCGGTTGTAAACGCTTTAGGCTTAATTCCATATCTTCATTTCATTTGTATTGTGTGTTGTCTCTTAAAAAGCTACTTCGGCTAATGCATTCTTGGTGTACCTTCAGTTGTGTTTATGCGCAGTTTTGTAAAGAATAGGTGCATAGAATTTATGTTAAAACAACTTTTATCTGGTAATCCATGCTTTATACTGTATGGTTTGTTCCTTTATACGACCTTAATAATTTTATTTTATTATATTAGAAGAAGATTCCGTGGAAAGAGTTTCTCTTAAATGCTACAAGAAGTGGCGTTTTCAATGCATTTACCGTCTAATTAATGAAATCCATGTGGTCGTTGTTGATGTCGCATTTGTATAACGTTTTTAAGCTTCTTGTGATGTTTTTTGTATTAAGTTTTTACCTTGATACCCTATTCTCTTCTATTCATTGTCTGTATTCTTTAAACACAAGACGTCTACCACATATATGATCAAAGAAATTTGTAGAGTCTGTCTGCATAATAAGGCAAACTGCACAGCTGAAATCCAATTGCGTGACTACTTCAGAAATCAAATAAATAATCTGTTTTGTCCTCAAATGTAACTGATTCTTCGAATTTTTAATTTGTAATTGGCTTGATTGCGGAAGGTAAGTACGACATAGAGCAGTGCGGGCGACGGAGTAACGCGTGATTTCGTTTTCGGCTCTCGTACTGAGGGTCCGAGTTCGATTTCCCGTTCTGAGTTGGCGATTTAAGTCGGCCCTATAAAGGCCTTCACCTCGACTTACTTATATGAAGTATCCCCACGTTCCAAAGTGGTTCGGAGTCCACGGTAAAAGCTGTAGGATCCTCTCATTCCATCGCCATCCTAGTCATCACCCTACCATTGGTGGTAACGGATTCCGCCCGCTAGTGCCTCCACCTCAGAAATGGGCCCAGTCATCATTTGGTGGAATAAAGTATCCCCGAAGGTCATAAACCATATGGGGAGCGTCAGAAAGGACGGCATAGACCAGTGTCAGCCAACTGAATACTGCGTGACGTCATAGAATATGGCTCCTTGGCACACAGAATGGTGCTCAATTAGAAGTGTTAGGCAGATGCGGCAAGGGGAAGAGCGAAATCCTTATTATTGACGGACTAGTGGGCCAAGAAAATGCACGCTTTACTTTGTATCTATTTGATAAACCATACGGCCTTTCTCTCGCTTCTGGGTCCCTCAGATAGGTTTCTCCGGAGAATTACTACTATACAAAGGCGTAAATAGGCCATAATCAGTTGAGTTTATATACACTATGGTTAGGCTGGAAGGAGATCTTACGCCTTCCGCTCCCTTTCACCTATTTTATCGAACTCTATATAGTTTTTCCTATTTATACTCATCGCATCCTGTATTGTATAGCATATACGATTTTCTCTATTGCTTTAAGCGCACCCTGTAATTACACATCTGTGAATTAGGTTGAATTCTTACTTTATTGCGTGCTTACAGTAAGTAGAGGAAATATTGTATTCCACCCAAAATTATATGTGGAGATTTAGCGCAGATACATGCTTTGAGTTCCCATAGATAAAAATAATTTTAAAAAAAGGTAGATACATATGTGTGTGTGTGTGTGTGTGTGTGTAAACAGTAAAACTCAAAAATGAAATGCCGGATAAACGTCAATAACTTCCAAAGATGCAACGTGAAGGATTTAAAAACTATTTCTCCAGGCCAACTTTACGTGGAAAAGTTTTCATTATTTTTTATCTTTTTAGAAACTGCTCTAACGATTTTGTTTAACATACCATATATTTAAATATTTATATGAAAAATAAAATTTATATCTTGAATTTTCTGGCAATAATCTGTGAAGTCCTGTTTATTCGGGAGGAGTTTTATATTATTTTGTATACCGGGCTAATCATAAGATAAAGGCAAAAACTTATCACACACATAAAATATAGATTTATTTAAAATAGGGTTTATTTCAAGTAATGTTTTCTGCGGCATAAATCACATGCAATATATCCATTATTATTGGTTTAAAGTTTTAGCACTTCGTCATATTTTTAAAGCACTGTCGTTATTCTTGTTTCTTTCGATGTCCTGGAAAGAGTATGGAATTTAAAGACACACAGAGACATTTGGCTATGGATTCTGCTTGGTGTATCCCTCGTGTACTTACAACAAAATGTGTAGTGAAACTATTTCGGCAAAGGTTACCGAGTGGGATACCTCAGGCGGCAGCCCACTCTGACCCATGAGTTTTTCTGGGGGGGGGGGGGTTTCCCGGTTCGACAGCCAATACTGGAGTGGCTTCTTTTATCCCCCGAATTTTCTTCTCTCCATTTCGTTACATTCATCATTTTATTCAATCTTAGCCCCATTTGGTCTATTTCAGTGTTGGAAGTATCAGCGATGATGTTTCGGTGCAGCGTGGCAGGAAAGAATATGCTCTCTGTGAACTTTCTCCGTCCCTCGGCCTTCGGCTGGTTGCCGGGGTATAAGGACCGTCTCTGGGTGGGGGCGTTGGACTCTGTTTGGGGCGAGGTTTCCGGTTTGCTTGTCCGACTGCCGGGGCGTCTATATCTGGAAATTGCAGGGATCCCGCTATTATTGTTTCGTCACTCCTGGCTTCGGCCGCCCAGTGTCTCCCTTCACCTCATTCCTCCCTATAAGGAGCATCCCCTCGTGGCGTCGGTACAAAATCCCCATTCCTGGGTTTGTGCCGAATTCCCTTCGCTTCAAAATCCAATTCAATCTCCAAAGGTTTATTTGGATTAACATGAAGTAGGTAGAGTTTTTGTAGACATACTTTGTGGCAGCTATCTGAACGCTAGTGGGTAAAGAAGGTCATGTTAACATAGCACCATGCCTGTCTATTATCTTCAATATATTTGTAGAAATGTTAACGATGTAAGAAAGCCTTAATATTGATATGAAATGATTTGTCGGGGTTCTAAAATATTTTTTCATGGGTCAAGGGAGGCTATCTCTCTACTCACAGCGCCAGCCTGCCTTCCTGGCTGTTTAATGTTGAATTAGTACAACATGCGTAACTTGTCCTATACATTGTTAGCAGACAATACATGAAAAGAGATTCCAAAATGACATTCTCACCCCACTTTTAAATCAAATTACTGTATAAAACAAATTATTTGTTTTAAGGATTCTATGACTGACTATACAGAGCAGTAAATTAGAAGCGCTTAAAGATAGATTAGTGCCATAGTAATGTCCTCTTTCCCCGCGGATATAACAATCTATGATTTTTATTATGTCAATGAGAATAGTTTACCTTATATAATGCCTGTTTAACTGAAGGAATGTAGCATTTCCGGCTTTGATAAGACTTTATCACAGTTTTAAGAATCGAAGAGTACAGGCGTGGTCGACACGTCGAGCTGCCGAGACGTAAAACCGTGCAAGCGGTTAGGTCATTCTGGAAACCCTGTAGTTCACATATTGATTAAAGAGCACGCATATACTCGGCACTAAATAGTTTTCACTAACTTCAATATAGTGTGACTCCAGAAAGTTTTCGTGTCCAGTTTGAAACATGTTAACACTCAAATTATTGGAGAAAAACATCGAATGCGTTGCACTCATTTGACTTTCCCTACTCACTCTTCTACAAAATATTCTTACAAAAACTTATACTTTTATCTACTTCTTGATGAAAAAAATAAACTTTCAATTCACATTTACACATTTCCTTGTACAATACGATAGGCAAACTGATAATCAAAATTTAAACAGCGTGTCATAAAGTGGAGGCTTTATATGACCAAGAGAAGAAAAATGAATGACATCCAAGATGAGAAAAGTATAAGAATTTAAAAATTCATGCCAGTAACAAGGAGTTTCTAAGGTTTAACTTCAGAAAACAAATCTATATGAAATAAATTGTGTGCTTTAACGACATCTGCATGTCTTGTGTATTAAAGCTTTGTCTTTCTTACGTTTATCAATTTTATAAAAGTCATTCAAAATGAAGAGTACTTCAGAGCATATTCGCAGAGCATTCAAGACATTGATTTGATTTGTCATGAAAATGTCTTTAAAAATATAGCATATTAATAAAATCGTTAGAGTATTTTGGAAAAAATGAAGAGTGTACAAAATTTTTCATTCTAAAGTTAGCTTTAGGTGGGAAATTTTCTTGAAAACAATTTTGCTGTATCCCTTGGATGCGGAAAAGAAATAACAAGATTGATAATTAAGTGATTTTTTCGGTTTTAAGTTATACAGTGTTCACAGACACATCATACAGAAACACGCGGCCCTTCTAAAAATGGGTTCAGGGGCCTTGCAACATGCATTTCGGTTGAAATCTCTATACAGAATTTTCGGATGTAATACTATATTTCCTCTACCTACTGTACGTAGCATAACCTTGTATAAATATAAGTATAAACTTGTATTTTAATAGGCAGAACAAACAATATTGCAGTTAAAGCATGATGTTTTATAGTTTTTTGAAAAATTACACCCATTTTTAGCTTCGGTATGTGTGACAAAATTATTTTATGTGAGTTTAGTATATAACTCATAATGTATATCACCCAAACTGGTGCATAAATACACTTTTGAAGCCCTTAATGAGGAAGTTCAATGAAATAAATATATATAATTCTTGACTTTGAAAATTGATGCTTCGTCAAGTCAAAATCTATATTCACCGCAGTTTCAGGTATAACATGCAAATTCGCTCTATTGAATACACACAGGATAATTTAGTAAACACCACACACACCAAAAAGTTGTACAAATTTCTGCATTTTTCAAAAGTATAAATCTAATAGAATTGTAAAACTTGAAAAACGCCAGAATATATAAATTCTAATAGTTTAATAATTAGGATTTTCTCTGTGTTAATTAGGTTTGCTTGAATGTTTTCATTTGAAGACATACTTTCTAAATTCGGGTAGATATTAACGGGAGATGCAAGCTTTAGTATTGTTTATATTGATTTTTCTATACATAATAAAACAGCGTTCTATTTGTAAATGAAATATTTCATTAAATGTGTATAACTATTCACTAGAGCTTCTCAGAACGTATGTGTATTTCTGTTCCTTAACTCTCTAGCAAGTCAAACACAGCTGTGTTATCAGATAATGTGTATTAGTATTAATTACAGTGATTAAATAATTAACTAATACCAAACAGAGAAAAGTATTATAACTAGGGCTGCGACATCGAAGTCGTTACGTTTGTTTATAGGCGTCCCGTAATATACTGTTTACAACGAGAGGGTTACCTGTACAGTTGAGTAAGTGTATCGGAGATTTCACGTGTCAAAGGGAAGGGTAAGAAAGTCCACAACGTTGCATAGCTATATATTGAAGTATGTGGAAAATGTGTTAAAAAATACCTTTACTGCAGACCATAGCGCAGTTGCTTCTGCGCATAATCGAGCGATTAATGTGCGAAGACCTGTCAACACATAAGCGTTGTTTTACAAAATGTGAGGATAAACTGCGATAGAAAAAGTCACCTCCATCAAAGCAAACGTTTAATGAACTATGCGAGGCATTTATTTCTTCCGATATTCCGTTATATAATCTATAGCATATTTAATTAATTGCAATTTGAAAGAGGTGGTTTTGTTGTATTGTTTATTTACAACACGTATGGAAGGCAATTTGAGAAGATGGTTTGTTTTGAAGGAGTTGTATTATATTTCAAATGTTAGGGAGCGGAACTTGTAGTAGTTGCAACCGCAAGTATAGTAAGCAGTTTCCGGTAGCCTTCACCCCAAATGTACTTTAGGTGGCCTTTGTCCCAAGTTTAAAAAAATATTAACTTTGTAATTAAACTGTTTCTTTAAATATTTAATATTTATGTTTGCCTCGGCTGCGTCAGTATTTATTTGAGAGACATGGATACCTTGGCAGGGTTGTGATGCAACAAGAATGTAGGCTTACACAGATTATAATTTTACTTCACTCCTTTAATTAATACTTGATACGATTTAAATAACACTTCACTGATATAGAGAGCTGAGAGATTGTTTTTTATTAATTAATTACACTTTTTTAACACGTAAACTTATTTTTCGTCTCACACGAATACATATTATATTTCTTGAGGACACCTTTTGCTTCTGTTTCGTAACGCTGTTTGCAGGCAACTGAACTGATGTCAACCGCTTAAACTATAAATTTTGCTATATTTCAGTTTCTGATTGGCTAATCCTACTCCAATAGAATACCTTCATTTAATTAAAGCTTTTACTGGTTGTTGATTGGCTATTTTATAAACTGCCATTAAAATTACATTATTGTTACTTCAAGAATCACAAGTAGTACTGTTAAACTTTCTTACTCATTATTGACCCAAGGTTACCTCATTGTTAGCAACTTTTAACTTATTATTCTCACAGCTCCTACATTATTAAATTAGGTAATATATTCACATAACATTATTACACATGGATACGATAATATAAGCATATTCAATGACTGTTACATACATTTTACAAATTATTACATACACATATTGTTTCAAGGCGGGCTGTTGTTGTAATTACATATTATATAATTATACTGAAAGTATTTGTGTTAAAAAACTGCCTTAAATACATTGACATAGAATATTATCCATGTGCACATTGTGACGTAGCGTTTTGGATTAATGATTTATTAAAGACATTTCACATATAAGTCAGCTGCATATGTTGTAAATGGTATTGCAGAAACAAAGTAAATGTTCACGACATGGGTAGGTACTTCTTCTTGTATAGGTGTACCGCGCAGCGTCAATGTCAGTCCTTATCACTGCACCCTTACATTGTGCCTCATTCTAGCTATATTTGTACGAAGCTAGCGTATCGCTATGTCCCTGACCATGCGTAACATAGCCTGGTTTGTTCCCGTGTGTATTCTTCACACCTAGCGTTGGTAGACCACAAATACTTTGAAGGTTATGCAAACGCGCTCGCCCTAACATCGCAGCAGTAATCAAATCTGCACATAAACAAGGGAAGGTAACCACTGTAGATACACTTTTTAGTTCTACAATACAATAGCAGATGTTATTTTAGTTTCTCTGTCACGTACATAGTAGGTAGAGAAGGTATTGCATTCCACCCCCTCCCAAAAAAACGATAACTAGATTTCACCGGAGATACATGTTATGAGGCTACCTGAAAAATAAATTTTAAAAAAAGTTCTGTGTGTGTTTGTATGTGTATGAACAATTTAACTCAAAAATGTAAAGTCAAATAAATACCCAACTTGGTAGCTAGGTTCAGTTACTTTCAAAGGACACCACACGAATGTTTTCAAGAAATCCTCTACATGCAAAGTTTTTCGAAATGTTTTATTTTCTAAAAATGGCTCTTAAGGATTTTGATTAAAATACCACATACTAAACATATTTACATAACATACAAAACGTTTGTCTTGAATTTTATGGGAATAGCCTGTGAAGTCCTCCTCATTCGGCGGTAATTTTAAATAATCTTGTGTAACTGGTAAACGTTAAAGCGATGGACGAAAACGTAATACACATAAAATCTGATGTATTACACTCACATGACTTTCCCTACTCTTGTACAAACTATTTTTACAAACGTTTATTCTCCATATACTTCATGTTAATCGAGATATCGAGGTGTTAATCTTATTGCTAATTTTCTTGTAGATGCAAGGGGAATTGATAGGCTTTAAGCAATAGTCGAATATGTGGAGTATTCCATTCCCTTTGCATTACCAGGACAAAAAAAATGAATAAAGAATTTGAGAAAAAGCATAAGTATTGGAAAATTTAAGGGAATAACAAGCAATATCTCGAAAATGGTTCACTCAACAAAAAATGTATATGACATAAACTGTGTATTTTAACGCGATCTACATTTTCTGTGTAGTAAAATTTTGTCTATCTCTTATGGTTTACCAGTTATGCGAAATTCGTTCACAATGAAGAATACTTTTGGAGACATTCCTAGAAAATTCGAGATATAAATTTCATTTGTCATGAAAATATCTTAAACATATGATATTTTAATCAAAATAGTTAGAGGCATTTTTGAGAAAATTAATATTTTCGAAAAATATTCCATGTAAATGGTAATCTGGGGTGGGGGGATTTTCTAAAAAAACCTTAGTGTCGCATCTCTGGATGATACTGAACCTGAATACCAAGATTGGTGTTTATCCGACTGTTCGTTTCTGAGTTATGCTGTTCACAGATATACAGACACACACACGCGCATGTTCCAAAAATGCTTTCTTTTTGGATTAGGAGGGTCTCAAAACATGTATTTCAAGTGAAATCTCGGTATCGAATTTTTGGGTGGAATACAATACTTCCCCTACTTACTATACGTAGTAGAGAAAGTAAAAATGTAGATCTCTTTAAAACACATAATTTATTTCAAATAGCTTTTTTATGGCGTCATCCGTTTCCGAGAAATCCGTTATTAATGGTTCGAATTGTTCAATATACTGGCCATACTGTCGATTTTAGTTGTTTCCCGTGATGTCATGGAAAGTGTATGGAATTTTAAGACCGGCATATAGAGTCTAATTGTGAAACATCTGACTATCGGTATTCCTTTTGTATGTATAATGAAACGTGCAGTGCAGCTATTTCTGCAAAAGATTATCTCGATTAAGATAAAGTAGATAAGAAAATAACATTGAAATAATTTGTATACACTTACCAAGGGATAGAGGGTAGAGAAGGTCATGTGAGTGCAACACATCGGAATTTTTTCTATTATCGTCTTTCTGTGCTAAACGTTTCCATATCAAATGTAAAATGAGTTTCTGGCTATCGCATTAGAATACAAAACGCCGCTTTAATCGGATTTAAGGGACCTAATGGAATGGAAATTGCGGTAGGCATTAATATTTTGTGATTTTATAACAAAAATATATTGATAATTACCAACATTTTGCTAATGAGATATGCCTCATGAGGGTAATGTTATTTTGCGTTATACAGAATCAACGAAGCCTATTAATACACTTAATAAATCCGAATATTTCCATTGATATGTGTTTAACCTGCTACAATGATCCACGCATGAAACTTTTGACTTGCACACTTTTTTAATATTTTAATATATTTTATTCTATTGAGCCAAAAATTAGAGACCTTTTTTATCAACTGCTTGACTTCTTGTTTTTATTACTAAACATTATATTTAAAATCAGTTTCTCTCTCTACTTAAGAGTTCATGATATTTTGGGACACAAATACATAATGCCAATGGGACCTAAATACATAATCATGCATTAAATTGAGCTCTTACGTTTCCAATAATATTCAGACAAGTCCTTTACGATAAATCTTTGGTTAAAATAGCTGTGTTTAATACTTTTGCCTGGATTTCGATAATATGCAGTACAGTTATGTACAGTTTGTTAAATAATAATAGTAAAAGATATGTGGGTTAAAAATTACATTTAAAAATTGAGAGCTTTATGTAGCTCTCCTTTCATTTTTCAGAAAAGCTAAGACGAACTTTATTTGCATATAATAAATGAAAAACGGGTTTATTGAATACTAAATCTGAACGAATTTTCAACATTTTAATTGTGTTATTACAAAACTATTTTATATGTAGTTACTAAAGGAATCTATTTATATCATACCCAAATATGACAGGTATACAATTTAAACTGGCGGAGAAATAAATTCGTGAATTTGAAAACCTGGACGTTAATGACGAAGGTCAGTAAAAACGTTAATAATTCTGAAGTTTGAAAGGTTTTTTTCCTAACTTACAGTGAAATCTTTTTCCACCGCAAGTTAATGCATTATACCATGGAATTTGATCCATCAAATATATTTAAAATACGTTTATGAATCCTGCATAAAAAAAGTTGATAAATCGATGCAATTTTCCAAATGTTATACAACTAATAAAATGAAAATTTCTGAAAAACTCCATAACACATAAACTTTAATATCGTTTGTCCTTACTGCATATTAAACTATATAATTTCCTCTTCATTTATTCGGCTGCTTTTTAATCTGGGGAAGGATACTTCTTAGAGTCATAGAAGTTATATTTCCGTTCAAATTTCGATTAACAAATTTGTGGAGGGATACAACACTTCCTTATCAACTGTTGAAAAACGTTTCAGAAATTTAAAATTGGTAAACATTTTACTATGTTTGAAATCGATTTGAAAAATTGGGAGTAGTTTAAGCTTTTTCATTATATTGCACATATTTTAGGATTATTTTCTTAAAAATCAATAAGAAAACGTTAAGACCTGCGAAATATTTATGGCTCAGAAATAATACACTTGAAATTAGTTTATAATCTCAATTTCACTATCAGTCATGAATTATGAAAAGCAGAAGAATTTCATGTTCTATTCTTATGCCATACTAGAATCCAAAGTTTACGCCACAGAACAAATAAAGAGTATTTATGTACTGTTGCATGCTAATTCCAGTTATGTGTCCCATTAGTACTTAAAGGGAGATATCATTGCATGATTTCATAATCAGTTTTCTGTCACAGCAGTTTATCACTAACCTGAAATATAACAGAAGATAAATACAAATCCTCAAACGAAGAGATGTTCTAAGATTCTTCAGTTCCACTGTCACTAACACAAGTCACCTGTAGCAAGCATACATTAACTGCCCGCTCTATATCCTTCCAACATACCAGCGATTGGCAACTGTGGAAAACGACCAGTTTTAAGAGTCAGATGGAAGTAAATGACAGGGAATTCAAAACAAGACAAACTCATTGGCTGAAGGTGCAACACGTGTGGCAGCAATGACCTTTACCCTCTAACTTTGAATGCACATATGTGCACTTTAAGGAACGTATTTGAAACCACCAAGCGGAATGGCTCACGCAGTAAAATCTGTGACTCGCATTCGGAAGGTCCAGGGTTCAAACTCCTGGGGCCGATCAATCTGACGGAGGTTTTTTTCGCAGTTTACCTTGACTGCTAGGCGAATGCTGGGTTGGATGATTTGTTCCGGAATTTTCCTATCATCCCTTTCAACATTAGATTCCATTTCCTTCTTCTTCACCGCCATATCAGGTATTGGGCTGATCACCCATTCTAGATATGTTACGGTCCAAAGCTTACTTGCTCCCCGATAGGCTCTGACCTAAGGCATAAGCTTGTAAGTCCTTGGGATTGTAAATCCTACAAAAAGGAAGGAAACCAGTTAAAGAAATGGGAGCAACTTGTCTATGTAACAGTATATGGCTGCTTTTTATAACCTGCATGTTAGATAATTCATATTTATGTTATGAAGCTGTAATGCATTCAAAAGTGGTTCACTTTTTAATACGTAATGCCAGTTATAAAACACTTATAAATTGAAACGCTTTTTTGTTCCTAAGCAAGGCGTGGATCTCAAATATTTTAGGCAGGAGTGTTTCAAAGATAATATGAAAACCTTGGCGCAAAGCGCTTTTTAAACGATTGAATGATAATACTCACTGCAAATACCACTTGTTTAAACTTTATCAAAATTATCATGAGGTCTATAAGCCAATTTAACTAAAGCTTCATGCAGAATTTGAAAATTCTGAGCATTTGGAATGTTAGAAAACCAACTTGATTTCCTAAAAGCCTCCTGTTACGGAATTGGATTACACAGTTATGCAAGTCAAACAAGAACAATTAAAACTCTTATTTTAATTAGCAGTGACTAATTTAATTCATACTGTGTTGTTTTTACTCATCTTCCATTACCAGTAATTTGCTTCATTGAACACGTCTTCATAACACATTAAGCATTGGAGAATTAAAATAAATAAATAAATAAATAAATAAATAAATAATAATAAATTGTGCAAAAATTACAAATAATGTCACGTTTCTGAATACTAGTAGTCCTCTTAGGATGTATGAGATAAAACACAGAGAACATTAAGCCAATAAAATGCAAATATGTTAGGGTGAGGCGAGACTATATAAATAATTGATGCCTAACACACTCAGTAAGTAGAATAACTCTCTAGTGAGAAGGGTGAGAGGCAAGCTATCGAGGGATGGATAAGCCCAACGCGGCGAAATTCGTAAACTCGTATATGTCGATAATGCAGTTATATGATATAACCTGGTGGTGGAATTTTGAAGCTCATTTGCGTCCTGTCGAAAATGCAATACTCTTCCTATCTTCGTTCCTCCCTCCATTTTCCTTTTCCTTCCTCCCCCCCCCCTTCTATTTGTATTTCAGTAGATTGGAAACGTATTCAAGGGGGTTGCACATATTTGCTTTTCTTTGGAGAGTAAATATTGGGAAACGGATTCATAATAATTTCAAACGAAATAAAATAGATACTTTTACGTTTTTACACGTCGACTAGTCATCATTTTGTCAAAACAGAGGCAAATCTATTTTAAACAGTCCGATATTCTAAAAACCCCAAGAAAACATTTATCATTCACAGTTTATTACGTTAATAATAAGGTTTACTAGCCCAGCGTTGATAAGCTCATCTTCAGGACTTCCAATATGACCAAAATGGTTTAACCCGATTTTGTAATTACAAAAAAATAACAGGTCCTGTGTCCCCTTATACATGCGTCCTGGTGTTACTTAAATCGGACTGAAACCGTCGTTGGTAACCAACTGAGGTTCCAATATTCTCTGAATTAGGGATTTCCCAGGGTGTCCTCAGTTTTCATAACTAAAAAATGCTGCGGAAGTACCGTAAACTTAGGCCTGGATTTTTACTTCACAATTCCGTTCCTAAGTATAATTTTATTTGATGTAACATCATGCAATCGCCTGTGGTGCCATATAAAGCAAGAGTGGACATTAACCACTATTAAAACAATTCTGGCACTGAAGATAGCATACACTTTCTGCATGTAACTGTTTTTACTTTCTCTACTTCTTATATACAAGTAGAGATTGCACTGCACTCCAAATAAAACATCTATATCTATTACTCATCGGAATTACCGTTTTGAGATGCCTGAATAAAAAACAAATTAGAGTAAACTGGGTGTGTGTTTCTCTCTTACTCTTATTCTCTCATTCTCACTCTTTCTCTGGGGAACATTACTCCTCCTATTCTTTGGATTATCCTCCTCCTTTTATAACTTACACCTCCAAGGGCTTATAAGCCAATGCCTTGGTTCAGTAGCCCGTCGAAGAGCAACCAAACCCTAGATCATAGAATACTTATTCAGAATGAGTGATTACATCCTGGTCTGACGGTGAAGAAGAAGAAAATGAAATGTAGTGATTAAAGGGATGATAGGAAAATTAGCAGATCAAATTATCCAACCCAGCATTCGCCGAGTGACCAAGAAAAACCGCGAAAAATCTTTCGGTCAGATTAGTCGGCCCCCGGGGGTTTGAACTCGAGACATACAAATGCTGGTTAGAGGCGTTTCCGTCTGAACCATCCCGCTTGGGGAACATTGCTAAAAAAGAAAATTTGATTAAATTCCAAACTTGATGTTCAAGTTCAACATTATTCTAAGGAAGTTAAATTAAGATTTTTAAGGAAGTCCCTCAATTCAAATTACACTTTACATGTACTATCCTTCGTTTTCTCAAAAATAGCTATAAGGATTTGGATTAAAATGTCAAATGTTTAATATATTTAATGAGAAACAAATTTTACAAGCTTTTGATAGATTACCAAGCCTTCGGGCGATCAACCCTGCTACTACACTCTACCTTATGTGTACATTGTAGACTTCAACTGCATCTAAGTGAACACACGGATTAAGGATAATGTGATACTCTCCTTAGGGTCGCAAAATAACCACCAGAAACGTTTCAGACTTTTAAGAAGTTAAAAATCAATAGTTTGTTTGTGTAGCTCACCATTGTGCGCTATAATAAATCTGGTACAATCGCTGACCAACGAAGATCGGGGCCTTCTGACGGTCCGTGTTCTGTGAGAACCAGAGGAGCGGTGAAAGTAGCGGCAGCTCATATTAGGACAAATCCAGTGCGCAAGCAAAAATTGATGGCTCGTTAGATGAGGATCTCCAGAAGATAAATGTCCAGTTTGCTTAGACAAGATCTTGGACTGGAGGTTTATCACCGGAGTAGCCACATTTCTTAATTACAAGCTTAAGCAGGAGAGAGAGAGACGGAAAGAGACAAATGCAAACGCCTACATGAGATTTTCACAATTACAAAGAGCAACAACCGTCAGAATCACAGAGTGTATCCAGGACTTCTGAAGAAGCAAGCTCATGAGAGGGTCTCAAAGATACAAAGGGGCCACCATCCCACCTCAGTGATGGTGTGATAGCGAATAAGGTACGATGATGTCACAAAGCTGCATTTCTGCGAAAGGGGTTAAAGATAAAGGCAAGAGTACATGAAATACCCTCTAAATGCTCCAGATTTTATTGCTGTCCAAGATTGGCCCTCTAGCAGTCCTGACTTGAACTCCTTGGATTACATGCCCATGATCAGTACTTGAAAACACTTCTTGTAAGAAAATGCATCTCAATATTGAGTCTCTCGAGCAATCCTTGAGACAGCAGTAGCAGATTTTCCAACGGAGACAGTGCATGCTACTATGGATGAATGGCCCAGCATAATTATTTATTTATTTATATATTTTACTGTTGTTCAATACATGAGCAGAGCACAAAAGTACAATGTCAAGATTCATACACACTCACACATAAGAAATACACATTCACCCATAAATATGCACACAATCACAACCACATATATACATTCATTTATTTAAAAATTAATTTATGCTATAATATTGTTTTTCTATTAAAACCATTTTTAAAGCACATTAAATTTATCATTTGTGCACAGAGTTATGTTCTCAGATAGCTCATTGTAGAATTTTATTCCCATATAACTAGGCAAACTTTCAAAAAGCTGGGGATTGCTGAGTCATCTTTATGTCTTGTGTTGTAGTTGTGCCTATCAGAATTAGTTTCAGGAAGAAGTTGAATTTTCTTCAGTGTAGTATAGCTAATAGATATATAAACTGGGTAGGGTTAGAATTTTCAAGTGTTTAAATGTTTCATGACAGGATTCATTATATTTGAGGTTACCAAGAAGTCTGATCGCTTTTTCGTAGTATAAATATTTTACTAAAATTTGTAGTTGTGGTATTTCCCCATAGTTCTATCCCGTATGACAGTTGTGAATGGATTAAAGAGTAATATATCATTTTGGCCGTGGTTTTCGGTACATATTTAACTAAGTATTTAAGGGCAAATAAATGTTTGCTAATGTTGTTACCTAGCTTGTCAATATGATTTGTAAACTTGAATGTTTTGTCTAGTGTGACACCCAGCAATTTTGCACTTTCCACTATATTAAGTGAGTTGTTACTTAGGTCCTCTATCAGGACAAAAGGAGATAATCTTGAAAAACAATATGTTCATTTATCACAGAATTCATTATGAATGTAAAATGCGTTGTTACCACTATGAATAAGCGTTTGTAACAGAACATATGGCTACACTTTAAGCGTTTAAGTTAACAGTTTGAACCATTATTTAGGTTACAACAAGTTAGATATATCTTTGTTTGTCAATAGCCTTTGAAGTTCCCTTTATTTGTATGAATTTTGATTAACGTTGAATTTAAAGCAAATCTAGAAGGACAAACCAAAGCTTACTGCAGGAAAAATGTATAAATGATTACAATGTGCAGTGCTAAGTTCGTAGACAGAACGGGAGGACTCAGGCGGTAACGTCTGTGGCCCGCGTTCTGGAGGAAGTAGGTTTCATTTCCGTGGCCGACCTTCCTGACCCATGCGATTCTACGTGGGTTTTCCCGGGTCGCTAGACGGATACTTGGAAGGATCATTAAGTCCCACGAATTTCCTGGCTCTCCATTTCGCCTCCATTCTCATTTGACTTCCTGCTTCCGGGTCTGTGTAAGTCCATAGGGGGGAGCCGGTTGCACCAGTGCCCATCCGGAGAGTTTAAATCTGGTAGGGACCCTGCCCCCTGCCTTCCATTTTACAGGTCCGGCCGCCCTCTGCCTCCTCACCTCAATCCTCCTTCCCGGGGGCGCCCCTTTCAGGGCATAGGTACAAAGGATCTATGTAGATCGACGTGCTAAGACCCCCTCTGAGTGGAATCCTAATCCTAAATTCGTAGTGTTAGCCGGGTTCGAAAGAGTACATGTTGATATAATACAGGCTAATCGTCATATAACAGATAGGCTAAAGTTTAACATTCCTTCTTCACCCTCCTCCTTTTCTTTTCTTTCCATCCGGGGAGCTTCTTACCACGAATGGATATTTCAATACTGTTGCGGCATGTTGTAATCAAGTACGTTTGCTTAATTTGAAATCATTCCTAAGCAAAAATATATCATGAGTGAGGTAACGTGGCTAAAAGAATCACTTTTTATATAACGGATTTTATATAACTATTTCATATAACGGATATATGTAAATTTGCCATTGTTAAAAAGCTGGATGGCTTGAAATATTTTTGTTATGAGCCCCCATTCAATTGAATATTATATGTTTATTATGTACGTGTATGTGTTTTTATGTATTTTATACACACATTATATAATAAATCGTACTTTGCGTTTTAACAGTGTTTTCCATAAATTCGTATATTTATTTGGGTTGAGGAGAATACTTTGGGGCATATGTAGATTTATGTTTTAGACTACTGTTGGATGCTGATTAATATAAACACGTGAAATAAAATAAAATGTCTATTTAATCACAACACAAGATGGCGATAGCTATAAATTAGTATATTTAATTTGTTCAAACATTTATATGATTTCGTTAATGTGAAACCGATTTTTAGCATACTGAATAGTACGCTAAATAATTACACATTACAAAATAGCTAAAGAATTCGTACTCATCAAAATGAAAACTAGCTCTTCACATTTTTCTGGAAATCCAAATCCATATATTGGTTTTTATAGACATATCAATCATTTCTGACATGTAACCTTGTACATTTAGGAACCCGAAAGTAACTACATGGCGAGAGTTCAGGAGAATCTGAAATAAATTGGAGAAAGGAGTGATAAGATGGGTAAAGAATCCAAAACGCAACTCTGTCTGATTGGTGGGTTGCCAATGTTTGATGTGTAAGACACGAACACAAACTTGCTTGTTTACGTTACGAGGTCATGGCCTCGTTTGTGTCAAGTTAGCCAACGCTAACGCATTCTTTAAGATAAAGTGAAAAAAGTTACTGTGTTTACTTTATGCTTGTGTACAACTTGCATTGTGAATGCCCCTTAACACTAAATTCTGTGTCCACTGCATAAAAATGACTTTCATGGCACTTTTTTGTACTAGAGGTTCTGGAATGATATTTTTTTCAAAGCTTTTAAGAACCTTGCCTAATTTATTATTTATGAAAGTGGTAGGTAGGTCAGGGATTTCAGAGCAATTTGCTAGTTAGGCGCAAAGGTCAGAGAAAAGAATGTAGACTTATTAAACTTTTAACATGACGGTAGGTAGACGAGAGCAGAATGGCTACTGAGTGAAAAGAGAAAAGCAGGGAAAGTGGTTCGCTTTACAAATAATAAATGAGTCTGTCACGATGAAGTGATTTTGCACTACCTCGCCCTCCAATGGTCTGGAAGCTTCTGAAAACACCTTCCCGAGGCGGAACAGTGGATAGCTCTCACATGTGATCGGCAATAAGTCTGTCCTTTACGTTTTTTGCTCGCTTTTTATGGAGTTTAATGTCCTTGGCCAATTGTGAGGTCGGTGGTGGTAATGATGAATAAAATTATTGTGCCTGCTCTCTATTGCATCATAAAATTGCCTGCCGTTTGTTTCTGAAAGAAGATAACCTCAAAAGGACAATCATATCGGGAATAACACTTCCTTTGTTATTGGCGTTAATCTCAAGAACTACTGGGTATATTCCTTTGTGGTTTTTTAGTTCCACAAAGAGTTTAAAACAGATGTCACAAATACGTCATCATGTAGGAAAAAGCAGGTCAAATGTTATAAAGGTCCTAATTATGCATAAAACCATTACGTTACTTCAATGCAGTTACAAATTCACGTTTGCATTTCGTTTGGAGCACCACGTTAAGGCAGTTAGGAATAATAATGAGAATATTATCAATAGGTTGTGTTTATTTGCTTTTTTTCCCCATTTTCCAAAGACAACTGCCTGATGGACAACTTAAAGCTCTTCACTTCCTATTCCTCCTCCAAGTCAAGCAACCTTAAGAGCTTAAGGACTCTATGGCGGAGAGCTACAAGCTTTAAGTTGAGCTTCAGCGCTTGCACCCACCTACTCCGTAACAAGCAGGACAAGTTAGCTTGCCTTCCGCAAAGCAAAAAATTTGGTGACCAAATATGGCTTCCCTTAAGTTTGCCAAGTTTCGCGGGTTCAATTCTGACCGCCTGACTGTAGTGTATAGAAGCGCGTTTTTTACCGCTGTATGTTTGTCTATTTTGTTCATTGTAAATGATGTAGTAAGCCGTGAACGCTCCAGAATACTAGGAGATACATATATTAAACAACTAAGCATGTAAATATGTAATGAAAGAGAATTCATGCCCAACTTGGAAATATTTTACATGCGTTTATGAATGGACCTCCCACGATATTGTAATTATACTTTTTGATGAAGGGGGGGCTCTCCATTTGCTTGACGTGTTCAACAGACTATTCGTTTAAGATATTTATCACTCTATATCGAAATTAAAACTTTATTTTTGAAATATTTACTCAAAAAGTCATAATACAAAAGGAAAGAAATCTGAATTTACTACGCAGAATGCTTATTTTATTTCTTGTATAACTTATTTGTACTGAAAAATCCCCCTTCCAGCTAACGCTTTTACTGGTCTCATATTAAACAAAAGACGGTTCAACAGAAATGATGCGCTGTATAATAAAGTAAAAGAAAAATTAGGCGATTACGTTGGGCTACCCATAGCCTACCCAGGCCAGGCATTGTCTATCCTGAGCGGGAGAGAAGTGGCCTGCCCCAAACTGAGCTCAACATGAGACTGGATTGCTTGACTGTGCCCAAGGCAGCCTGGGCAGAACAAAATAGCATCTGTACACTGCTATGCAAAAAAAAGAAACAATCAAACAAAAAAAACAGAACAAGCGCCTAGTTCAGGCAGTAGTATTTTTAACACTTAAATGAGGAGCTGTAGGAGCTGTGCGGCGATCACCTCCTCATCCGTTGCTGTTCGGCTTACCTTGATGCTTCTCCCGTTGCTTCCAGAAGTTCTCAGTGGGTTGGTTCTCTTCAATTTATCCTCGGCTAGCTGCAGTAATTTTTCTTAATCTATATGGGAGCATGGACTTGTCCTCGGTAAAGGAAAACGTAGATCTCGGGTGGTGATATAGGAAGACATAGACTTGCTTTGTTTATGAAAAGATGACACTGCCGTTTCTTTTTATTTAATTAACCCTCGTAGTATACAAAACTGGTATTGCCGCTGTAAAATACTGTCCACCGCTGTTAAACTATGGCGTGGATATGGCACGAAATATAACTATTCTTATTGTCGCTTTCAGAGTAGCGGATCTTAGGTGTGTTGTTAAAACTATTTGGATTCCCTGTTTTGGCGCGATATCTCACACATCCTGCAGCATCTCTCCCTGACCACACATGACATAAACTGTCCCGCTAAAAATCCATGATAAAACTGTCTTTATTCCCTTTTTGGCGCGATGTCTCACATATCCTGCAGCATCTCTCCCTGACTACACATTACCAAAACTGTCCCGAATTTTCCCCAAACAGATCCATTTATAGTCTCAGGCTTCTGAGGCTGCTTCCTTTCCTATTGGTCCACTTTTAGCGCGACTCGACGCGTCTAACTATTTCGAATAAACTTCCAGGGATCTCATTGGTCCAAATTTAATATAAATCGCGGCTTTTCCTGCATTTACCGTTAGGTTGTCTTTCTCGCTCACTTGGTCACGGCGAATTATCAAATAATGGGACAAAGGCTCTACACCCTCGCTGTAGGAATAATAGCACTGCGACCGAAGAGAGGTAATAAAACTAGGTTTTCTGCCTTCGAAAACACTATTCCTGTAGCTAAAACCTTCCATCGTGGACAGTATTTTAACATAGCGCTTAAATTATTTACATTAAACCATTTATAACTCTACTAATATTAGTAACCTAGATAGATACATAACGTTAAATCACTCTTCTTAAAATATACAAGCAGTATGAGAAAAAGATATTTACATAATACGATTTAACATCAATAAAAGTTAATTAATAAGTTATCTGTAATTACAGTTCTTGGGCTCGGCCTAGAGTTGCCGTTTCAGCTGTGAGGACAGAAGCTAGCTGTTTTTCGTAGCAAACAGAATTACAAAGTAAAAGCCGAATTTGCTAACAACGAGGTAACTTTGAAACAACAATAAATTAGAAAATTTAATAAATACTAATGATTCTTGGAACAATAATAATGTAATATTTAAAACAGTTTATAAATAGCCTATCAAAATCTATAAAAGCTTAAGTTAAATAAAAGTATTCTATTGGAGTAGGCTTAGCCAATCAGAGACTTAAAATAGAGGAAATGTACAGATTCAGTCGGGAGACGTTATAAGGAAGGGTAACCAAGGAGATCGGTACGGTATGGGTTCAGTGTGAGACATAAAAATTTATTGCGGTGAGAATAATATAAATAAATTAATAAAAATCTCACGGCTCTACAGTAGGATACATCAGTGAAGTATTATTTAATCATGTGAAGGATTAATAAAAAACAGTACAATACAATTATAATTTGTGTAAGCCTTCATTTTTTAGCCCTACCAGCCCTGCTAAGAGATACGTGTTTTACAAATTATTAATGACGCAGCCGAGATATACATATATAATAAATCAATAAACATTAAAATACAAAGTTGATTTTTAACGTGGGGGCGAAGGCCACCGGAAACTTTATACCGTACGTGGGGCGAACATTCCAAGAAACAATCTCCCGCAAAAATTGGCATCCCATTACGTGCGTGGTCTAAAACACCTTCAAGTTTAGCTCTCCAACAGTGGGGCTGCAACGACTTCAAGTTTGACGCCCAAAGCGTGGTGCTAATAACGTAAAAATAATCTACTACGAGGTACAACATCGCGAATGGCATTCTTTAGCCATTATTCATGAGTACACGTCTGTACGTTGAAAATGAATATCCAGCTTAGAGTAAACTTGAAATGAGGAAAGTAGGAATGAATCCGTGGTGTTCTGTTTTTTGTGAGGAGCTGAAGCCTAGCAATTTTTATCTAATATAGAATTATTTTGCTGTTAAGGTTCTTTTCAACGATAAATGAAGACCTCCATCAAACTTTCAGATAGGAAGCACGTTGCAATCAGAAACTTCCGGAAGTTTTGCAGATATGATTATGTGTTAAATCATTTTTTGTAGTAGTTAATGCCCGCTCCCACTGGATAAGGCATCATAGTGGTAGACAGTGATGAGACACGAACTGAAATGATTACTGCGAAAGGAAATTTGGAAAGGAAACGTTCCGGCCTAAGTTTAAAGTACCTGACCCGGAATTTGGCAGCTATGCGGACTGAGAAAAACCTGGAAAATACTGTTAGAAATCATGGTCCTGGCGGGATTGACCCGCATGCCTTCCGCTCACGAGTCCATGCTTTAAAAAGCTCGACCACTAATGCCGGTGTATAATAATCATTGATGTACTGAAAATGTTTTCTGAGAGGCATTCTTATACACAATACATTTCCCGCACACGAATAACTTGTGGTGGAGAGAAATAGCTAATACCTAAATTAAGTTCTAAAATTAAATCTATTTACATACATATTGGTACATAATTATTATGCATTTATTTATTTCTTTACATCCTTATTTATCGGGTGTATTACCTTTACTATTTGTTCATAGGGTTGCTACCTCATTTCGAGTAAAACTAATCTGACTATTTTCATTACATTCTTCACCCTTCTCATTCTCTAAACATTTGTACGGTTTGAGCAACTGTTTATGGTATCTTCCTACGATCATGGAATTCTTTATTTCTTGTAACTCAAATGTATCCGAGCCAAAAATGTTAATCACCCGGTATGGACCTTTAAATAAATTTTCCATTCTATGATACCTTTTGTTCAGAATGCTAGACTTTTTCTTGTCCCGTACCAATACTAAGTCTCCCAATTTGATCAACCAGTGTTTTCGCTTCTTTTGCTTAAACTTTTCTTTTCTTCTCTGCGCCTTATTTGCCATTCTTTCAAAAGCTTTCTTAAACATCTCTTCTTCCGTTAGTGTTTTCGGATCTTTAGCTTCTAGTGTCTGTGGTAATTCCCCTTCAAGTGTTTCCATTAATTTCCCCTTCATCAGCTCGATGGGCTTATAACCGGTAGTAGGGCTCACACTTTCATTTAAAATACTTTCGATGCGCTGATAGTGATTTGCCCAATCACTGTGTTTTTTATGCCAAAATTCTCAAATAAACCGAAATGTCCCGTATTATTCTTTCGCAGGGATTGCTTTGTGGGTGGTATTTTGAGCAATGATACAACGTGATTTCGTTTTCTTTTAAGGTGTCTACAAATTTTCTGCTGGTAAATATTGAAGCATTATCACATAAAATTGCCTTCATCTTTCCAAATTGTGGAACATACGACTTCATGATCTTTCTTAGGCATATTTCACTTGTAATCTTCCTGACTGGGTAAATTTTCACGAATTTTGAGAATACATCTATTAATACTACTATATACCTAAATCCAAATTTACTACAAGGCATCTCACCATGACAGTCCAAGGTCACTAACATGCCTGGTTTTTCTCTTAGTATTGAGTTTATCTCGTATTCGTATTGTATATTCAGTGGCTTTGCTTTTTGACATTGTAAGCAGGTCGAAATTATTCTCCTTACTTTATGGTGTAATTTTGGAATATACAGGTTTTCTTGGATCATTAAAGCGGTGCGTTCTGAGCCAGAATGTGCTAGAGCTTGATGGAACGTGTTTATGAGTTCATTCTCCATGTTCTTAGGTATATACGTCTTCCATTTCTGTATTTCACTGCCATGTAGTTTATACAACACGCCCCCTTTTACCCCTATGTTTCCCTTGATATTTTCATCTATTTCTGGGGCCCTTTTTATTAATTTATTTAACTTCTCATCTCGTCGCTGCTGGTCCCCTAATCCTTTTAATTCCTTTATCAAACTTTTACTCAAGGGTATTTCAATACTCATTAAGGTTACTTCATTTTTAGGGCGTTCTATTCTCTCCGGTATTTCATTTTTGTTATGTAACCTAGATAGCAAATCGCTAAAGACATTTGTTTTTCCTGGAATGTGTTTCACCTCAACATCATACGAAAGAATCTCATGGATGTACCTAGATAATTTAGTACTCGTAAGCCGACAACGTTTCATAAATGAAAGACTCACATGGTCTGTGTATATAGTAACCTTCTGTAGATATATATATGATCTAAATTTCTGTAGTGCGTAATACACAGCACAGATCTCTAATTCGGTGACCGAAGCATTTTTTTCTATTTGACTTAACCCTCTTGAAGCGGTGCTTATCACGTGCAGTTGATTTTCCTCATCTGATTGGGCTAGGACACACCCATATCCGTGACCTGAAGCATCCACGTAAATTACATATGGTAGGTTGTCCTTGGGTCTCTCTAGTAGAATTGATTTCGCAAATAGTTCTTTTATCTTTTCAAAAGTTTTCTGGTGTACCTCGTCCCATTTCCATCGCACTTTCTTTTTAAGTAATTCGCGCAAAGGTGCTATTTCTGCGGCGTACCTCAGGATGAATTTGCTTTGATAATTTAGCACTCCAAGAAATGACCTAACCTGCTTAACACTCTTGGGCGCTGGTATTCTTCTCACAGCCGCTACTCTTTCTTCGTTTGGCTTTATTCCTCCATCATTAATTACATAACCTAGAAATTCCACCTCACGGATGCAAAATTTGGATTTATTAATGTTCACCGTCATACCGTTTTCTCTCAGCTTTCTAAGCACATAATCCACATGTTTAATATGCTCATCAAAATTTTCATCAACTATTAGAAAATCGTCGATATATTGGATCAAAAATTCGTCGGCTGAGTCGCCAAATATTTTATCGATGGCTCTTAATAGTCCACTACATGACGTAAGCATACCAAAAGGCATTCTCGAAAATTCGAACTGTTTCCCAAAAAATAAAAAAGAAGTATACTTTCTAACATCCTCGTGAAGCTCAATCTGCCAGTATGACGCAGTTAAATCAATAGTGGAGAAATACTTGCCTTTGGTTATTTTTGACAGCAATTTTTCTACACTTTCGCTCCGAAATCTGTCTGGTTGAGTATGTTTATTTATCTTTCGACCATCTATCGTCATCCTAAGTTCGCCATTGCGTTTCGTCACCCAACATAATGGACTGCTGTATGGAGAAGTTGACTTTTGTATTATTCGGTCTCTCAACATTTTATCGATCACTTGTTTGGCTCTCTCCCTTAATGCAATCGGAATATCCCGATACTTGTGTGTGAAGGGTGCAATATCTTGTACCTTAAAACTGTGTTTGTATGCTTTGCACTTGCCTGGGACGTCCGAAAATACCGCTTTGTTTTCTTGTAACATTCGCCTTAATAGATGCCTTTGTGTCTCTGTGAGGTTCTCGGCAAGGGTCACTTTCTCCTCTACTGCTTCTACCTGGCTGCCGGTATCTTGGAATTCTTTATTTCGGGCGTAACCATAATCTTTCTCATTGTGCTCCGTATACCCGTTGTAAAACCTGTCAGCGAACGCATGCATCTCATCGGTTTCTTCCCCTTGTACTATAGCAATTAATTTCTCACTCCTACCTGTTTGTACTAATTGTACGAAAAATCTTTCTTCGGCGATATCTTCTTCTCCTTGGGTTTTGTTATAAGTATCCTGCTTCATACCCTCTACAAAAGGGATTTCTAATGGTTTTCTGTGCTTCTCTATTTTCAAAACTTTATCAGCAAAATCAACCCTAGCTCTTAATTCAAACAAAACGTCACACCCAATCAAAATGTCACAAATCAAATTATTGATTACCAGAAAAATAAACTCAAATTTTTCTTCTCCTATTTTTATGTTCAACATTACTTGCATTTTTATTCGGGTAACCTCTTTGTTAACTGCTACCCGGCATACCGTGTTCCTTATGGGTAATGTCATTAGCTTAATTCCTTTATTTACCAGGTTCTGATATAACCTCAGGCTGCATACACTCACATTGGCTCCAGAGTCTATTAAAGCGTTATATTCTTCATCCAATAATACTACTTTTATGCTAGGGGAATCTGTCAGATCCTTTTCCGAGTGATTTTGAATAGTAGTTATCAGTTCTCCCAGTATAAAGTCATTTTTGAGCCCTGTTTTACATTTTCTGTTTATTTGAGAATTTTGCGCGCTTAGAATCCGCTCCGAGCTCTTGATTGGATCCTGTCTTAGTTTTCCGGGTTATCGACACTATTTGGTGCTCCGCTAGTCTCTTCCACATTTCCCTCTCTCTGCATTTGCCTATAGTTTCCTCTGCTTCCTCTAAAATGTCCCCGGGAAGGTCTTTCTCTCCTTTCGTTTCTTTCTGGATAATTTTCGTCATACATTTCTCCTACATCACTTTCCCCTCGGTCAGAAAAATAATGTTCTCTGGATCTGTTTTCATCGTTCCTGCCTCTCCTATAGTTAAAACGGCCCCTATATCTTGGTCTGGTTTGTAAGGCATTTATGTGATATTGGTTATCACCTTCCCTCCTGAAACGGTTATTTTGACAGTTTCTGTTCCCGGATTGAGGCACGTCGTTCCAGTATCTCTCTCTGGGGTTATAGTTCCCTCTCGCGTTTCCTCTCCAGTTCGCATTCCTTGCATTATCCGGTATTGGTCGAACTGTATAGTTTTGTCCGTGGTTCCTACTACTTGTCTCGAATGATGATACAAACTCAATCAATTCGGGAATAGAATTTGGCTTCGCAATGAGTAGGTAATGGTGTATACGTTCTGGATAATGTGGTACAATCATATTAATGAAATCCCTCTCGCTTATGGGTGGCTCGATTAGTCTACTACTCTGTGCTTTAGTTAGCAAATAATCTACCATGCTTAGGTTTCCGCGTTCATCGTATTTGCCATTAACTAGGATAGATCTCACTTGGTTCTGAGTATTAGTACTCCAATACTTATTCAAAAATGCCCTTCTGAAATATTCAAAATTATTATTCTCTCCCAAAGTCAATCTTACCCATTGGAGAACCCTTTGACGTAAACCTTTACGAACGATTAACATCTTTAGCTTGTCCGGAATTTGCTTCAAACGGAAATACTCCTCAAGGTCATTTAGGTATTGCTTAGGATTATCAGCCGAATTTTCCCTCGAAAGTAGGTACCCCTATCTCATTTAATAAATGGTAGTTTGCATTACTTGCATGGTTAGATGTACATTGGTGCCCTGAATTGAAATTATATGGGTCGGCAGCTGGACTTTGGCCTCCATTTGCCTCCCTAAAAGTGGTGCTAGTTTCACTGGGTGAGCTATCATCACTCTGTCTCACACTTATCCCTAGTCTACCAATAGAGCGTTTTAACTCCTTTACACAATTTTCATGCTCTTCCACCCTCTTCACAATTTCATGATGATTTGAGAGCTGTTCAGTCATTTTTGACGAAAGTTCATTCATCTTTCCCTGATCCTTTTCTAACACTATTCTAAATTCTTTGAACTCCCTTTGAATGTTAGATTCTAAGGTACTTTGTTTTTTTTCTAAAGAAACATTTACAGCTCTTAAGTCATCATCCAATTGCTCCTTTATGGCTAAGCTGGTAACACTTAATTCTGTTTCTACATCCTTCCTTGGTTTTTCTACATCGTTTCTTAGACATAGTTGTCCTGCCTGAATTTCTTGCACTACCTTCCCTTGCTGACTGAATTTGGAGTCCAATTGACTTTGTAATCGGGTGACCTGTTCACCTAAATATTCCCTCATCTCCTGAGCTAATTCCCCTCTCATCTTCCTGTTTTCCTCTCTGACATATTCACCTATCTGTACACTCTGCTCATTTAATTTCCCTTCTAAATTCTTACTTTGTTCACTTAATTTTTCTAAGTTTTTACTTTGCTCACCTAATTTCCCCTCTAAATTCTTATTTTGTTCACTTAAGTCCTTCCTCTGCTCATTTAATTTCCCCTCTAAATTCTTATTTTGTTCACTTAAGTCCTTCCTCTGCTCATTTAATTTCCCCTCTAAATTCTTATTTTGTTCACTTAAGTCCTTCCTCTGCTCATTTAAGTCCTTACCCATCTCGTCTATCTTTGTGCTCAAATGTTGAAGCAATATTAGCAGCTCGTTTTGACCTGCGTCAATGACCTGCTCAATCGGTGATTGCCTTTCTAGCCTAACTTCTACTTCTGCTGCACCCATATTTTTTCCATCTGTTGTTATGCTGACAATAGCCTCCCCATCCAGTTCTTCTGAACCTTCCCTTGACCTACTCATGGTTCCGTTAGCAAGTTCTACCTCCCTAGTAATGACTTTACCCCCTCTCAATAACATGTGTTCACAAAACTGAGTCACTACTCCGCATGCCTTTTTGTTTGTTTTTGAATAAATGTTCTAACCTGTATTTTTTTTCAATGATAACTGATGCGTTCCGGGTTCGAATCCTGGTGAAGTTCTAGAAGCGATGTTCTCAGCTGTTTTGTTGTCCCACGTAGGTAGACTAGAAGTTCGCGTTGTAATTTTTGTTCTGCTGTGCCCCTTTCCTCTGAAGATTCTTGTCTGTTCGTTGTTTCCTAGTCCTCCGTTCGTGTCGTTCTTCCCTTCGAGCTCCACGTTATGGCGCCAGTTTGCGGCGATCACCTCCTCATCCGTTGCTGTTCGGCTTACCTTGATGCTTCTCCCGTTGCTTCCAGAAGTTCTCAGTGGGTTGGTTCTCTTCAATTTATCCTCGGCTAGCTGCAGTAATTTTTCTTAATCTATATGGGAGCATGGACTTGTCCTCGGTAAAGGAAAACGTAGATCTCGGGTGGTGATATAGGAAGACATAGACTTGCTTTGTTTATGAAAAGATGACACTGCCGTTTCTTTTTATTTAATTAACCCTCGTAGTATACAAAACTGGTATTGCCGCTGTAAAATACTGTCCACCGCTGTTAAACTATGGCGTGGATATGGCACGAAATATAACTATTCTTATTGTCGCTTTCAGAGTAGCGGATCTTAGGTGTGTTGTTAAAACTATTTGGATTCCCTGTTTTGGCGCGATATCTCACACATCCTGCAGCATCTCTCCCTGACCACACATGACATAAACTGTCCCGCTAAAAATCCATGATAAAACTGTCTTTATTCCCTTTTTGGCGCGATGTCTCACATATCCTGCAGCATCTCTCCCTGACTACACATTACCAAAACTGTCCCGAATTTTCCCCAAACAGATCCATTTATAGTCTCAGGCTTCTGAGGCTGCTTCCTTTCCTATTGGTCCACTTTTAGCGCGACTCGACGCGTCTAACTATTTCGAATAAACTTCCAGGGATCTCATTGGTCCAAATTTAATATAAATCGCGGCTTTTCCTGCATTTACCGTTAGGTTGTCTTTCTCGCTCACTTGGTCACGGCGAATTATCAAATAATGGGACAAAGGCTCTACACCCTCGCTGTAGGAATAATAGCACTGCGACCGAAGAGAGGTAATAAAACTAGGTTTTCTGCCTTCGAAAACACTATTCCTGTAGCTAAAACCTTCCATCGTGGACAGTATTTTAACATAGCGCTTAAATTATTTACATTAAACCATTTATAACTCTACTAATATTAGTAACCTAGATAGATACATAACGTTAAATCACTCTTCTTAAAATATACAAGCAGTATGAGAAAAAGATATTTACATAATACGATTTAACATCAATAAAAGTTAATTAATAAGTTATCTGTAATTACAGTTCTTGGGCTCGGCCTAGAGTTGCCGTTTCAGCTGTGAGGACAGAAGCTAGCTGTTTTTCGTAGCAAACAGAATTACAAAGTAAAAGCCGAATTTGCTAACAACGAGGTAACTTTGAAACAACAATAAATTAGAAAATTTAATAAATACTAATGATTCTTGGAACAATAATAATGTAATATTTAAAACAGTTTATAAATAGCCTATCAAAATCTATAAAAGCTTAAGTTAAATAAAAGTATTCTATTGGAGTAGGCTTAGCCAATCAGAGACTTAAAATAGAGGAAATGTACAGATTCAGTCGGGAGACGTTATAAGGAAGGGTAACCAAGGAGATCGGTACGGTATGGGTTCAGTGTGAGACATAAAAATTTATTGCGGTGAGAATAATATAAATAAATTAATAAAAATCTCACGGCTCTACAGTAGGATACATCAGTGAAGTATTATTTAATCATGTGAAGGATTAATAAAAAACAGTACAATACAATTATAATTTGTGTAAGCCTTCATTTTTAGCCGTACCAGCCCTGCTAAGAGATACGTGCTTTACAAATTATTAATGACGCAGCCGATATATACATATATAATAAATCAATAAACATTAAAATACAAAGTTGATTTTTAACGTGGGGGCGAAGGCCACCGGAAACTTTATACCGTACGTGGGGCGAACATTCCAAGAAACAATCTCCCGCAAAAATTGGCATCCCATTACGTGCGTGGTCTAAAACACCTTCAAGTTTAGCTCTCCAACAGTGGGGCTGCAACGACTTCAAGTTTGACGCCCAAAGCGTGGTGCTAATAACGTAAAAATAATCTACTACGAGGTACAACATCGCGAATGGCATTCTTTAGCCATTATTCATGAGTACACGTCTGTACGTTGAAAATGAATATCCAGCTTAGAGTAAACTTGAAATGAGGAAAGTACGAATGAATCCGTGGTGTTCTGTTTTTTGTGAGGAGCTGAAGCCCAGCAATTTTTATCTAATCTAGAATTTTTTTGCTGTTAAGGTTCTTTTCAACGATAAATGAAGACCTCCATCAAACTTTCAGATAGGAAGCACGTTGCAATCAGAAACTTCCGGAAGTTTTGCAGATATGATTATGTGTTAAATCAATTTTGTAGTAGTTAATGCCCGCTCCCACTGGATAAGGCATCACAGTGGTAGACAGTGATGAGACATGGACTGAAATGATTACTGCGAAAGGAAATTTGGAAAGGAAACGTTCCGGCCTAAGTTTAAAGTACCTGACCCGGAATTTGGCAGCTACGCGGACTGAGAAAAACCTGGAAAATACTGTTAGAAATCATGGTCCTGGCGGGATTGACCCGCATGCCTTCCGCTCACGAGTCCATGCTTTAAAAAGCTGGACCACTAATGCCGGTGTATAATAATCATTGATGTACTCAAAATGTTTTTTTAGGAACTCGTATGAACAATGAAGGCGCTCATTAAGTGGACAGGAGGTGCTTTTACTGACCTAAAATAACTCAGATAACATTTAACTATAATATACTACCAATATTATTACTTTCTAATTTTTATATGCTTCAGCAGCAAGCAAAGGTTAAAGCGTTTCCGAAAACCACTGAATTAAAAAATCACAACACCTACCTAGAAATAAATTATTTCTCAACTACTGAGATTTAAGGGTACTCGGTATGAAATGACTAGGCTCAACAAATTTCAACAGATTAAGCTTTGTCACAGGTTGGCTCTTGTCTGGTATAATAGCAGATTTTAGAAGAATGTGCTTTTGGGGGCTATGGTGAATTCTTCTGGAATTGATCATTGGCTCTTGAATGGTTATTGAAACTTTGTATACGTGCGTATTTCTTTGTTCAAGTCCAATTGGCTAATTTCATTCATTGTTTCCGAATGTTGTTGCCTTTTGAATTTTCTTTGCTATTACACTTCTGTTGAAACCATTATTGCCGAGAAGAATCATGAATGACAAAGAGTCAAGAATTTGAGAGAACACACTCTAAACAACAAGAAGCCTAAATGTTCAAGAAAATGATTAAAAAAAGAAATAAAAATAAAACTGCTCCACGAGTAAAATACTCTCCACGATATAAATGTAAACATTTTAAAATGTTAAATTCTACACCTTTTTTGCACATTGTTTTTTTTAGTCAGGATTAAATTTTATGTAACACTGAAAAATAATAAAATATGCATTATCTTTAATTCTAACACATCAATCATATAATATTTTATTAACAACCTAAATCCAAAAGTATGATTGATAGCAAGAAAAGTTGTTTTAACCTATATTTATTTTCAAATAACGTACATAGAAAAGGAATTACAAAAATTGTATCACCAAGAACATTTTATAGTGGCAAAAGTATAGAGAATAAGAACACGAGAAAATCAAAGTTTAAAGAGTCACATCTGTACATATTAATTTAAGCGTTGCGTTGGACTACTTAAATATTCAATATGGCAAAACCACAAAGGGATACTGACCTCATTGTTTGACGATTAATATTAAAAACAATGGTCCATATTTGACCAAAAAGTCAGTAAATATCCAGTATCCTCAACCACCCTCCATGAAGCAAACACCTGCATACATCCATTGTTAAAAACAAAATATATTTCAAATAAACACAGCACAGAATCTATTGACTGTTTCAATAGGTAGTTTCTAATTAAATCATCTACAGTTTCCTGCATCAGCTTAATAAAGCGCACGTGCTGATTTGGTATGGGTTTCGAGAACAGGAAACTGTACATGCCATGCCTGTTTATTAATATTATATGAATGTGTTATACAATAACAAAATTTTACTTATCATACACTCAACAACAATAAAATAATATGAAGAATTTTATAAATTTCAAATTATATCGAATCGCACGATAACAATTTTAGAATTCCGATAGGAATCTAGATACTCACACTACCGGGTTTCTCTTTAATAATGCGTATTGCAGTATCTGGATATACCCAGACAGCCACACTGCACTGTGGGCACTAATAGTACCCTTCACGAGATCGACGATCATTGAGGAATGTTGAGAAGCCTTAGAAAGACTAGGTGAATGGTGGACTACTCCAGCATGGGTCCGTGGCCACACTGGGTATAATTGGAAATGAAAATACAGATAGGCTGCCTAAGAGCGCAGGCTCCATTTATACGACCACCGGCCTGGGGTATTACTAAGTTAATGGTAAGGACAAATCTATTAGACTGGATTCATAAACAACATAAAGAATATTGGAAACATATCCAGGAACACAGACAAAGTAGGAAGCAGATGAAGCTCATGGTGGGTTTGATGACTGGTCATGGAAATTTTAAAAAAAACACCTGCAGATAATGGGGCTTTCTGAAGATCCAAGATGCAGGATGTGTGGTGTAGAGGAGGAAATGACCTGGCATTGAATATGCCAGTGTAAGTATTGGAAGTGAATAAATACAATCAAATTAGCAAATGTTGATCCAAATGAGATAGTATCTAATAAAAACGTAATCAATGGACTCCTGAGACTTTTGTACTTTAGGGAGGTGATGACTGGTAAAACAAAGAGAAAACTGTACAATAAACCTAAGGGTTTAGTGCGGGCAGGTAGGGTTATGTCCCTCCTGTTCATTTCCCTGTTAAATATCTAATCTACGTATCTGATATTCGACAAATAATATGACATAATATCTCCTATTTCATGCCATAATCCTCGAAACCCATTCATGCACAAAAATTGCAGTTATTTCTTAGTTATAAGTAATATAATTTACATCTGTTTCTTTGAGAATTTTAAGCTAACGGTTCCTAGATCATATTCTTCAGCAATCGCCAATGAACATAGCTCTTCTTCTTGCTTCTCAGAAAGAAAGGAGGAAGAAAGAGAAGTGTTTGTCCCGATGCATTGTGACTCAATCACACAAAATTTACTTCGATTTTTGCTTCTTTGTGTTTCTTTGCTGGTAGGCCGTCCCTTCGGTATTGTATTGCCACACAGCCGGACCTTTCTTTTTCATAACCTTTTCTTTTCTCTTAACCCTGCGCTATTCCCTTGCGCCTCCGTCTGCAGCACAAAATTGCTGCTACTAAACCCTTCCTTAGAGAACCCTTGGGTCGACTATTTACCATTTATCTTCTAGGAGTCCCTGTTTTACGATTCCATCTCCCTCCTGTTCCATTTTGTGTACATCCTTCCACAAATCCTTAGAGCTATAAACCACAACCTACTTGACCTTTCTATTTCCCCAAAATCGGTGATATGAGGCAATTTTGGGGTTTCCAAGCGGTAATATACAGCCTCAAAATATTTGTCAAAGGTCGTGGAATACAGTGAAAGTTTTACCTTCCAAAGTCATAAGTAAATATAAAATGCATCTTAAAAGTTTCAAAGCTGCGGGATATAACTTTGGAGAAACAATCTATCTCAGAAAGTTGTTATTGGTTATTTGGATTACCCTTCGAGAAATTCTCACCTCATGACGTCGTGGAATATATAAGCGTCTTTGTAGGAGGTATTTCTATTTTATTTGTTATCATGACTAAGTTTTGAATCTGTGAATCTGCTCGGTGTCTGTATACATTTAGGTGTAACTTAACGTTTCTCAGTCAAAATAAATTAATAAATAAAAACAATATAGAAAGTATGACATCTATAAAAGCCAAATTTAGTTAAAAAAAGGTGCATTAGTATATTATGCTGAGGGTGTAGTTTATAAAGGTGCGGTTTACATGTTAGTCAAACTGCCTTTAAAATTTCTAATTCCAGTCTTATATATGGAAACACATAGGGTAACTGCTATTCAAAGAGAAAAAATCAATTTTTACTTTCTCTACCAAATTAAATCCTATATTCTTAAACCTTCCAATTAAATTTAACATTTTAATATACAAATTAAATAATAAGCAAGAATCATCCTTATTAAAATAAGAGTTAAACTTTAACATCCTTAACTCAATAACAAATTCTAAATTTACATAACCCTTAAACAAATTATTTATACTTTAAAAAGCTTTTCCCCTTATCTATGACAGGCTCAGGAACCGATTCCATTAAGAAATTAGATGTGTCACTACAAATATACAAAAGTATACAAAAATGTGTGGATGTGAGCAGTAAACTTAAAAAAAACGGAATGTCGGATGAATATCAAATTCCGTATTTAAGTTAGGTATTTTCTAAACACGTGGCACGAGGATTTAACAACTCGCCCCAAATTACCCCGCACTGGAACTTTTTTTTAATTGCTCACAAATGGCTCAAATATTTTGATTACAATCCCACACAATTAAGATATTTACAAAAAGAATAAATGTATAACTTAATTTTTTTTCTTCTACAGCCGCTAAACCTTAAAACACAGAAAACAGCTTACTAGACGAAAAATGTAGATCTCTTTAAAATAAACAGTTTATTTCTATTAATTTTTATTCTATTAGTCATTTTCGAGATATCCATTATTACTAGTTTTAAATTGTCAATGGTTTTGTCAGTTGTTTCTCACGATGTCAGACTGAGCCTCCCATAGCAACTCACATTTAAATATCTGACTATCGACTGGCGTTTCTCTATCTCCTTTTTACCTACAAAAATTATGTAATCAAATTACTTCTGCAAATGCTCATTTCGATTAATAAAGTAGATGAAAAATAAGAATACTTAGTAAGAGTTATATAGAAATAAAATATATTGTATAGAGAAAGTCATTTGAATATGGTTAATAAGGATGTTTTTATTTTGATGCATTGTTTTTCTCCACACACTTAGCTTTGATCCTATACGTAATAAAAAGCATTAAATGATTCGTGATTTTCACATCAATACAGAAGTAATAAACATATAACAGCGATGCAGATCTGACATGTAGGTACAAGAATAAATCTTTGTAACTCTTAACACACACACACACACACACACACACACACACACACACACACACACACGGCTTTATGATATGAATCAGTTCAATTTTTCCTATATTTCACTTTCTTCAAGACGTAGCGGCGTAAGAAAATACGCACGACATAGCCTCTTCTTTGGATGATTCACTTCACTCACTGAGAAGACAAGCATAAGAGCTCTCCAATCTCTCCTGCATTACACGGCAGTCGTCACAAACCTGCTAGGAGAACGGCATTTTCCGTCGCACGAGAATCGCACTCATTATTTTGCTCACTCATTGACTGAATGAGCAACACAAAAATTCACTATTGCGAGAACACTCGCTTATATAGGCAATGGAATATCCCAGAAATATCTGAATACGCGCTCCGGAGGAGGGGGAGAGAAACTTTCAAAGGAATCTGGTTATCTGCCGATAACGCTTCTGGCGTTTACGCTGGGTGAGACCGCGACTTGTCTGTGTTTATCTCCGACTGCCAGACGCTGACACCCCTATAAGTTTGCGCCATAGCCGTTGCAACACGTACGCATAAAACAAGTTAAGATCCACTGCATTTATAAAATTTGCAAGAACAGCTTCCCACCATATACCACGCTTTACGAGAAAAATGCTTGTTTCTTTTTCTTTCTTTTCTCTTTTTACTTTCTTGCAAATGACTAACAATTTTTATTCAAATACTATATCTTTAAGGTATTTACAGGACCAGTAAAGTGTATATCCTGAATTTTCTGTGAATGATGTACGACAATTTCTTCGTTAGGAATTACTTTTTATAAAGATATACTTAATTAAAAATTGCTTTCTATATAACTAATAAATAAAAAGATATATCCAAAAGACTTACCATATAAAAATCTTGTGATACATTCACATGCCTTTCTCTGCTCTCTATCGTTTATTTTTGGGTATACAAACTATTCCTACGAAAGCTTATCTATCTACTACATTTTAATGCAAATAAATCTTTGCAGATATAGCTATATTACACACTTCGTTATAGATACAATGGAACACGATAATCAAATGTTTTAAGAACTTGTGCTACACGCTGGCCTTAAAATTCCATACTCTTTCCATGTAATCGAGAGAAATAACTGAATGTTAAAAGAAGCTTAAGAAAATAACCAAGAAATTAGTAATTCGAGCACTTGATAACGGCTATCTCAGATATCTCTTATTTTAAATAACTTGTGTGTTTTAAAGAGATTTGCATTTTTATGTAATAAGTTTTCCATTATCACTTTTTAAACCAGTTATACAAGACTATAATAAATTCCTTCCGAATGAAGAGTAGGTACTTCAAAGGCTATTCCCCGGAAATTCAAAATATACATTTTGTTATGTAAATATCTTTAATATATGGTATTTTAATCAAAAGCGTTTGAGCCCTTTTGTATAATATAAAAAATCTCAAAAAATGTTCCATGTAAGGGGTAGTTTGGAGTGTGGATTTTATTGAAAATCTACGTTTTACATCTTTGAAAGATATTGAACCTAAATACCAAGATTGGTAATTATCCAACTTTTCGTTTTTGAGTTATAGCATTCACAGACACACACACACACACACACACACACAAACAGATATTTCCAGAAATTGATTATTTGGCGAAACGGTATCCACTACGGTATCCAAAAACGCTCAGCCACTACTAATAGAGCTTAAATATTTTAAATATTGTTAATTCATTATTCTCGAAAATACAATTATATTACCATCCTGCAACATAAATTTCATAATTTCTAATCGTAAAATTACGACAATATGTGTATGTTAATAATATTTAATAGCAAAGCCAGGAATATTTCGTTTTTTTTCAGCTAGAAGGTGTGTTATTATAAAGTGAAAGGGGATATATAATACATATTATACATTGTACATATGAAAGGGGAACCATACACATAAGAATTGTATAGCAATAATTTAATTCACTGAATGTTAAAACATTCAACATGTAACCTTGTGCAGAGCTATTTGTAAGCAGCGGGCGCGCTAGCTAATTGTATGAGAATTGCTGGAACTCATAACGACCGTGCCTGGCACAGAGTGGTACGACGCTACATGATGGCACTGAAACGCAAGGTTCTGAAACCTCATATTTTCATACATGCTTGGGTAACGCGGCCTGAGGGCCAATGGGAACCATCGTTACATTTTCAAACGTGTGGACAGCGTGGGTAAGCTGCCCTATATAAGACCAGATTTTGCCGAGGGGGCACTCTTATTTATTACCAGTTCAGCGCAACAAGAAGTCACGCCAAAGCAAGGTGCTACAGATGCACGTGGGTGCATATAAGGGTGGGGATGCGTGTGAAGATAGGCTCCTGATAAATATTCCTGTGATGGGATAAAGTAAATGGGAAAAGCTAGCCACCGATATTTATTTGAATAATGAAATAAACATCAGTTATAAAGGGAAAACTTGCAGTGTATTTTTAACTTGCCTCACCCACTAGAACCTGAGATTAAAGAGACTTAGGAATTAGGTAGGAATGGAGTACTCAACTACCGACGAGCATCACTAGCCGAGGAAGAAAAATACTACAACAGCACGCTGCAAGAGTCGACCAACCATTTCCCGCTACAAAAGACGTAACAATGTGAATGCAATATGAAAACAATCAACAAAACATATTCTGCTTTAGCAATGCACGAACTCACAATGAGCAAGCTTCTAGAATATTTGATAGTTTTAAAGCTAGAAAACGGATATTATATTAGATTTAAGAGGAATAAGGAATTGGTAAAATTAAAGCAATTTCTACATCAAAAATTGTTTCTATAAGATGCCATGGTAAAGAGCATTTCATAGGTTTTGTACGTATGATTACATCACGATAGTAGCCAACGGAAGCCAAGATCGTATACCCTTAGGCATAGATAGAAGCGACGCTAGTGAATTCGTTGCGAATTCTTCAGTTTCTTCGTAACGCGCTTACATGTTGGGTAGAATCTGCGCGTGATGCGATGTAAAATATTGTTAAAGAAGTGCGTAATTATACAGAAGCATAGTTATTACCTCAGATCAATAACAAGAGCAGTATTTACTATAAAGTTATATAATAATTGTGTTGATAATACTAATAATCAATAAGAGTAGTGAGTACTTATAAAGTACCACGTGTGAAAGCAAAATACTATGACAATGTGAATAAACTTATCAGTTTATATAGCAGTGTTGTATGTGAAATTGACCTACAAACTTTACATATATTTAATTGTTAGTACTTTGAATTGTGTGTGTTAAATCATTTACATAATTCTAAGTCATTACACCACACCCTTCTAAGAGAACAATTCCTACCGCAAAATTATAACTAGCTGAAGCCAATCAGACATAACACACTAAAACAGAGCAACATTTAAGTACACATACATCAAAGACTCACATCTGGAAATAATTGTACATCTGAATCGACCAGTTGTAATCTGCACATCATCTTCCAGAGGCCACTATATCTGCAGCACCCCTAAGGATCTTATATAGCAATAGGTATCCTCTTCGAGACGGGTACAGCGTTGTTGAATTCAGGCGGCCTCAAAACATATATTTCCGGCAAAATCTCGGCATCAAATTTTTGGTGGAATGTATTACTTCCCCTATTTACTATACCTAGTAGAGAAAGTAATTACATCTCCTTTAAATACACAATGTAAACCAATTTCTGCCCTTTCGAAATAGTTGCTGTGAAATGCACGTAGAACGGTAACAGGACTTATACAAATTATCTTACGCAATTCTTCTTTTTTTCCCCCTCGTGGTTAAATAGTAACAAAAACTGATACGGTATGCAAACAGGTCATCTTATTTTTGCCGTATCAGTTATGCAACCAAGTCCAGTATGCTTAATTTTAGATTCATTCTAACAAAACGATTAACGTAACATAACCTGAGTAGAAGAATCAGTATGCGATTACTGCAGGGTATACAAGGAATAATGTGAAGCTATAATCGGTAAATAAAATGATATGAGTGTGACACATAAAAATGTTAATCCTATTCTCTTATCTAAAGGCAATACATAAACAAAACAAATGCGAAATGTATCCTAAAAAGATGAATAAACGAATAAACACTGAAACCTTAAACGCGTTTCTTACTTTACTGGGATGCACCTGTTCAAATAATTACCAAGGATATAAAATCGCAGCCATTAATTTTATGTGTTACATACAACTAGTGAATCAAAATGATATTCTTTTAAACAATCTTCATATTGCGAGTGTGTCTGTAGAAACACAAAACTCGGCGTTTGCTACACAAATTTTCGACCTTAGTTGTCGCCTTCCTGCGTCTGTTGCTTGAGTAATATACCTTATAGGTGCCTCGGTTTTGAAACTGCCTCAACACGTTATAAATTACATTTAATTTCTAATACAAAATCCTTATAGTTTAGAAAAAGTAATAAAAATTCTAAGTAATATATCCGTATATTTTTTTTTCACCAATAACTCAATCCCAAGCTAGGGCCTCGGAACAGTGAAATTATGTTCTGTTTGCTTCTTAAAGAACTAGTCAGCGTCATGTACGACATATGACATTAGTTACGTAGTAGACTTTATGGACTATCTTTTGTACTTTTAATCTGCAAGTGTAACATATATATATATATATATATATATATATATATATATATATATATATATCGATTTCAATGCACGGGATTGAAAAAGTTTTACTGACACGAGGAACCCTTGAACGGGATGTGCGCAGTTAAAATCACGCCAGAACGGTCCTCTATGACAGTGGTTTTTGTAGTTTTCCGTCAGTTCACATAACTGACAAATTCGTGGAGATACCCTAAACTTAATCGAGCGAGGTGCCGCCGCAGTAATATTTTCGACTCGCATTCGGAAAGTCCCGGGTTCAATCCCCGACAACAATCCACTCAAACCCATGGGTTTTTCGAGGTTTCCCCAGGTCGGCAGGTAATGTTGGGGTGGCTCATCTTCTTTCACGACTCTCGTGACCCTCATTACCTGTACCCGTCATCTTCCTTGTCAACCATTTCAGGGATGTAGGGCCCGGCGACGATGTTCGGAAGGTGCGGTTGGGCGGTGAATGTGCGCTCTGTCGAGGTTTCTTCCCTGGTGTCGTTGAGTTACTGCTCAGTTAGGACCCGCCTCAGGGTGCTCTCGGGTGGGCACCCCTTCGGGGGATCTCCGGGGGTTAGAGGCTTGTGGGTGGCTCCGGTTGGCGTTAGATGCACTTGATCTGGAAAAGTTAGGGAACCCGAAAATGCTTACGCCCGTCGTCATCCAGATCTAGTCTCCTTTCAGATCTCTCCCTTGATCCCTCTCCCCCAGGGGTCATGATAGAAGCGAAAAGGGCCGTTGTAGTCTACTTGCAGTGCTCTGCCCTAGTTTCGGGCCACGTCTGCACCTTTACTTTTTACCCTAAACTTATATCCCAAAATTTCTTTCCCAAACATAATTTTAATGCATGAATCATAAACATCGCCGCCACAAACGATTACGACTAAAATATCTTGCGCGGCTTATATATTTCTGAAGTAGTTTAAATTATAATTTAATTCAGGATTTCAGAAAGTTCGCGTTATATTTGTTATTGGGAGCAAAGCTACCGTTATTCTGTGTTAGTAGATGTTTACTTTTATGAGTAAGTTATCTGCCTCACTATACAGGAATCGTCATTTTATTGAAAACGTAGAATCTGAGGACTGAAAAATTCAATACCATATCCGGGATTTGATCCAAGGATCTCCCGGTTTCCGCCCGGTTCCTCTAACTACTGAGCTACCATAGCAACATAACGGTAGGACATTAAATCTTCAGCTGATTCGTTTTTTTCTTGGTAAACCACAAGGTGATCTCAAATTGTTTTTGAGATGACATACCCCAATTGCGACTTACAATGCGTAAGTAGGAATACTTTAAGTCCTGGGCTTCATAGTTTGGCCTCTATCAGCCAATTAATGAATTCATTGTTCTTCCAAACTGGCCATGTATGTAGGAAAAGGTTGGAAAGGTATAATTAGAATCTGGGGAAACCGGGAATTCGTGGTTCAAATTCCGGCCATGGCATTGCACTTTTTAGTCGTCTGATTCTACCTCTTGCAATGGTTCCACTGTTTCTCCCAAAACATAAAACTGGAGCAAGGCAGCGAAACCATGCAGACGCTTAAGAAGGTTTGACTGAGTTAGGGAACCCCGGCCAAGCGAAAAGGGAAGCCCTAACGAGTGCCGTAGGGGAACAAAAAAAATAAGATGGAAACCAGAACTCTCAAAAATATACTACTATTGATAAGTTGTTTCTCTTTTTTGGTACTTCAATGATAATAATAAACAAACATTAATAACCAGAACCATAAAGCAACCTTAAAATAATAACTGTAAAACAAAGATGGCTTAAATAGTAAACAAACCAAAACATCAATTGAGCAGAGCAGTAAGCCAAGTTTTAAATACAGCAAAGTTAAGTAAAACAAAAATTCAACAAACAAAATAAATTTAGAAACGTTATAAAACAAGACCACTATAAACATCAGACCAATACATTTAATTATGTTTATCTAGTCAAAGACTTCCTAAGTATGTTGATCAAGACCCAAACAGACTTTTATGAATTTCTAGGAACAGCAAGCTTCAAAGTCCAGCTGAGCTAGATTTACCTTATAACACAACTGTTTTCAGTTTTTTTTAAAGTTCAGCATGGTAGGGTTTTTGACTGCAACTACTGCTCCCATAATTAACATAACACAATTTCCGTAACTTCAAACTAACCATGCACTGAAAATCACGTATTGAAAATATACCTCAGCTAGAAGGTCAGTAATGGTTTGTGGTTACAGTTAAATTTTCCTGATTCTTATAATACTTTGAATAGGTTGTGTAAAGAATAAATTGATTCTTGCATTTCTTTGCTATACATTAAAAATACAAATACTGGGAGCTCAGTAACGCTTTATGACTACGATGTGCTATACCACACTGTTTACAGTTACAAAATTTCAGCATGATTGGGTTTTAACTGCAATTACTGCTCCCATAATTAACACCACAATTTCTGTAACTTCAAACTAACTATGCACTGAAAATCACGTATTGAAAATATAACTCAGCTAGAAAAGAATCAAAACACACTAAACATATGAACAATTTTAAGAGCCAGTCACTTTACGAATTCGTGTTTTAAAACACACATTACGTTTTCCGCCCCAAAATTCACTCACCATTACCAAGATATAAACTGATAACAAAGCCTACCTTTACATAAGGCCGATCCACAAAACATCACAAAAAAAGTTCCTTAAATCGATTCCAAAAAAACTTCCACAACCCGGATGACTTGTTGCCGGGCAGAGAGCTATCCCTGCAATGCGACAGAAATCCACCACTCACCGCGTACGGCTAAAGCACATGCCACATGAGCAAACCAGAGAGGAGAAAAAAAAAAGAGCACCAAAGAGTGCGTTAAGCAAGGGAACAAGCAACGTAAACTGACTGGCTGGATGTATAACACAGATACAAAACATAAAACCAACACATAACAGCACACTCTCCATACTCTGCACTCTCTCTGCATACTTGTCTTCCTAGTGTGGAAAAACAATTAATGCACTATTTTATTAAGTTTGAGGTTAGTCTTATTAATGGAACTGTAGCGAAGAAAGAACGATAACCTGTCAGCAATCTATTGCCATCCAACAAAGGCTCTTCCCATTAAACAAAAGGTTACATCACTAACTACATGGTATAGCATGCTGTATAAAATTCCCTCGGACAACGTATAAAATCTGCATGCACGTGTTACAAATTATGTTTTATATTAGCCATTAGCTAAACGTATGCCATTACGTGTATAGCGCTATCAAAGCTTAACAGATTATTATGATAATGGTCAATCGGTTCATTCTACATTCCAGAATATGATATAGGACCCAGTATTAGCAATAACGCATTCCACAATTAATCGCATTCCAGAGAGGCGACAGTTAACGTCAAACGTTTGTGTAATGCGTGGCATTCAAATCAGAGCCTCACGCATTTAATGTTTGTTCATGAAAGAAATGTCAAACATCGAGTACATAAATATAGATCTCCCTGACGTTACATGTGTTTCCGTTGTGTCCAAAATTCTTATGCCATAATTTATCGCATGGTTTAGTTTATGTATTTTATTAGTGCTTATATTGCACAGGAACATTCATTCTAAAAGCGTAATATACATCAGTCACAGAACTATATCAATCAACCCAGTTCTCTAATATATATTTTAAATTATATTACTTATAAATTGCTTTTTCTAAGGCTTAATCACGATATAATTATCTTGCTTTCAATTATGTATGCAACGGATGAGAGTTTACTCACAGAGTTTATATCAGAATTCGATTTTCACTAGTAATTACGTGGCGTATTTGTACTTTCTCTACTACGTATAGTAAGTAGGGGAAGTATTGCATTCCACTCAAAAATTCTATACCGAGATTTCACCGGAAATACATGTTTTGTGGCCTCCTGAATCCAAAAAGGTATTTTTGGAATCATGTTCGTATGTGTGTCTGTCTGTCTGTGAACAGTATAACTCAGAAACGAACAGTCGGATAAGCATAAAAATTAGTATTTAGGTTCAGTATCTTCCAGAGATGCGACACGAAAGTTTTCAAGAAAATTTTCCCACCCCAGATTACCCTTTACATGGAACATTTTTCGAAAGTTTCAATTTTCTCAAAAACGGCTCTAACGATTTTGATTAAAATATCATATATTTAAGATGCTTTCATAATAAATAAAATGTATATCTCGAATTTTCTGGGAATGTCTCCAAAAGTATCCTTTATTGTGAAAGACAAAAGTTTACTACACAAAAAATGTAGATCGCGTTAAAATATAGAATTTATGTCATATACATTTCTTTTTGTTGAGATATTGCTTAGTATTCCCTTAAATTTTCCGATAATTATACTTTTTCTCAAATGGGAATTCGTTATTTATTTTTATGTCCTGTACATACAAAGAGAATGGAGTGCTCCACATAGCAACCAGTACTTAAAACATTTGACTATCCCTTAAAGCCTACCATATTCCCCTTGCACCTACAAGAAAATTAGCAATAAGATTAACATCTCGATTAATATGAAGCATATGGAGAATAAGCGTTTGTAAAAATAGTTTGTACAAGAGTAATGAAAGTCATATGAGTGGAACACATCAGATTTTTAAAGAATAAGTCGATAATTTTTTAAAATAATAACAGAACATTATTTTTCAAATTCTTTATTAGCATTCATTACCTTTCACCTTACACTACTTCACCAATAGTCACTCTCGTTATTCCAGCACTTGTAACAGGAAACAGGTTTTGTATGTCTCTGTCAAAGAATGATGCCGCCTATGATGAAAGTCAAGTTGCTTGTTTCACATCATCATCGTCGTTGAAATGTTTTCTATCGAGAAATTTCTTCAGATGAAGAAACAGATGAAAATCGTTTGGTACCAAATCCAGACCGTAGAGAGGGGTGATCGAATTGTTCCCAACCAAACGCGATCAGATCTTGATTTTGTTTGAGTGCAAGTGGCCGGGCATTGTCACTCATTGTTTCCCTATAAACCTCACACAATTGGCGATTAATGTTTGCTGGTGTAACCATTTCTCGCATTCAGAAAACGAATTGCAGATCTGACTTCATAGACGGCAGGTCCTTCCATTGTTTTGAATATTTCGAAACGCTCTAACAACAGTAAAACAGAAAGTGACGAATGCTCAAAGCTGAGTCTGACTTTTAATGGTTGCGCATGGTCAAATCGCGATTGCAGGGCTGCAGCAGAAAAATATTAAAACGGTACTTACTATGGAGGGGAAAATGTTAGAAGATCAAGCAGGATATACTAAACGAAAATCATGTATGGATCATGTTTTAGTGTGAGAAAGATTACAGAAAAATCACACACGAAAGGTCAAGAGATACATTTTATATTTGTTGATTTAGAAAAGGCCTATGATTTGGTGCCCGTTAATCAACTATGGGACGCAATGGTGGGTGTTGGTATTGAGTTACCAATCATTTTACTAATTCCGCGGTTGTACCAACAGTGTCAGGCTTCTGTTAAAATGGGAGAGATATTATCCTCTCCATTCAAAACGATAAAATGCCTAAGACAGGTGTGTACTATGTTCCCTACTTTGTTTAAAATATATATTCAACATGTACTAAAAATGGAATCGGTCCTGTGAAGGTATGGGTATACCAGTTCAAGGTGGTACTGTGCAATCACTACTATTTGCAGATGACCAGGTGGTGATGACTCAGAGGTGAGGATGTGGAATATATAATTAAACAGCTTTGGAAGCTTTTAAAGTAGGAGAGTTACGAGTAAATATGGATAAAACGGAATACCTGGTAGTAGGAGGAATTGGACGGGACATCTCAATACCCCTAGGAATTATTAAAGTGTTAAAAAGTTTAAATATTTGGGATCGCTTATTGATGAAGTAGGGAGCTGTAAAGCGGAAGAGTCATAAAAATGTTGAATGGGGTTTTTTGAGTAGAGCATGTCGATTTGTACAAAGAAGAGGATCTTGAGGACTGTGGTGGAAAGTATACTGGCCTACGGTGCGTGGACTTTGGTAGGGGGACAAAAATCTAAGATCGTGGCAGTGGAAATGGATGGAATAAGACGTAGTGCTAGAGTATCAAGGATGGAAAGAAGGAGAAATGAGGAGGTGAGATAGATGATGGATATGGAGAAAACAGTGATGGAGAGAATTAAAAGGCGTGGCCTTTAATGGTATGGATATGTGAAAAGAATGGAGGATGATAGATGGCCTAAAACCTTTTTAGAATGGTCACCTCGTGGAAGAAGGAAGCAAGGTAGACCAAGAGCAACCTGAAGAGGACCGATTCATAGAATGATAAATCATCGGTACCTGGAGAAACATGACTTGTTCAATCAGAAAGAATGGCGAATGGGAATACAGGGCAACCACTGAAGAGTGGAGAAGCCCTTAAAAGTAAAAGTAAGTACTTACTTTAAAAACACGCCTCGCCCGTTAAGTACAAAACAAATTGTGCGACGCTATACCTAAATATATAATTTTTGAGACACTATATATAAAAAAATTTCTGCATGAATGTTGGGGTATTAAATAATATCTCAGTGTGTTATTATGTCTGGGTCCCAAAGTTTAGCAGTTATACGTTTTCTAATATTATTCTATTAGGTACATCAAAACTTCTCAGCTGCTTTAATTTTTGTATACATTGATTCAACTTTGCCTTCTTTGTAGTCGAAGGAGGAGGCACGGTATTCTAATTAACCGAAAAATTCGGTATTAAATTTCACTGAAAATACACACCTTCTTTTGTTCCATTTATATTCCACCTTTAACATCTGAGGGCATATCGGCGAATTTTTACCTTTGTAACAATGATTCATCAGCAGTGATGTTCACTGTTTTACAGTTGGGTGGTATTTCTTTGGGTAATTACATTAAATTCACACTCTCGTTTATATTTCCAGACTCGAGAGGATGGGCAGTAATCCTGACTAAAGTAAAATTCCCACCCTACAGCCGGGAATCAAACCTCGGACCTCCGAGTTTGAAGGCTAGCATGCTAACCACCGGACCACAGGAAGTTAAATACACAACTTGGTGACTCAAAAGTAGGAGTTTTTAAACAAATGTGTGTGAACAGCATAACATAAAACCGAAAAATCTGATAAATGCAAATATGGGCATCTAACTTCAGAAAATTCTAAGGAAGCGAAATGAAGAGGCACTAAAAAAATCTCCTGATCCGAAACTACCTTTTAAATTTTCGTTATTTTATATTCTCTCGAATCTTCTCTAAAGATATTGATTAAAATACAAATTAAATGAATTCGCATCTTAAATAAAATACATATTCTGAATTTTCTGCAAATAACCTTTAAACTCTTCTTCTTCTGAATACATTTTCTATTATTCTGTAAACCAATAGAGATAGAAAAAGCTTATTGTATGAAAATTGTGGATCTGATTAAAGCACACAGTGTATTCCAAATAAATGTTTTGCTGCATTACGATATCGAGACATTTGTTGCTATTGCTTCGAGTTTTTCAGTACTTCTTCATAAATTATTTTAACCCCTAAGACACCATTCCTTTGTTTATTTTAATGTCAGGCAAGGAGTATGGGATTTCAAAGCATGCATGCAGTAACCCGCTTTTAAAGATTAGACTATTACTACCATGCCGTCAAAACTTATATAAATCGTGGTTTAAAACTAAGATTTATATAACACCTTCTGGTAATACTTTCAGTGCCTGAGTCATTTCCAGGAAGATGTCGATAAGATGGCTCAGATGGCGGTTTCCATGTTGGAAAGGAGAAACATCAATATTGCAATCTACTTGAGTTCGCTGTCATCTTCAGTATCCGGGCAAAATCCTTCTAATAGAGACTGAAGGCGCATGTAAGACCAAAAGGGAAGTAAAGGAAGAACGGAGGGTATTGAATGCTGTGCTGATAATACCTTAACAGACAGATGTATTTATTACAGCTCCCCAAAGAAGTCTGATGTGTAACCTTCATGAGAAATTCTTTACTGATTCAACCGTATCACTTATGTTTTATACTATACGTATAAAAAGAATTTTATCTACTTTAAGCTATATTCGGTAAATATCTGCCTAGAAATTAAAATAGTTTAATTTTAATTTCTAGTTAAAATAGTAATAATAACTACTTGAGAAAAACACAAGAATCACGCATTTTCAACCATTGTGAAGTAAATAAAATCCTAAGAAAGCTTAAGCATACAATAAGCAACGCTGGTGTTATGATAATAGTTATTGCACATAAATGATATGAAAGCCAATTAAAGCTCAATAACTCTAACTTCTAAAGCAACAGAAATCATATTTTCCTCTGAAAATGTGCAACATCAGTAGATATTATTTAAAAGTTGAGAAAGATATTGTTTAAGGAATTATACTTAAATATTAAAATTATACTCCATCCAAGAAGAAATCGACACTGCGATTTAACCGAAAATACATGTTTTGACGTCCGCTGAACACTAAAACTTATTTTAGAAAAAGCGTCTTCAAAGGATACGAAGGTATTCAAGAAAATTCTACCATTCAAATTATCATTTACATGGACCGAGCGAGTGGGGCCGCAGTAACGTGTGACTTGTTTCAGAAGGTACAGGTTCAATTCCACCCATTCTTTTTTCGTGTTTTTCCAGGTAGGCAGGCGAATTCTGGGATGTTTCATCTTCTATCACGACCCTTCACGACCCTTCACGACCCATCATCTGTTTTAGGATTGTAGGACCAGGCGACGGCGGGTTGCGGCTGGGCGGTGGCTGAGCGCTCTGTCGAGGTTTCTTCCCTGGCGTCGTGCGGGACTGCTCAGTTAGGTCTCTTCTCCTATGGACCCTATGGGGACGGACTCCCTGGGATTCAGTTGCTTGTGGGTAGACCCGAACGGTGGCGGATGCATTCGATTTGGAATGCCGTCGTCTTCCACATTTGATCACCTTTCGAGTCTCTCCCCTCATCGCTCCCTTCAGGTAGAAGCAAACAGAACCTTGCGGCCTTCTTGAGGTGCTCTCCTCGGTTGCAGAGGCCACTTCGTACCTTTACCGTTTTCGTGGAATTCTGCCTTTATTTTGTTTTCAAAAATGGTTGTGATGATTTTGATTAAAACAGCATAAGTGTATGCCATATCTGCATAATGTTTAAGTACTGGAGCTACAGCATCCAAATTTAGTAGTTATAAACTAAAAGAACTTTCTGCCTTAACCGATGACTAAAAGCAACATCTACCTAATAATATCTACATTTTTTCTATAGCTACTTTTAGTAAATAACTTATGTATTCTCTGCTATAATAAAGTTAATAAGGAGGAAAACGTGGTTATATGTCTTTGAGAAAAACTCAATTATATATAAGTATACCCTTGAGTCAAAGATATAAAGATATAGAATCAAAAGTAGAACTAATTCGCTCCTCAGAGGGTTATTGGTTTTGGATGGAGCTGCCTAAATACCTTCTAAGCATATTAGAAGCTTATTACCTTCAAAACCTACAGTTATTGACCAATTATGTACAAGTTAATATCAGGTATCCATAATACAGTAGTAAATTATTGAAGAACTAGTGTAGAATTTCTTCCCTCTACTTCCTCTGAAAACGAAGACGTTGCTGTTATCTGGCAGTTATTAAATATGAACGCGCCAAACGATCTAACGATTCCGTCTACACGAAAAACCGCTTTAAAAGTGAATAGTAATGTATTATAGTACTCCGAATCTCTTACTGCGTTGTTTTGTAGCAGTGACGATGTCACGTTGAAACCCACAGAAGTGATAAGGGAGCTATAGAGAACTGTCTGCTTGCTGTGCATACCGTGTACATAAGCCTGCTCTGCAATATAAGAGCAACTCGTATATTCGCAAAAATAGGACTTTTCTTTGCGACTATAAAGTTATTATAAAATCTTATATTTTAGGTTATACAATGGATGACGTGTAAAGCGTGAAAGTGGAAGTAATATATTTGAATATTTTATTTTCTATTTAGACACCAATATTTTCGTTCAACACTAGTAAATTGTTCCTTATTTTTGCTTAGAAGGTAGATTCTGTAACGATACTCATCTGTAGTGCAAATCCCTTGGATTCTAGCTGCGTACTTCCAATGTTTATATTCCCGGTGGTCCGGAATCATTGTTACATACTTGCAACATTTTTATACCCGGTGGTCCGCAATTATAACTACGTACTTGCAACATTGTATTCTGAATCCTAATCTGGAACCGAAGGAAGATCGAAAGATCTTAAAGCCGAGAAGAGGAATGTAAGACATACGTTGACAGTAAGTGTATAGTTCTAACAACTATAAAAGAAACTTCGCGCACAAATAAGTAGAGATGAGTAATTATTATAAAGCATTGTATTTTATTGATTATTATAACACTTGCAAATAAAAATAATCCTCTTTTATCTATTACAATATTGAGAATTCATCATAAATGAAAGTCCCTTGGTAACATCATTCTGAGAAAACAGTCACTCAATCTGTGAATAGCTTAACCCAAAAATGAATGTAGGCAAATGCGAAATGCTAGACTAAAGTTCTGTTTAAACATATAAAGCGAAGAGCTTCAAAGAATTTCGAAACCCTAAACGACACTTCACAAGAAAACATGTTCGCTATTTTTTATTTTCAAAAATTGGCTCATAGTTTGCTATGGAAGAATAACAAATAAAAGATACTCCTATATCTTGATCATTTTACGTAACCATTCTCACTGGAAAACCATGAGAACTATCTCCTTAAAACATACAGTTAAATATTCATGTTGTATATTTTACTGGATTCTGAGGCATCTGTAAGGTTTCGTTTCAAAATTTCCCGGTTTAAAAGGTATTACAATAATAATTAAATATAAGCAAAAGCATGTCAGTTTAGTACTAATGGAGAAGTACAAAACCAGAGTTAACTGTATTTTAGGTTTAATCCTCTACACCCTCCTTTGTAATTTAAAATAACACCTCTCTATTTGGGTAAATTGTTCTCAGATTATTTTATGTTTTGTGTTTTGAAATTTCAATTTGAACAAGAAATGAAAATCAGTTGGAAGGTTGGTTGGTAAGGGACATCCCTATCTACTTTTCTAACAATAATTATGTATCGTGAATCTGATTACTAAGAAATCAGATAGAGGTATGTAGTAATTTGTAGACGCGCGCGTGAGCTTATTTGCCACCCTGTTTCTTTTGGTACTCTCTTACTTTCTCTGGTAGGAAGATGAAGTAATATATTACATCCAAAATCTTTATATAGAGATTTCTTCAAAAGAGCATGTTTTTCTGTATACTGCACACAAAAAGTAATCCTTAGAAAAAAGGTGGGGAAAATAGCAAATTCAATATCTTCCAGGATGCGCTACCAAGATAGCACAATCTTTCCCGCAAAATATTCTTAAAAATGGAAAACATTTTCGTTAATTTTCTTTCCCAGAACTACGTCCAACAGCTTTGATTATAACATGATATGTTCATTCAACTGACGTGAAAGTTAAAACATATATCTTTAATTTTCTGTAAATGGCTGCAAAATTTTCTGTTTATTTGTCTTATTCATGTAGTTCTACTCTACAAGGTGCAATATTACCATAAAGCTATTTTTGTTAAATTGGGGTCAGAGTAATTACAAGAAAAGTGGTTTTAGTTGTTTGAATTTTCAGAAGAATCAGATGAAAGTTCCATCTTGAAGAATGTTTTAAGCCTGCAAAGGTGTTTAGAAAAGAATCTGGGAAGAATTTTAATTCCGCATCAATTTTTTGCACATAAAAGTAAACATCCGCAGACAAAAACTGAAAATATGTTTTTTAATCGAGATTTTTTTCTTTTTTAACACTAATTCTTCTCCCGAGATTTTCACAAAACTTCAGTAGTACCTTTCTGTGCTGCTTAATTTGAGAATATTGCTAGGCAAATATTTATCGTTAATAGCCTAATTTTGATAAAAGAACCGTTTATTAATCAATGTTACGAGTAAATAATACATAAGGTATAAATGCGATTTTTACTTAGAGGATTTCAGTAAACTTGAGATTTAATTTGTTTTGTGGAATGTAAAACTACTTGCAGCTATGGAACTACATATTGCTAACATGAAACGTGTTTCATTATTTCAAAAACGAAAAATGTTGACACAGAAAATAAATAAATCATCTGTCCTTTCAGGGAGAATAACAATGCTTTTGCATTCGGAAAATTGATTGAACATATTTATAGAGTTGAAGCTGAGATAAACAGTAGTTTCCGCTCTAATACTATAAATAAAAAAGCTGAAATAGAGTGTCGAGATAGAAAACGATGTGAGAGAATTCGAGGCAGAGTCGTCAATTTTCTGTTAGCTCCAAGATATTTCAATATGCCAAAACCTCAGAGGGATTTTATACAAACAAGCTTGTGTTGTTGCAGGAGAAACGTGTTCAGGGAAAATATCAAGGGAAATAATTTAACAGCAGGAAATTCTCATCAGTTTGGATATTGTATTTTGTTCTCTTCCTTCTGTAATAACTTCGCAGTGGAGAATGCCGAGAAGCAGCTGTTCATCTCATATAACGAATTCTTGTTCTCTGAATGGCAGCGGCGTAAAAAAACTAGGTGTTCGTCTAAGTGTAAAAGCTATTATCCTTATATATTGAAACGGGAATAACTCTTAGAAATTTCAAGCTTACTGTATATAGTGCACTATAAAGATGAAGTTGTGTAATTATTTTAATGTTATTGATTTATACTGGTTTATTATTTGATTAAGGTAATACTTATAACAAATTATTTTGAAGAATACTAAGAGCTTTAAATATGGCGATCACAGTTTCATATTTTAAACAAAACAAAATTAAGGAAGTCATGATCTTCACCGGCTAGGTAGAAATGTTAGTTGTGGGGACAAAAGCTTGCTTTACTTCGTATTTCTCTTTCTCTAGTTTGTTGCATTCTCTTTTAGATTACACCTGCTCTACTGCGGGTTCATCAGCGAGTAGCTGTCTTTGTCTTTTCGCAAGAAAGATTGGTATTCCTGACATGGTAGTTGTTTTGTGAAAACAAAAAATAAGAAGAAACAAAAGATAGAGAAAGCTAGCTTCGCAACTATAAACAAGTAAATTGTTCATTCTTTTCGAGCTTATCAAATGAGCATAGTTCTAACTAGGATGGGCGATGACGTAACAAACTGATATTTTCGGAATTAAACGAGGTCATAAATACAAACGTAGCGTTACGTTTAAAGTGCGTTCACAACATTCTGTGTTTGGCACAATGATGTTTATGATGTTTATTGGCTGGCTTACCGAAGTTGAGTGTTTAGCTTTTTAAATCGTAATAGCCAATTAATTAATTTAATTTACCATTCGCCTTCTTTTTGAAACTATTGTACAGTGACCTAGAGAATTTTTATGGCGAATCCTCTCCTTTACCCCCCTTCTAATTTTCTAATAACGAATGAGAAATCTCCTGATATTCACGGAAAAGAAGTGAAACATCGGCGGAAATCTGAGTTTTTTAACCCCTCTCCAACAGTCTTTCAAGTTCTGGAAATCTGCATAGCCTATAAGTATAGGTTGTGGAACAATCATCGATCGGAATGGTCGAGAAAATTTTTTGGATAATTACATCAGGGAAATTTTAAAGCTTTGCACTTTATCTTTGGTCCCGTAGTTATTTAATAACATTAAAGCTACACAGTTTTTGTACAATGCAGAAGCCCTTAACGTATACAACGAAATAGAGGTGAAGCTGGTGAATATCTAGATTTCGCACTGCCAGGTCACCAAGTTAACTTCTTTGGAAAATCAAATAGTCAGCGACCAACAGTTTTCTCAGTTTTTAATTAAAAAATATCAACTCACTGATTTCTAATGTTAGCAATTTTCTCTCTTTGCACGCTTATTTAGCTTGCCCTGCCAAAGAAGCTGATTGCTCCACGAGTACAAAGAAAACAAAGCAACTTTCTTACATGAGGGTTATTAAAATATTTTGGCATTGGTATCGCGTGTGTATTGTAGCGTTATAAATACATTTGATTCTGTTTTGTTTTGCCGTAAATTAATTGCTAAATTGTGACCATATAGTATACATTAATTGAAAAAAAAGCATTTTACTTATTTTAATGCGTATTCTGTGGAGTAACAACAATTATTTTCTACTCCATTGCATTCTCAACTAAAATTCGAGACCTTCATCACAAGCATATCCTTTTATATCTCCAGAGTGTTCACATTGAAATACAAGGACATTATAAATGCTATTTCATCGTTTAGTAATTTATAAAATTAAATTAGGTCCCTAAAAACACTCCAACTTTTCAATGGTGAAAGAATTATCAAAATCGGGTGAGCGTTTTTTGAGACTACTCTACATACACACACACGAGCCGTGTTTTTAATATTTTGCTGCTTCAGCGCTGCAGTCGCGATTTTCAGCATATGCGATCACTACCTGTATTCATTGGGAAGCCAGACGCAGCTTGAGCGACGATCGTCATTTTGTATTTTCTTGTTACTAGAACGTTTCGAAATGTTCAAAACAATCGAAAGACCCGCCGACTGTGAAGTCAGATGAGTGATTCGTTTTTTTTTGTTTTTTTTTTTTTGAGTACGAGAAATGTTACGCCAACAAACATTCATCGTCAACTGTGTGAGGTTTATGTGGAAACAATAGTGAGTGACAATGCCCGACCACACACAGCCAAACAAAGTCAAGATCTGATCGTATCATATAATGTTAATATAGACAGATTCTTTAGCTTGTGTGGACAATTTTTTAACGTACCGCAGCTGTTTGAATGTTGAAGTGTTACACTCGATGAAACAGTGAATAGAAAGGAATAATAATAATAATAATATTAAGTAATGAGGATGATGATAATAATAATAATAATAATAATAATAATAATAATAATCCCTTTTTCAGCTATCTGATTATTCCACATATATATTTAACCTCGGTGAAAAACACACCAACTTCGGAAACATTGTACCTTGATTTTAATACAGTGATGTCTGCAGAAAATATTGCATGTTCTTCAGCAAAATCACAGGTCCTTTTTTACCTCAGTGCCTCTGAAATTTCAAGCTAGTTTTTTCACTACAGACAGAGAAGGAACCTGACAGCTGGAAAGTTCTCATCACACTTTTCCACTTCTCTGGTGGAAACATATGCCCCAATGCACGACGTGGTATATATGCATACGTATCTCAGCGTTAACGATATTCATGGCTTGTAGAACAGCATTTTGGTACTAGCAGCATCCAAATATTTTAGGAGCGATACAAATCAATGAAACATAAACAGTAGAAGTACTACAAGCAACTGAACATAGTTATTTCAACATATGTGCATAAAACAGCCATGTTAAAATATTAAGTTGGATGGCTAAAATGTTTTGAACTCCCGTCACGGGATATGCGTTTATAAATAGTTGTTATTGGATGTTTTACCGGCCGTTGCAATACACTCCGCAAATAATTGGCTGAAAATAAAGATGGAGTAGGTTCTGTAGGTCGCGAGTACCCTATAATTCGCATAGTGCAGATTTCTACATAAAGAGTTGTACATCTGTGTATGGATACCATTTAAAGTAGCCTATAATATTTTACGCAAGTCCTATTGTATAAGTGTACAAATTCTGCCAGTCGGTAGATTTTTCTGCCAATTTTGACACTCTTAGGATTTAAAATATCCACAAAGTTAAAATTTTAAAATTCTAGTTTACCACAAAACAAGAGTTTGGGTATATTTTGGAAGATAAGGTAAGCTATGATTTTTATTAGCCAATTGCAGCTCGGTTATAATCTTTAGGCATATCGGGGTGTGGGAGCATAAAAAGGGCTAAATCAGAGTCAGATTTGTCCAGTCCATTGGAAACATTTGTGCATTACACGTCGCTGAGTTCAACAGAAACAGTCATGGTGAATACATAGCATAGTTTATCGATTCGCAGGTTACGCGTAGCAAAGTTATAAAAAAATCTCAAGTTAATTACACAAAAAATTGAAGTACACGAATTAATAATGTGCAGTAAATAAGTTATTATAACAGTTTCAGTTTGGCGAGTGTCACGATAGGTGAAAGTGAATAATGTGTTAAGACAATAAAAAGTGTAAAAAAAAATCTTTCATCAGTGTTATCTTTGGATAAAAACTCCTTTCCTTTACACACCTGATTAAGAGATTTGCTCGACCGAGAAACAATAGCTAGCCGGAGGACAGTGAACCCAAAATTAAAACAATAACAGGCGCTCAGTAAAAGATAACACGAAGTGACCGCGACAAATTGTATTCAATATGTGCGGCAAATAAACAGTAGCATCTTTCAAACAAACACTAATACCATCGCAAATTGGCTACCACAACGTGGGGCTAACAAACATTAAGAAAACCACTTCAAATTGGCTCCCAAACGTGGGGCACGACAAACAAATGAATAATACCACTGCAAAATGGCTCCCAAACGTGGGGCTAACATAACATTAATACCGTCGCATAGTATTCCTATACAGTGTTTTGCCCAGATAATCTAAAGACACTTATAGTCCTATGCATCTATCTTGCTGAGAAGATAATTTTTAGATATGATTACTTTTTTAAATAAACTAAGTTTTAAATTCTACATATTATTTCTTGGCTATACTTCTGTAGAATAAAATATTATATGTTGTGTAACATATGTAACCTTGTGTAACCTTTCCTGTAAGAAAGCATAATGTATTTATATTTTTAACTTCCTCTCATAAATTAAAATATTAAAACTGCCAACTCAAAACCATGCTGTATGTCATGATCTTCAAAAGGACGTATACTTACAATCGTCTGATTATATTCTAGTAGACTGTGTTAATAATGAGGTGGTTTGTGTAGGAAAAAATTAAGAATAAATGAATCCCACACTTTCAAGGATATTACGCAATAAATGCACTAAAGAGAACTTAAATATAAGAAAACTTTAACATACGACGAATATTTATGAAAAGGCTGATGCTATGCAATAGTAAGAATATTATGTTAATGATTGTGCCGTATGCAGATAGGATTACAAACCCGAAGGCTTCTAGCACGATGGTTCTAATTTTCCAAGGGTATAATCATTAAAAATCCGCAGTGCATGCAATACTTAGTGGCGCACTAGTTCGTTATTATATAAATAGGTACATCATTAAGATAACAGGTGCAAAATAAGAATTCAATTCGAAAGTATCATTTTTTCGAACGGTGTCTAGGGACTTTGTGTTAAATTAAAGCCAATTAATTTCGAACAAAATTGAGGAATCTGCTGAGTTATAATTAAAGCTAAAGGCGGCGACAGATAAGACACTGTTAGTGTAATATAGGACTTTTTATAACAAGGACTATACTTGTCTCAAAGCTGGTTGAGAGGAAATTCGGTAATGTATCAGTGAAAAAGTGCTTTAGGCATACTTCGGAGATCCGACTAAAATGTGTCTCTTAAGTCACTGCGGGCCAAGTATTCAATTGCGAAAGCCAATGCTGGAGTTTAACAAAAACGAGACTACTGGAAAATGCAGTAAATTGTTAGTGTGTCTGAAGCATGTTTTGAATAATAACATTTTTGTAAAATTGCACAATTCTGTTACCATGGTATACATTTTATATCAGCGCAAACATAAAAGATCTTAAAGTTCCGGGAGAATATCAGAAATTCTTGAACTTGCCTAACTTAAATTACAGTAATAAATATTCAGTAACTAGATGATGCGCCATAAACTGCTATTTAATGAACTACACTGCCGTTTGTGAAAATTGCAACACCAAGAAAGAATTTCCCGAATAACTCCAACCTGGGTTAAAGTGTAGAAGAGTGTAGAAGCAATAAGTGATTAGGTTTGCAGAGAGATGGGGTACAGGTAGGCCGAACAGAGCCCTCTCGTGTCGGTCCGACAAGGTCACTGTAGCGCCAGTGCAGTCAGAGCAGAGCTGTCAAACAAGGTGGAAACAAAGTGAGTGCCAGTATGCCTCGTCGACGTCAAAGGGAGTCATATTGGCATGTGACTGAGTTAGAGCGGGGCAGAATGATCGCTCTCTGGGAAGCAGGTTTGTCATATCGTGACATTTTGGCTCGTACAGGTAATGCTGTTACGACATTGATGCGTGTGTAGAAACAGTGGATAGGTGAAGGTCGTACGCAGCGAAGAGCGGGTACTGGACCACGGAACATGACCACAGCACGGGATGACCGTCATCTTGCCCGCATGGCCATTAGGACCGTACATTTTCATCCACAGTGTTGGCTCGACGCTGGAGCACTGCAACAGGTGTGAAATTGTCTGCCTCAACGGTTCGTCGCCGTCTGCTGCAGGTTGGACTGGTTGCATGCATGCCATTACGTCGACTTCCATTGTCCAGAAACCACAAGCTCCTCCGACTGCAATGGGCACATGAACACCGTCACTGGAATGCTGAGTGGCAAAAATGTGTTTTTTCGGACGAGTTCCGCTTCAACGTGTCCTACAGTGACCGCCACATACGTGTCTGGCGGTACCGTGGTGAGCGCAACCTGGAGGGCCGCATTGTTGAGCGGCATAGCGGACAAACATCAGGTGTTATGGATTGGGGCGCCATTGGTTACAAGTACCGATCTCGCCTCCTACGAATTGAAGACACTTTGAACAGCAACCGGTACCTAACAGTGGTTGTAGAGCCTGAGGTACTCCCCAGCTTCAGGCATCTCCGTAGGCCACATCTCAACAGGACAATGCCCGGTAACGGATTTGTGGGCTCAAATACAAACTGCGTGGAGGGAAATCCCTCAGGAAGTTATTCAGAGCCTTTTTTGATTCAATGCCATGGCGTATAGCAAGTTCAATTGCAGCGCATGTAGGCCCTACCAAATACTGAATATTAGGGCTCAAAGGTCATGTGTAGATTTGATAAGTTTATCATTTATTACTTGTCATGTACCTAACCTGTGGTATTAAATTTATTTAATTCATGCATTTCCTTCTTGGTGTTCAATTTTCACATACGGCAGCGTATAGACTCAAATTAGGGCCGTGTAATTATTTGTTGAAGTAAATTTTAGTCCATAGCTTACGGCTTTTTGGTTATACTAAGGCGGTAATAGTGAAAACGGCCTCAAAGGGTATTTACAAAAATGTATCTTTATAGACTATTTCCTCTCATAACATATCTGAACAATCGTTTTATCAAAATCGTTAGAACACTTTCTGATAATATATCTTCTGTCTGACGAAAGAGTGCAGTTTTCAGGCAAGGTCGTTAAGTGTGCAATGTCTAGGTTTAGGCAGGAGAGATAACCCCGATCTAGAATACAGTGCCTATAGTTTACCATTTGAAATAGCATACGTAACGGAATAGTTAGACCTCTACGTTTCTCTTCTTTACAAAACTGTAACACATTGAATATTATTTTTCTACTTTGTGAGCATATGGCTTGGCGTGGCGATGTATGAATTTTGACTTTTTTACAAATGCGTCTGTAACGGATTGCTAACACATACTGTTGTAACTAACAGACACCAAGTGTCACATTCCTTACCACAGATCTGTAAGTGCTACGCACCGGGAACGGTGACGTAATACGATTTGTCTCTTATGTTACTGTGAGAGCTTCCGCTGCCTCCCATTTTAACTTATTCCTCAGTAAGGTAATATACATGCACATGCCAGCGCGCGCACACACACATGGTATATATTTGTTTATAAAATAGTTTTTATTATTATTATTATTATTATTATTATTATTATTATTAGGGAAACCTCCGAATATATATTTAAGGTTAATATGAATGCATAAGTGTGGAGAAAGTAAAAATAAATAAACACACAACAAAAAAGATTATCTGATTTGTAACATACAAAGTTTTCTTTACCCTTATCGTTTACTTTTATATCTCTTCCACAAACTATTCTTTTAAAAAAGGTCCTCTTTGTATCTATTTTCTGCGGATCTAGGTAAACGAGCACTTCAGAAAAGTGCAGTGTATTTAAAAATTTCTACCATTAACAACGAATATATCCAAAATGGCTAATGAATCCTAATAATATTTTAAGTATACTCAGAATTTTAACGAAATCTGTGCTTTCTATTGTTATATATTTTTGTTTCTCTCTCAGGTTCACCAGTCATACCAGTATATAAAATTTATTCGTAATAAAGACTTCAGACGCTATTGACAGAAAATTCAAGATATATCTAAATTTCATTTGTCATAAAAATATATCCAATATATCATACTTTAATTGAAATTCTTAGAGATATTTTTGAGAACATAAAAAGTAACGAAAATGTTCCATGTAAAGGATAATTTAAGTTGGAGGGATTGTCTTAAAATTCTCGTGTCACATCTTTGAAAATGCTGAACCTAACAGTCAAGTTTGGTAAATATTCTAAGTTTCATTTTTGAGTTATGCTGTTCTCATACACACAGGAGTGGGCAAACTGACATTTTAAAAAAATAGTTGTTTTGGATTCTAGAAACGTCATAGCTCTCTATGTTAAATTTTTGGATGAAATACAATACTTCTGGTTAATATATGTAAAAAGTAGAAACGTACGAGTAAAAATCAGGCTAACTTTCAAATAACATTGTAAACTTGTAAGCAAATAAAAGTTTATTAATATTGCTTTACTCCCTTCAGGGAACAAACATTTGTTGCAGCTTTCTCTTCTTGTAGCATTGTTTTCGAGATAACTTGCTAAAAATAAAACAAGAAAGAAAGAAAAAGGGGAAATATTTTAAAAGTCTAAGTCATTCTGCCCCTAAATTGTTATAGCAGAGGAAGAAATGTTGCTGTCTCTCATTCAAGTATTGGCTAAAGGGGTTACGATCTCAAGCCAGTTCAGCTCATCGCCTATTTGTTCACTGAGAGTAAACTGGGTTAAAGATGATGCGTCATGACTACAGTGTCTCCACGTGCGGTTAACTGCGTGTTATACTGGAAACAATGTCAGATAATGGGGACCCCCTACTTCCTTTTGTTCTCCATTTTTATATCTCATCTGAAACTGAATGAGTCCAGCAGGAACCATTTTTTATGTCCTGGGAATGTAGCCAAACACAACAAAGCTCAAAGAAACCCTGCAGAGGAGACACTTGGAATAATCTCATTAAGTATACCGGATGGAAGGGGTGTAGACGTCATCCACTTAGTAGGTGATTTTATATGCAGAGATGACTGAAAAATTATAATATCTCTGTCTTTGTCTTAGAGCTCTTATTTCAGCGGGAAAAAAGTTTAATGTGCCCTTGCAACACCTTAATTCAACTCTTATTGCAGCATATAAAGGAACAGAAGTAGGCTTAAATGTTTGTTATCTTGACTTTCTTCCTACCGAACGAGGTAGCGCCTTGTATTCTGGAGGTCCCGGAGCCGAACAACCTCATCAAAGCTTTTTTCGCGGTTTTCCTCGGTCGCTAGGCAAATACTGGTTTAGATAATTTGTTCCACAAAAAATTTCCTATTACCTCTTTTATTACTGCATTTCAATTTCTTCTTCTCCACCACCATACCAGGCATTGGGCTAATCATCCATCCTCGATATGCTATAATTCAGAGTTTGCTTGCCCCTCAACAGACTACTGACGCAATACATTGGCTTGTAAGTTCTTGAGGATTAAGTTCTGCAATGAGGAGGGTAATCCGTTAAAGACGACGATTTTCTTTATAGCGCCTAGTTGCGCCTATAGTCGTTCGTTCGCTTGCGTTACTGGTATGGTAGAATTACTCTCCGTGAAATCTGTGTTCATGTTCTACCTATGAAGCTTCTGGTTACAGTTCCAAGTTACCTCTGGCACCCATTCCTCTCGCCGCACTGTCGATACAAACTCGCAGCGTGCATCAATCATAATTTACGCTAACACCAAGAGGTTGCAACTGCGCTTTTAGTGGTATCCTGCCATGTCCTAGCATTCGATCACTCTCTAGCGTTTAAAAAATTAAATATTAAAAGACTGTACAGTGCAAACCCACGTTAGACATACTGGGTCTCTAAACTTCCCTACAATTTGAAGTCCTTTTTATTTAAAGCACAGTTTGCATAAAGCCGTTTTTTGGCATTACAAAGTACCTACCAGCTCCGGAATTGGAGAGTTTTCAAGATTTGTATAAAACTCAGGGTTTTCAACTTAATAACGCTGTAATATCTTAATATCTGCGCGTGTTGCGAGAAAATCACATACTCATATGTAATTACATACTGCTTTAGAGACCTTCAGAATCCTCAACTGAATCCTTATTTACGTTGCCAATAGAGTATTTTTGTTACACAGACGTTTCTATTAATACATTTGGTTTTAATATTAAAATATAACTACACGATAAAGCTGTAACTGAAATGTTTTGGTAATTTTCGATTCCTCATGAATAATTGATACTACAATGGATAATGGGTTACAATTAAACTAAAAATTGCATTTTCACTTTCTCTATTGCGTACATGGTAGGTAGAGAAGGTATTTCATTCCATCCAAAAATTCGATACCAGATTTTACCGCAAATTCATGTTTTGAGGCACCTGAATCCAACAAAAATGCTTTTTATAAAAAGGTCCGTGTGTGTGTGTTTGTGTATGTATCACAGATAACTGAAAAACAAAAATTCGGATAAGTACAAAATTTGGTATTTAAGTTCGGTTTCTGTCAAGGATACGACACGAAGATTTCCACTCACAACTGGCCTTTACATGGAACATTTTTCAAAATATTTTATTTTCTAAAAAACGGCTCTAAAATTTGATTAAAATACCCTACGAGTACATTAAAGATATTTAAATGACATATGAAATGTATGTTTTAAATTTTGTGGCAGTAGACCATGAAGTGATCATTAGGATGAAATTTTGCATAATCTTGTATAACTGGTAAGCGTTAAGCGATAGACGCAAACATGCTACACAAAAAATGTAGACTTCTTTAAAATACACAATTTATTTAAAATAAATAGTTGCGGTATAAGCCATTTCTGAGATATTTGTCATTAATGGCTCGAGTTGTACACTACTTGGTCATTCTTTTAAAGTACTGTCAACATTCAGTTGTTTCTCGCGATTACATTGAAGCAGTAAGGAATTTTAAGGTCAGCGTGTAGCGTGCAGCTCTTAAAACATTTGACTACCGCTGTTGTCTTTGTATCTGAAACGAAATGTGTAATATAGCTATTCTGCAAAGGTTCATTTGGATTAAAATGAAGTGGATAGAAAAATAAGCCTTAGTAAAAATAGTTTGTACACCCACTAATACACATAGTGGGTAGAGAAGGTAATCTGAATATATGGGATCAGATTTGTAAAATGATGTGTGTGTGTGTTTGTTTACCATGGTCGTTGCGAACTAATTGCTATGAAACAACACATTTTAGATACAGCTTAGAAAAGTATATTTCGCTTATTTTTAAGTTTCATGACAAATATTAAATAGCACAATTTATATGAGCATATTATTGAGGATAGGCCTAGTTATTTGAAATACTTCTAAGATAATTATTTTAAAACTTCAGAAGATATTTAGTTTGAAATGTTATTTGTGCACCAGGAGAAACAGAAATTGTAAGGAAGAGGCACAATTTTCTGTAATGTTAAATATGTTACTTATATTTTAACGATTATTAACAAAACAGATAAAGGGCATTATTGTCGGCTTTAAAAGTATCACATTTCATGTAAGATGCAAAGAAAAGGAAAACCGAATTGAAGGGCGATGGACGAGAATAAATGGAAAGTGAGATAGAAAGAGGGATAGAAAGAGGGATATAGGAAGTAAACATAGTGGGAGAGAATGATGTGAATGAAGGGAGAGAGAGTAATAAGAACAGAGGGACAAAAGAGAAGAATATCTGCCTTTAATGTAAAAATGCTATTAGAGCTGCAGGTTCTGCTAGTATTTTATATTTTCAATATGAACAACAGGTGCTGTTAAAATAATCTGGGAAAAACCCAACCTAGAGCGGTGCCCGATGGTCATGTGTTCTAGGCACTTAGCCAGTATGAAGGGAGCACTTTATTATTGTCCCACAACACTGTATGAAATGTGGGAGTCCCGTACGGTGTCACGTGGCAGAAAGCCATTCTTCTTTTTTGTAAGTAGTTGCACAAATAAATTCACTGCATCCTGCTTGCTTTAATTCTGAACATACTTTAAATATTCATAATATGGTAATTTAAAGTGTTATACCAGTGTTTCGTTGCCGCTATCCGTGTACAAATCCAAATGATGTTTGACAATTGCAATTCTTGGACTTTAATTGCTACTTTTTACCACAGGAAACGTGATACTTTTGTGTAGTATTAAGACCATTATTTATGTTTACTGTCACACATGGTGTTTAAATTTGTAAACTCAACAAATATTGTGACACAGCGACTATAGACCAAGGTTATTGGTAGGTCAGCGCTAGGTAGTCGGAGAAAAACAAAGACAAGTAGCGCCCGCCAGCATAAGCACCGGAAGTGCTATCGTCAGATAACCAGAATCTTCTCTCCCCGCCTGTAAAAAGTTATATAATTCTTTGTGGAAGTTTCCATTGGCTATACGAGTATAAGCAGCGTTCTGGCGAGTGGTATTAGTCTATCAGTTAGCAAGTGCAACAAAGTTATTGTATATGGAAAAGCACTTTCTAAGAAGGTCAGCAAGACATTCAAAATTAGAAAAAATAGAAGCAGTGTTATTAAGGAAGAAATGAAGGTTAAGAATTCTGTGGTGGAATATGTAACTTAATAGGTATGGACACACCAGGAGAATGTCAGAGAAAAGAATACCGAAAAGTTTGAGAATGTTGATCACCTGGGAGAAGAAGAAAAGTTAGACCCAGAAATAGTTGGATGCAGGAAATAGGGATGGACATGAAAGCAAAAGGAATGGAGGAGAGGGTTAGGATTGAGGGGAAAAGGGAACGAGAGAGGGAGAGGTAGGAACAGATAAATGTTATTTTAACAAAACTTTTAATATGTTTAACAGATGTGCTGTTTTTCAAAGCAATTTTTGTCAGTTACCTCCGACAGAATAGCACTCTCACACTGAATGACAGAAACAGAGGGTGAGACGGGGAGAGACCAATCAATTGGCTTATAAACAAGTAGAACAAGTCTAGAGTCATCCAGGGCTTGGATATAGTTCGCCTGTTGGAACAAATAAACGTTAATAACAAACAAGGCTGGCGTCATCATATAAGATAACTCTTGTTATTGGTACCATAAATTGTGCTCACTGACCTAGATCGTTCAAGGGGGTTCAGCAACAGCTCTTGGAGTTGGTAAATTATATGGAATGGAAGATAGAGGAGCCCTGACCCATTTAGCTGCAACACGTTATCCCCGGGATTTACTGCTCCCATATTACTTTGGCTCAGCCATTATTTTATCCCAGTAATGATAGTACATGTGTTTGCGCTATTTATATACCACCATTTCATAACTCTATTGATCGTTTATTCTATAATGTGACAATACAAAACCACTAACATTTTCTTTCCCTGTAGTGTATTGATTCTTTACGAAAGTTAGCCCTTGAACTTGACTTGGGCATCTCTGTAGCATTTATTTGCTATTCCGGTCTGAGTGGCCAGACATTTCTCGAACATGTGCTACATTCCCACCATGCATACGGAAAAATTCACAAAATGTCTAAACTGAAAGACGATTGTTGTTATTACTTTCTCTGCGCTTACCTATAATAAACAGAGGAAGCATTTCATTCTACACAGAAATTGGATATCAAAATTTCACCAGAACTGCCGTCTATGAACAGCATAACTCAAAAACGAAAAGTTGGTTAAATGCCAAACTTGGTATCGAAGTTCAGCATCTTCTAAGAATGGGCACTGATATTTTCAAGAAAGTTCTCCCAGCCCAAATTGACTTTTACTTGGAAAATTATTATTATTTTTGATTTTTGCAAAAATGACTAAGGATTTTAATTAAAACACCATACTTAAAATATCTGCAAGACAAATAATATGCATATCTCAAATTTTCTAAGAATAGGCTCTGTGAAGTCCTCTTCATTCGGAACTAGTTTTGTATAACTGGCAAAACTTCAGAGATAACAGAAAATCCTACTACATAAAAAACGTAGATCTCGTTGAAGAACACGGTGTATGTTAAGTAAAAATTTCATGCAGTTAACAATTTCCGAAATATTCTTTGTAATGTTTCATATTTTCAGATGCTTTTACCTTTGTCGAGTGGTAAGTAACTATTCGTTCTTGCTTGTGGTCATGAAACGAACTTGGAATTTCAAAGCCATCAATAGCACCCCGATTTTTAAAACTTTGACTATAGCTTTAGCCTACTGTGTGTACGAGGGATATTTTCAAAGTGGAGCCCGTTATGCAATTAAATAAGAACTGCTGAATATTTTGTTTAACTGCGTTTTTATTCCAGTACAGTTTTCCACACAGTTTTCAATTGAATTCTCATTCAGGTGTAGATTAAATTTTAAGTGGCTGATCCTAATAAAAGTTCCCCACCAATCCATAAAGCAATTGTACAGTTTCTAAGATGCCTATTTTTCTGTCTCTAAGATTCCGTGGCAGAAGCAATTGTCTTTTAGTATCGTAGGTTTCAAGAAGGGATTTAAAACTAGGGTCCGGAAGTGAGATCATTATTACAGTGTACCTGCAAGAAAACAATTATGAATCTGCAAGTCAATGTGATGTTAGCCAAAAACAGACGATTCATTATTTATGTCCTTCAAGAAGCTTTCATACATGTGCCTCAAATGTTGCTTAAGAGATTTTCACGGTTCATTTTTAATACAGAAAGATTTAACTCCAGAAACAGCTGTTGGACTGGCGGTAGAAGTCTGCGACGATATTTTAATCAGCGTGCTACAATAAGAAAAATGTTCGAAAAGCATTGATAACTGGTAGAAAAGTAGAATCAAGTTTGAAGACTTGGGAAAAACAAAAAAGAAGCCATCGAAAAATATTTAGTAGTTCGTACTTTATTGTAAATCAGGCCTTACTTTTAAAACACGCCTCGTAATACCAACAGCATCTCTGTAAAAAAAGAAGTACGTCGCTTTAATTTATTGGTCATATCACGAGTGTTACTTTAAGTTTGTTGTTTCACCTGAATCAGTGTTTGCCATCAGGCTTCCAATGGTTTTATAACTACGCGGCTTAAGAAGATGCATCGTTTTGGGAGGGTGGGAGGCAAGTAGACTGTCATGTGTTTTTGTACGTAACAGTATGCAAACTAATTAATACTGTCGTGACCTCTAAACACACTAGCTCAATGGGGGTAGAGCGACTCGCAACTCGGGTACTGAAGAATCTAAAAGTTAATAATTTACATTATGCGAGGTCACGACGAGGGACGCAGCTAAGAGAAATGTGAAAAATATTAGGAAATACCTAGTAAAAGGATTACTACATGGTGTAGATGAGAGAAGGGATCTATCTACTACGATAATTTAAACATAAGGACGATGGATGGTAAGTGGGTATATTAATAAAAGGGGATACAGTACCTCCTTGTTTCCATGTCTATCGGTGAGGACGCCATGCTTGGACGCATGGGTAGCGCGCACACTACACAACCTGCCTCTTCCAGTAACTAGCCACAACTGTCGTCTACTGACTGACTGAACCCACGCTAACTCGGCGTGATGACGCTATCTAAAACTCGTTTATCCCCACCACTCTTACGCAATACCCGATCTGGGCAGCCAGGTCACGTACGCAACAATACTTGTACGTCACAATACACAGCCTTGATATTATTGCGTTCAGAATATGATTTTTTTTCCGAGAGAATAACAGAACCCTTTTATTCCCGGCAGTAATTTAAATATAAAAGTGTCCATGATGTGATATAAGGCCAAACAAGTGCTCATTGAACCTCGTTGTGACTTCTACAGTTTTTACAAGGTTATGATAATATTTTTATATATTACGAGTGAGGCTCGGAACCTGGGACATGGTTTACCCTGTTGTCAAATAGGACTAAGGTATAATGTAAACAAAACTTATTTTAAAAATCGGGGTGGAATGTCATGGCTTTGAAGCTCTTTTCATGACCACCAGCAACCACAAACAGTTACTTATCACTTGACAAAAGTAAAAGTATCTGAATATACGAACCATTATATAGAATATTTCGGAAATGGTTAACGGCACAAAATTTGTATTTTACATACACTGTGTTTCTTTAACATCTACTTTTTTATGTAGTAAGATTTCTGTTATTTCTAACGTTTTGCCAATTCTACAAAACTCGTTCCAAATGAAGAGGACTTCACAACCTGTTCCTAGAAAATTTGAGATATACGTTTTATTTGTCTTGAAAATATCTTAAAATCTGGCATTTTAATTAAAATCCTTAGAGCAATTTTTGCGAAAATCAAAAATAACGAAAGGGTTCCATGTAAAGTTAATTTGAGGTGAGAGGATTTTCTTGTAACGCTCCCTACCGTATCCTTGGAAGACGCTGAATTTAAATACCAACTTCGATATTTAATCAACTTTTTGTTTTGAGTTATTCTGTTCAAAGATATGGTGAAATTGATTCATGGTGAAATTTTAATATAAAATTTTTGTGTAGAATGAAATGCTTGCTTCCTCTGTTTATTATGGATAAGAGGTAGTAAAAGTAATAACAATAATCGTCCTCCGCGTTATGAATGCGCTAGAAGGAGGGCGCCCGTGTTTTTGTTGAGACTGCCTAACGTCATTATTGCGTAGGATCAGAGGCCAGTGAGGGACAAAGCGGCAGGGAATGTACAGTTGATGAACGAAAATAGTAAGCACTACATTTTGGAGGCCTTAGCCTCGCTAGTAAATGCTACTCAGAACTGCGGATGTTTTCGTTACTTGTCTGTCCTTCCGATGGCCCGCCCTCTTGTTCTGTAACTGTGTAGTGTCTCTTCCCACCACACGCAAGCATACCGTGACTGACTAATATATCCTGTACGTTGTTTACTTTCGGCCAACGCAGCAACTATCCCTGTTGTTTATAGCGAGTACGGGCTACTTGAATTTAAACAGTATAACAGAGCCACCAAACCGGCGCTATTCCTAAACATCCCGAGTAGTACTCAGTGTCAGTATCTCAGGGGTGTTAGGAAGCATTTGCTGATATTTAATACCGGTCACTTAGGCACACAAGGTCCCAAATTCCGAGCTTTACTTATAGCATGATAATAATTTTAACATCATTCGCCTCATACAGTTTTGTAATATTTAACTCATCCTACGGCCTATAAAGGAATTTACTTTTAATAAACTCAAGTACTGTTTAGCACATGGTATAATTATTTCTACTCACACATGCTGTGCGGTGGAGGATTCCATTCGTTTCAAAAATAAATGTCTTTATTTTCCTACCTTGAAACAATTCAGTTGATTGTACTGATGTAAATATTTTAAGTATTCATAGATATTAAGATCCTGTACCTTAGGTTGATTGTATTCTATTTGCCACCATGGAATGCTTCTAGGTTCTAGATCGCTCTTGGCGTACAGATGCATCAGTTCGTGTATACATCGACGCGGATCCGAGTTCAAATCCCGCCACGACCAACCTCTCTGCCTAGGGGTTTTTCCAGGTTTTCCTTGGTCTTCATAACTGCAAATGCCGGGAATGTACCCTAAACTAAGGCCTGGAATGCTTTCTTCCCAAATATTTCCCTTCTCAATCATCATTTCATGCATCATCAATTTCCACCGCCTATAGTGCCAAATGCAGTAAGAATGGGCGTTAAACCTACAACAAATTCCGTGTATAGGACTCATATCACTCGTCATAGTTAGGAAAACGAGACGCTGCGATAGCAATTTTTGCTTACACTCCGGAAGAAGAGAGCCTGATACTGGCCTTATCAACTGCGCTTAACGGTTGGACGAACGCGGACCTCTGCGGGAGCAAGTAAGCGTGAAGTTGGCAGTCGGGTTGGTCGGCTTGTCAAAGTTGTCGTGTCATTAAAATGAAAGTTCTTTATATAAAATCAAACAGGAATAAATGTACATTACTCTATTAGAGTTTGCAAGAAAGGTAATACTAAATATGTACCTACATTCTTTCATTACTGCCATATGCATGCAATATCTGAAGGCATATGTACATCATAGTTAGACAAACTAGAGTAGATTAGGATTGATTAATTAGAGAATTTAATGTACAAAGTTCAATCAATTTAACAGGATAAAAGTTAATAAATTAGTCGGCTTCATGTATTTATTCAACTTGTTTTTAATCGTGTATAATGCGCAAAAAATCCTTATTTTGATTTATTTACAAGAGTAGCGTTAAATTAAATCACGATAACGGAGCTTTGGTTACTAAATGCTAACGTATGCAACTTCGGTTGGAACATTTCGTGCGGAAAACGAAGTTCGCATAAAACGCACAGCAGTCCATGCATACTAATTGAAATGGGACGTAACGCGGAGATGCAATCATTATTTGAAGGATTTTTATAACACTGCAGCATTAGACAAACAAGAGGCCTCGAGAACTGAATGAATAAACAGGGAAAGCTACACCACTCCCGCTGGTTTCCTTTTCACGGTGTTGTGTAGTAATCTCCAAGTCACTCCCCAGTAATGTGGGTTACATGTACCTGTTTTACTACCCTCATACGTCCACATAAATCTACCGAGTTTTATCTCTAGGTAAATAAATAGTCTACTCTACCTCAGATTACAGCAAATGTGTTGCAGTGTCCAACTTAAATTAAGGATATGTCGCAGCGAAAATTAAAGCCGCGTACTTGGAGAACATGAAAAATGCACATAATTTTATCATAATGCATTGTTTTCAAGATGTATGCTTTCAAGGTTTTAATTACTACCTTAGAAGCTCAACGCCAAACACTGGCATTGTGGTGTAACATACACTGTATGTTACAGTTTTATAATTCAATATATAATTTATGGCAAGGAAAAATAAGTATATTACTTTCTCTAACGCTTAAATATTCGGGCTACACTAACTATTTTATTCCACCAAAAGTTTAATATCGACATTTTTATAGAAACAAACGTTTGAGCTTCCACAAAAAGGAAAATTTATCATCTGAAGCATAGGTTATAAACGGAGATTGGCACCTCATTCATTGCGACTTACATAGATCGATTGTGGCTTACCCCCCCCTGCAGGAGGAAGGGATGAAGTAAAGGAAACTACAGGTCGTAGGCAGACGGCCACAGAGACGCGCGGATGTCCCTAAAAGTTCCAGGCTCGAAGAACCACTTCACTGAGCTGCCTAGAGAGAGAGCGTCGACCAAGTGGCCCTCTAGTGTTCACGGGAAGTACTCTTTTCTTTACGCAAGCATCCGCGCCATCTAACCGGTATCGCTATACGCCACGAAACCTAGAAGCACACCTGAAGGATGAGAAGTAAAGGAGAAATAACGGAAAGAGAATCGTGGTAGACAAGAAACGACCCCATGAATCTCCTATCGATCAGGGAAAACCACGAAAAATCCAAGGTCAGAGTGCACGATGGACGGTAATTGAACCGGGGCCTACCGAATGCGAGCATCATACATTACCGCCGAGCCATCTCGCGTTGTCATCTGCAACACACACACACACACACACACACACACACACACACACACACACACACAAGACGTTTTCTAAGCAACATTCAAATGAAACCTTATCTTTGCACAGTTTATATTATTATTCTTCCAAGTTACATGATACACAATCTGTTTTCCTTTTAATGATTTAAAACTAAGGATATGTGAAACATGTGAGAACAACATTCATGTATTTGCACCACAAAATGGTCAATAAGTGAAGGGAAATACGAAATGAGACTGCAGGTTTTTTAATATTCCCACCCGATAAATTTGAATATGGTAAACCGTAAGAATACAACACAAATTGTGCATTTTAACGTGCCCTGCATTTGTTATCCTACGTGTTAGTCTATCTCTTCTACCTCCCAGTTGTACTGAATTATGCAACATTTCTGATTGAGAAACCTCAAAATGCCTTCTAATACACAAACAGTAGCACCTCCACTGAATGAGAAAATCTCGACCTCACAAGTAGACAAATGTAGCTTACAAATGTATAGAAAAACAGTATTAATAAAAATAATAAAGTATGAATTTATTTAGGGCGACATAGCAATAAGACATTACCTTAATTTTAGGTTGTAAAACGTAATTATCTTAGCACTCAAGTTTAAAAATAAGGAAAACTGCTAAAGTAATACTAATACGAGGGCTATTTTTTTCAATCTCCGATCGCGAAGGAGTGCAACCATAAGAGGATGGAAACTGCTTGTGCATGGAGGGCGATTGCGTATGTCCCCCACTCTTCCCTCAGCCACAGCCAACTTCATCATGCCATTGTGAGCCTAGTTTTTGGCACGGTAACATGGCCACTACGATTGAATCTCCCGCCAAATGTGAGTTGCGTAGTGTGATTCGGTTCCTTCAAGCAGAGACATTACGACGACTGCAAAGAGCTATACAGAACAAACGAAGAGACAAGCTGACGTCCGGTGTTGTCTTGATTCATGCCAATGCTCGTGTCGCCCAACAAATTCTTCAAGAAAATTCGATGGGACGTTTCGACCACTTGCCGTAGCAGCCCTGATTTGGCGCCGAGTGGTTTTCACCTCTTCCCTGGACTGAAATAGTGGCCGGGAGGGCAGAAGTTCGCGAATGATGAAGCCCTTCAAACCAACATCCCTGCCTATCTTAACTCACTGGCGGCAACATACTGTGCAGAGGGGATCCAAATGCTTGTCCACAGATATGACAAATGCCTCAGCCTTAATGGCGATTATATTGAAAATTAAATACATTTGTACCTAACATTTAGTAATAAATCTATTTGGCTATGTACTCTTGTCTTTAATTCAACCTATCTGAGTTTGAAACAAAATAGCTCTCGTAATGAAACTTAATACTAAGAACCAATAAATAAACAATGCTAATATAATAAAGTATACAAAACTTATTTTCATTGTGGAAATGTTTGCTTTTGATTGCGTTTTATAATTTAAAAATACTACAGTGCTGTAAATAACATATGTTTTTATCATTAGATTGTACAACTGTGGGCCAAGGTTATTCCTGTCGTTCAAGGCTACAGTTAGAACTCGCTCAGGCAACCATGCAGTTAAATTGTTTAGTTTTATATTTATAGGCCTTCAAATAAATAATTTTCCGAGAAAATTACAAATAACATTTTTCCCCTATTGATTGGGGAAGGAAAATTTCATGAAAATCTTCGTCTTCTTCCTTGAAAGATGCTGGGCTAGATATTCGTTCCACATTTTGTTTTTAATTGAGTACTCGCGTGCACACTCAAGGAATGCTTTCCTCAAAGTGTGTATTTCGAAACATATATTTTCGATGAACTCTTGAGTGAAATAAAATACTACTTCTACCTAACACAGGTGACGCATTCTATAGGCAACATGGCAACTGTAACTGTGCAGTTACGCTATTGAAATCGGCAACATGCACGAGTATTTTATACCCACATACCTACCAAGAATGTTGTGGCATAGGGCAATAAACAGAAACAGACAATTGGCTGCGGATGATGAAATGCAGTTTTATGATAATCCATTTCCCAGTGATTCGTAAATGGTCCGTAAATGATGAATGGGCAATAGTTCGTAAAATATGATCCTTGATCTTCCTCGAATATAGTGCGATACAATTCGGTATATATTACCAATTTTTATTGGGAATTGACAATTAACATCTCGCCTATATACTATTCGTTTTAAGGTTTCTGTTGTTTTATTTTCTCAATATTCCTCTATGTTAACAACTTATAGAAATAGTGTATGTTCACCAACGTATTTCTTACGCAGTCAAATGATATTGCTGCGTTTGTCTGAATTGCAGGAAAATTCAAAGTAAAAGATCTTAATACATGCAAAATCGAGCAGAGATCTTTTCGTGAAACTTTCCAACACTAACGAGTATATAAGTACACACACATACATATACAGGGTGAATCACCTAAACCTTAAACCTTACACCGCAAATATTTCGGAAATGGAAAGTGCTATTGATGTGCAGTTTTCACAGCATTGGTTGGTAGTCAGGGCCTCATTTAGCCTATAAATAAATTTTAATAATACTGAGAAAGTGTATTTTGTGAGCAAACTTACAATTTATTAAATGGAACAATGCTTAGTTACATCAAAAAAGGTAGGGTAAATTAGAATGTCAATGGTCTTTGTTGCACAATTCTATTGCAAGTGGTTTACGAGAAATGGTATTTTGAAAAGTTTCCACCCCGACAATTATTTGTCCCATTCAACCTGCTTAGTTGCTAGTACGATGTTATGTTTGTTTGCATTGTGTTTTCTGTTCATTGATTGCATTGCGACTTTCTGGTCAGTTAGTTTGTGACAGTTCAAGCAGCAAGTTTTGAGTGGAAGATGGAGTTTACTAATGCAGAAAAAGCCGACATGCTCATGGTGTATGGAGAGTGTAGAAAGAATACAGTTCGTTCCTGTACGGTGTATGCGGAAACGTATCCCAATAGACGTCAACCATCTCGGCAATTATTTATCAACCTCTTCAAGCAATTACGTGAAAGTGGTACTGTAACACCTAGAAAACGTAACAGAAACAAACAAGTGACTGGAGAAGAGCCAGAAATTAATGTTTTGGCTGCTGTTGCAGTAAATCCGCAAATTAGTTCACGCATAATCGCACGTGGAATTGGCATAAGTCAGGCAAGTGTACTGCGCATTGTCCATCGACATAGGTTCCATTCCTATCACATCTCTCTCCGTCGAGACCTGCATGGAAACGATTTTGAGAATCGTGTTAACTTTGTACATGGGTATTAAGACATGATACTCCAGATTCATCACGTATCTTGTTTAGTGATGAGGCAACGTTTACTAATCATGGCCAGGTAAACCGCAGAAACATGCACTATTGATCTGTTGACAATCCGAGAGCACCTGAGCACTTCCGTAACGACGCCAGGGAAGAAAGCTCCACAGAGCGCACATCCTTTGTCCAGTCGCAACAGACTGAACACTGTCGCCTGGTCCTATAACCCTGAAAAAGATAACAAGGAATATTTGGGTACAGAAATGTGGGGCAGGAGAGCCGTGGTAGAAGTTAAACTATCACAGCATTCTCCTGCCGACCCGGGGAAACCACGAAAAACCCAATGATCAGAATAGGCGGTCGCCGTTGATCGAACCCGAGATCTCCCAAATGCGACTTACATTCGTTGTGGCGTCACCTCGTTCGGTCTTCGGCGCAGTGCTACCACCTGTGATTCAGAGGAGCCATTAAGTGCTAGAAGAAAACATGGTCAGCTTAAAGTGTTTACAAAATGAAATTCAGAGTATCAACAGAACAGATATCTTAATTATTTTTAAACCATAAGTAACACAGTTTTAAGAGCTAGTGATGGATATTTAACCCTATTCTCCGGGTCTTACAGTAGAAGTCCTCTAGATGACGCTGTTTCTTAAAACATTTACCATTAATCTTAACGAACATAGTTTCCTATTGAATATATCACATATTATATCACGTTTTAGTCATATTTATATAGTACATAATCCTTTAGTCATATATTCCATATATGTTTTAGTCATCTAAATGCTGAACATTTGCAGAAAAATAAGTACATTATGTGCTCTCGTATTTGAATAGATAACGGTAGATTTATTAATGAGCACAATGTTTGTCTTTCTAAATGTTCTAACTTGCATTCTAATAATTTTATTTATATTGCAACCTCATTTGTAGTATGTTTCTTGATTGAAAATATTATTATTATTATTATTATTATTATTATTATTATTATTATTATTATTATTATTATTATTATTATTATTATTCACTTTATTTGTTGATAGGTGTGCTTTGTCATTAGGCAACCCCGTATTGGAAAAACAGAAGGAATTCAAATAGATATAACAGCGGGCTAGAGCGTGGAGCTCTGGTTCCCGGCCACGAAATTGTGCGGGTTCGATCCCACCCACCTGCCTTATCGGTAGCATGATCGCATACCTCTGCCAAGCGTATATGGACGTGAGACCGGTGTCGGATTGATAGCCACAGATATAGTGATGGGAAGAACATTCAAACAGAAATCGAAAACGAGTTATTTTATTTTCCGATTTGTTTTCTTGAAAAAAATATTTCCCGTAAGCTATTACGAAAGCCTTTAATGCTTTTGTGAAAGCAATTCCGATAAAATGCGGATTGAAAGCAAGGATAAATAACACGAAGCAAATTACAGATTATCGTGGAACATTTGATACACTGTAGGAAGGCAAGAGACATTGAAACAAGAACAAAATAATGTATCTTTTCTTGGCAGAAAGAGAAAATGGTAACAATAAAAGTGAGGGACTGGCAAAAACAATTGGCTGCTCCAACTAAACTAAGGAGCGAAGCAAATATAATATTGCCCCCAACTGTTGCATTTAGTAAATTATCAGGTCAAATTGCTTCTATTACTCATAATATTTGTAGGTACTTTTACTGCAAAGAAATTGTATAAATTTACGCAGTAGTATTGAACATCAATAGAAGTATTATGCTTTTAATTCAGCTCTTTAAAATTAACAAAAATGCACCGCGAAATCTTATACGGGCAACTTAAGCTCCTATTTGATATAAGAATTAGCAGCTGCTACTCATGTAAACTGCGGTTTCGTGGCCGACGGCTTCCCTATATTTTAGCTTGCTGTAAACGGAGAGAGATGATGATACAGTGGTCTCGATAAACATTCTACTTTCATCCTGTCTAATCAGAAGCTTTTCTTGTTTTAACATTAATTACAATGTTCAGGATCAATCAAATTGCCTCGTAATTGTATTGTCAAAGAAACAGCAACCAATTGATTTTTGGTAATCATTGATTCTGGATAAATGGCTAATGTGAACGATATATTCCGTTACCTCGTGTGTGTAAGTATTTCTCACCCAAGAAGACTGAACCCATTTCCATGAAACTGGAAATTTAGAATATTATTTCGAAACTTATGAATTTTTTCCAATAAGAACTGTGGCAAGTTATAAAATCTAAAATATATTATTTGGTACTTTTTTCAAAGGAGACTGTGAGTAGATGCCAAATGTAAAGCATGTTATTTGATATTTTATTCATTTTCCCAAAGTGGACACTGAAAGTGCACGAAATCAGAAACTAAAAAATCTCACTTGTTACAGAAAAGCGTGAAAACTTTAAAAATAACAAAATCTTATAAAGGCAACGTTGCAGCAATTTTTAGCATTTAAAATTTTGCATAGCATTACATCCTATTCCTTTTAATACTGGAATTTGTGGCTTTTTTGTGAACTGCACAATTCCAAACGAGTAAGAAGCACATGGAATATGTGTAAGTTTATTTACTATTAAACTTCTCATCTTCTGTGACGTAGGGAACTCGGCATCCATCCAGAGTGGATATGCTCTTCACAAGGGGGTATCTCCGGGAGGAAGAATGAAGCGAGAGGAGACACTGGGAGGCCGGATCCAGGAGCGATGCTACAGAAATGACAGGGTGCCTAAGTCTGCAGATGTAGACACCCCGCCCCACACAAAGGGGTCCAACGCCCCTCAATGGGGATCGGATACCCCGGGAACCAGCCGAAAGTTGAACTTTCCCCTGCCAGTTGCACCGAAACACCTTAGCTGATATTTCCGATCTGAAAAAGACCAAGGGATGAAGGATGAATGAAGTGATAAATGTAACGAAAAAAAGTGGTTCAGAGCGGGCGATCGCTGAGGATCGAACCCGGAAACCCCGAATGAGGTCAATATACGTTACCACCAACCCACTCGGTAATAAACCTCATATTTATATTTTAAATTTTCCAACACCAGAGAAAAAGAATCTGATGTAACACACTCACAGACTTTGTCTACTCTCTATCGTTTATTAGTGGATATACAAATTCATCTTACTAAAGCTTATTTGTCTACTTAATTTTAATTTAAATAAACCGTTGCAGAAATTGGTACATTATACATTTCATTATAGATATAAAGGTCACAGCGATAGTCAAATGGTTAAGAATGGACACTACGTGCTGGCCTTAAAATTGCATACTTTTCCATGCAATCGCGAGAAACATCTGAATATTGACAAAGCTTTAAAAGAATGAGTAATTAATGAACATTTCAAACCATTAATATAGAATATCTCAGCAATGGGTTATGTGCCAATAAATTATATGACAAATTATGCTTTAACGATATCTACAGTTTTAGTGTAGTATGTTTTCATCTATCGCTGGACGTTTACCACTTATAAAAATGTATACAAAATTCCTTCCGAATGAAGAGGACTTCACAGACTATCCCTAGCAAATTCAAGATGTATGTTTTATTTGACATACAAATATTCAAAATCGTTACAGGCACTTTTTAGAAAATCAAGAATTTTGAAAAAAAATCAATCTGAAAAGCAGTTTGGAGCAGTGGGGATATTCTTGTTTGGGGTAGGGGATATTCTTGAAAATTCCTTTGGTAAATATTGAACCTAATAGCAAGTCTGCTGTTTATCCGACTTTTTTACTTTCTCTACTACTTATAGTAAGTAGGGGAAGTATTGTATTCCACCCAAAAATTCATACTGGGATTTCACCGGAAATATATGTTTTGAGACCCCCTGAATAAAAAATAATCATTTTTGGAAACATGTCCGTGTTTGTGTCTGTGAACAACATTATTCAGAAACGAACAGTCGGATGAACACCAAACTTGGTATTTGGGTTCAGTATTTTCCAGAGATGCGACACGAAGGTTTTCAAGAAAATTCCCCCACCCCAGATTACCCTTTACATAGAACATTTTTCGAAAATGTTTATTTTCTCAAAAATGGCTCCAACGATTTTGATTAAAATATAATATTTTTAAGATATTTTTATGACAAATAAAATGTATATCTTGACTTTTCTGGGAATGGTTCCAAAAGTATTGTTCATTGTGAATAACTTTTGCATAACTGGTAAACCATAAGAGATACACAAAATTTTACTATACAAAAAATGTAGATCGGTTAAAATACACAATTTATGTCTTAAACATTTCTTTTTTGCTGAGTGAACCATTTTCGAGATATTGCTTGTTATTCCCTTAAATTTTGCAATGCTTATTTTTTAAAATGAGAATTCGCTATTCATTTTTTTGTATTGGATATGCAAAGAGTATTAACCTGTGGCAAAGAGAATGGTGCTGCACATAGCAACCAGCTATTAAGAGATATGTCTATGCTTAAAGGCTTACTGTATTTCTATATTGCCCTTGCAAATACAAAACAAGGGGAACATAGTAGGCTTTAAGCGATAGTCAAATATTTTTAGAACTGGTCGCTATGTGTAAAATGTAATTCTCTTTGCACGTCAAAATACTGAAATTTACACATAATGCTATTTAGAATGAATTTATAAATATTGAAAAAATTGTAGAAAATCATACAATCTGTCCTAGGTCCCCTTAAAAACCAAGTTTGGTGTTTATCCGACATTTCTTTTTTAAGCTACGCTATTCACAATGACATAGGTTTGGTTCCCGGGACCCCATGTGGGATTTGTGGTGTGCAAAGCGGGTGGGCGTGTCTGCTCCTCGACAGGCCTCTGACACCAGGCACTCGCCTGTAAGCCCTGGAGGGTGTAAGTCTTGCACATAAGAAGGCTAAACAACAAAAGAAAATCTTCAATAGTTTCTGAGAAAACGGGTCATTTATATCAACCAGAACATGCTGTGCACAGAAAATGATGTTCAAAGGAGAAAACAAACTTGCATAATATATTTTCGAAGAAAGAAATCACATAACTTGAGCATATTAAAGCTGACATAATAATGTAGTACCAAGTTTTATATCCCAACTTTCCTAAAATGTGGATTGAAGCATATCATTTTATTCCAAAATGTATAAAAGTTATGATTTATCTGTGAGGTGTTGTAGAATTTACAGTATAAATGGCATATGAAGTAGCATTTTTAAAAACTCGATATAATAATTGTGACTGCATAAATATATGTATATATACTAAGAGAGTGTAAAATCCAGAAATGTAATACTTTGGCAAATTTCACCATTTAGTCTCCCTTTAACTAGAGGATAATTTTTAAATTGAATTTCACACCCAATTCTGTTCCGTTGTTGCTCTCAGAATACAATCCTTTTATTTAAAAGATTAATGTGTAGCGTTTTGTTGTTTACGGCCAGTACATAACTCGAATGAACAGGAAAACCTTCTCTATTTTCCTCTCCCATCATCAGTATGAGTTAAGTAATTGAATCCGTGTACATAATACAACAGCAGAAATGGTATATTGCTAAAGAAGAACCAAGGCAAAAACGCATTAGAAAATCTGATGCGAAACTAACATGGTTGGTTGTAAATCCTGTATATTCCGTACAAGAATTTTAATTTTTGAATCTTGGGATATTAATATGTAACTTTTAATTAACAAAGTGTGTATTTATACAACTTGTGCTTATCAAAGGTTGTCAAATGCCTGTATAGTGCTTCAAGATGGAATAACTACTACTACTTGTACCATAATTTAAAATTTGTAGCAATATTTCTCTAAATGCGATAAGCACAGCTAATATAACAGTTGAGTCATCACCCTTGCATGTTGAGAATACTTAAAATTATAAAACATGCCAAGTGACCATTTGCTCTTTTCATTTTCCATCGTTTACTTCCATGTTAATTTCTCACTTTCAGTTATCCAAAAATCTCGCGTGTTTCTGGATGCTTTAGTAAACCATATGTTAGCAACATATCTGATGCAGGCTAGCATACTTGAGAATCATGCCCTAGAAATGCTAAGTGTTATTTTATTCTTTTTCCTTTTGTGGACCTTGCAATATCCCGTTATCTGGTTATAAAACTTACATGTTAATTTATTTATGTACGTAGGGTTAGTACTTCATTAGCGTTAAATGGCTTTTTATAGTTTACTTAGTGAAAGTTCTCATTAGCAACAACGGGTAACCTGGATATATCGGCAGTGGTACTACTCTAAAATTACTAAAATGCAAAACCAAATATCCGCCTACCTGCTTGTATGTAAGCACGCTAAACACGAGAATCACTGAATAGACGTTTGCTATATTCTTAATGTTACATATTTGTATGGTTTTGGAAATGAATATTAATATTATGGCTTGCATTTAAAGCAATAATTGAAAAATCGTATATATGACATCTAAAACAACACTCACATGACCTTTTTATCCGCCAACGTTTATTTTTGTTGTATTTTACAAGATTAGGCTGAAACTGTTCGCAATAAAACCACCACCACCACCACCATTTATTACTGTTGTACTCAATAATTTTATGAACCTGTGTTTCCCCTGTTAGCCTAGAAAAACGTTTGTAGTAATGGTTTCAATGCACGTTTCGGTGTAGTTACAGGAGAGATAGAGGAGATTGGAGGGCATTTTGAAGTGAAGTCTTTAAAAGGCGAGGTCCAATATGTTCCCGCTGAAATTCCAAATCCACGGCAGACTAACGAATGTGATTTAGGCACATAAAAATATATAATGAATGTTGGAAAATTCAGATGAATAGCAAGGAATATCTCGGAAATGACTAACGCCATAAGAAGTATTTAGGCAACATTAATTAACATCAATTCAACATCAATCAGCTAGAAGCTTTAATGGAGCTATATACAACACTGGATATATTTAGCTTAACCTTTATACACTACTTTCTTGTGATTGAGATTTAATGTTTAATTTTCACATTTAAAATCTTTTATAAAACTTTAATATACAATATTCATATAACTTTGAATACTTCTTGCATCATCAATTTAAAGCATAATATTAAGTAAATTCGTCTTGTTACTAAAAATCTGACTGGGTTTTAGTTTTAAGACCCACATTTACGTTTTGATACATTAGCTTTTCTTTCTTTTTAGACTGCTTTAACAAAATTCGTAAATGTTCTGTAATTTAAAACTCTTTGTTTAAATAGTTAGCACTATTGATAAGATGATAATCATAGTAACGAATTGGCTTATGAAAAAATTATAACATTTTATATTTAAATTGGAAAAAAATTGGAAAAAAAAATTAAACAACAATTTATATCTTGAGACGTGATACAAACGTTTAACCTCCTATTCACTAATCATTTCAACATTGTTAATACACCTTTAAAATGGTAAAATGCGAAAACTTATGTCTTATATTGGCTTTAAGTGTATTTATAAATAAAAGTCTATAATTGATTAATTTTGCCATTGTTGGTTAAAATTTCAGTCGCCGAGATATAAATGTTTCGGGTAATGAGCTTTTGTCTATTTTTTATGGTTTATAGTTGTACAAATTTATAAAAATATTATTCAAAATGAAGGGGACTTCACAGGTTATTCACAGGCAATTCGAGATATACATTTTAGTATTCATGCAGATATGCTAAGCATGTGTTATTTTTATCAAACTCTTTACTCATCTTCAAAATGTGAAACATTAAGAAACAATTTCTATGATAGTTTGTGTTTGGGGGGAATGTCCAGAAAATCTTTGCGTTGCATTGTTTGGGGGGTACTAAACTTAAATACCAAGCTTGGTATTTATCCAACGTTTCGATCTTTAGTTACACTGTTGACACGCATGGGGCGTGGTTTTCTAAAATTAAAAGCTATTTATGTAATTAAAAACCGCCTTAAATCAAATTTTCAGTTGGAATCCAATATTGCTCTACCTACTATAGGAATGTAGCAGAGAAAATAATAAAAACCTTACCTTCAACCTCATTATCATAGTCGTCTTCCGTGGTTTAGTGGTTACCATGCTAGCCCCTAGCTCCCGAGGTCGCGGGTTCAAACCCGGCGGAAGGTGATGAATTTTTTCGGGCCTAAAAATGCTTAGCATAGCTTCCTTTGGAAGGAAAGTAAAGCCGGTGGTCCCGTGTCGTAGATTTACGGCACATAAAAGAACCTCAAGCCTGATAAAGGAACCTCTGAGCAAAATTACCGGTCTTTTACATCCAATATAGAATAGGACGCTAAGGACCACAGCAGTTAAAGAGCGTCCATAAATAAAACTCAATTTTATTCTCATCATTCCAATTAAGAGAAACTGCAACTCTGCTCTCATTTTTTGCATTAACTGAAAAAAAATCTTCTTTTGCTTCCTCTCTTGGATTGGATTGAATTGATTGTGAAGCGGAGGTATTTCGCACCGATCCAGTGAATCCGACGCCCCACGAGAGGGGTGCCCCCCGGAGAGAGGGATGAGATGTAGGAAGACACCTGCGGCCGGAACCAGAAGCAACGGTGCAGCAATAAGAGGGTCCAACAGTTTTTCCCGGCAGTCGGTCAGGTAGACCGGACACCCACTCCACACAGAGTCCAACGCTACCACCAGAGGGCGGTCCTTACACCCGGCAACCAGCTGAAGGCCGAGGGACGGAGAAAGTGCCCACGGTGCACACTTTTTTACTGCCATGCTGCACCCAAAAACCATCGCCGACACTTTCAACACTGAAATAGACCAAATGGGGTGAAGGATGAATGAAATGTTAATGATAGAAATGAAGGCACAGGAAATTCGGGGAATGAAAGAAATCCCTCCAGCGTTCGCCTGACGACCCAGGAAAACCCTCGAAGAAACCCATGAGTCCTGTTTCACCGGTGATCGAAAATGGGAACTCCCGAATATAGGTCACAACCGAGGTACCTTAAAAGAAAATATTTTAGAAAAACCGCTTGTAAGAGAGAGAGAGAGAGAGAGAGAGAGAGAGAGAGAGAGAGAGATGGAGCGGAGAGGGAGAAAATTATATGCAAATTGATTAAACAAGCACAGGGGAAATCTTTAAAGCAGTCCGCAGTAAGTCGCAAAAATAAAAATAGAAAGCCTAGTGAGAAAGTAGGATAGGTTGATTTCCATTTGCAAATATTTAAACCATCGTGATAAAAACAGTCCCAGTCCTTTCTAGTGCAGTTTCAACATGTGAAGCAAAAGTTACGAGCGCAAATAGCCAGGCGGAACAAATTGCAATCCTGGAACCACTAGAGAAATTAACCGAGTTCGATATTCATAGGCAATATGCACAAATAGTGACATCGTCATTACATCCAATGGTATTTCGAATCTGCAACGAAATAATATGGGTAATCTGAGGAATCTGAAATGAATAGCATGCTTTAGCCAGATTAAATTGCTTGTCGAAATGGATGCGAAGTACTGATACATCATAGTTGATGAAATTAGAGTTAGGTTAACATACGTTGTGGTTTTGGTTAATGAAACGGAATATAATGGCAAGATAAACAACTTAATGAATATACATACATACTTCAAATAACTACATACATTAAGCTAATGTGAAAAATTTGTTGACTGCAGCACATCTCTCCCTGTCGTGGTCTTTTTACGGAACTAACTGAAGTCTACGTCCCTTCCGAAGCTCTCGAAGTAGCTGCGTAGTCAACTCACTGCAAGAATTTGCAACAACGTAAAAAGTAAACATTCTATTCGGTCTTTAGTGTAGACGCCCAGTTCCAGAAATGTATCTTTCTAGAAGATTTCATAGTCCCAAGACAGTACAAGAATACGGCGTGGTGCCCTGCAGGTAAGAATAAGAATGTTGCAGAAAATAACATAATGTGTTACACTCACACGATTTTCTCTGCACACAGAAACTTCACATGCTTAGAGGGATGGCCTAAGCGGTAGTGTACGAGGCTCGCATTCAGTAGAATTCGAGTTTGATTCCTGACCTTGGGTTTTTTATGATTTTCTCAGCAGCTGAATGATCAGATGGATCATAATACGCTATCACGGATTTTCTGTCTCTTATTTTCTCTTATGATGGTGGTGTGCGGCGTATACGGTGGATAGTCTTTAAGGATAGGACCCTTTCTTTCCTGGCATGGAACCTTCTGCTCAAACCTGTCCATGCATACAGGGGAATCAAAGGGACGGCCGATATGCACAATCTGGAAACGAGAGGGTTATCGCTGCGCTGTGCCTGCTGTCACCAGATTTGGCCACCCTTCGTACTCTCCTTTTTCATCTCTTCCTCCCGGAGATTTAATAAGCGCAATAGGTCTAGCCTTGACTGCTTCTTAAACCTAACCCCTAACACTACCGATCCACGGAGCTGTCTGGTAGGCTCGTAAAAGTCTACCTTGCTATGTACCTTAGTAGACTCAGTAGGTCTTAACCAAGAAAAGATAATGATTATTATAGGATTAGGTTTTGGGTGCGAGATAAAGAAGAGGTAACGCTAATTTTATAGACTCCTCAACGGTTGCCTCCTACACTAACTTCATGTAGTCCCTTATATACTAAATTAGTCATATAAATATAAATTCCTCTCCTCGACCCACTTACTCAAGACAAACCTTTAACAACAAGCAATCTGAAATCAAGTAATATAGAGTTTTACAGAATCAATATCCTAAATGAAATAGATACAAAAATAGATACAACTGTCCACATATCTTAGGCTAGTTTTTGTTATTAATAAATATATATATAGTAAGAAAAGCGTTTTAAAAATGTCACAATACTGTTCAAGTTGGGAAAATCGGGAACGAATATTTCGAAAACGGTTAACGTTACGAAGATATATTCAAATAATTTGCGGATTTCAAGAGTCTACCTTTTGTATAGTAAGATTCCATCTCTTATGGCTAGAATTTCGTTCACAATGGAGAGGTCTTCTCAGAATATGTATAGAAAATACAAAACATTGACTTTATTGGTCATGCGAATACCTTAAATATGTTATTATTTTAATGAAAATAGTTTGAGCCATTTTCTATAATTAAAAATTATGAAAAATTACAAAGAAATATAAAGGATAGTTTGGAGCATGGAGAATTTCCCTGAAAACGTATCCTTGGAGCATACACGTACACACACAAACACACAATTATCTAAAAATGTATATTTTGTTCACTGGACTTCAAAACGTATATGAAATCTTTTGGTGGAATGCAGTATGTTCCCCATTCAGCATATGTGAGTGGTAGAAATAAGTGATAAAAACATACAGAAAGCGCTTGCTTAAATACTTTTTATAGCGTGTACTAAATGACCACTATAGTGAAAATTCATTTTTGCATTTAGTTCAAAGCTTCCGTACCAAACATTGATTGTTTACCGACACGCATGCAGTTTTTGTGTTAGAAGGAAGTGAACCTTGCATCGTAATGGACGCATTTATTCACATTTTGTATTTCTCAAAATGGAAGCGCCAAGAGCAAAATACGGAGGACATTGGTGGTGGGGAATTGGCAGGACCATTTCAAGGAAAGGATTGCCCCACAAATATTACAAAGCAAGTTCAGTGAGAAATCATTTAATGTTAAAGATTTTTAACGACCAGCACATATAACAAATCTTTATACATAACAACCTGTCACATGGCTCGGTAAAGTGGTTTTCTTATGTGAACATTCGTTCTGCTGTTACAATGTAATAATAATGTTTACAACAAGGAAGCATAATGTCATAACACATTTGCCTCATTCTACATTAATGACATTCTCTGGCAACAGAATAAGCGTAATGATAATAAATGACAGGGAGAGAAGCTAAAATTAGAGTCTGCATAGTTTGCTAAATAAATTAACAAATAACCATTACAACTGCACAAGAATATATACTACAAACTTTGAATAGATTAAAATCTAAATGCTCTGAAAAATTAGCAAATAAAAACTCCGAACATACACGCATAATTAAAATGAAGTAGACTATAAAACATATAAAAATATTAGAGATATTACACTACACAGTTTAACAGAACCGACAGTGGTATGTTACTTGGAAGGGTTCCCCTTGATGATCTAACACAAGTTTGGCAGCTAAATCATGTTAAGAAACGCCAGTCTGCTTCTGGAAAATACAACTTTCATACCAGGCAATATAGCACCTGTCCAGATACCCACAAAGTCGTGAATTAATTCGCAATACTAGACCATAAGAACACTGTGTAAGAGACCTGTGTTACAAAAGAGAGTAAAAGACACACCAACACTCAAAACCGAGCAGCTCAGGCTAGCTCCTAAAAGGCTCCGTGGTGCTACACGCGGTAAAAAAGGAATACAGTGCAACCATGACGCAGCATAGCGGAAATATTTGAAACCTGATGAACAGAAAAACGCAAATTGGAGGAGTTACATATTAATTTAATGTGTTATCAGCACAACCTTATGTTTTCAGCCACCGTGATATGCATTACCACTTCTGCTTCGCGTTTGTGGAATGGTGTATCTAAAATAAGTTCCTATTACTCGTTACGAAACAACAGTAGTCCGAGGAGAAATTTGGAGAACGCTAATTCCCTCATCATCTCTGGCATGAACTGTCCCAAAGTTACCTCTATTAGGTGTAGTCTTTACTGCATTGCTTTACGTCAAGGTTTCAATCTTCGCTATGATAACAGACTCTCAAGTCAAGAAAATTAACACTACATCTGAAGCTGACAATGCCATTCCAGTTTAATGAAGTTTATCAAACCCTTCACTGATTACTAGCGCATAGAAAAGTGTCTAACATAGCGAGATGCCTGTACGTCCATTAAGCTTTCTCATCTGATTCAAGCTTTCTGCTAAACCTTCAAGCAAATATCGGACACTCGAGATAATACACCTCAAAGATAACTAGCAATGTTGCAAGTGCTTTAAATTATGGTGTGTCGGTATTGAAGTTCCAGACATGACATTGAAATGTTCAAGTCTGATTCCAACTTCCAACTCTCATGGCAGGGTGAAAGAACAAATTGTCAAATATGCCGAACATTCAATCATATACATTATTTAATGACATACATTTAATGATTTTAAAAATGACTAATAACCTTTAACAACTCAGAAATACAATTTTCTCCGTTGTTTCTTATAAGTATTGCGACTTTGTCTCTCTAAGGTCTTAATGACACTTCCCTAATGCGATATAGTTGATCTTTTCAGTGTCACTTCACCTTCTTCGTGACGTGGGGGCGTAACGAAATACACACAACGTAGCCTCTTCACTGGGGAGTCGAACACAAGACTTCTCCAATCTCTCCTGCAGTGGCACTACAAACTCGTTAGAACAGCAGTTTTCGTCGCACCAGAATTGCACTTGCTAGCTCACTCAATAACACACTAAATCGATTTTTTAATGGAAAACAAAGTTTTAAATTTTGCATATTGCTCACAACCATGGGCAGTCCTTAAAATTAAAGATTAAATTTTGTATAACATTAAATTTTTCATGGAAATAAATAGTATACATTTTCTAAAACTTGTTTTGGAAGAAAGATAGAATCAGACTGAAAAATTCAATGTCATGGCTGAGAGTTGAATCACGGATCTTCCGGTTTCCATCCGGTTGCTCTAAACAACTGAAATACCATAGTAATATACCAGTACGGCATTAAATTCCTCAACAAACTTGCATTCTTTTTCCGGTAAACCACAAAGAGAGCTCAAATTATTTTGAAATGACATACCCCAATGTCGACTTACAATGTCTGATATTCCACTCTTCATAGTTTTAAGTAATATTAGGTCAATCCGTGAGAATTATTAATTTTCTGTCTTATTCTACCTTTAAAACTTGTACTACACATGAGTCTTGTGGAAGAACAAATAATTCCTAAAATGTATTATCATTAAAACTCCGAATGCGAAATTGTACTCAATATCAGAGAACGTAGACTCAAAACCTGAAAAAACGAAGCCTGATGTGTTACATTCGTATGACTTTTCTACCCTCTATCGTCTACTACTGGGTGTACAAACCGTTTTATGAAAGATTATTTTTCTATTTATTTAATTTTAATCAAAATAAGCCTTTGCAGAAATACCTACTTTCCACATTTCGTTATACATGTTTAAGAACAGAACGTGAAGCTGGTTATCGAGACCCAGGAGAAATAATAATAATAATAATAATAATAATAATAATAATAATAATAATAATAATAATAATAATATACGATAGAACATAGCGACGAAAATGTGCTGAATTCATATTAGGAATGGGTTTTGGAGGAAAGGCAGAGAAATAAAGTTTGCTTCCTCGAAGCAGAGGTATTTTACCTGCGATGGTCAACGAACCTGCATACCGGAAGTCTCGCCTTTATACTTTTGGCTCGGACAGGGTTTACAACGGTTTTTCAAGGCTTAAAAGGGTGAGGAAGTAGACGTGCCTTATCTACGATCTAAGAATGTTCGGGAGAAGATTTTAAAACTCAAAATAAGCTGTGAGAAGCAGATGTGAAAGTTGTCACGTGGGGGTAGCCAATAACAAAAAAAATCATGAAACAAAAATTATAGCCAATCGAAAGATCGCGTAGGCATCACATGATACGTTTTGAACTTAAAACAGAACGAAACTTAAGAAAGGGAGAGGGGAAAATTCCACAGTTTGGCAAAAGGCGTGAAGGAGGAAAGACACGCCGAGACAGTCGGGGACAAAACTAACCATGACAGTGGCCGAGGCACATTCCGGTACAAATTAACCACGAGGACGTCGACGAAACGAAATTAGAAGAAAATAATCAGAAAGTTGATAGTGTAAAAATAAAGTTATGAAATCTAGGCAATTCGAGGGCTAGTCGGAGAAACACATAAGTAGCGACTTCGAAAGTGATAAGAATAATCGTGGCTTCGACGACGAAGGTGGCGGGTTGACCAGATAGGAATCTACGTAACAAAAATAAAGACATAACCCAAACTTCTCCGGCAGTATTATTAATATCATCAAGGCAGTGTCATCACCCCTGAAAAACAAGAACCTCATGCTCTACCGAATCAAACCCCAAATCCCTGCCATCCAACCAACGAACCCAGGACTCTGAGTCCATTGAAGCAACTGCCAGGAACACCACAGCTGATGAGTCAGAGGTCAGCGTCATTTGGCGCCCACTACGTTGGGGCTCGAAATACTGCCAACGGATAACGCACCCGGAGAACCGACAACGGAAGGAAGACGACGCCGATGACGACATCAGCAACCACCAGCAGCAGAGTGTACCGATAGACGTGGGGCAACAAGCGACATCGACGCCGCTCCATTACAACGAGGAAGCAGACATTCAGCGCAGACATCATCAGTGTCCAAAAAAAGTGTGTAAGTGTAGTGAAGTGTTTTGTGAACTACTACAACACTTCGCAGCAGCTCAACCCAGCACCGAGTAAGTGTTAACTGCATGATACATAAGTTAATGAAATTTTGGAAGGGAGTGTATATGCAATAGATATAAGTAAACTGGGGTATGTATGTTTGTAAATGCTGTTAAGAAGCAAGAAATTAACCGGCAACGTTATGGAAGGTAATAGCAATGAACAAGGGGAAATTTTCAGTAACAATAGCACGCGGGTAGGTGTAGAAAATGGAGATAACGAAACATTAGAACACCAAGTTACCGGATCACTTAACACGAGCGAAATGCTGCAACAAATGTTGGCTCAATTGAGCCTCCTAAACACTAAGATAACAGAACAAGAGCAAACACTTGGGCAAACACTGACTCAACGATTTTCAGAACAAGAGCAAACACTTGGGCAAACACTGACTCAACGATTAACAATACAGGAACAAACATTGCAGCAGCAGATAGCCTCACAATTAAGCATCCAACATAAGGAAATCAGTCAGGGCTTAGAAAATAAAATACAGGGTGTCTTGTCAGAAATTAGAGCAAGTCAAAATGTAATCTACGAGGATGTAGAATACATAAGAAACGAACTAAAAGCAACACAGACTAGTGTAGAGGTAGTAAGGAAGGAACTTGTCGTGGAAATAGACGCCATCAGGGCCCAACAAGTTGTAAACAATGAAAACTTAATATGTACAATTAGTGATAAGGCAAGGGAAGAAGCAATGACAGTCTGTATAGCATTACAGAACAAGCAACAGGCACTTGAAGCAGGGGTTGACAAATTAAGGGAGGAGCTGACACAGACCGTCAATGCTCGCAGGGACGCGGTAGAACAAATCGAACCGCGATCTCAAGGAGCCACGGACGCGCGAATTACCTCTCAGGTTTCCGCGCTTTCGTCGTTCCAGTGTAACAACCCGAGTAGCGAACCGAGGTCGAACGAACCTGCCTGCACTCCTTCGGCCTCACCGCACCCGGCAAGTGAAATGTCAAGCACCGTAGGGCCCCTGCAACAATGCAATATACCTATACAATTTTTGAATGAACTACCAATCCCCAAGTTCAACAGTGAAGTCGATAATGCGAAGCAGTTCATTAATGACCTCGAATCTTATTTCGCGCTTAGGGGAATTCCCGACCGTTTCAAAATGGTAATTATAAAAAGGAGCTTGATAGGCCCGTCCCTGAGTTGGTTTCGATTGACGGTAGGCGAGCATGCACAATATGAACATTTTAGGTCTGCATTTTTGGAAAAATATTGGAGTGGCGTTGCACAGTACAGGGTGCGCGCAGAAATAAATAATGGCCGATACAGGGAAGAGAAGCGTGAGTCGATGGTTGACTACTTCTTGCGACTCCGCCAATTAAGCCAACTCCTGGACCCACCGATGCCCGAAGGTGAATTTGTATCCCTCCTGACACGACACTTCCCAGACGTTATACGTCATCACCTCGTGGTAGCACGCCCGAGGACGCTGAGCGAAGCCATTGAACTACTTACCGCTCTGCAGGGGTACGGAACGCGGGAAGAAGATAGGCCCAGAATCAGGACTGAAGGCAGACACATTGATCGGATAAATTCGCATCGTAATGATGGGACGAGGGCACAAGGTGCGTTGAGCAACTACTCCACAGTCCGACAGCGTTATCAAGAGCCATTTGCAAGAAATCGGGAGAGAAGCTATAGGCCCTGGAACCAAACGGGCACGGGTAGGCCACCGATGCAACATGAGGAGTATCCCGTTCACTACATGAGATTCTCCAGGTACCCGGCGAATAGTAGACAACACCGGGGAAATAACCTCCACGGTGGAACAGCGGATAGGCCAAGAGCGCCTCCGAACCGCCCAGAAACTCCCCCGAACCGACCTGGAAACACCCCGGGCAGGCCTAGGACACCTCCGAACAGGCCAAGAACGCCTCCGAATTGCCCAGAAACTCCCCCGAACAGGCCAAGGACACCTCCGAACAGGCCAAGAACACCTCCAAGCCGGCCAGCGACCCCACGACGTAGAGATGAGGACCATGGGCTCTCAAGCATGCCTACGTACAGCTACGCATGGACGCCGAGCGCGTATCTATCACAGACACGACAGCCGCAAAATGTCCACCGCGAAATGGATGACGCGATAGGTCACCGAAGCGGGGCAATGGCAGGACGAAGCATAGGCCAAGGGACAGGCCCCAGTCAAGGATCGTGGCCACGACGGTCGGAAAACTGGAGACAGGAAGAATTGTAGCGTTCCCAGGCTCAACCTCAGAGAATGCGCGCAGGTTCTCGCATTACACAGGGAACGAGAACAAAAATACCAGAAGAACCATTTTTATTGAATATTTGCACATTGGGAAAAGGCATTAACGTGGTAAGAATTTTCACGCAACAACTGTGCGAAGGGAGAGATCTTAACGACACGCCTCTGCAGTCAGCTGATGAATCGGGAGTAGGTCAAGCACCCCAGTATTGTGAGTTAAACACAGAAAATGGAAATGTTTATTTCGGTGAGAGACCGGACGACTCGCAGGTAGTGAGTAAACAAAACATGTCCCTATCAGGTATAAACGAACGTGTAGCATCAACAGATTGCTCAAACCATCAAGAGAAAGAAGCAATACAGACGTATGCATATGTGTTGGAAAGGTCCTTATCGGATATCACAAACCTTCGGGGACAGGGTATTTCAACTCCAACAGTTAAGGACCGGGAAAATAATCGGTAGGTACCATCTATCATTGATTCGTCCATTCAAGCAGGATCAAGGAAATTTAGTAGAGTCGGATAGGGAAAATGTACAAACGCACTCGGAACACGAGTAAGGAAAGTCATATATGCGAACATTGTTTACAAACAAATTGGTAGCTTTGGGATAGCAATGTCCTGTTAAAACAGTGTGCTTGACATTCACGATGTTAATGACATAGAGTAAGAAAACCGGACAGAATGTATACCTGGCAAAAAAAAAAGGTATCAAAAGGTGTCTTGAGTGTGGAGGCTGCTAATAGCTTCAAGAAAAACAGTATTGTAGGTAATGTGCGAGAGAGAGAGAGAGAGAGAGAGAGAGAGAGAGAGAGAGAGAGAGAAAGATGGAACTAAGATGTGTAATTAAATTAAAAAAAAAAAAAAAATTGTTTGAAGAATGTATTGTGTGTATAAACAGATTTCTTAAATGTAAATGTTTTGTAGCCTGGTTGTTGACGGCCAGATATTATGTAGATTGTTTTTCTTTTACTTGGTGAAAATACTTGTGTAAATTTGAAATTGTATTGTGTACAGTGATTGAAATGTATTGTGAACAGAATAAATGTGTAACGGTGGGCTCGCCATCAAATCGTCGTAAGCCACTGACTAAATAAATGAATGAATAAATAAATAAAATGATAAATGAAAGGAATAGAGGGAGAGAGGGACTTTAGATTAGCTTAGATGGGACATTAACGATAAACCCATCATCCAACCTAAAGGTCCGATGATAAGTTTACCGTCAGGGCATATGAAGCTGGTTATCGAGACCCAGGAGAAATAATAATAATAATAATAATAATAATAATAATAATAATAATAATAATAATAATAATAATAATATACGATAGAACATAGCGACGAAAATGTGCTGAATTCATATTAGGAATGGGTTTTGGAGGAAAGGCAGAGAAATAAAGTTTGCTTCCTCGAAGCAGAGGTATTTTACCTGCGATGGTCAACGAACCTGCATACCGGAAGTCTCGCCTTTATACTTTTGGCTCGGACAGGGTTTACAACGGTTTTTCAAGGCTTAAAAGGGTGAGGAAGTAGACGTGCCTTATCTACGATCTAAGAATGTTCGGGAGAAGATTTTAAAACTCAAAATAAGCTGTGAGAAGCAGATGTGAAAGTTGTCACGTGGGGGTAGCCAATAACAAAAAAAATCATGAAACAAAAATTATAGCCAATCGAAAGATCGCGTAGGCATCACATGATACGTTTTGAACTTAAAACAGAACGAAACTTAAGAAAGGGAGAGGGGAAAATTCCACAGTTTGGCAAAAGGCGTGAAGGAGGAAAGACACGCCGAGACAGTCGGGGACAAAACTAACCATGACAGTGGCCGAGGCACATTCCGGTACAAATTAACCACGAGGACGTCGACGAAACGAAATTAGAAGAAAATAATCAGAAAGTTGATAGTGTAAAAATAAAGTTATGAAATCTAGGCAATTCGAGGGCTAGTCGGAGAAACACATAAGTAGCGACTTCGAAAGTGATAAGAATAATCGTGGCTTCGACGACGAAGGTGGCGGGTTGACCAGATAGGAATCTACGTAACAAAAATAAAGACATAACCCAAACTTCTCCGGCAGTATTATTAATATCATCAAGGCAGTGTCATCACCCCTGAAAAACAAGAACCTCATGCTCTACCGAATCAAACCCCAAATCCCTGCCATCCAACCAACGAACCCAGGACTCTGAGTCCATTGAAGCAACTGCCAGGAACACCACAGCTGATGAGTCAGAGGTCAGCGTCAAACGCTATATTGCCAGCCTTAAAATTCCGTACTCTCCATGAAGCTGCGAGAAACTGAAAATCAATGGGACTTGACAAAATATTGAACAATTCAAACCACTAATGAAGCATATATCGGAAATGGCTTATGCCATAAAACTTTCATTCAAATAAATTGCGTGTTTTAAAGAGATCTACATTTTTTTATCCAGTATGTCTTTGTCTATCATTTAACGTATACCAGCTATACAGATTATACAAAATTCCTTCTGAATGAAGGGTATTCAGAGCCAATTCCCAGAAAATTCAAACACTGTAATGTAAACAGTTTTTATATCCGTATATGGTATTTTAATCAAAATTGTTTGAGCCATTTTTGAGAAAACAAAGGATTTCGAAAAAAGGCTTCATATAAACAGTAGTTTGTAATGTGTGATATTCTTGAACTTTTGCTGTCGTATCTTTAAAATACACCGAAGTTGAATAAGTTTGGTATTTAACCGACGTTTCATCGTTGATGCTTTCACAGATACCACCCGCCTACTCGCCCACACACACACACACACACACACACACACACACACACACACACACAAACGTGTGTGGTACAGAACGTAAAAATCTATGTCTTAGATTAACCCAATTTTCTCTAATCCCCATCACTTATTAGTGGGTATAAAAATTATTCTTACGAAATTTTACTCTTATATAAAATTCAGTTTAATCGAGATAAACCTTTCCGGAAATATGCTGAATTACACATTTCGTTATAGCCATAAAGGGAATGGCGATAATCAAATGTTAAAGAACTGGACGCTACACTCTGGCCTTAAAGTTCCATACTGGCAGCGCGAGAAACTGATTAAAATCGGCAGGCTTTAAAACAATCCGTATTGAACAATGCCAACCATTAATAACTGATATCTCAGAAATGGCTGATGCCAAAAAAAGGTATTTGAAATAAATTGTGTGTTTTAAAGATATCTACATTTGTAGTGTAGTACGTTTTTGTCCATGTCTAACGTTTACCAGATATACATGATTATACACAATCCCTTCCGAATGAATGATTTTATTTGTCATGTCCTTAACATATAGCATTTTAATCAAAATCGTTAGGGCCATGTTTTAGAAAATGTTCCATGTAAGGCGAAGTAAGGGGTGAGAGATTTTCTTCATGCTGATGTTTGAACTAAATAAAAAGTTTGGTATTTAGCCGACTTTTGTTTTTGAGTTATCTATTCACACACACACACACACACACACACACACACACACACACACACACACACACACACACACCTTTTTCTAAAAATGCCTTTTGCGTTCATTGGGAACAAAATATTTATTTCCGAGAAATATGGACATGTAATTTTTGGGTAGAATAGAATACATCCCCTACTTAGTATACGTAGTGTAGAAAGTATAAATCTGATGCGATACATTCACGCTCTACCCTCTAGCGTTTATAAGTAGGTATACAAAGTAGTCTTATTATTGTTATATCCAGTTCCTTTTAATCCAAATAAAATTTTGCAGAAATATAGATACAAAGGGAAAAGGAATCGCAAAATTTTTAAAAACTGGCCGTAATAAGCTGTTCCTAAAATTCCTTAATTTTTCAATGAAGTCGGGAGAAACAACTGAATGTTAACATGACTTTAAAGAATGGCTAGAAATTGGCAATTCGAAAAATTAATAACGGATATTTCGGAAACGACTGATTCCACAAACAAAAGCAATTTGAAGCAAATTATGTGTTTTTATGTTTGTGTATTACGTTTCCGTCTTTCGCTTAATGTTTTCCAGTTATAGAAGATTATACCTACAAAATTGTTGACGAATGAAGAAGACTTGAAGCCTATTCCCAGAAAATTTAAGGTATACATTTTATTTACCATTTTAAGGATCCTTAATGTATGATAATTTAATCAAAATCATTAGAGCAATTTTATAGAAAACCAAACATTTAAAAAAAATTTCCACGTAAACGGTAGTTTGGTATAGGAGGATTTTCTTGAAAGTATTTGTGTCGCATCTTTGGAAGATATTGAACTTAGTTACTACGTTTGATGTTTTTCCGACTTTTTGTTTTTGAACTATGCTGTTCGCAGGCACATACACGTTTTTCCAAAACGCCGTTTTGTACTCAAGGGACCTCAAAACATGTATTTCTGGTGAAATCTCGGTATCGAATTTTTGGGTGAAATACTATGTACGTGGTAGAGAAAGTAACAATTTTTTTTATTCAGAGGTCCTTAAATTTACATTTCGGTAAAATCTGAGTGTCAAGTTTTTGGATGGAATGCAATACCTTCTCTACATGCTATATGTGCTATACAGAGCAAAACTGCATAATGAGCAGAATTTTAACGAGACAAAACCGTAAGAAAATGCATAACAGAAAATGGAATTTTAAATTTTCAGACTCTGTTTACTACACCTACGCACATATATTTAAACCCCAAACTCTGCAATGGGTGAAGACTTTTTAATGAAACTTTTTATAAAGTTCAGGATCTTTAATTTTCATACTGATTATACGAAACTCAGAAAACAAATAATTACAGCGTTATTTAAATTTCATTCGCAAAAAAGCTACGAATCGTACCAACTGGAAATTATATATGGCTGTATTAACATAGCTGAACACAAATCCAAGGGATGCAACCACCCTGGTCTTTGTAATTAACGTGGGTGATTGTAATAATTACAGGGCATTTGCAGCAACCACGCCATAATCCCACCACCACTGCGATAACATTGAACACAGTATTCCAACAGTTATGACAACATTACAAGCTGAAGTTTCTATTGTCGAGGGAACGGCGTGGGCGACAAACATTTACAGAGAACTCCAGAGTGAAGCGATAGCTAGTCACTCTAACTACAGGGGTCATCAGCAGGGGGTGCTAAGTGTGCATCTTGTGCCCTCTCACTCAAAACTTGGTTTGCTTTCGCGGTTCATTTGGTTTAATCTACTAACAACCGAGTGGACACAGAGTTAATTTACAGCGAGTTACCTGACAAACTCCGACTTCTGGACTGCTGTATGAACTCCACCGTGTTCCAAAACCATGTGCTTGAAAACCAGGGCTCTACGAAGTTATCTCTACGAGTACTTCCTATTTGAGATTTTATTCACTAAAATGGCTGGCTTTTGGCGTTACGTATGCCTACGAATTATTTTATTATATTTATAATGCTAGAAAACATACGTGGAATTCACATATAAACGCTATATATTATATTGTTATTATTATTATTACTATTTTTTCCGTGTATATGCCGACATTAGCATCCAAGTCATATTGGCAGCTTTGTCTTTGAAACAAATGCGTATTGAAAATTATATTCATTGCTTTATTACTGCGCTAATCCTGGGATTTGTTTGATTTGAGGTTTATTTATGAATATTAAATTCGCTCCCACATTTACTGTCACACTCATACTCCCAGACTCTAGGGATGATGGAGAATAAAGTCTGACTAAAGAAAAAATCTCGTCTTCCAGCCGGTAATCGAACCCGGGACCTTTAGATTTCGAAGCCAGCATGATAACATTGAACTATAGATGCAGTAGCTATATATTATTGTATTCATATAGAAAATAATTCTTGCACAGTCATATTACTTACTATATTTTTACTTTCTCTGCTGTATGGCGTAATTAAAAAACGAAAGTATTTAAGGTCTTCTTCCTGAATAAATTTTTATAACTTGTAAATCATAAGAAATACTTAGACAATAATTTACTACCAAAAATGTAGAATCATTAAATCACACAATTTATGCCAAATAAAACGTTTTATGAAATTAACCATTTCCAAGATATTCTTTATTATTGGTTTGAATTGTTAAATAGTTTAGACTTCAACTTAAATTAGCTCTTCATTTTTTTCCCTGGTGGTCATGGAAGGTAAACGACACGTGCCAATCCGCTGTTAAAGGATTTGACAATCACTTAAACCTGTTGTGTTCCCTTGTTCTGATTTTACCTGTAAGAAAATATTCAATAGCACCATTTCTGCAAATGTTTATCCGCTTAATATAAAGTATATGGAAGACTATGCTTTAGTAAGAATAGTTTGTTTAATAATGGGTAAAGAGAGCCATGTGGATATAATATCATGTTTTACAAATTCAGCAAAGCATGCTTATTTACAACTGTATTCAGTTGTTTATTCTGGTAAGGTAAAAAGGTACGTATCACGGAGGAGACTCCCGGTTATTCGTGGTATCTCTTGCATGAAAAGAAAAGAAATGAGAAAAAATCTGATAGATGTTTTACATTCACATGACTTTCTTACCCACTTAATGTTTATTTTTATGTATCTTCCAACCACAATTATTACGAAAGCTTATTGTTCTAGCTACATATTTCATATCCATCTACATAAACACTCCATGCAGAAATAGTTTCATTACACATTTCGTTATAGGAGCAAAAGGGATGGAGCTAATCGAATGGATAGACAGATGTTTCAAAGCGAGTGACTATACGCTGGCCTTCAAATGATATATTTTTTTCATGACATCGCTAGAAACAACTGAATAGCGACAGCAGTTTAAGTTTAAATGCCCTAATGGTTATTAGGGAGTGTAAACACAAAATGAATTTCAGAACCCCTTATGGTTTACCCAGAAAAATGCAAGTAAGTTGGGATATTTAAAGTCGCACCGGCAACGACTATGGTAGCTCAGTGGAGCGACGTCGCTAATTCGAGTTAAATCCCGGCTATAACTTTAAATTTTTCATTTTATTCTACCTTTCCGCATTTTCAAGCATGGTAAAGCATTGGAATCTATTAGTATGTTTTAAAAATATGCCTATACGGGCTTTGTGTAGTAAGATTTTGTCTCCTTAAGCTTACCAGTTATACATAGTTATACAAAATTCCTTCCGAAAAGGATTTTACAATTTCATTCAATTACAAATATCATTTTCCACATTAATATCTTAAATATATAATATTTAATTCAATATCATTACGCCATTTTTGAGAAAAAAAGGTTCGGAAAATGTGCCATGTAAGTAGTAGTTTAGGCTGAAGAGATTTTCTTGAAAATATGCGTGTCACAGATGCTGAACTTAAATACCAAGTTTAGTGTTTGTCAGAGTTTTCGTTTTTAAGTTACACATTCACGCCCCCCCAACACACACGCACACACATACAATTACTGTTTATAAAAATTTAAATTCTGAATTCAAGGCGCGTTAAAACATTAATTATTTCCGGTAATATCTCGATTTCCACTTTTCCTTTGGAGTGCAATACCTTCTTTACTTACTAGATAAGCGTAGAGAAAAAAATCGCAAACATTTAAGCATGTCGGCTGGATTACACTTGGAAAAGTTCTGAACCTGCAAATTAAAATATTTAAAAACGGCTAACACTACTAAAAAGGTTCATTGGACGCAAAGGTTTATTTGAACATTTTGATAAGCTGTACATGTTTTCTGTTAAGAAATTTTAAATTCATTGGGCCGAGTTTATTCAAAGAGAAAATCCAAATAATACTGCTAATGAAAAATTTAGATTTCATGTCATTAATCGTTTCCGATATATCTTTTTCTTATTGATTTGATTTCCCAAATACTTTATACTCTTTTTAAATGTTATATAACTGTTAATTCTTTTTCTCATAGTCATGCAAGGGACTTCGCTTCAGCCTACTGTGAAGTAACATTATGGCCCAAGCTTCGGGAGGTTGGCGCCGGGCAATCGGAGAAATAAATAGAAATAAATAACGCTCTCGTCCACCGTAAACACCAGAAGCGCTATCGTCACATAATCAGAATCATCTGGAAGCTTTCCTTCTCTCCGCCTCTAGAACGTTCTGGAACCAGCTGCTGTATAAGCGAGCATTCTCGTGTGCGAGTCAGTTGATGGGTTAGCAAGCGAAATATTGTGTGCATTTTGAATGTGACAAAAGGTGCTATTTTCCAAGCGAGTTTGTGAAGACTGTGGTGACGTGCGCAGCGAGTGCTGCTACTGCTAGGGATTAGAGACGTCTTGTGTTCGAATCTCCGGCGCGTGAAACCGTCCAGAAGAAGCAGTCACGTTGTACGCATTTCATTACGCCGCTACGTTCCGGAGAAAGTGAAGTGATAGTGAAAACTAAATGAAGCGACAATGAAATCTGGAACTGAAAATTATTAAGTCACAGTGAGAACTTAATAAAGTGACATTTGAAAACTACACAAAGTCATTCAACTTTATTCGCCTTTGAAGTAGAATATTTGTTGGTAGTGGGAAGATGCTTCATGTTTATATGCACCACGAATGGGAGCCAAATTGTCGCGGTCACTTCGTGTTATCTTTTTGCTGGGCGCCTGTTATTGTATTACTATTTTTAAATTTGGGTTCATTGTCCTCCCGCTAGCTATTATTTCTCGGTCGAGCACATCTCTTGAACAGGGTGTGTAAACGGAAAGGATTTGCTACTGAAAGATAACACTGATCAAAGAACTTTGTTTTTACACTTTTATTGCCGTCACACATTATTCATTTCACATAATTATTCTTGATACACGCCAGACTGAAACTGTTATATTTTCTAATATCACTATAATCACTTATTTGCTGCACATTATTAATTCGCATATTTCACATTTATAACTAACTTTACGACGCGAGAGATTCTGTAGAATTGCGTAATGTGTACTATAAGTATGCTTCCGTTGAACTACGTGACGTATAACTCACGAATACTTATGTTGAACTGATCGACGTATTACACGCGAATGCTTCTTCTGGACTGTGTAACGTTTAATGCACAAATGTTTCTGTTGGACTGAACGTTACCCATCTCTGACTTTAGCTTTTTATACACCCTCACCCGATATGCCTAAAGATTATAACCGAGCTGCTATTGGTTAATAAAACGCGCCAACATTAGCGTCTATATTTATATCCAATCCAAATTACGAACACATATGCTCTAGGGAAGAAATTCCCGCCATTTTTAAGAAAAGCGCGCCAATCTGACGTCATTTGCTTGTCTCTAATAATTGATAAACAACTCACCCCCTCGCTCATTGTTACCCGCTCTTATTGTCAGTTTCAGTGAGGCCGTGTAAACTTATTTCCTAACAATGCTTATAATTAACAAATATCTTAAATCACTGTCATACAATAATGCTTATTTACACCTCAATCACTCTGGCATTTACATTGTTGTGATACAAATTACTGCCACACCTTGTACTACCAACGACGAAAAATTAATAATATATAAAGAGCAAATGTGTGTGCGTGTGTGCGTGCGTGTGTGAGTGTGTGTGTGTGTGTAGCGTAATTCAACCGACTTTTATAATCCTTTCAGCATTGAAAAGCCATAATCTTCCAGACAGCCATAAGCTATATAATGTTTCCAAAATTTGAAAACTGGAAGATTAGGGGTTTCGTTTTTATATTCATGTCACCAAATTTCAATAAGTATTCGTTGAATATGGATTTCACAAGATACTTTTGACACTTTATTGAAAATATAGTAGAGTCCAAAGGGATATAGGTTGCTTAAAATGTTTTAAAATTGAGTTATTTTGGAGGTAGTTGTATGTACATCATATCGACATTTGCCTTATATTTCACTGGAGCTATATAAGTAATATTTTTAGTGTGATTTTAACAAAACTGGGGACATTTGGATTCTAGGAACTGACAAAAATGATAAGCTACCCTTACATTCAATCCCTCTTTGCAACCCCTAAATTATAAAGCAATTTTGTTTGCCCTATAGAAATGAAACTCCGCACGCTTATACTATAAGACCCAACAAAAGTTATTAGCTACCTCACAACTCTAAAAATTTACTCCTAGCATACTGTGACAGCGCGTGCGGCTCTAACTGCGGGTCTCATCCCCGTCGCAAGTTGGGTGGGCCTGTGACGGGGCATCGGAATGGCCGGAATAATAGGAAAATAGCGAGTGTAGAATAAAAAGCGCCTTTATGTGTCGCTTACTTGTTCCGGAACCTTCGTTTCGGTATGTTCTAGTAGAATCTTGTTCTCGAAAGTTCCACTTTGTATGCAGGCCTATATAATAGACTGTCGTCTAAAAGACGAGATCTTAGTGCTGAGTTCAGTTGAATAGAGTTGTATTAGAAGTGATGAAGTGAAAAGTAGACAATGCAGTTTAATGGTTAGTTGTAACCCAGTCAACTGCACCCAGTTGTGCAGTTCAGTTGGGATTTAATTCGCGGGACCAGTTGTGTTATATTCTGGGTTTGTGTCAAAGTGACTCAAGTGTAACATTTGTGCTACATTGAGTTTCTAGTGATAAATAAAGTGTGTTTTCGTAATGACTTGCGTTCTCATTTATTACATAATTTTCAACCCATTATATGGAAATCTACACTATTTAAATCTTTGGTCAAAAAACTGTTCAATTTTACAATAGGAGTTGGCAAAAAGTATAGCTTACGCTACAATTTACATAAAGAACATTATCGTAATTTTGAATTATGGAGTGCTCCAAAGTTTTAAAACCTACGCTTATTTTAAACTCCTTATGGATAAAACTGTACTACTTGGTCAACTACGGTACAAATTTGTGCACTTGGAATATAGAACATGGTACTATTCGATCAATCTAGACAAAACTGTGGACATATACTTTAAATTCAAATACAAATTACAGTTACTCATGACTTTCAAAAATCACCTCTATCCTTATTTTTAACCCCGTGGGTTGATAATGTACCAATTGAATACAGGGTAAGACAGTTTGTATGTAAAAAGCCGTTTCTGCAAACGTTTAACATGAAATATATAGAAGAATAAACTTTGGTAAGAATAGTTTGGTTGAAGAGTGAGCAGAGAAAGTCATGTGGATATAAAGTATCAAAATATTTCTCGAATTAAACCTAAGATACCAATGAAATTTTATGCTTTAGATACGATGCTACAGATTTAACAGTTGGAACAGACAAGGAGTAAAAAAGACTGTGCTCTCAGATAAGTAACGCATCTGGTGCAGTCTGTTCGACTCATTCTTTCACCGGGGAAGGAATGTGGACTTGCGACATTGGATGCATAAACCTCAATTACTGTGAACGAGTGAGGTAAAGAAAACTTCATAGAGCAGAGCCATAGAGCACTTTGTTGTTAGAAATTGGAGGTTAGCTTCCGAGAGGAAGCAGTAACGGAAAATTGGATTGCTGCCTTATGCGTGGACAAATGCACACAAGTTAGCATTGCTTGCAAAATATAAAGCTCGGGGAGAGATAAGAGAATGTTTTGCATAACAGGAAACTATTAGTAGTCCTGCACCAAAAAATATGGTTTTAGATGGAACCGTATTGTGAAAACTTTTCGCCACGTTGGAAGAAATTGGAATAAGAAAGCCATTACTTCTGATGGGAGAAAAAAATGATGCCTCTTTCAAATGCTTTCTTTTAATTGAAGTGATTCTTTTTATCACCACAAGAACAAATATGTAATGCTATATACGAAAACTTTGGTTTGAAAAATCATGTGATGTGATACAATTACACAACTTCTTACTCTAGTACTAACTTTATATCTACTTTGAAAATTCTTTGTAAGGAAAAGGCTTATTTTTCCCTTATTCTCTTATGCTTTCAATACAAATTTTATTATAGCTACATATGAGCATACAGGACCCAAGTATGACAGTTAAAGTTTATGAATAAACTCGCTAATCGTTTTAGTACTTGTCCTTTGAGGCAGTTTGTCTGATCAAACGAGTTGTTACATTTTGTCAATTGACAGGATGATTCACAAGAAAAGCGTAATTTCTTGTGGAATAATTACCTATCTGAGTACCATTAAGATAATTCTTCAGATGTTTGTTTTCTCTAAATAGGCAATAACAAATATAAAGCTTGAACATAGTTAAAATCTTCTCTCTTATAAACAAGGGTTTGCACTGGGCATCATGCACTGATTCTGTCAGTATATGTAAAGTCATTTTTTTTGCAATTTAAGTACTTTAAATAGCCTTGAAATGTTACCTCAGATATGCAAGCTTTAAATATTTCTTAATAATTTGATTTTTTAGGTTCCTAAGATCATAGCACACAAACAGAAACAGACACACAGGTGCGTCTTTGAAAAAATGCTTTTTTAGTTATAGAATATGTTGAGTCGGCTTTTTCTCACATCACAAAGGCACTCGATTTTGATGGCCGTTAATATTTATTTTTAGGTTCAAAGGACCCCAAAACGTGTATGTCCGGTAAAATCTCAGCACGAGATTTTTAGGAGCAAAACGATACTTCTTTAGGTATTGTAGAACGTAATATATAGGTTTAATTATATTTTAGGTATTTTAAAAACTGATTTTTCTGTTTCAGGTGGACAAAATTATCTTATTTTTGGAGTGAAAGCATTCAATTTCAATCATGAGCATTTTCTATGCTGTGGTTAGTGTGGTCCGTATATGCAGAAGCTGATGATAAAACGGACTGTATGTACATTGCAGGGTATTTTACTCTCCCCTTAGTGCTGTGTGTATCCGTTTGGCTACTATAGTTTTACAGCTTGAACCTTAAAAATTCATGATAAGCCTTGATCAACCCTTATTAAAGGCTACACGGTTGTAGTCTGTGATAATATCTATTGGTATCCATTCCATCCAACGCACTACACGAGTACACAAACTTTGATTAAAATACATTTCTGCGTTCGGCATTCCTAAAATTAACTTTACACACCCTTCTTTTTTAGCTTGTTATGTTCACATTGGTACAGCGTGGTGTTTTCTGCTTTATTGTCCAACCATTCCCATTTAATCCGCCCAAAAGTGTTTCTAAAGTAATTTTTTTTGCAGTTTCAATCAACCCCTTCTTTGATACATATGGAGAGAAGTAAAATGTCATTGCTGAAATAACTTTTAATGTATTCCATTTGAATCGTAGCGTTAAAACGCGAGCGAACGAGGCTATGCGAGTTGAATAAAAATCATAAAGTTAATAACTGTCACTAATTTACACCATCACATCAATGTGGCGTGCTTGGAGTGAAAATTAAAAACCATTCCTGCGCCTCGTACCAATTTAGCGTGTTAAACACATTTTTGCTTTAAAAATCTTCTGGGCTCTGCCGGTATTATATTTCAGTTAGAAACATCGATGGGGGGGGGGAGGAATGCATAGCAAAGCTTTTGAAGTTTCATCATATTCGAAAAGTCCTGCATCATCAGCGTTTCCAGTATCTTCATTGCTTCTCCATCATTGTTGTAAATTACTGGAAGTAACTGATGGCTCATTTCAGCTTTACTCTATATTCTCAACGACTGAAATACTCATTTACAAATCGCTGGTAAATCAACGAAAACTGTCACAAGGCGATACAGTAAAATGTACAAAAAGAAATGGGTGAAAAATACAGATTTTAAAATGTTTACTAGAAGCGACAGAGAAATCTGTTTAACTTTCATTACTATGAAGGACCAAGCCTTTAAAAGTAGTTTTAAAAATGTTGTATGGTTTCATCCGCGCCTTTCTATGATAGCGGCAGACGGCAACAAGCGCCGAGGACGCGGACAGGAAAAAACACCGCGCAGACGGTTCGTAGTTTATTGGCTCATCCAGTACGTAGGTAAGGTGAGACAAAAAGGCTATGGAAGGTGGGTGACATTAATGGAAATGATAATGGAGATGTCGCTTTAGGTATACTAAAAAATTTAAAATTCTATGATGGCTGATCCAATATATAACACCATTATATAGATAACCTGATTTTAAATATAATGGGGGAATGGAAGTAACACAATTGCATAAATTAGAGAATTCTAAATTACAAAATATAATTGTAATGGTGGTGGTAGTAAGTTTATAGTAATACTGTACTAATGAAAGCATGATTCTTGTATGGAAAATTTGAATAAATTCATTCATTCATTCATTCATTCATTCATTCATTCATTCATTCATAGGATTCTCCTTCTGTTTTCTTAGTTATACGAAATTATAGAAAGTTCAACCAATAAAGGGGACTTAATGGAACAGACAATTCAAAGTTGTAAATTCTAATTATTATGCATATATCTTTAAAAACTTGTTACTTTAATTAAAATATCCAGATACTTTTGTGAGAAAATACTAAATAAAGAAAACTTTCCATGTTAAAGTCTTTTGAAATCTGGGAATTTTCTTAAAGTCTCCGTTTTGCATTCTTTTAAGATGCTAAACTTTAATATAAAGCTAGATATATATATATATATATATATATATATATATATATATATATATCTGACGTTTATTTTTTCAACATCTTTTTCGCTGTTCATACGACTACACACTGATATTTTACTAGTAGTAGACCTCAAAGCATGTATTTTCGACGAAATATCGATATTAAATATTTTCCTCTACGTAATATAATTGCTAGAGAAGGTAAACATGTAAATGTGATTTTTGCACACTAGTCCACAGCTCTATAGTAAAACAGACTTGTGGAAGAATATTCGCTGTTGAAAGGACTGGTTGACGTCAGTTCTCTTCAACAGGCCACCACCGGCGTTATCACAACAGGCCCAAGTCTTCCGAACGTTCTCAAGTAGAGACATTCAGAAAGAATGGATGGCAGAGGAGTGCTTTTATGCAGCTGTAGACGTCAGACAAGCCAATTTATGCTATAAAGACAATCACAGACACGCGGCTGCGCAGACCCTCTTTCAGGAATCCTGACCCGGCATGATAAGAGCTTCCCCCTTTTCTCTACATTATCTCCCTTCCATTTCTTTGCTGCCTAAGCGGATTCTCTTTATCAATCTCTCCACTTCAGGTATCCGTTTTTTCACTTCATATCCATTTAATCTTGCCTTTGCACGCCTCCTCCAATTCCAGTTCGTGTCCGTTGCTTTGTAGGTCGGCGGCTCCAAATTAAGCTAAGACTCCTAATGTGGAAATTGCTTCTGAAGCATCTTGATTTAACATGGCGTTTAAATGATTCCATCTCGTAAGCCGAGTGCTGCATTGGGATTTAGAGCCGTTGAGCACGAAAGACGAGGAGAAGGCGTAGCTTAAGCCGTGAGAGTATTTAAGCTCTTTGGTGTTGAGTGGCACAGGCTGAAACCCTCTCTAAGATTTATTCCGTTATCATATTCTCAGGTAATAATTTCTAGATACAGAAGTTATAATAATGACTGCAAACAAAAATGTAGGTACTAAATAAATAACAAATTAATTCATTTACATTAGATATGTGACCATGTTTTGTAACACGTGGCATAAGTATCGGATATTAACGCGCATAAGAGGTTGCCTTATATACAGAATATTCACGAATTCGCACATTAACTTTCATAATTATATTTCACGTACAAACTGGAGACAAAATATTTATGGAAGTTGTACGTTAAATATAATACTTCTGATATTATAATAAGAAGACGCAATTTATCGATAGACACTTGCCACCTGCGGCTGATAACATCCTCGCGGGTGCTGCTAATTGCCTAAAGATAAATTCATCGCTGTTCCTGCCTTATGCAAGTGAGGAAACTTCAAGGACAATACGACTTGAAAGGAAGGGAGGAGCAGTAACAGATTAAACTTCAGCCGGTTTGCTGAGCCCGCATGGGTGTAACCAGAGGCAGGCTGATAAATGTCTTATGCTAAACTGTGATCGAAATCCAGTCTTAACTCTATATGTAATATGTTAATTATTACTCTTAGAACACACGATCTATTAAAGCTCGTCTCGAAATTTGCTTGGATTCCGGAGAGTTTCTGTATAAGTTCGTGAACACCTGTATACGAGAGCCAAAAACAATCTACAGAATTACTTAATTGCTACATACTTTATTTTGTGATCTACTCATACCAACCTGCCCATACCAAACACCTCTTAAGAGGTAAATGAATGATTCGTAACTGTTTGATAGCTGTTGGGTGCCAATTAGTCCGTTTTTCTAGTTCAACTTTCAAATGCGTAGGATCATTAAATGGATTTTTCAGGAAGAGTCGATCTGATTTAATAACTTTGAATAAAATGTATCAGTCATTATTTAATGAATCAGTACATCAACCTCTAATAGTGGTGTACAGTTCTGTTAAACATTCTAAATCAGTGAACTACTTTTTCAGTGTATTGTTACTAAAGTGCAAATAAGCTACCAATCCTTAAAAAAATACAATTTGATAATAAAATCGCATGAATGATCTCGCTTCCTAGCGATATTTATTTTTTGATTAACAAAAAGACCTTCAGGGAAACGTTTAGATCATCGGAAAATGGCTCCCATCTGCTATAATCGCGTTTTGAAGCAATGTATGAACTTCTGTCAGCGTAAGTGGTCAGGAACCTTAAGATTTAATTAAATATGTTTAATCTATAAGCTATCGTGAATTTATTTATATTAATTGCAGATTTCAATATGTTATACATAAAAAGTTTTTAAGTTGTAGGATTAATCCTGAACACACATTTATTTTACTGATTCGTTTTGTATATCCCCCTTTGACTTCTACGGTCATATAGGGGGAAGGCTGTCACTTTTGAAATTGCTAGTAATGCGTTGGTTGTAGGGTTTTAGCTTCTGTTGCTGCTGATTTTCGTTTGAAATCACGTTGATATTCACTACTATACTCTGCGAAGAATAGATACATTTCCTACCGCAGCCAGGAAACAGGAACCTCTTTGTTGAGAATCAGAATGTTGACCACTGGTTAACAGAGCAGCAACTTTTTCAGAATGTCTTGCATTAATAATTCAGTAGACAACATCAACTTGTGCCGTGAAAAGTTTATTCTGCATTGATTCTGTTATGAATTTTAGAGTTTCGAGAAATATAAAACATGAATGCAAGTAGTATTGCCAGATTTGCCAGTTTTAAAATGCAACGAAATAATTGCATGCAGATGTGCACGTTAATTAAAGCTTCGTGCTTAGGAATTTAAATGTTCAGAAAGGCAAACCCGAAATAGCAGCTAATGTTTCGATTTTTTGATGAATATTAAAAAAAAAAGCCTCATGCTTTCCCTAAATAAAAACTCCACGGAACAACAGCCCGTTGCCGGACCAAGGCCTGGCGCCCTGCCTCTGCATCCCCACCTGTGCCCACAACAGGCGTCATGAATGGGGTGCAACCAATGTAAAATTCACATACTATATTTATTATACCCACAGTGATAGGTTGATCCGTGCCAAAACAAACACACGTGACCAGTGCACCGCGGTACAACACTGCGCGCAGGAAAATGGTCCCATGCTAATAATCTAAATTTTAGAATGAATTCATGTTAGATGGTATAATATTTTATACAAATACCTAAGAGTTTAATTAATTTATACCCTTTAACAGGGCTAAATTCCCAACATGCAATTCGTATGAGTCACCTGCATGCGGGTATGCACAGAATATTGTTTACAGCCAGAAAACGCCAGTTTCTGTTTAGTATCACGGCGGATGGTGAACTTGCTTTCGCGTCTTCGTCGACTTAGTAAAGCATAAGCCGGGCAAACCATTGACTAGTGCTGAAAAAATAATAGTATTGAATGTTTGTATTAAATTATTTGGAAAATATCCAACATTTCTCGTGAAAGAAGAGGTGAAATTAACTCCTGAGTACACCAGTGTTTCAAGTACAAGTATAAACGGAGCTCTTAAAGAAAAATTTAAAACGGGAAAAGTTGTTACACCCAGGAAAGCGAAAGAAAGCATGTGAAATACGCGATGCAAAAATGAGACAATTTTGCGAAGAATGTAATTCGTGTAACAGTGCGTAATTTCTTTTTTAAAAATTAGCCGCCAACAGTTGATAAAGCGCCGCTCCCAGAAAGCGAATAAATCGTAAGTTATCGCATACTTATAAAGTACTTGTCGTACTTTCTTTTTCGCTCGGTTCTTTTAGAATGAACTATTATTATATGTGCAAACGTTTATTTTGTTGTAACCATAAATCTTATCACCTTTAATCCTTAACCTAATATGTTACTCACCGTTTAAGTTTACGGAATAAGGGCTCTGTTCTTTTTGCACTACTTATCGTGTGTACTCGCCACTCGATCTGAAAGTGTTTCTGGTATGAGTGGCGGAAGGATACATTATAGTATATACACTGTATTATTCATATAAAAGCGATTATTCCATACAAGTAAACTTCTCACGATATACGAGGGCAGTCTAGAAAGTTCCAGACGTTTTGGTTTATCGTGGCGATGAGTAGGGCTAGAGCCGCCATCCTGATGTCAGAACGTTCCTACATTCAGTACGCATCCAGCTGTGGTAGCGTGAGGACTGTGCCTTCCTTACTGTGCTCTCTGTGAGTTGTTAAAACGTGCGCTGCAATAGAAAATCCCGCCACTTGTCAAGTGCGGTCTGTGATTAGGTTTGTGTTGGCTAAAAAGAACAAACCAACTGAAATTTATCGTCAATTATTGTGATGTTTACGGGCAGGGAATAATGAGTGAAAGCCGAGACAGGCAATGGTGCATTAATTTTAAAAATGGCCGTACCAATGTTATGACTGATGAATGTCAATGGAAATCAATGACAAAATTCGTGAAAATCGTCGTTTCGCGATTACAGAACTTTCGGAATATTTTCCCCAAATTTCACGGAGTTTAGTGCATCAAATTGTGGTGGAGAAGCTTGGTTACCACAAATTTTGTGCTAGATGGGTTCCAAAAATCCTAACGGAAAACCATAAAAAACAGACTGGCTGCAGCACTGATCTTCCTCCAGATTTCAACAAATATGGTAACTCTTTACTCGATCGTATCGTAACCGGGGACGAGACTTGGGTGAAGCATATCAATTGTGAAACAAAACAGCAGTCGATGAAATGGGGAAACACACATTCTCCCAAGAAACCAAGAAAGCGTTTGCAAACGCTGTCAGCAAGAAAGATCATGGCTACTATGTTTTGGGACTCTAAGGGAATGCTTCTCGTTGAGTTTCTGGAAGTGGAACAACAATAACCTCAGAGAGGTATTGTGAAACACTAAGACAGTTAAGGCGTGACATACAAAATAAGCGTCGGAGAAAACTTAGCACCAAGGTGCTGTTTCTTCACGACAATGCACGCCCACACACAGCCAATCGTACCCGAACACTCTTGGATGGTTTTGGATGGGAGGTGTTTGACCACGCACCATACAGCCCTGATTTGGCGCCGAGCGACTACCACCTCTCCCCAGCGATTAAGTAATGGCTCGGTACACAACGCTTTGATAGTGACGCTGAACTACATGCCGGTGTAAACCAGTGATTGAAGTCGCAGGCGGCAGATTTCTACAGAGAGGGTATTGAAAAACTTTTGCCACGGTATGATAAATGCCTCAATTTGAATGGCGATTAAGTAGAAACATAGCTTAAGAGCGTACCTTTCAAATGTATATAATAAACGTTGATATTTGCATTTTGTTAATTGTTTATTTCAAAACTTTTGGGACTTTCTGGATTGCCCTCGTATTTTTAACCAGGAATTGTTCCAAATAAAGCAAGAAGTTTACAACATGCGGAAACAGCATCGAAATGTTCATTCCCGGTAGCAAGTTATTGTGTTGGAAAAACAATAAAGCGGAAAAAGCAAGAATCGCAAACTTTCAAGCATGACCGTTAGTTGACGCTTAGGAAAGATCTAACCTTGCAACATTAATCTTTTGTAAAGACTTATATTTTTGTGAGTAAGTTTGTGACTATCTTACAAGACTTCCTTTTTTATACAAATTTATACAAAATTCAAATAAAGGAAAGCTTACAGGATATTCATTTTCTCTTGTACGTCAATAAAATTAAAATATAGCTTGGGTTGTGGAGATTTTCTTGAAAATCCTCGTGAGGCATCCTTGGAAGGTGCTAAATTAAAGAGAAGGTTTGATATGTAAGTGACGTGTTAGCTATGCTGTTCGCAGATAAGCAAACACGCACACGCATACACACATTCACAAGTACCTCTCTTTTTAAAATGCCTTTTTTGAAGGTTTCAGGGGATTCAGAAATGAATATTACCGATATCAAACTTTTATGTGGCATACAATACCTCCCATTACCTACTTTAGGTAGGTAGAAGCACGCACGCACATACACGTGGAGTTTAGGGATCTGTAAACATGCATTTCGTTGCAATCTCAATAGCACTTCCTCCACCTAAGCGGTAGGGAGAGTGAAAAGAAATAGGAACTAAATAAATAAAGAAATAAGGCTACGCTTAAGCTATACACCTGAGCGCACCAGGTTCATACAAGTAAACGTTTTTGGATGCTAACTCACTGCGCTCCTTATACTTATGTAGACTGCTATTTTAATCATATGCCGATGTTACGAGTGAAGTGACTGGAACGATGTGCTCCCTCTTTCTCGTTATGTTTAGCTCACTGAAGCGTAATGCATTTAATATGGCTCCAAACAACCATGAAACAAGAGCAGAGAATAACAACATAAAGGAAAGCTGGAGAAAACATTGCGCTGGATTTACCGCAGCGGGGACGGAGCACGGGCTCTCAATCAAGTAAATTGGTGCCGGTGGGAAAGCAATAACACCACCAACTTCTCGGCAACAACAAGTCTTGGGAAAGCTCTATTGGTTTGTTTCCGTGGCTATACGCGACAACAAACTGGGTCCCATATTGCCTCTCGCGTATGTCACAGAGTATCTAAATCTCAAATATATTTGAATAATCTTAAGAAATAAAACATTCTTTCTTCTACACTGACCTATGGTAGCATTCCACTGAAAAATTTATATAATGTGTTCATCAGAAATGCGTTTTAAGGTTCACTCAATCAAATAAAGGTATATTTTAGAAAAAGGCGTGCATGTGTGCACGTTTGTTGAAATTCGGATAAATACCAAACTCATTATTTAAGTTCCGATCTACCAGGGGTCACATACTTGGTAGATTCTCACCCCAAATCATTACCTATGTGGAAAAAATTTGTAAAGGTAATATCAGGCTCAGAAATTCAATAGCATAGTCGGGATTTGAGCCACGGATCTGCCGCTTTCCGTAAGGTTTCTCTTACCAAATGACCTACACTGGTAACATGCCGGCACAACATTAAAATCCCCAACTCACTTGTATTTGTTCCGGTAAAACACAAGGAGATATCAAGTCCATTTTGAAATGATATACATAATTGGCGACTTACAACGTCGAAAGTACCTACTTTTAGTCGCGGGATTTATAGTTAATTATTGTTTCACCCAAGTCGTATGTGGTACATGGTTAGAAAGGTAGAAAGGTACAACCAGTCTTGTACTACACATGGCTTATGTGAAAGAACAATTAATTATCAAATTACCAATTGTTTAAGATTTTAACACGACAAAATATATACAGTTGAATATCACTTATGCATTATTCTCTTCTACGTTATTCAGTTATAATTATGTTAAATTCTTTTAGAGACTGCAGCGGGAAAACGTTTGTGCCATTTGTAGTGGGGAATCGTTGATCATCTTGGTTGATGCCCTCTGCTGCAGTGTTCTGGTCTCCGGCTACCTTTGCTCAGTGGTTGATGATTTCTCCATTCCTAGTAAATTACTCATCTAACTAATTTCACTGATCTCAGGATTTTCGTAGGCAAGGCAAATTAAAATACACCGCATTTCCCTTAAAATGTGGCTTATTATCAACAAAATACTTATGGGCGGCTAGCTTTGCCCATGTTTAACAATTCCCACCATAATAATAAATTAAGAGCCTAGTCTAACTGCACACGCGTGCATCCGTCGTCCAGAGAGTATCACTGTGGTTGAGGAAATTCTATAAGAGAGTGAAAATCTGGGGCTTTCTTTCCCCTTTTATACCCAAACCTAGTAATGCTCACCTTCGCGCCTCAAAATATAACGACATTCTAATTGGTCCTCAGACGCGTTACCTTATTATGTATGAAAAATATTCTGCTCACGTTTCACACACGCCTTCCAGTGACGCGTCCGGAAGCAGATTCAATATCTCTGTCTGTCTCCTTTCTATATCTATCTCTTTCTATTTCTGGTTATTGATTCAAGTTTAGATGAAAGGTGGTGGGTTGTACTTAGAATTACCTTTTACCTGAATTAGCTAGCTCGCCCGTCCCTTACTTATCTATGTTACAATCTGCTTTGTACATTTCTTGGCTGCTAAATATTCTAACATCTTTCTTGATGAATTAAATTATTATGTAAAATTCCTGTTTGATATATGTGTGGTATATCCTCTTTCAAGACCGAAGTTTGTCCAATAATATTTACTCAATTATACGTTTTCTCAGTAGTAAGTCACATTTTTCTGGTCCCAGTGTACGAAGCATATGAATTCATTTACTCCATGTACAATTATGTTTATGCTATGTTAAGATATATTATGCGTGGTTTCTTGTACTCTGTAAGTGTCCGTTCCCCGCAAAATAGTGCTAAACAGTACCCATGCTGTATAACACTGGGTACTGTGCTAAAGTATTTTCGGCGTCAGTATTTTCAGAACGCATTATTAATGCAAGGCGGCGCCGTGGCCGAGCGGTTAGACCGCTCGCCTCCCACCGAGGCAGCCCGGGTTCAATCCCAGGGACCTGCATGTGGGATTTGTGGTGGGCGAAGCGGCGTCTGGGCGGGTTTTCTCCGGGTTCTCCGGTTTCCCCCGCCATTTCCTTTCATCCATTTCACCGACATTTCGTTTCATCTACTTCCTTCATCCCATACCAGGCATTGGGCTGATCACCCATCCTGGATGCTCTGTCCGATCCATGAGTGTCTGCTCCTCGACGGGCCTCTGACCCCAGGCACCCGCTTGTAAGTCCTGGGGGGTGTAAGTCCTACATAAGAGGAGGGTAAACAGATAATGAATGAATGAATGAAATTATTAATGCAGATTAACTCAGGCATTAACAATAATAAATAAAATTGGACGATTCTTTAAATCAGTGTAAAACATTATTGTCCACTTGAATTATTTGGTTTGATATATTAACAATAGTACTAAAAGATAAAAATAAAGTTACGTATCAAGGAGGGACCCCCGAAACCGGGGCTGAGCACCGCACGTAGGCCAATGTGGCCCTTTGTGCTTCGAATGTGAACCATGGGAGGGAGTGATGAGGGAGAGAGATCCGGGAGACGACTTGCGCAAGCTTGATGGGGTCCGTAATGTTTCCAGATTGAATGCATCCAGTATTCAAGCCTGCCCACAAGATCCGAACTCCTGGGGGTACATTTAAGGGAAGCCTGCACATGAACACCCGGAGGCTGGTCTGTGAGCAATCGGACCGACGCCAGGGAGAAACCTTTGCAAAGCGCACCTCCACCGCCCAGCTACAACATGCCGAACACTGTCGCCTGGTCCTTCAAACTCGAAACAGATAATGATAAAGGAAATTATTGGACAGGAAAGTGATGGTAGAATAGGAACCATCATTCGCCCACTGAACCTGGGATACCACGAAAAACTCCTGGTAAAATGGGCGCTCAATGGGAATCGAACTAGGAACCTCCCGAATGCGAGCATACCGTGTTTCCATGGAGCCATCTCGTTTGGTAATAATAGCACTTGTATGTAGGCTAGTACTCTAAACAGTGTACTACGTTTATTATTTATGTATTTGCTTCAATTGTTACTTTCTTATATTAAAAAATACAAAATTAGTTTGAGTAAAAGTCTCATAAAACAGTTTGAATTCACTTTTATTTTTACAATTTACTTTTACGTTTTTATGTTTATATTTTATTTCAGCATTTTTCCCTACAAGACGCTATCTTCTTTAACGGAGGGAATACTGTACCTACGCCCCAAAGAGGCGGCGTCTCCGGAAGGAAAGATGAGGCGAGAGGAGACACCGGGCAACCGTATCCAGGAGCGATGGTACAGCAATGACAATATCCCCTAAGTTCCCAGAAATAGACATCCCGGTAAACGGTCAGACAGACTGGGTACACCACCCACACAGCGGGGGTCCAACGTCCTTCAAGGGGGTTCAAATACCCAGCAGCCACCCGAAATCCGAGAGACGGAGAGAGTTCATACACAGCATCCTTTTCGCTTGCCACGCTGTACCGAAACATCATCGCCGACACTTCCGAGCCTGAAAAGACCAATGGGATGAAGGATGAATGATGATGACCGGAATGGAATGAAATGGAGGAACAGGAAACTCGGGGACTGAAAGAAACCACTTCTTCTTTGATGACCCGGGAAAACCCCAGAAAAAACCCATGGGTCAAAATGGATCGTCGCCGGGGATCAAATCCGAGGATTGAATTTTCTGCGATAGCCTGTGAAGTGCTCTTCACCCTGAATTCATTTTGTGTAATTTTTTATAACAGATGACAAACGATAATGTATATACAAAAACTTGATACACAGAAATGTGGAGGAAGCTTCTTCTAACCAACAGTTAAGGTCAATTTTTAGCATTAACCATTTGCTAGATATTAATGGCTATTAATCTTCTCTCATGATCATGCAAACCATTTCAAAGCCATTACATAACGATCCAGTTTTATGATCTGCTATCGCTTCAGTCTACTATATCCCTATTTTATCTTCAAAGAAATGGGTAGAGAAAGCATTTGTACATTCATAAAATCTATATTAAATTAAAGAGAAGGTTCCAATTTATAGGAGTACATAAAAACTAACAATGTTATTTGTTGGCAACGTTCATCCTTTAGTCTCCGTTTAATTTCTTTCCCTCTTTTAATTGAACGTTCACAGTTACGTTTTAATACACTCTAATGTTACACGATTTTGGATTTACCTTCGACATTACGGAATTCTTGGATACTTTCGCTTTCCTTGGCCATCTTTACTACTAGAAAGGGTAAAGATGACCGCCTTTAAAAGTACAGAACTCATCGAATGGAAGCTCCAGGCATATTTATAAACTTAAGGAGGGGATGAAAAACCCCATTTCATAAATGCTAAATGTGCTAATTTACTACCCCTTATCTCAGGAACTATTTAAAATATTATTCTGAAATTTTTACACAATGTTGAAGAATACCGTCTACGTTCACTGATCTATTTTTTATCCAATACGTTTATTTTTAATTATTTACTTCAGTGTTAAGTAATTACTATTGGTGTCCACTTTGTTTGGTCCTGACCATTTTCAGATAAACCTCCATTTTTCTTTTAGCATATATACTTATTGCGTTACTTTAATTTAAATTATCAATTTTTTCTCTATTTGTCTTTGTCATTTAATTTTAATTTTTCACAGGGACTCTCCTAAACTTTTAGCTGGTATTTATCTTAAATTATCTTATTTAATACTTCTAATTTATTTGTCTTTAGCCATTCCATTTTTATCAACTACGTTCTCAATTCATTCGTCAATTTGTAATCAAACATTTTGTGTAATTCTTTTTCTTCTTCTCCCCAAATTGGACAAAACCGCTGTATATCCCCCCTCAAACATTTTAATTTTCAAATGTCTAGTTTAAACTAAGCAATCCTTCATCTCTCGCTTCTGTTACAGACTTTGACATATTGTCACAACTATAGGGGATGCGACTGGGGGAATGGCTGATTGGAATTAAAGAAGGTTAGAGACAACTCAGAGTTTGGCTTCAACGATCCTGTTATACTTTTGATAGTAGCAGAACTGTAATTAAGTCAGTGAGCTTACAATATGGGGCTGAATCAGTTATTTAGTTCAGCCCATATGGTTCTGTAACTCTTCCCCTACGGGGCTTACCTTCAAGGTCAAGATGTGCCGAGGAGTGTTGCTGTTTAATAGTGCCATGGCAGGAGTCTAAGATGGGCCACTCCAGGCGACTAGCACCATAATCAGCCATAGCCTGACGAACAAGCGGGCGAGCGACGTGGACAGTAGCAGACGGCTCGGTCAAAGTCCCCGAGCAAGACCTGAGCACCCGGTTATATAGGAACTAATTCCCTATAGGGGTCTCTCTGTTGTAATGGCGGATTTTACCATATATGATTTGCAGGGGTATCCAGGATTTTCCTAGAGACACTGAGATCTCTTATGTTGCATGATGCAACATTGTTCTAAAAGTTTCTGTCCGGAAAGTGATTTCAGGGTAAAGTCCACCGGAACTACCATAGGATGTGGTAAGCCACTTACATTCTGTCTCCTACACAGCTCCCAAAGTTTCAGCAAGTTAAGAAAATGTAAAATGACATTCCACATAAACATAGAAGATTGTGATAGACTAATAAAAGGTTATAAATTAATAGAAAATGTATACTTCTCGATCACATACGTGCCAATATACTTTTTCTGCAACTGGTTTAACTTTGTTATAAAATGGAGTGAAATACGTTTCTTAGGATATTATTTGCTCAACTATACCAACGTTCAATTATAATTTGTCTGCAATCATTAAAAAATAGCTTACAATATTATCACAAAAGTATACCCACAACAGCATTAAAATGTTGTTTTATCATCCTAAATTTAATTTAGCCATCTCCAATAGCTTCTGAGGATATGGGTTATCTATACCAGAAATTGTCATTCATAGAAAAAGCTGTTCAAAGCAATCATGGAGAAGACGAACTCGCATGTATTTCCAAAGCAAGAAACCACATGCCTTGAGCATACAGAAGCTACAAATCTTACAAAGTACCCAGGTTAGAGTAAACCTCCCCCTAAAGGATGTACTAAAGTTTATCTTTCTACTCCAAAGTGTGTACGAGTTATGATTTTATGTTTGGAGTAAAACTCCCCCTGAAGTTTGGACTAAAGTTTACCTCTCTACTCTAAAATGTGCAAGAGTTATGATTTTATTCTGTGAAGTGCTGCAGAATTCTCAGCCCAAAATCACAGATTTAGTGCCATTTTTAAAAATTGGATGTGTTACATTTACATGCCTTTCTTTACACTATCGTTTATTAGTGGGTTCACAAATTATTATTCTTAGAAAAATTTATTTTCCTATCTACTCCATTTTAATCGAGACAAACCTTTCCGGAAATAGCTGCACTACGCATTTCGTTATATATACAAAGGAACAGCGATAGTTGAGCGTTTTAGAACTGGACGCTATACGCCTAAAATTTCATATTCTTTCTATGCAATTGCGAGAAACAACTGCAAATAAACAAGATTTGAAAAGAATGGCTGTCTTGAACAATTCCAACCATTAATATCGAGTATCTCGTAAATGGCTGATGCCACTAAATAAGTTATTTGAAAGAAATTGTGTGTTTTAAAGATATCTACATTTAATGTGTAGTACTTTTTTGTCTATCGCTTAACGTTTTCCAGTTATACAAGATTATACAAAATTCCTTCCGAATGAAAGGACCTCAAAGGCTATTTCCGGAAAATTCAAGATATATGTTTTATCTGTATTTTAATGGAAATTTATTAGAACTCTTCTTAGAAGATAAAACATGTCGGTAAATCTTCCACGGTAATTGGGGTGAGGGGATTTTCTTGAAAGCCTTCTTGTCGCATCTTAAATACCAATTGTGATGATGATCCGACTTTTCATTTTTGAGTTTTTCTGTTCACAGACCCACAGACAGACAACCAGACAGACACACACAAACACACACACACACACACACACAGACCTTATCCTAAATTGCTTTTCTTTTATTCAGGGGACATCAAAACATATATTTCCGGTGAAATCTGGGTATATCCCCTTAAGCTATTTACCATGCAATATCTGACAACGCTGCACCGCTAAAGCATCGTGCAGAAAGCGCGGCGTGCCCTTGCGGTAGGTCTTGAAGTAAACAACTCATAAATGCTGGCGGCTATTACTCCAAAACAAACCAAGCGTATAACGCATTGCCAAATTGTAGTGATGTGGGAAATGTCGACTACAACTAGTGAAGTCCTGGATACTGGCTCGAAGTTTGCTTTCTTCTTCTCCTCGGGTTATGAGAGTTGAATACAGCCACGTATAGCTGCTTGCCCGTATTTACCCCAGTTAAATATATATACTATTCCCCCAAAAATTATATTTCCAGATCAAAACCTATATTCTGACAAAACTGACAAAACGTATATTCATTCAACATGTGAGGGTTCACATCTCTCCCTAGGCAAAATCCCTTAAATCGCCTTTATCATATGAAAGGAACACGACGTTATTTTGATATATGAAATTCTAGCTTCAATCTGAGAAAACCTCCCGCAACTCGTGCTTTTTTTTGGCGAGGTGGGGGCATTAAGGAAACCATTGCAGTATTCATCTCCAGACTGAAGGTAGAGAAATGCAGAATGACTAACTTTGTCGTCGACAATCGCACGGAATGTAGGTTTCGAGTACGTCTTCATTACACATTCAATTAATTTGTCAACTTCCGCAAATTGTCTGCACTTCTCGTTGCAATTAAATGCAGAGCGTTGGCAAAACAGTTGCGCTGTGTGGAGATACAACGCGTCAAGAGACATGTCGTCTCAGATCTTGCAAAATGTGACATATATTTAAACAATATCTCTAATTTGGAAAACTTACTAGGGCGGGAAGAGCAAAATCATCATTGAAATAATAACGGCGAGAAATCCAAGAACATATATCCAATAAATGTGAGTAATTTTAAGATTGTAATAAGATTAACAACATTGAAAGCGTGTCCGAGATGATTTTTGTTTCAGAAAGTGTATATTATTTATAATCCCTTCGCATTTTGAATCATGGATAGTGTAACACGTAGCTATGGAAGATAAAGTAAAAATGCTACTATCAAAAATACAGAATGTCTACAAGTTTAGTATGTAGCATACTCGTACATATGCTCAATACTTGAACCCTTGATGATGTAGCAGACATCAGTCCTATATTCCAATTCTTCTCACAAACTTTCCAACATCCCACGGCCTATACCAAAGATTACATCCTCTATCCTTTCTCGCAGTTCTGGTAAATGAGTGACATACGATCTTAGATGCAACCCACGCGAAAAAATCGCATGGGGTTCAAATGAAGTAACCTCGAAGACTATGGAATAAGATGGGATGTGTCTCGAGAAGTATAATCATTCCATCTTTCTGCGAGTTTAGCATTGACATAGCTCGGACGACGTGATGAAATTGTGATGGAGTCCCATCCTGTTATGTTAAGTGTTCACAATCTTTTTACAAGTAATAATCGTTTTCTGTAGAAAAAAATGTGTTGTAGACCTCTGACAAAGAAAAACGCACAAAATATATTAACTTTAAGGGAATCATGAAGTTTGTAAATTCTAAGATACAGTAATCTTTCTTATGCTCAATGAACACCATCTTTTTTGTTTTGACTGTATCTAGAGTAAAATCTACAAGGACGTTATGACATCTACTCTGATTACAAACTTTGAGAGATTCTCTATTTAGTGATTTGAGTTGTTATGCTGTTTGTAGTAAAATTATTGGAATATGATTGCTTTAACTCCGGAGGAAGAATAGTTAACAATAACTATATACTCATTCCTTCTTTGTAGGCCATTCCATGTGATTTAAATGGTTTTGTGCGTAATTTATATATTTGATTCTCACTAAAACCACAACAGTATTGTAGCGTATGTGTGTGCATTGCCGCGTTGGACATATTATTGCTGTGTGTAATGATATTGTTGAACTAATTGTTTCGTTTTTGTGTTGAATTCTTGCCCGGCGTGGCATATTTCCCTCCAATTCCTAGTCAAGTGGGCTGAAGGCAAGTTGGGGGACGAGCTCTTTGTCTGAGAGCGTGGCGTTACCAGTAGCGTTAGTCGAGTGTATATCTTCAGCGTGTGTGGTTGTATGTAGCGTGCGTGGTCCGTGTGAGTGTGGGGCATCTCCCCCATGTTTGTCTGTAACCTTTTGAAAATTATAATAAACCAGATTTAAATGTGAATTTATACGTATTATTTATAAATATCCCACGCTCCCTTTAGATTTGTGCGCACGTTCCTGGTATCTCTTGCTTGCCTCTGTAGCTACGACCCCCAATGTTTATGCCGGATAACTAAATTTAATATTTTAGCTGCAAATCTTTTGGCCTCACCCCGGTGTATAAGAGTATTCCATGTGGAAATCAACAATGATTTTATGTGATTTTTACGGCATATGTAAACATAACCCCTACTGACTATTTAAAAAGTAACAACGTGAGATATCAAATACAATTTCGAGGGTGTTGTAGGGCAGCATTTGAAAATATTTTTGTAGAAGCACTAGTTGAAGATTATTTAATGGTTAAGTAATGCCAACAGACTTAACAGGACTTCGAAACTCTGGTTAGACGCATTGAATAAGGAAATTTTCGTCGTATTATCTGGTAACTAGAGGAATGCCGAGATGGATCCCTCCTTCCTCTATTCTTTCAGGGCTTATAACGGAGAGCCAGGCGCAATGGACGGTGGTGTGCAGCGTGAATCCAAAGAAGTGATTTGAAGAAACAGGAACAATTTATCCAGGCATCAGAAACTTCCACACGAGTATGTCGAAGTGCTCTGCGTGATGATGCACTATCTAAAAAGTAGGGGATGCCGCTTGCATTGTGCTGGCCACCACAAGAGAAAATATTTACATGCTACTCATTGATAAACAGGGACAGACTTCAAATATGATTCCTTAGCGCCCTAGTTGCTACTTCATGCCTTCAAAAGAATCGCTGAAGTGTCTGATACTCAAGGAAATAAAATTTTGAGTTGTAGGACTTGGACTTGTATTCCTACACAATTACATTGTGAAAATAAATTTGTTGACTGCAAGAAGTGTATCCATATAATAGAATAAGTATTGTGATATTACGAACAATAACTGGTGATAGACGGGTGTTACGGTGTAATCCATGAAAGCGCTGGATGAATTTGTGCCTACATATAGGTCATCAAAGTCTCCGGATATTTCAACAATGGATTTCCTTCTGTGAGGACACGTGAAATCAATCGTCTGAGACAGGTGAATACAGACCTCGTAGCCAGGATCACGCTAGCTGCTCTGAAATCAGGGAGAAACCAGTATGTTATTTCGAGTAATTGGCCCATAGAGAGAACCGCATTACTACACAGCTACCACAGAAGATCTGTAAAATACAAATAGCTTAACAAATCCAATTGTTTATATAATCACGAGCCCGTTACCATAGTGAACAATTTACATTTCAGTTTTTTTGTTTTGTTTAGTGTAACGATGCAACTCCAACACAAGAATGAACTGTAACTTTGAAGTATAATTCACATAACGTGAATAACAAACTAAATTCATATACGTAAGCGCTCTAGGAGTGTTTTTACTGATGCCAAAAATAATTTCATAAAGTAACTAGAAGAATGCATCTGTCCAAATACTAAACATTATTTTTTGGATTGATCGACGAGATCTTACAAAAAACTCGATTATCTGTATAGATAACAATTTATATTTACATTTGTAGTACAGGAATTTTTATTTTTCATAAGCTCTGTACAGGAAGATTCTAATACGAAACCCCAAGTTTACTAATTAGATACTTATAGATTTAGTGCTCTTTAAAACTATAATAAAATAAATAATATTATGCATCAATAGACTAAAATTTATACATTATATGACTATTTTGAAGAACGCAGTCACCATACTCTTTTAGATTCATTACTAATCATTATAATGGGTGAACCATTTAAGCGGAGACTGCAATATCTCCAAAACTAAGCGTTGCAGAAAAAATTGTATTGAATAAGAGTCTCTTGGTATTACGGTGGAAAGTAAACGACATAATATCAAGCAATTTTTATTCAAGACATTTCTTTCTACAACCCTTAGTTTTGGAGATATCCTACAGTCTCAACTTAAATGGTACACCCTATATAATTATCTACTTCTGAGAGTTTAAAAACCAAAGAGTCTGCATGGTTACATCTTACGAGTTTTGTAAGAATAAAATCAGCTATGATCAGCCATTTAGCTGAAAGCGCTCCCTTATCCATGGATTTTCTTATACTCAGGCTTTTTCTCTTATTATTTTTGCAAGCACTGACATAGCTTTTTCTCAGCGTGTTAGAATGTGATATTGATTTTCAAGTCACCGCTACAAAGAAGCTTAGGGAGCTCTGGTTCGTTGAGTGAAATATTAGCACAAAAAGTGCCATAAATATTTCCCCAAAAAGGTGAAAGTTGAGCAAGGTTCTACTAGAGGGGAAGACTGCGGAACTGCTTTATAATACAGAGCACAGATTTGTGTCTCTCTCCGACATGTTCGTGTTGCAGTTTGCAGTGCAACGCTTTCATCTCTAAATCATGTCCTTTGCACTAATATATGTAAGCGTATCTAGTGTTTGATTAAATAATAGATACACTAAGAAGATGTTATTTCAGAGCTTGTATGTCATTTGATTAAATAATACGCTAAACTAAGATGGTGTTATTTCAGAGCTTGTAAGTCATTTGATTAAATAATACACTATACTAAGACGATGTTATTTCAGAGCTTGTATGTCATTTGATTAAATAATACACTATACTAAGATGGTGTAATTTCAGAGCTTGTATGTCATTTGATTAAATAATACGCTACACTAAGATGGTGTTATTTCAGAGCTTGTATGTCATTTGATTAAATAATACGCTACACTAAGATGGTGTTATTTCAGAGCTTGTATGTCATTTGATTAAATAATACGCTATACTAAGATGGTGTTATTTCAGAGCTTGTATGTCATTTGATTAAATAATACGCTACACTAAGATGGTGTTATTTCAGTGCTTGTATGTCATTTCATTAAATAATACGCTATACTAAGACGATGTTATTTCAGAGCTTGTATGTCATTTGATTAAATAATACGCTACACCAAGATGGTGTTATTTCAGAGCTTGTATGTCATTTGATTAAATAATACGCTACACTAAGATGGTGTTATTTCAGAGCTTGTATGTCATTTGATTAAATAATACACTATACTAAGACGACGTTATTTCAGAGCTTGTATGTCATTTGATAATACGCTACACTAAGATGGTGTTATTTCAGTGCTTGTATGTCATTTGATTAAATGATACGCTACACTAAGACGATGTTATTTCAGAGCTTGTATGTCATTTGATTAAATAATACGCTACACTAAGATGGTGTTATTTCAGAGCTTGTATGTCATTTGATTAAATAATACGCTACACTAATATGGTGTTATTTCAGAGTTTGTATGTCATTTGATTAAATAATACGCTATACTAGGATGGTGTTATTTCAGAGCTTGTATGTCATTTGATTAAATAATACGCTACACTAAGATGGTGTTATTTCAGAGTTTGTATGTCATTTGATTAAATAATACGCTATACTAGGATGGTGTTATTTCAGAGTTTGTATGTCATTTGATTAAATAATACGCTACACTAGGATGGTGTTATTTCAGAGCTTCTATGTCATTTGATTAAATAATACGCTACACTAGGATGGTGTTATTCCACAGCCAACAAATTGATTAAATAATATTCTATATCATTAAGTTGTTATTCTAGGGCTAGTAGATGTTTTGATATAATGGTACGCCATAATATGACGGTGTTATTCCAGGGTTAACACTTTGCCGGCCCTGGTAGCGTGGTCGTATAGCTTTAGTGCTCCGCCAAGCTGAGGGTTGCGGGTTCGAGTCCCACCATGGGCAGGGATGTTTGTGTGTGCGTCTGTCTGTTGTGTAATGCGGTAATAAGCGGTAAAGAATAATGTAAAAGCACAGTAAAAAATACACCATATGATTAAATAATATGCTATACTATGACGAAGTAATTCCAGGTGTAGTTACATTCAGGTGTTATTCCAGGGCTATTACATCATCTGATTAATAATCGCCGTACTATGGCGGTGTTATTCTAGGCCTAGTACTTCATTTTATTAAATAATATGTTATTCTAAGACTGTGTATTGGGTGGAAACCCTCTGTCATCTATATCTTCAGTGGCTTATTTATGATAGTGTAAGGTTCCTTCTTCCTGTTTTGAGCAATGTAAGTGTCCTTTTTCCAGTGTTTAATAATATTTCTGTACTTTCACTTTACCCGGTGCCTCCACCAATTGTCGTAGCCTCTATATCTAATGCTCATTGGGAGGTAGGCGACTCGCTTGAGAGGTACCAGAAAATTAACAAAATTGTAACATGGTGAGGCTACGACTAGGGACGCACAGAAATATTATTAAACACTGGCAAAAGGACACTTACATGGCTCAAAACAGGAAGAAGGAACCTTACACTATCATAAATAAGCCATTGAAGATATAGATGACAGAGGGTTTATTAGATAAAACAAGATACTTTACCCCACATTCTTAGGTCCATGCCTGTCGGGCGAGGCCATCATGAATTCCTGCACGGAGAGGGCGACTACACGTCTGTACTGGTTGACTACAACTCACTGACTCTCTGTCCCAAGCCACGCTTCCTAAAGCGTAGTGGACGCTAACCAACCTATCCCCACCTAAAACTGCTAATCCCTCACCCAAGCTTTAACCGCCATCTCGAATCTAGGTGACCAGAGAGACGTATGCGCGACAATCTCTGCATACATTGTGACGTATGCAGAGATTGTCGCGCATACGTCTCTCTGGTCACCTAGATTCGATATGGCGGTTAAAGCTTGGGTGGGGGATTAGCAGTTTTAGGTGGGGATAGGTTGGTTAGCGTCCCCTACGCTTTAGGAAGCGTGGCTTGGGACAGAGTCAGTGAGTTGTAGTCAACCAGTACAGACGTGTAGTCGCCCTCTCCGTGCAGGAATGCATGATGGCCTCGCCCGACAGGCATGGACCTAAGAATGTGGGGTAAAGTATCTTGTTTTATCTAATAAACCCTCTGTCATCTATATCATCAGTGGCTTATTTATGATAGTGTAAGGTTCCTTCTTTCCTTCTTCCTGTTTTGAGCCATGTAAGTGTCATTTTGCCAGTGTTTAATAATATTTCTGTACTTTCACTTTAGCTGCGTCCCTAGTCGTAGCCTCGCCATGTTACAATTTTGTTAATTTTCTGGTACCTCTCAAGCGAGTCGCCCACCTCCCAATGAGCATTAGATAAAGAGGCTACGACAATATGTTATTCTAAGACTGTGTATTGGGTGGCGTAATTTTATTCCAGAGCTAGTGCTTCATTTGATTGCACAATACCAGCAAAGGAAAACAAAAAGGATATATAAACGCCGCGCTCATAAGGATAACATTAGCATGTCTTTATTTGTAGCACGATTTTTGCCTACAGCTCAAGTAACGGTTACACACCAATTCTAGGTGAAGACGGAGAATATTGTTACGAAACTTTTTTTTGTATTTCCTTATGGTCAAATCCAGTAATTTACACTGATTAACAAAATATTGTAATAATCCATTCAACACTGATGTTTTTGATGCGAAAAGAAAAGAAGCGTTAGCGATCAACATGTTGACGTAATGAGAAGGGCAAAAATATTACAGAGAACCCAGAAGTATTGGAAAGGGTAACCTATTGCCAATATACTTCCGTTTCTAATCTACTCAAAGAGCTCAAGGAAACCATTCTGTAAGTAGGTTTTTATTTCTTGGAAATTCCCTTCATGTTGGCAGATGTTGCGTGATCAAATTATCACGGATATATTTTCATGTTATTTGGCAGGAGGGAACTGACGGGGTTGGTTAGCTTTCTTTCTAGCAGTCAGAAAAACAATAAAACTGTGGTCACAAGCTGAAAAGAAGGATGAATGAAACCACAAAACCGATGACGTAAAATAAAATGAAATTGAACACAGCTTTTGTTTTGGCTGAGAGGGAGAGAAGGAAAGCCGGATGTCTGCTAACTCTTTCTTCAGACTGCGAGGTTGAAAGGTCAAGAAAACGATAGATAATTCCTAAGAATAAATTGCCCGTTTTATAGCTTTATGTCTTAATGTTATGGATGAATGTAGCCCCGTTGGAGGGCTTCAGGAATACATTGTATTCCGAGACATTTCTAATAAAGCTCGGATGCCATTTGTTTGTACGCAAATCACGTCATAAGAACACGCATGTATGTATTGTAGGAAATTTGAAGATAGTATCCGATGGAGCCGGCTCTGTAATGTTTACTACATTCCAGCCGCCACTCTTGCGTAAAATTAATAATGTTTATATTAATGTTTAAGGTTAGAATTCAGGGTTAAACTGAAATAAAGTATGTACGCTAATAAGTTCTACTCTTTATATGACCATCACAAACAAAGTAATGGTGACTTAATGCTTCAAAAAATATATATGAAAATTTCAATAAACAAGAACATATACATCGGAAATGGATAATGCTACAAAACTTTGTTTGACATACATTCTGTTTTAACGCGATCTACGTCTTTTTATACTAAGTGTCTCACCTTTATTTCTTATGGTTTAACAATTATATAAAGGTATACAAAATTTATTAAAATGAACAGCACTTCACAGCCTATTCCTAACATATTTAAGACAAACATTTTACTTGTAATGCAAATATCTTAAGTGTATCATATTTAAATCAGAATAGTTTGAAAAGTTTTTGAGCAAATTAAAATCAAATAAACTTTGCCATGTAAACGGTAGTTTGGAGTTGGAGGGTTTTCATGATAATCTTTATGTTGTATGCTTAGAAGATGCTAAACTTCGTTAGTTTAGCATTTATTCGAGAATTCGTTCTCTTTATTTATGCTGTTCGCGCATGCACACACAAACACGTTTTTCCATTTTTTTTATTCAGAAGACCTCAAAATGTTCATTTCCGGTGCAATATCTACATAAAGCTTTTGGGTAGAATACAATACTTGTTTTATGACTGTTTGTGGTCGATTGGTCAGTGTTTTGGCTTAACCATCACTTCTCTCTGTGCCAGTTACATGTCGTATGACATTTTAAAAATCGGCAAGATAAATATTTTTTCTATGGTGTGAACAAAACAAACATTAGTAGTAGTATTGATATTATACAAATTGACGTTTGTTCGTTATAGTTGTTTTAGGCCCTGCTTTTCGTGTTAAATAACTTACGTACTTAAATAATAATAATAACCAAAAGTTGCTATAATTTCTAAATGTTCATCCTGACGAAATTTTGTAAATTAATGCTATGCTAACTTTTATGAAACATTAAAAAAACAGAAGGGAGATGCTTGCTGATCTAAAGTCGCATTAGAGAACACAAAATACCAACAAATTGTAAAATTGTTATATTGAATTTAAAATAGTCCACTATATCACTGATTATTACTCTTCCACTGATTATTACAGGATTAAGGATTAACATAAAATTATCACTAGGAAACTTATATTTAGATAACTGCAGTTAAATTGTCTCACATTGGCGCACTGCAATACGTATTCACATATAAATTCTTTGTTCTAAATATACAAAATAGCCTTAACCCTAGTTCTACGTACTTGATGTCTACTACATTTAGCTAACTTTGCCTTTTTAAAATCAAGTCACAGCTTACATTCACCTCCTATGGAGGCTACATAACCCACTCTCCCGAGTGATAACTATTTCCTAACGTCTTCCATCAGCGTGTATGTTTCCAAAATACACAGTAATGCACATTACGAGCAAGGTTAACACTACTAGCCTTTCAATCTTTCAGCATAATCCAAGTTTTTATTTCATACTATCTAGAATGTCATGTTTTCCATACCAGAACGTCAAACTGAGCTTTTCCGTTCAGTTACTTTCCGTACTTCAACACTGACATATTGTTATATGCTGGGGTGAAGGCCAAAAGGTTGCCAGCAAATTACTAAATTTTGATCACCCCAACACGCACATGGGGGGGGGGCGCGTAACTCAAAAACAGCAAGAGGACCAGGACCTTGGTGTCCACATTCAGATGAATGTGTGAGACGTTTTGACAAAATATACACAAAAATCACATCATTCATATTACCTGTAATTTATTGATAAAGGAATTGGCGAATCTACATGACACCCAGGGAGACAAAGGAATTAGGTAGATGCCCACATTCGAGAACTGGACACACGTGACCTATTTCTTACACACTCACTCAAGAAGTGACGCTCACACTGAAGTAACGGTAACTATATCCCCCGTCGCCAACCCTGTCTAGGCAAGCTAGCTAGCCGAGGCTGGTGACACACCTGACGGGATTCAAAACAAAGCCTACTCTCTCTGGCGTGGTCGGCGTCAAAGGAGAAGGCTCGTTTAGCTGAAAGAAATAATACTGTCGACAATGCGACGCAATAATGTGTCTGGTATAACAATACTTACTAATACGTCACAACATTTTTCTTCCGTATTGCACTACTTCGCATTTTTATATTAATTTTAAAGTTTCATTATTTAATAACTGAGCTCAATTAATGTGCTTATAAAGATATTTCCTTTCTTAATTCTACTAAACCTCTGCAGTCTCATATCAACCAAAAACGTTTAAATGGTTGATACTACAACAATAGCGCCGCTACACCACAAGTCCCAAGGTTAACCAACATGTATTACATCAACTCATATGAGCACATGAAACATACGACTGCGTCCATATCCAACACAATATGCAGTGCGATATTTCACCAATATCAAAAGCATTTCGTTATAGTATGAAACAAAATATTATACGTAACTACAGGAAAGTGTTCTTTTTCAGAACTCGTTTCGATAATCCAGCCTCAACTTCGCCTCGGCCGTAAACATCTTAGTCGTCCTGAAAAACAACATAATTTCCTCTATAGTTACGTAAATAGCTATTCCGGACCTCTGTTGTACACCGAAATCTATACTCAGATTAGGTTTCTTTGTTTTTCTGGCTCGAGTGATAACCTTATGTGTCCTTTTTTTCCGTCCATAAGTGTCCGTTCCCTCAGATCACGATAGCGTTTTTCTCTCCGTAGGTTTTCCATCATCACGTTTGACTCCGTCCGACCGGAATCAGCTATTTATGTGACTGGCCTGAAAAATAATTCAGGGGCACAGAAACTACTAAATGGACGATGTTTATAACCTATATGGAATAAAGGTGTGGTAGTACAAAACCTCCATAGAAGTTTCGCTACGATTTGTACACAAGGAAACTCTAAACCATATTACAATAGGTACAATTCGGCCTTCTAGAGGAAGGGATGAAACATTATTTGCATGTGAGGTTAAACTGAACAGCTACGACATTTCCATTAGCAACGTGGAGGCAAAGGTTAAGTTTTTGCTGCTACTAAACGGCAGTAAGAAAACGGTAGTATAGCATGAAAATAAAAGTTTTAAGTTGTAATGTTGCCCTTCGGCAGTTTGGCCATACTTTAGTGAAGCTAAGTACGCTGCCAATACATTGGCTAGAATTGTTCTCGAGAAAAAGAGGTGATCACGCAGGTTGGGGCTATGTTTTGTCAGTACCAACAGAAACAGCTACATTCCATTATGGGCCATATTTTATGCACGTCAGTATACATAGTAGGTATAGAAGGCATCATTTCACCCAAAAATTCAATACAGAGATTTCATCGGAAATACACGTTTTGGGGATACCTGAATCCAAGGAAAATAAAAAAAAGCTTTTAGAAAAAGATGTATGTGTGTGTGTCCGACCGTGTGTGGCATTTTGTGTGTGTGCGTGTCAGTGAACAGCATAACTCAAAACGAAAATTCGGATAAATACCAAACTTGATATTTAGGTTCAGTAGCTTCCAAAGAAGCGACATGTAGATTTTAAAGAAAATCCCACAAAACTACTCCTTATAAGGAACATTTTTCGAAATTTTTGATTGTCAAAAAAATGCTTCTACATTTTTATTAAAATATTACATATTAAGGATATTTACATGACAAATAAAACGTGTATCTTGAATTTTCTGGGAATAGCGTGTAAAGTCCTCTTCATTCAGAAAGAACTTTGTATAATTTCGTTTAACTCATAAACGTTGAGCGATGGGCAGAAACGTACTAACCAAAAAATCTGATGTGATACATTCACATGACTTCCTATACTCTGTATCGCTTATTAGTGGGTACAGGAACTATTCTTACTAAAACTTATTTTTTATATACCACGCTTTAATCCAAATAAACCTTTGCAGAAATAGCTACATTACACACTTCGTTATAGATACAAAGAGAACAGCGAGAGTCAAATGTTTAACAACTGGACGCTATATGCTGCTTTGACAGGATTTTAGGAGGATTACCAGGTAATGAACGATTCGAAGCATTAATAACGGATATATCAGAAATGGCATACGCCAAAATAATACCTACCTATTTGAAATAAACTGCGTGATTTAAAGAGATCTACATCTTTTATGCAGTACATTTTCGTCTATCGCTTATCGTCCAGTTATAGATACAAGATCGTACAAAATTCCATAAGAAGTGGACTTCACAGGCTATTCCTCGAAACTTCAAGTTATACTTTTGATTTATCATGTAGATATCTCTAATATATAGCATTTCAATAAAAAACCTTAGAACCATTTTTTATAAAATCAAAATTTTCGAAAATGTTCCATGTAAATTGTAGTTGGAGTGTGGTGATTTTCTTGAAAATCTTTGTGTGCATCCTTGGAAAATCCTGAGCTTAAATAACAAGTTTGATGCTTAACCAACCTTTTGTTTTCGATTATTCTGTTCACAGATTCACAGACACACACACACACAAACACACTGACATACACACACAAACACACATTCAAGGAACTTCTTCTAAAAACTTTTTTTTGGTTTAAATGGACCTCAAAACATGTAATTCCAGTGAAATCTCGATATCGAATTTTGGGTGGAATGCAATGCCTTCCCTACCTACTATGTACGTGGTAGAGAAAGTCAAAATGCAGAATTGTTTAAAACACCGAATTTATTTCACATAAGATTTTTTGTGGCGTGGCATGTCATTTCTGAGATATTCTTATTAGATTGTTCATTTAATAATTGCTCATTTCTTGATCATTATTTTAAAGTTCTGTCAACCTTGAGTTATCCTCACGATCGCATGGAAACAGTATGGAATTTTAACAAGGGTATAGCGTCCAGTTCCTAAACATTTGAGTATCGCTGTTCCCTTTGTTTCAATAACGAAATGTGTAATGCAGCTACTTCTGAAAGGTTTATTTGAACTGAAATGTAGCAGACACAAAAATACGCTTTAGTAGGATAGGACCAGAAGCGGAGGGGTGTTAGCACTATGACCTATGCAGGCTCCTGACGGGGCACCTCCGGAAGGGAGGGATGAGGTGAGAGGAGATAGAGGGCGGCCGGACCAGGGCATGATGGGCAGAAAACAGGGACCCTACCATTTACAGATTTGAGCTCCCCAGGTGCTGTCTGGTCAGCCGACCCACTCCCACCTGTGGGCTTACACATTCCCTAAGGGGCCCGGGAGTCGGGGACGAAGGTCTTTACAGATCATCCTTTTCACCTACCTTGCACACGCCGAGACCTCCCGCCAACACTTGCAACCCTGAGAGAGACCAAGCAGATGAAGGGTGAAGTAAAATGAGAATGGAGATGAAATGGAGGGACAGGAAATTCCGGAGATGCAACTATCCTTCCCAGCATTCGCCTGGCAACCCAGGAAACCTCAAAAAAACCCATGGGTTAGGAACTCGGCCACGGGAATCGAAACCACGGCCTCCTGAATGCAAGCCACAGACGTTACCGCCTGAATCATCCTGCTCAGGAGAAAGTCATGTGTACGTAACACATCCGATTTTTACTGTTAATTTTTGGGACACTGTAACTTTTCTATTATTTCCCAGCTAGATTAGATTCCACATAGAGAACAGACCATTTGACATTGAAATGAATTTCACCAGAGATTTAGAAGGCTACATACATTCGAAATGTATTGATTATTTACTACATTCGTGAAAATTTTGGATGTAAGAGGTTAACATATATATTTGAGGAAATGTGTGTGGTTTTATAAAATGTCTATAATACGTTACGAAGTTGTATATTTTTAAACATTTAATTATAAACAGTGTTGGTGCAGCCTGTCTGCCTGATATTCTATAGAATCCAAATTAGCATTCTTTTCATATGAGCTATCCTTTTATTTATCATTGTACTTCCTTATTCTGAGAAAGTAAGTGGATAACCCTATGATCTATGGACGCGGGGATCAATTCAGAAATCCGTTCATACATTCATTCACCAAAAGGAATAAAAGTAAGGAAAAGAAGTTGAAGTTTAATGCACTGCATGTCAAGATTTGCAAGTTATCCTGAGAACAGGACAAGCATAAGGAAACTACCTAATTTTGCACACCTAATATTAACTCTGTTACCTGTGTTTTAATTTTACTACTATCTCAGAATAAAGAAATACTTATGTATTGTTAAAATTTTTATATATCATAAAATTGGAGAGAGAGAGAGAAAAAGAGAGTATTACAGTTCAAAGGGAAGTTTGCAATAAATAGAGCGGAATCATAATTTCTTGTAATAAAATGACAAACCTATTGTAATCTTATTTAAGTAAATGGTATATGCCCAGAAATTGCTAAACGTACCTTTTTACGCAATTGGGCTGTGCAATTGTGTGTTCCGGGCTAAGGATACACGTGTGCATTTATACTTCCTACCGCTTCAGAGAATATTTTATGTCCCTAGCCAGAATATAGCAGCGGAATTAAAAAAAATCAAATTATGAATGCCAAAGCATGAACGGAACATAACTACAATTAATATCGAAGGACTAAAAGCTCTTGTATATTAAAAGATCAACTGATAACGTTAAAGTTCAGCTAATCCTCTCTAGATAATTAGATACAAGTAACTGTCCCATGACGAGAAGAATTCTTGCATTGAAGGTGTAAATTCGTCATCTTTCTCCGATCTCCCCGGACTGTCATGCAATAAAGTGCAGATTTCGGTTAAATTCAATTTAATTCCACCACTTCACCCGTATTCTTCTCATATTCAGGCAGCATCTACGTTTTAAATTATTTATTAAACAGTGCTTAGTTAAAACAACCTATTCAGATTAGTTTATTTCCCAAGCAAATTTTCGAGTTTCCTTAAAAATGTTCCAGCAGGTATTGAAACTTTCATAAATTACCATGAAATTCTTCTTTTTTACTTTTGAGTGTACAAGTGTATTATACTATTGCATTTTAGGATTATGGTAGTATGCGTAGTAATTTTACCCATAAAATCATACATATAGGTGGCTCTAGCGGAATAATCTTGATTATTTCAAGATGACATCTGTTTACCTTTTCTGTACCAAATATAGCTCCCTCTGAAAGAAGCGAGTTTATGAAATAAGTGTAACACTTCATATGTGAAGTTTGGGGATAATGGAAATGAAAACAAATACGCACAAGTTTGGTCACATTTCTTTTATATCCGCTATCTCCGTGTTATGCGGTGTCAGCCATTTGTTTCTCCCCACAATAGCCTTCTCAACAAAGCACTCGCATTGAATTGCTAGTTACCATTTTTCATACACTTATCTTGGGATCGTAAATTCTCTACCTCAAATATAGCGATATCTGAATTCGTATCGATTCCGGCGATTGGGGTGAGCTGGTCAAACGTTTGGAAAACTCTCGAAATGTGGTTCGGAAGTACTTTTATGACGTCACAAGCACCTTTGGAACTCCGTTCTGGGAAAATGCAGTTATGTCTCACGAAATTCTGCTCTGTACCGTGGGAATTCTAAAATTATTCCGCTTTTCTTTGATGCCTTTCCCGATTGTTACCGTCATATGCAGTGGTGGGTTACTGTTGCTTGTTTAAAAAATGTATACTATACCAGCTAGTGCAAAGGAAATGATTATGTTTATTCCACCTCCTCCTCCTTTTAATTTTTATTAACTATTGCTGTTAACGAGTAGGAAACGCTGTGGCAGTATGAGTGTACAAACATTTCAAGATATGAAGACGATTCACAATGGCTTAAAGTTCCTATATCTATTCGGATGTAGGAGGACCAAAATTTATCATGAAGGGGATAATGTATTCTCTGGAACATTGCATGAAGAGACACTTATAGTTTAACTGCTTGATTGATTGATGTTTGAGCTTGATGCCTTGACAATTTTGGCGATATGAGTAGTTGTCCATCCATTATTGATTTGAATATAAAAAAATCTTATATGATACTGTTACATGCTGGTGTGAAGGCGAAAATGTTCCCGGCAAATTATTAAATTTTAGTCACCCCAACACCCACATGGGGAAACGTAGCACAGAAACTGCGTGTGGTGACTACATTTCGATGAAAAAATTATACAAAAATTTCACATCATTCACATTACCTGTGGTTTATTAATAAAACAATTACTGGCCCTAACATAACACGCAGGGAATAAAGGATTGATGGCGACCTACTCCTTACACACTTACTCAACAAGTCAGCTCAAACACACAAAGAAGTAATGCTAACATCTACACCCCCCTCTCCAACCCTGACTAGAGCTGCGATTGTCATACCAGACGGAACTTCCAACAAGCCGAAAGAAATAACAAATCACCCCAATAATACCGTCGATAATGCGACGCAACAATGTGTCTGGTATGACAATACCCACTCATACGCCACAATACATTCACATGACTTTCTCTACCCTCTATGGTTTATTAGTCTTACTAAAGCCTATTTATATGTACTTCATTTTAATTCAAATAAACGCTTGTAGAAATTCTACATTACACATTTCGTTATAAATTGTGTCTTTAATGCACATCCAATCCTGAATTCATGGACACATGCCTTATTGGGAATTCTGGGTATTTATCTAATTAAAAGAAAATCACAATACTTACATACCGAATTCACCAAACAGGCATATCAGCCATTTAACTTCATGTATTCATTACCTTTACATTGGTATAAAGTTATCCTGAATGATAAAATGTCATAACTATTACACTACACAAAATTAAATGAAAATGAATTGCTATGTGAATTTAGAAATTGGATGTAGATGTTATCTGGATGTTAACATAGTACATTGAGAAGGCCATGGTTATAATTTCAAATTTGCAGTTGTGTCAAAACACTAGCCCAACTGTGAGCTAACTCGCTCCACAGCTATAGTCAGGGGCCTTCTGACGGACCTTGCTTAATGAGCTTATGAGCTAATCTCTCACAGAAGGACTATTTTTCTTGCGCCAGGCGGAGTAATGCAGGTTGACGTGATCTAATATATGTTCATAAAATGCACAAACGGCACATTATGCATATACAGGGTGAGTCACCTAAGACAAGTATCACACATATCTTTGAAACAAAAATATGAACTGGAAAATGACTTTCACAGGCCTGAAGGCCGGAGAGGGTTTATTAAAGTAGATCATATGGGACATTAAAAAAACGTAAGCATGTATGGCATAAAACTAACTCAGTATTTTTTAAGGGTATACCACCAATGATAAATCTGTTAAATTCATAACCCATTATCTCAGAAACCTTTTCAAATGTCAGAATTAAGGTTTTATAGGATGTGGATTAATTCCTTCTGCGTTCTCTGATCCATTTTTATCCGATTCATTTTTTATTATGTAAGTAAGACAGGGTTTTTAATTATAACATAATTTGATTAAAATATATGAGCAATTATATTTCTTAAAATTATTAAACCATATTATTAAAAATAAAATCGATCCACAACAGTAGTGGTGGTGTTCATTATCCTAAAATGTAATTTACCAATCTTAAGTGGTTTCTGAGAAAGCAGGTTATTTATTCCGGAAAGTGTTACTCAAAGGAAAAGCTTTCAAAGCAAAAACATCTAATACATATTCACATATATGTGTGAAAAAAGAAACCACATACTTTGAACATGCACAAGCTACAATATTTAATAGTAACAATACCAATTTGTGGAACAATATTTTCCCATAAAATATGTTTTTTTACATCCCTGCTCTGTAGGTGTTTTGACAACCTTTTCTTTGAAATGATGCATAATTCACAATAGTACATATGAAAGATTCACTTAAGTTTTTAAAAATATATTTAAAATGTAAGTAATGTGCCTAGAATAGTAAACTGAATACCAGATTAAACAGGAAAATTTTTATGGGACTGGTAACAAAATTAAAAATGGTATTTTGGGCAATTGTTTCCATTTATTCTCCCCTTAATGTACATACCATATTATTCTGATGCAATCAATAGTAAGGAAAACAGCATCAAGAATGGCCTTTGCTGCATCGCAATAGGTGAATTATAACCCGAGAAGTTTTAATTTGAAGTTGACAAAGTGGTATGTTCCCTACACCCTTTATGAACAAATAGGTGACAGAGTCATCAGTGTCGTGATGATCGATAGACACTTCATGTTTAACAACCTGGATGAGGGTGCATCAAATCTCGTAATACTTCAAAGTTAAGTAGCTTTATGAAAACAGGACGAACTATTTTTTTACAGTAAATTATTTTCACACTTTAGCAACATTTTCTGAATAACTTTCCCTCGTTTCCTTGGAAGGTGCCTGGGTTATACATACTTTGTATTAATTAATAATACCTTTAAAACGAGGTTTTGTGTCAAAGTAATACCTCGTATAGCTTATGTAAGAACTACCAAGAAGAAACTTAATATTAGTGTTTGAAAATTGCAAATGCAAAATGAAATGCACAAAATAATACAAGAAATTTCAGATGACGGAAATAAATATGTTCAGTACAAACGTCTTTAGAGAAGGTTTAATTTGCGGGCTACTGAAGATATTCAGAATTATTCAAACTACATCCAAATTAGTAAAAATATATACACATATAAAATGGATGATAATAACCAGTATAGTATCTTAGAGGTGTATTCAAAACAAAACAAAAAACTTAAATGGCAATTAAGACAAAGATTTGTTTAAAGTAAATATAATGTTCAATACTCACCGACTTCCTCTACCCATTAACTCATATATAAATTATATGCATAATGTTATATTAGTGATTTTATATTAGGAATATATATATAGCAATTGTATATTAGGAATATAAAAATGAACTATATATCCATTTTAAGCTTTTCAGTATCGAGCAATATGTGCTTAGTTACGTACAAAATTTGGAAACAACATTCATTTGTTTATGTCATAATTCGTGGAGCTCAGGGAAATGGAAGAAGAAAACTGCAAACTTTTGGACATATTCCTTCAGATAAACCACTTACACTTCGAAACTTGTAAGTGAATCTCATCGTATATATTTCGAAAATGACTAAGCTATGAAAGGAAATTGGCACAGATAATGCATTATAATTAGCTCTATATGTTTCGTTTATATTTCATTTACATATTAGTATACATACGCATATACCGGGTGTAACATCCATTCCTAGGTTTCTGTAGCAATGTAATCCGCACATTGCAGTTTTACCTGAGAACAATGCCATTTTTTATAAAATAATATAGTTGCGCTTCTTGTACCATGTTTATTCCATCCTGCGCCTAGCCAATATTAATTATTATGTTTTGTGCCACAAATGTGAAGGAGTTGTAGATACCCACACACACAATAACATGGTGTAGATGTGAAAGAGAATTATTCATAAATGTTCAATTTTAAGCATATCAGGATCGGTTTCGTTTAGAAGAGTAGATTATTATTATTATTATTATTATTATTATTATTATTATTATCATCATCATCATCATCACTCTAAAACCAACAAGTTAGATCGCAGGGCGATGGCTCAAATATCGCGCTGTGATTACTCTGGCTTTACATAAAATATTTAATGCATTATAATGCCCTATTATCTGAATAGGAGAGATAAACAGTAATATTAAGTTTTATTACAAAATTAAAAACTTCTGTACTACTATATACAATGATGTAAAGTAGTTTTAAATTCATTTAATATTAGTTCATTCATAAACTCGCGAAGGAGAATTCGATTTAACATATTCGTCATAATTATTCCCAATAGACATAAACATTATAACAGTATAAACTGTTTGCAGCTTTCAAACTGTCTCTTATGCAAAAATATCCAATTGCAAGCCCAAAGTAAGAATGAAAGGCGGTAATAAAATCGAGCCCCTTTTCTTATTTGAGCCTATGCTATAATTTCAGAAAACTGAACAATGGCCATAATACCGCCGAGCTATTTTGGGCATTCAACAGAGAGGGTTTTGAATTCTACTCCAATTTCTTCCTAGACAGAATGTTTCCTAACTTTCCAAACACGTTATAACATTTAAAAATCTGATGTGTTACACTCACATGACTTTCTCTACTCTTGTACAATCTAATTTTACAAACGCTTATTCTCCATATGGTTCATGTTAATCGAGATATCGAGATGTCAATCTTATTGGTAATTTTCTTGTAGATGCAAGGGAAATATGGTAGCTTTTAAGCGATAGTCAAATATTTTAACGCTGGTTGCTATGTGGCGCATTCCATTCTCTTTGCATGTCCAGGACATAAAAAAAATGAATAATGAATGTGAGAAAAAGTATAAGTATTGGAAAATTTAAGGGAATAACAAGCAATATCTCGAAAACGGTTCACTCAACAAAAGAAATGTATATGACATAAGTTGTGTATTTTAACGCGATCTACATTTTTTGTGTAGTAAAATTTTGTCTATCTCTTATGGTTTACCAGTTATGCAAAAGTCGTTCACAATGAAGAATACTTTTGGAGACATTCCCAGAAAATTCGAGATATACATTTCATTTCTCATGACATTATCTTAAACATATGATATTTTCATCAAAATCGTTAGAGCCATTTTTGAGAAAATTAAAATTTTCGAAAAATCTTCCATGTAAAGGGTAGTCTGGGGTGGGGAGATTTTCTTGAAAACCTTCGTGTCGCATCTCTGGAAGATACTGAACCTAAATACCAAGTTTGGTGCTTATCCGACTGTTCGTTTTTGAGTTATGCTGTTCACAGACACACACACAGACACACACACAGACACACAGACACACACACAGACACACACACGGACATGTTTCCAAAAATGCTTTTTTTGGATTCAGGAGGTCTCAAAACATGTATTTCCGGTGAAATCTCGGTATCGAATTTTTGGGTGGAATGCAATACTTCCCCTACTTACTATACGTAGTAGAGAAAGTAAAAATTACTTTGAGATTCTATTAGACATTTCAGAGTTATTAATCAAATGTAACCTGTCATTGTGCATGCTATATTAAACATACTGGAGGTCAAGCTAGAATTGGAATATTAATTAAACATGTATGGGATGTGACGTGTTGCGTCATTTTTGGGAATAGAGGTCTCTTATTGGTCGTAGTCCATCGCATTTTAGTTTAACAGATTCATGATTTTCTTTTTGACTGCTTTCACACTGAATTCATTTTTTACTACATATATATGGCACCACAGACGGTGCCCCCTAGTGATGCATGAAATTAAATGATAATTTGGAAAAGAAATTTAAGAAGGAAAAGTTCCAAGCCTAAATTTGGTGTAGCTTCTCGGCATTTTAATGAGGACTGAGAGAAACCTGGAAAAAAAATCTTCAATCGGGGAGGAATGTCCTAGTGGGACACTGGATCCATGCAATAGGTTGTACGCTAATGGGAAATTTCTGAGGTCGGTTAACAAAATCAGCTGAAACATTTGATACAGATCTGGTAGAAGGTATAACAGAATGACTTCTGTCGTTAAATATCCATTTAACTGTATGTGAAGCCTTTGTCTATGTAGATACGTCAAGGAGCTGTTAAGCGGGCGGGAAAGTCGGATATAAGATACCTTGTACTTAGAAAATTGCTGGAACTCAAAAACACCTAAGACAGCTGATTCACCTAATATAATATTTTTCTTAAAAACAGTATGGGGGTTTGACAAATATCCTCGGTTGCATCTTGGAATAGTGGTTTTTAAATACGAATTCTGGTATCTACAGCACTTTCCTTTTGAGTTGTGTTATTCATAAATTTCTAAATACTAATGTTTTTAATTCGTGGTACCTCAAAACCGTATTTCCAGAAAAATCCCGATACTAAAGCTTTTCATGGAAGACAAAATGTCCTATACGTAGCGACATATAGGCAAATAAAACCAGAAATCGTTAACTGAAGATAGAATACTAATATGATATTAGAATTTAAAGGTGTCACAAAAAACATGCACTTTTGGATATTAGCGTTGTAAACTATTAACTAGGAATCTACAGAATTGTGATCTTTCGTACTACAGTAGGTCATGGAGCATAACTGTAGTTCAAGCCTAAAGTTTTACTCGCCTCTGCATTTCTAACAGTTACGAATAGAGAGAGCGCACTTGAAGCTGGAAAGCACTTGCAAGCTACTTCATTTCTCCGCAACACCACCACCGCCATTAAAATTAACGCTCTCGTGGCAGAAATCCCGAGGAGAAAATACTTGCACACTTTCTGCCCCGGCTTGAAGTTTAGCACAAACAGGACTACTTCATTAGCATAAGAAAGAATACTTATTCCGCCCTCAACCCCGCGGTAACCGTGTAGCAAAAGGATTTAAGATCTCTTAAATGTCACCGGAAACATTGTTTAGACAAATTAGCAATCTTCTGAAGCAAACCCTTAGCTGCAATTTTTCTTTATATTTTTTAACATTTTATACATGCTTTAACACCTACCTGTAGTAGTTAGAGGAGGTATTGCATTTAGATGCATAAATGTGATAGAAATTTCATTAAAATACACGTTTTGAACTCCAAGACAAGATGCTTTGGTTGGTGTATGTGTGTGTGTGTGTGTATGTTTGAAAAGCATAACCCAAGAATAACTGTTAAATAAATACTTGGTATTCAATTTCACCATCTTTCAAACATGTGATATAATGATTTTAAAGAAAAAATCTCCGACCCATACTACACTTTACATGGAAAGAGTGAATTTTGAAATTGAGACAATTTTATATAACTTCGAAATTCTAGGACGGAGAGACAATGGATTAGTAGAAAATAAATGCAGAGAGCTTGAAAATACACAATAAGAGCATGAAATATAGCATAAAATCGTTAGCATTCTAGTATTATAATTTTTTCGAAATATTTTTTTTCCATGCTGCATATTTACACTTTACTGACGAGCACGTTTATAAGTTTGCTTGATTTTTTTCTTTTTTTCTTTCCATTGCAAGAACTTCTATAACGAAGAAACATTTGATTCTTTCTCCACATGCTTTATGTAACTAGACACTTTATATGATTGTAAGAAGCAGTATTGTATGTGATGTCACATTCACTATAAAATGTTCTGAGTCGACTATTTTTTTCACATCATGAAGACACTTGATGTTGATGGCCAAGCTCGGTTAGTTTACATATACCGCTGAGGATGAAAGGATATACCTTTCAAAAGTGCTGCTGTTACGCCACACTCACCAAGTGCGTTTATGGATGTGAAAAAATATACTCGACTCAGTACTACATTTTTATAATTAGGCACTTATTTCTATATCTAAAATATTTCCCAATCAAAAACATGTAAAGAAAACCACATGGCTACACAATACAACTGCCTTATTTAATATTAGTGCCAGTTTTTAGGGCGAAGCTTCTCGTTAAAAACAGGCTCCTCTCAACTGCAAATTTTTCTGTGAATGCTGCAGAATTTAAGGTAAAATTAGCTGAGGTAGTACCATTTTAAAAGTATGTATATAAGTACTATGGCAAATATGAATTTTTACATACTGGGGTGATGCCAAAAGGTTTAAACCTAGATATTACATTTTAGTTACCCCGCATACGCATTGGGAGACGTGGCGGCAGAGGGCAAGAGGACCAGGACTTTAAAAACACATTTCAGAGCAGGCGTGGGATAATTATAACCAAATACACATAATTTCACACTAATCACATTACCTGTCGTTTATTCAGTATAAGCACGGTTCCCCTACATCACACATAAAAGATAAAGGAAGAAATTGAGGGGAGATGCTACACACACGAGACTACATTCACACAACTTCACATACAACCTTTCAGACTCAACACTCGACCAAAAGTGATGCTCAACACACAACACACACAGGCATTACGCTTACTTCCCCCACTCCCTCCACCTCTGGCTAGAATCTCCAAGGTGGCTAGTCGCCATGCCAGACGAACTTCAAACCTAAAACCGAAAGAATTACCCCAACAATACTGTCGTCAACGCCACAATGAGTCTGGCGTGACAGTACACACACATACACGCCATAGTATATCAAATGAAAGAGAATGCAACTAGTAGATTAGAAATAGAAAAACGAATAAGTGAAGGAAGAAAACCAATTGGAATTCTGAACTCGATATGATAGAGCAGAAACATTTTAAGCAAAACTTAAAAGCTCATTTATAATTCAATAGTACAAAGTATACTACTCTATGGAACAGAAACGTGGACAATGAATAGCCAATAAGCAGGAAAGTTATTAACAGACATAGATTTTATTTGAAGGACTTTTCGAATATCAAGAAGGGAATAAGATTGGAAATATAAAAATTCGGAAAATGACGAATGTAAGAAGAACGTATTGGAAATAATGGAAGAGAGAAAATTAAAATGGTTTGGCCATGCGAA